>JACCIC010000137.1:0-1200000 GCA_018907035.1 Sycobia sp. Sy_11 | reverse complement strand
ATATATAAATTAGAATATTATTATAAGGTTTAGTTAAGTCTCTGATAAGGAGCCGTAGGGAGCTCGTAAAGTTGGATAACCTCATCATTCTTCAATTGGATAAAGGTGGTGGGGACAGTCAGATTGTACTTCACTAATACAGAATTTTTTCAGCTATTATATTTTTATTTCAGATTAGTCTACGAGGGTGATTTTAAACAAGGACAGTCTGACTGCCATTATAATTTTCAATTAATTATTAGGAGTGTGAATAAGTCTTTCCCGTTTTTTGTAAGAGATGGCGCCACCAATACTGTGCGAGTATTCAATGGTTACATATGTCATAATCAAAGCTTATTCATATGTCAACAATTCCATACTAACACATTAGTTAAAATTTTTTCGCATCATAAATTTTTGATATCGTGAAAATGTCGAAATTTGAGCCGAGTCGACGTCATTTGCGGGAAGTTTCACTTTATTGGTTCAATTTGAAGAAATCTGCTGCCGAGACGGGAAGTCCTACCCCACCCGCCGTATAGTCCAGACGTTGCTCCGTCTGATTACCATCTCTTCAGATCGATGACGCATGGCCTGGCTGACCAGCACTTCCATTCCTACGAGGAAGCCAAAAAATGGGTGGATGACTGGATAGAGGCCAAACCGGTCGAATTTTTTCGCAATGGGATTCGTATTATTCGTATATTCAGCATAATCCAACCGATTTTTTACGCCGTTATGTTATTGTTGATGAAACATGGATTCATCACTATACGTCAGAATCGAAATGGCAATCACAAATGTGGACTGAAATGGAAAACCTGCTTCGAAAAAAGCAAAAGCTGTTCAATCAGCTGGTAAGGTCATGGCCACAGTTTTTTGGGACTCACGGGTTATAATACTAATCGATTACCTACAGAAGGGAAAAACAATTACAGGAAACTACTATCCTCCATTATTGGATAGATTGGAAACCATACTGAAGGAAAAGCGGCCCCATCTGGTGCAGAAAAAAGTGCTCTTCCACCACGACAACGCACCAGCTCACACGAGTGCTATAGAAAAAGTCAAATAAGCAGAATTACGTTACGAATTACTTCCTCACCCACCTTATTCTCCAGATTGAATACCGTCCGATTATTTGCTATTTCCAAACATGAAAACTTGGCTTGGTAGTACAAGATTTTCATCGAATGAAGAGATTATGACTACCACAAATGATTATTTTGAGGATTTCGACAAAAGTTTGTAACATAAGCCCACAGATGATCCATGATTTTCGGAAGTTGATTTTGTTCTATCTCCTTCCATTCTATTTAATTTTTCGCGAACGATTTCCACCTTCCGCACTAAATCGCTTACAGAGGCTATGTTTTCTCTTGCAACATATAATTGCAATTCATGCAACATATTTTCGTACAAATTATCTAATTGTGTATCTAATATCTAAGCCTCCGCGACGTCTCATTAACGTACATAAAGCGTTCGCATAATCTAAAATTGATTCCTTCGATTTTTGTTTTCGATTTATTATTTGCCTATCTAACTGTCGTTGTTCATTTGGAGGTAAGTAAAATTCTCTCATTAATTTCTGCAATCCCTTCCACGACGTGATATCCCTGGCAAAATTTCGAAACCATTGTTGCGCGTCGCCTAGTTAGGCCGTAGACGGCACGCAATTGCTGCTCATCGGCCGTTTTATCGTGCTCTTCTACGTAATCAGGCGCGTCGTCTGGCTTATCATTAAAAAATTCCGGATTTTGGCTTACGTATCGAACTAATCTCTGCTGGAGTTGAACAACATTACCGTCTAAACTTAAATCGAATTTCGCTAACTCTATAAGCAACTGCTCCCTACGAAGCTTATATATCCACGAGACCTTCATTGTTTTTATTCGATTATTGACAATATTGCTATCTACTCTAAATATCCCATCCAGCAAATACTTCCGTTCAATATATCAAAATTCAAAATTTAATAAGGATTTTTAAAATTTTTAGTTTAAATAGTATTAATTTAAGCACGACTGTGTCCATGAAATTCGCCTGTTCGGGCGCCATGTAACATAAGCTCTTTGGTGAGAGCTAGTTCGTGCTCCGGCTCAACGCGCCTCGGCCCCGATCGCTCAGCACGCCATCGGGTTCTTTTCACCCCACCAAAGGCTATGTTCGATTCGTTTTAAATGCATAAACGTGTAGCTCCGGCTCAACCCGCCTCGGCCCCTAGTCACTCAACGCGCCACTAGGTTCGTTTGTGCAAGATAATTTGTTTTAAATTTTTACGGTGTGTACTATACTTTGGCCCACGCTCAACACGCCTAGGCCCTTGGTCACTCAACCCGCCACCAAGTTTGTTCTAGTACACGCCGAACCCGCGAAATCCAATTCTCACTCTGGCTCAACCCGCCAGAGTTTGAATTGGATTTTTATTTAATTTATTTGCAATTTTAATTTTTCTTTTCGTTGCTGGATTCAGGATCTAAATAAATTTTAATTTATTAAATAATAAACAAATTTATTTAACATAATTTAATAAAAAACGATTAACAAAATTAAATAAAAAATAAACTAATAAATTATTTTATTTGTCGGCCATTTGATAGCTTAGCCGCTACTCTGACACCCGTTTTATCGCGCCATTATCCGCTGTAACAAAAATAAAAAAAAATCATAAAATATATTTATTTTATGATGTACAAAATTAAAATAATTTATTCTAACTTAAATTTAACTCTCCGCGTGAGCGTAATTACAAAATTTTATTTATTATCTATTTCGTGTTCGCGTCTCGCGCCGAATTTGCTGAGACTTGTCGCCCGCTATCGCGCCGACGACAGTTCCCCCTCGAAAAGCCAGTTTCGAGGTCGCTGGCACACTAAATTTTCGCAGTCAGTGCGGCTCTATTTGAGAATTGGGAGAGAGCGCTCGCTCTCCCCTTACCGCACTGTACCGCGCCTTAGTATTAGGCAGCGCCGTCGCCGCTCGCGAGAATTCGCGAATTATCGCTCGCCGCTGCTCTTCGAGCCACCTGCGGCCCGAGAGCGCTCGCTCATCCTTGCCGCTGCCGGCGCTTTATCCCCGCGCTACGAAGCCTTCGGCGCTCCCCCTTCGCCGCGCCGAGCTGCTCGCGACTTCGCGACTTATTTACAATATATATATAATTTTTGCGCGAGACTATTGTCTCGTCGCAATTTAAATACAAATTTTTTTAATTATACAAATGGTTTATTCATATACTATTAGTAAACCATTTATTCAAAATAAGTAATTTATATATTTAAAATACTGAAATGTTTAAATGCAGTAAAAATTTGTTTAATGTATGAAAACTAAAATTTTTTTTTAACATATTCGATTCTTCATTTGAAAAATATTTGTTTTAAAGAAATATTTTTTAAACATAATTCTTTTAAATTTCATATAATTCAAACAAAATATAAATTAGAACTGTAATATCTTAACTTATCAGACCGTCACTTTCGTAATCTTCAAATATGTAAACGTAGACTATATATTATATTGCAATAAAGAATAAATATATTTACATATTTTTCTTATGTATTATATATATATTAAAACTTCTACTAGTATAATAGATTTTGATGGTTGAATTTCCTAAAAACGACCATAACGGATTCGTTGATTTTTGGGGTTGCTGATTAAAATTATCGTAGTGGCATTTGATGGAAATTTAATTTTCATTTCAGAAACTATAAATACATAGTCTTTCGATCATATCTCAGGAAATAGTAAATATTACAAAAAAAAAATTAAAAAAACGTTGTACGAGTGATTAAAATACAATTTTTTATACTATTGAATTCGTATTTACCAACATTATTTCTTGAGAAAAATGTATACGAAGGAACCTATGCTGAGTATATGCGAGGAACCGTTTATTGGATCCCGAGATGGAAATGTTGAATTTTTATCCCGAAATATTGTTTGCACTAGAAACAGTATAGAACAAACAATATATATTTTAATGAGCTCTAGGATTTTCGTTTTAAATATGTCGCAACTTTTTTTGTTTTCTAAGAGAAATTCAAGAAACTATGACCTTCATAGAATTTTCGTAGATTAAGAATAAATATTTACTTTCCGTCTAAAGCTGTTGCGATATTCGTAATGAGTTCCCTAAAAATCATTGATATTGAAATAAATAGGGCAAGGGATCTATTTCGGAGACTAACTGAAGACTACTTGTCACATCACTGACAATGTTTTAGGGAGCCCTGAGGCAGGACTCTTGACTTTTTTGCAGAAATATCATAAGCAAAATTATCTATAGGTAATATATTTTTATAAATAGAGTATTTTTTACACATACATTAATTAACTATTTGATAATTCGATTACGTTACCGAATCGTCACGAATTGAAAAAATACAACTAAAGAAAAACTATTAATAAAACGGGTCGCATTGACATTATTTGAATAGTATTTTGAATTTGAATGCTATTTAATCGGAGAAAAGTTTAGTAGAAAATTATTTTAATAATTTTTTGAAATATTTTATAATTATTCTAACGTGTTTATAACGTATTTTATAATTATTATAACGTGTTTATAACATATTTTTCAAGGGCAATTTTTTCAATGTAGTTTTTTAACAGTAATTGTAATTCGAAGAATTACTTAGTTAGATTTATTAAACTAAACAAAATATTTTCTTGAATCAATAACTGAAAATTTTGAATAAAAAAATTTAGTTATTTGATTAAAACTGATAAAATTAAGTGAATATATCAGTTTTGGTATATCTATGTTTGCTAGATATTAATTGACTCCGTGTCCGAATACGTCGGCGTGATGATCGTGTCGACAACTCACCATCAGGTTCTCGGATATCTCGCTCAAATGGGGGCCAAATTGAATAGAGACTCTGTTTTTCTAAACTTAACAATTTATTTATTGCTACAGTTAGCGTACACCAAGATGTGTATACAACTAGAGAGTCTGTACACAACTGCCGTCCACATATGATGGCTTCAACGACTCGCTACGATGCGCTCCCGTGGCGATTTACATAACTAACGTAGTATATGTGTCGATTAATCCCCAAAAATCTATACTTAGATTAAGAATTTCAATACTTCACTCAAGAAATTTAATTTAAAATGAAGTATTCGATTCCTATCTTTAAAACAATAATGATTTAAAATACGTTTTTATTTTCTAGAAACATATAAATTCAAGTATGTTAAATTTTTAAAGGATTGCATAGTTTGAAAACATTATTTTCTTGACTTTAAAGATTAAAAGATTAAATTAAGCGAATAATTTCCTGATTTCTTTTACAATTTATACGTTAATTTGCTTTTATTGCATTTATTTCATTACTTTTAATTTTAAATTAATGTTATATTCTTTTATTAAAGTTTCATAATTAATTTATTTCGCTTAAAAAAACTTCGACCTAAGCAGGATTCTATCCGCAGACCCTTCGAACGACATGGTGTTGTCGCGAGGGTGGATGACCGCATTGAAAGCGCGGTAGAAGTTTGCACTGAGCAGACAATCGTTTTCCAAGTTTGGAATTATGATGACGTCTAGCTCCATTTCAACGTGTGCAATGGTAATCGTAAGGGCCACTTGGCCTAGCTCAATTTTTCCCGTGGCGAGTCGAACACCAGATCCAAAAAAGGGTCGAACTAGACGACCGAGGGAAGATGCAATCTGCAAGTTGATTGTTTCGAGGGCTGTACGAGCAGCCCCTGCATCGAGCAGTGCATGGGTGCGAAACTCGCCTATGCCCACCTGTACCCACCATCGTGAATACCAATCGGGGTCGACACTTGTGGCTGAGTCAGCGGAGTCACGGTCGTGATGCTCCTCCTTTACAGACAGGAGGGGGCAATCATCATTACCAGGTGTCCTCGCAGCTGCCTGCTGATCTTCAGAGGTCTCACGGAGCGTAGGGTCGAGTTGGACCTCAATTACTCGCCCTTTTTCGCATTTCCCGAACACTCGGGACAGCTGCGTAAGGTATGGCCGGGCTAACTACAACCCCAGCATAAGAACCGCGGATCAGGATCTGCTGTCTAACCTTTGCTCTTGTCGCTGAGGGGCTTGCCTACGAGCTTTCCCTTGAAGGAGGGCTTCCTCTCCGACTTAGGCGAGGTCGACGCTCCGGTCTTCCGTGTACGCGGCGACCTCGGGCGTGAATCGCGACTGCTCCTCTTAGTCATAAGAGCTGCGACACCTGGCGCCTCTAAATCAGTTGAGGTGGCTCTAAAGCCTGACTCTTGCCAAACTTCTCGCACTAAAACTTTGAAATCGGGCAGCTTCACGTCCACGACCGCAATCTTTGGCTTCAGGCGCGTCCGAGACGTGTCTGCCGCATGAAAAGCCACTTCGGGCGTTATGCAGTCCTGGGTGACGGAGGTGGCTTATAGTTGCGCTCCGCGTCGAGGACGCATTCGGCCTCTCGAGCGAGCTCGATTATCCGATTTCCGCTCGTTATCTTCTCCCGCGGAACTAGCTTCTGTATCTCCGGGAGTAGATTACGGTAGATAAGAGCGAGCTGTTTGTCGTCCGACCATGTTTCTTCGAACCGATTTAGGATCGTCAACAAACAGAATACGTAGTTGCGTGTTGGCTTGCGTTTCGCCTGTGTACACCGCTGTACTTCGCTAATTAGCTCAGCTTGGAAGCGTCGAGCGACGCCGTAGCAACTCCGGGCTAATAACTAGATTAATATCTATATAAGTGTTTACATCTACATTCTTATTGCTTGAAAAGCCGCACAAATATTATTTTTCCGTATTCGGCTGTATATTTAATTTGTGCTGCTTTTCAGCTGCCTTCGCCGAATTGCCGTTGATCTTGGCCAACTTCGAGAGTGTTTACGTCTTCGAGCTAGCAACGTAAACATTCGCGACATGCAGTGCGTTCGCACTGTGTAATATAACAATGATCTCGCTTGAGTTCACAATTGTCAAAACACAATGGAAAAATTTACCTTTGCGATCGTTGTCTACATTATTTTATATCCACAGAAAAAATAACATTGCATAACATTGATTGTCAGGATAAAAATCACTGCAAAATTAAACTACCGATTGAAGAGTATAATATTTTACAGTTTAAAAACTTTTCATATAAGGAACGTTTCCTATTTTTATATATGCAGATTTTGAATGTATATTAGAAAAAATAGAAAATCATAAATATGCACAGCAACGAAATAAAGCATTTAGTGTTGGTTTATATACAAAATATAGTTTTGATGATGCACAATCGGAACATCAAAGCTATAGGCAAGTAGATGAAGAAATAGGATCATCACCTGCTGAATGGTTCATGCAGAAATTACCATCATTTTCACAACAAATAGCATAAGTATATGAGAATCCAAAACCAAGGAATAGACTTACAGATATTGAATTCTTAAATTTTGAAAAAGCAAAAATTTGTCATATTTGTGAAAGGATTTTTAATTGTGAGGATACAAAAGTCCAAGATCATTGTCATCTCACAAGACGGTAAGTTTATTTACAGTTTTACATTATCGATTTTTTAAAATTTAAATATCAATTACAGATATCGAGGTCCTGCACATAATTCATATAATTTGAATTATAATTATTCAAAAGTTATACCAGTTGTATTCCACAATTTATCAGGATATGATTCTCATCTATTCATTAAAGAGCTCGCAACAAATTTTGAAGGTCGAGTATATCTTCTACCAGAAAATAAGGAAAAATATATCTCATTTACAAAATATGTAAAAGGCATAGACATTAGTTTCAGGTTTATTGTTTTATTTCGCTTTATTTAAATTAGCCTCATCTGGAAGAGCATCATAGTTTAGAAAATATTTTTAAAAGCGATTTTCGAACAAATGCTCTAATTAATGTAGTTAAAAGAAAAGGAATCTTCCCATATGAATATATTTCATCTTTTCATAGACTACGAGAGGCATGAAACTAAAATAAATACTAAGGATGCATTATATAGTAATTTAAATAATGCAACCATTGCTGATGAAGATTATAAGCATGCTCAACTAGTTTGGCAAAAATTTGATATTCAAACTTTAGGTGACTATTCAGATTTGTATTTGAAAACAGATGTATTACTTCATGTTGACATATTCGAAAACTTTCGAAACAATTGTCTCGAAGCTTACGGTCTTGATCTAGCAGACTATTATACCATTCCCCGTCTATCATGTGATGCCATATAGGAAAATAAAATTAGAATTGCTTACCGATATTGATATGCGTATGCATATTGAAAGAGGTATTAGAGGCGATATTAGTCAGTGCTCTAATCGATATGCAAAAGCAAATAATAAATATATGAGTAGTGACTTTGATAAGACAAAAAAAAATACATATTTGCTCTACTATGATGTAAATAATCTTTACGGCTGAGCTATGACACACAATATCTTCCTTATGGAGGCTTTGAGTGGTTTCAAAATATGGATGATGATGATGAAACCAAAGTTCTTAATATAGCAGAAGACTCTCCTACTGGATACATACTGGAGGTTGATTTAGAATATCTTAAAAGTATACATGATACTCATAAAGAATGCCCCGAACATATTGCACCTGCAGGAAGTAAAATGAAGAAATTATTAACATTATACGATAAATATCGCTAGATTATACATTATCGAGCATTGCAACAAGTACTTCAATATGGCTCACATTTAAAAAAAATATATAGAGTATTAAAATTTAACCAGAAGCCATGGCTTAAAGATTATATTGATTTAAATAGTAAAAAAAGCATGCTAAAAATGAATTTGAAAAATTATTTTTAATACTTTTAAATAATGCTATTTATGGCAAAACTATGGAAAATGAAAGATAAAGAGTCGATGTAAAGTTAATAAATAGATGGGATGGACGTTATGGTGCAGAAGCACTAATCGCTAGTCCAAATTTCCACAATTGCTGCATTTTTAATGAAAATTTCGTTGCCATACAGTTATTGAGAATTGAAATTCATATAAGAAAACCTATATATGTTGGACTGTCCGTATTAAATTTATCTAAAACTCTTATTTACAGATTTCATTATGTATATATGCGAAATAGAGTAGGTGAAAACTGTAAATTATTATATACAGATACTGATAGTCTTGTATACGAAGGAAAAAAATTGATATGTATTTTGATACCTCGATTATGATGATGTTGAATTTGATGAATTTGATACGTCAGATTATTCTGATAATAATCCTTATTAAATGTCTCAAAAAAATAAGAAAATTGTCGGGTTAATGAAAGATGAGTATAATAGTAGAATTTTAACTGAATTTTTTGGTTTGGAATTAAAATGTATAGTATGAAAATTCAAGGTGAAAGTCAAATCAAGAAAACCAAAAGTGTTAAAAGTAGTAAAAAATACAATATCGCAGGAGGAGGCTTTCTTCCCACTAAAAAAATTGCCGAATTAGAAAGAAATAGAAATTATATGATTACAAACTCAAGAAAGTTAATACAAAATTTGGGTGGAAAACAGTGGTCGAACTTGATTGTGAATTCCAATCACTTTTAACTAACCGAATTTCAAAAGCTTTAAGTAAAGATGAAAGATTCTTCAAAAATATTTGCGAGTATGCAAATAAACTTAAATTATTTATAAAATCTTTGGGTGAAGATAATTTTAAATTTAAAACAGCGTAATATGTAAAATGTATGTGTAAAATGAAATAATTAAACAACAATTTATTTAAACAGAGATGTACTTATTTATTAATCCTTATTAACAAAATTATACAAAATTAATTTACATATTAAAAGTATAATCATTTTATAATTTCTTATTACTTAAGTTATAAATACTCTTTATTTGTCCAACTATTATGAGAATTATCAAATCTGAGCCACTTGACGAAAACTTTATCTCCTCGACGTTTAAAAACATCGATGTTTACCTGAACGAGGTTTTTCGCTTCAAAGGTATAGCCCATGCAAATTTAGATAAGGTATCAATGACTGTAATCATGTATTTGTATCCTTTATTTTCTCGAACATAAAGTTGCATTTCAACGAGATCTGGTTGTCATCTCTCATCTTTATCACGTAGTTCAAATTGTCGTCGAATATAATTTCGACGAGCAGGCTTATGAATTTCCCTCATTATTTCCATTTTTTCTTTGTTTGAATAATTCATTATGTATTTTTCCTGCCAACTCTATAACTTGTTTTACCTTGCTATTAATAGAAGTCAATTCACTTCTAATTTTTTATTTATACGCATTGAATGATGTTTTTGAATCAGCAATTATTTTTTCTAATTCTACAATAAATGGTGGTATTGCTGATAAAACATCGGTTTTTTCATTTATCTCGCTTAAAAGTTTTAATAAGTTTGAAGTTTCCTCTTGCACATAAGTTCTTAATGTATCTAAATCAACATTAATTTAACTGGCGATGAGAGATTACAGAGTCGTTTATTTTCCATATCATATTGACGGATAAATCCCCTTGATTCCGCTTGCAAGCTATGCACGCAGCGGATCAAATTCTCACAGACAAAGCTCGCTTGCGTCTTAAGGACGTATTCTACTTTAGACTCTCGAAAAAAACGCTATTTTTGTGAAATTTTTCTGAGAATGCTATTGAAGATATAGATGTAGGATTTGAAATACTTAATAAATACACTCTTGAAGTTCGTAAAAAAATTTTTAATTTATTTTTTACATTTTTTATACATGTAAAGTATGGTCAAAGCCAACACCTCAAAAAGTAGGTAATGTTGTCGAGGTCGTAAAATATTGCCGACGAATGGTCTGAAACAAAAGAAAAATCAAATAGTTGTATATTCAGTATGACTCCAGAAACCGATCTAACTAGAATATTTTATGTAGGTGCAAAATCGACAAAATGGCGGCTAAAATACGAAAGAAAAAAAATTGCTTTTTTTCGTCTTTTTATGCAATAAAAATATAGTTAGAATTAAAATTTTAAGTTGATTGTAGTTAGGACGGTGGCTACAAACATATAGAATTTGTTTAAGGATAGGTTCAATAGTTTTTTTGTTTTCACGACCACGATACTTGAAAAAGTTGTTTTGAGAAAAACGCGTTTAAAGTTTTTGTACGTGAAAAATCGTAGAAAAAGTTATCTTACGCTCAATCAGCAATGCCTGGGCCGTACAATATGCCCTCAATTGATCCAGGCGAGTATTTTCATCTAATTTTTTTGAGTTCTGCTCACCTTAGAAGCCTCAGTCGAGCGGCGGTTCTCTCGAACGATGCGCTGTTGGTCGCGCATATTGGCGAACTGCATGGCGGTTTGGAGATTGTCAGGCCCATAATTTCTATTAGTTTCAAAAGTGGGCTGAATCTTTCATTAAAAATGCAGTCAGCAGTGAGGAATGCAATTTTAACGATTTTTTTCCATTATAGACATGCTTCGGTGCCATAGCTCAAACTGTTGAGTTGAAACACTCTGTTTGGTTCTCGCAGATGCCAGACAGGCCGAAACTAGAGACAGAGAAAGAGAGAAAGAGCGCGCGTGAGCGAGAGAGAGAGAGAGAGCGCGAGAGTGAGAGGGAGAGAGAGAGTAGAGAGCGAGAGCAAGTGAAGACGGATGAAGAAATGCATGCGTACATCTGGCTGAACTGTGCGACTGACTGGCCTCTTCGATTATAGTTTGTCTCTCCCGTGTCATAAAAGGACCGTCGTACGCCCTTCGGCTTGTCCGTTGTAAACATCCCTCTCCCTCTCCTATGGTTCCGAGCGCTCGATGCTTATGAGACAGATCGACAAGGCATTACTGCCTTGTCGTTTCGACTGCTCGGAACTCGCTTCTATTCTTTAATTGTTTTCCGTCCTTCAATTGGTTGAAGTTATGTGTTAAAAAGTGTGTGAGTTAGTGTATAGCACGAGAACGTTTGTGTGTAGCTTGACTGATTTTCGTTGATCAGATCCCGTGCGATTCAGCATCGGTTGTCATTTCGTGACCAAGGTATTGAGGTCTTGGTGAGATCAGCCCCTGTGCTCGATTCATAGGTCCTTCCCAAGCGGCATCTGCGCCCACTAGCTGCCGTTGACAGCAAGGGCTGTTCCCGTGCCCAAAGCGTTGGGCTGTCAGGTAGCCGAGGAAGCACTGCGGAAGGATCCTCACGCCTTAGGCTTCACCTCCTGTATACTATTTTATGATAAGGATATTTGTGTGGTAAGAGCGCTAGCGATTGTTGTGACTATTTGTAGAATTCCGTTATTCTTTGTTCGGTATAAAAAATTATTATTTTTTTACCTTTTAAACTTTGGCTTGTAATTATAAAGTTAGTGGCTTTTTCCTCCATTCACCGAGTGAAGATTTTTTATGCCTTTCCTATAATAAATGTAAAATCACTATAATCAAATTATTGCAAAATTATGTATCTTTTCCCTCACGAATATACATTCCTAACATTTACTCTTATTCTTCATTGTATTAAAAGTAAGTATGTAAACACACTCATTGTTATTTTGAATATCTGTCCAAATATCTCTCCAGCAATTCGATTTTTGTTAGATCTTCGTAGATCGGTTTCAGCACCTCTTGTACGTTACTAGCAAGAGCAGGACGATATTTATAATTTTTTAAAGCGTTGTTTGCTTCGGCCTTCTTATACTTGCACCAGCTGTCTGAACAGTACGTATGCTGTGGTTTGGAGTCTGTTGAGATTTGGTGGCAATAGTCGGCCCAGATCTCGTGTCGCATGCCTTCTACTGAATTTAAATTCCTTTTAATTGCAAGACTGTAATTTTTACAGAACTCCTTCATTCATTTGATACTTAGATCAGCAGTCTTCATTTTTTTAATCACGACTTTTGGTTTCTTCACAACTTTCTTAAAAATACAAAAGCAAAATTATAAAGGGAAGGTAATATTGAGAAACAAAGGTATATATTTTGATGAGAATATGTATAGGTATAATGATTTACAATAGGGGAACAGCTGCTGCAGCGAACAAGGCCAGCTAGATGGCTTATCCGGCGCGCGTGCTGCTTGGGTCGGTATAGCGCGCTCAAGTAAGTGCGTTCGAAAGATGAAAAAGTATAATTAGACTACCTGAATCTTTCTAAGATTTTGAGCTAACATTCTTGAATATATTTACTTTCGAAAAATGTAAAAAAAAACATTTTTTTTCAAAATTGTAAAGTAGAATACTGCCTTAAATCAAAGGATGCCAGTATAGCTGAAAAGGCTGCTGCACTAGCAGTCTATAATGCTATGAAACTTAAAGTAAAGTTAGGATTGGCATTGAAAAAAAACACAATTAAAAAACAAAAATTACATGGTAAAAACAATAGATCAACATTGAAAAAAATTATTAATTCTGCTGCATATTCTATGATTCCAAGTTCGAGTTTTAAAAAATTAGTTCGTTCTGCATTAAAGGGAGCTCGCGAGGCTGTTGAAAAGGCAGGTGGTAAAGGCAATGGGACAATTCCAAGGGTATTACCGGTTCCTCAAAAACTTGGTGGTGTTTTACCATTTCTTATACCTTTATTTGCCCGTTTGACTGCAACAGGAGCATTGGCAGGAGGTGCTGCTGGAATAGTCAAAGCTGTTAATAATGCCAAAACAGCAAAGCAAGAATTGGAAGAAAATCGAAGGCATAACAAAACAATGGAAGCAATTGCTTTTGGAAAAGGTTTTTATTTAAAACCTTACAAAAAGGTTATAGTCTTTACGTAAAACGGTATAAAAGTAATGGGAGAGGTCTCTACTTAAAACCATATACAGGTAAAGGATTAAAAAAAAAGGTTTCTCTATAGAATTGCGAGGTCGACCATTATCTAACATTGATTTAATAAAATACGCTCGTATTTTAAAAACTTCAGCTTTTCGAGATGTATTTATGCATAATGTACTGTCAACTAATGGTCTGCATTATAATGAATCAGGTATTGTGAATCTTAATGATGTTAGCGGTCCTGGAATCATTGGGTCGCATATCGCAAAGGATGTAACAGAATACTATATTTCGATAGTTTTGGCGATTTAAAGCCACCCTTGGACCTTATATTATTATACTTTGGCGATGCTGAAATTATGTATAATTATGAAAGATATCAAGATTTGAATACATATATTTGCATTGGAATGTATGGAATTTATGCCTGCTGTTTTTATGTATTTCTATATAATTTCCAACATTTTGTAATACATGTCATTCTTAACTTAACCATGATAAAAGAATCATTTACTTTGACGTTTTCCGGTAAATCGTCTACTCTTGATGTT
The DNA here is from genome assembly GCA_018907035.1 of Sycobia sp. Sy_11. Classification (NCBI taxonomy): domain Eukaryota; kingdom Metazoa; phylum Arthropoda; class Insecta; order Hymenoptera; family Epichrysomallidae; genus Sycobia; species Sycobia sp. Sy_11. The sequence continues at coordinate 1,185,810 of JACCIC010000137.1, read as the reverse complement.
TAATATTTTCTTCCTTTTGAACTTTCATCTAATAAAAATTATGTTCTAGGTTTACTTGAGCTTTTAACATATAACTCCATTCCCAATATTGATGAAAATAACAATAAATTTTATGTTGATAAAGAAGTAATTAGCCTATCGACTGGCAGTTATGAAATGGAACATATTGTAGATTATTATCTGGAGGAGTGATTAATTTCTAAAGGTATAATATTAAGTGTTAAGCCTAATAAGAGCACGCTTCATAGTGCTATAGAGTGTAGTCATCAAATCAACTTCAAACCTAAATATTCACTTGGTAAATTCTTGGGCTTTCGACAGCGGATTTTGCCAGCAGGTGTTATACACAATTCTGATTTACCCGTGACCATTTTAAAGGTAAATTCCTTCAGAATAGAGTGTAGTATTACAGCAGGTGCATATATTTTTTTTCTTATTAAGCATTGTAATCATTATTAAATTATTTGCAATAGATACATAGAATATTCACAATATTTAGCATATGAAGTATGGAACTATAATTTTAGAATCATATAATATTCTTAATAGGTTATAATTGTAAGTTACATTGTTTTAGATATCTTAATACTATTTCGCATATTCTTTTTGTAGGGTTACAGAAGATTGTTGTGCTGTTTAGAGATAATGCAAATCCGGCTGCTGCAAAATTTTCGATAAACTTTATGCGTTGTTTTTCATATTTTTTGCATTGCCATAATATGTGATTTAGGTCTTGCACGTAATTACCACAATGACAATATTTGCTTATGCTGATGCCCATTTGTGCTAGAGAAGCAGCGACATTACAATGACCGGGTCGGCATCTGTTAAAAGTTACTATGGCTTCTCTGGAAATATTTAGTTTATTATACCATGGCTTATATGTCTCTTTGTGAAAATAATCAAAATAATGAGTGCCTTTTATCCGTCCTTCTTGGCAAAGTGTTTCGGAGGTAGCTTTCATGGCTCTTATCCGTTCATGTTCACGTAAATCAGTGTATGGAATTTTGATATATTTTAGTGCTGTTTTGTTTGACGCTTTTTTAGCTAGTCTGTCTGCCTCCTCATTGCCTTTGATACCAATATATCCTGGAATCCAATAGAATTTTATTTTGCTGTTATTCTTAGTTTTGGTTGTAAACTCATGGAATTTTTGCTGTATTTTGAATATATATGCATTCGTGGTAATGCTTGTATCATTTTTTGTCAAGGACGCCAGGACACTTTTAGCATCGGTAAACATAATATAGTTCTTATTTAGATTTTTCAGTGCTATATCCATGGCTAGAGTTAAGGCGAAGCATTCGGCAGTGAATATTGAAGCACTTTTGTTTAGACTACGTATTTGATTTTCTTTAGTTTCAGCGCCGTGACAGGCACTTCCTACGGATTTCGAAGAATCTAATTTGCTGCCATCAGTATAAAGAGCACAAGCATTTCTAATTTCTATAATTTGATTGATACCATGATTCGGATTTTTTTTCTTTTTTAATTTCTCCCCTAGTTCCATGTTGATATAAGTATGGTTAATTTGGGGTTTGTAATCGTATATGTATAAATTATAGTGTTTGTTTGACAGAATTATTCTATTATTGAACGTGGGATTCGTTAGACAGAGAATTAAAATCCGATTTTTAAAATCATATTGATTTTTAGTTTTTTCTACAGATTGTTTAAAACTGTTGATAGTCTTGTGGACATTTAGATTAGTATTTGAATGGATTTTATTAAGATAGCTATAACATAGAAATTTTGAACGTTCTTCTAAGAAATATAGTTTGGATTCGGACAGGAGTATGCTAGTGGGTGTACTTTTGCGAAGTCCTAATGCAAGTCTAATCGCTGAGTATTGAATTTTTCGAGTTTTTTAATTTTTTCGACTTGAGTTGGGAAATAAATGAAACAGCCATAATCTATTATTGACCTTACAAAGGTTTTGTACAATATTATTAATGTTTCGGGGTCGGCCCCCCACCACGTGCCTCTGATAAATTTAATTATATTTATGGATCTTGAGCATTTTTTTTCTATATTGGTCACTTGCGCATTAAAGGAGAGTCGATAATCAAATGTAATGCCGAGAAACCGGGTGAATGGGATTCATTTAATAGTTGTTTCATTTATTTCTATTGTTGTTTGGCCTGGTTTAATGTTGCGTTTGTTAAAATGCACGAAAGTGGATTTATGAGGAGATAGTTCTAGACCTATGCTAAGTAAGTTTTGGTGAACTACACATATTGTTTTTTCCATTAGGCTTTTGCATTTATTTAGACAGCCCCGCTTTACAATAATTGCAATATCGTCGGCAAATTGGTATACAATGGCGCTTTTGGGTAGATTGTCACATATTTTTGAGACGTATATATTGTATAATATAGGACTAAGTACTGAACCTTGCGTTACACCCTTATATGTGCATCTGTGATGTTCGCTTGACCGATTTGTGTATATATATCTTTGATATGTCATGAACTTTACAAATTTTACAAGACGCGTAGGGCAGCCTATTGAGGCGAGTTTTTCTAAGAGGATATTTATTTCTACGTTATCAAAGGCACTAGTTATATCTAGAAATACAGCTAAATTATCTTTTTTTTTTGCTGAAGGCTTCTTCAATATTTAAGGTGAGTCCTGTTAAATTGTCGATTGTGCACTGCCCTTTTCGAAAACCTGACTGACTAGATGGAAGAAGATTATTGTGCTCTAACCACCATTGTAGTTTATTTTTTATAAGGGTTTCAAATAGTTTTGAGACACATGATGTGCGAGCGATTGGCCTTACATTTTTCCCATCTGCTTTTTTGATAAAGTGAACGTGTGATTTTTGCCAGTTATGGGGGTAAGTGCCAGTGCTATACATTTCATTAAATAGGTCTAGGAGAATGAATTTATAATTTACGGGTAGTTTTTGAAGTATATCATAGTCTATACCGTCTATGCCACAGGCAGATTTACTGTTTTTACCCTCCAGTGCTGTATTAAATTCATAAAAGTCGAAAGTAGTACTTAGAAAATCGTTAATTTGGCATGATGGCAGCCATTCAGGATCGGTTGAGCATCGAGGAGGACATAATTTATCTAACGCTATACCTATTTTTTCCTGGTCCTGGTGGTTCTCAGATGTGTGATAAGGAGTGATTTTAGTCCATTTATTTTTTTAAATTTTATTAGTGTTCCATACAAACGTTTGGTTTGTTTGAAAGTTAATTCTATGAGCGAAGTTTTTAAAATTTTCTAGTTTTTTATTTTTAAACAATTTTCTTGCTTCGGCGGCACATTTTTTGTAATTAATGTAGTCTTCTATTGTTTTTGAAAATCTCGATTTTTTTAATGCTGCCAGTCGCAGTCTCTTAGCCTTATCGCATCCTGAGTCCCACCAAGGTGCAGGATTACGATGAGTTTTTTTATTTACAGATTTTCTTTTTGGGGTATTCGAGATTAAAGTTTCTGTTAAAATACGCATAAAAATTTCATATTTGTCATTTGTTGAGCTATCATTATAAGTGGATGACATAAATTTATAGTAATTATGTTTTAAATCGTAGTTAACATTTTCCATGTTAGTTCTCACCGATGTGATTTTGTATGATTTTTTTTCGTATATGGTCTTTTCTATAGAGAGCTGTACATGTATTGAGAAGTGGTCAGATCCCCAGGTTTCCTCAGAAATTGTTACATTGATTTTATCTGACAAATTCGTAGAAGAAAGGACGAGATCTATATTTGAAGAGTAACCGTTAGGCTTCGTATAAGTACAAGTATTATGATTGTGTAAAAATAAGTTGTTAATGCATTCAAGGAGTTTTTTCCCGTTTGAATCAGTTTTATGACAATTCCAAGCGTGGTGGAGAGCGTTAAAATCGCCTATAAAAATTGTGTGACTTTTTTTATCGATTACGTTGAATAAGTTATTCCATTCGGCCTGATCTAGGAAACCTGGGTTTCTGTAACATACGAATAATTCAAGTTTTGGTTGTACATTTGTTATTTTAATATCGGTTACTTCAATTGAGGGGTTTAAATTATAATTATTGTTTAGTTCAAAATACGATACGTTATTCCGGATTAGTATAAGAATTCCTCCTCCTTTAGAGTGCGATCTATCTTTCCTGAAACTCGTAAATCCGTCCTGTTTATTTAATATGCTTCTAGCGTTCCAGAATATTATTTTAAGATTTTTATTGTAGGTATTTGCCATAATAGAATTTTAATTAAGTTATTCAGTATAGATTATTTTTGGTTTATCTGTAGTTTCTGTCATGGTAACTGTAGTTTGATCGTTTGCTAGTTTCATAAGCTTGTTTTTTATTTTTGTGCATTTTGTTTTGAGGTGACGATTATCAATATACGGATATATTTCTTCTATTATTTTTATTAAATTTACGTGATCTTTTGTGTGCTCATAAAATTCTGGAGTATTTAATTGTTTGTCGGTATTTTGTAAGAATGAGCTAAATTGTTTAAAGTTTGAGTTATATTTAATGGTTATTTTTTCTATGAGTTCTCTTGTATTTGTCGATAAGGTCTCTAAGATATTATATGCTTCACTTTTTATTGGTGCAGAATTATATTTATCACTTTTATTATTTGGTCGTTTTTTCTTTACTTGCTTTTGGACTTTTGTAAAATTGGATTCATCATCGGTAGAAGAGTTGCTCGAGGATTCACGATTGTTGATGTTTTTAGTTTGGTTAGTGTGCATAGTTTCTGCTCTAATATTTTCATTTTCCTCAGTAGTTGTAGATGAGGGAGCTAGGTGTTTGGAGCTTATCTGGTTTTCAGTCTTATTGACTGAGCTTGTATTGTTCATTTCCTGATCTTTGGAAACATTGTTGAGATTATACGTCACGTTTGCTTGTGTAAAATTTTTGGGGCATAGCTTAGCTATGTGGCCTTTCTGTTTACAAACAAAATACTCTATCGCGTCGGTGCTTAAATGGATCCAGTATGCTGTGTCTTCGTAAGTTACTGGTATAGATTCCGGTATAAGAATTTCGTCGCCTTCTTTGATATATACTTGTCTTCGGTGTGACTGTATGTGTGAGCGTCCAGGTTTACTTAAACTTGCTTTAATGTTATAAATCGATGACACTAATGAGATACCTTTTTGTCTAAGGGCGTTGGCGAGTACTTCGTTTGGAATATGAGTTTGTACATTTGACATCACTACTCGTTTATTTCTTTCTATTAAGGGTCTGATCTTAAGGTCTATATTCTTAACTTGTATTGTTTCACCAATTATTTTTTCTACTACTGTTTTGTTTGATAGGAACACACACACTCTTCCCCCGGAGATTTTTGATATAGAGATTATAGAGTTTATACTTATCATTTTTTGCAGACCGTCAATATAGTCGTCATTTGTCAGACCTTCCGTAGAATCAATGACAATTGCTTGATCTTTTTTGGGTTGAGTAGCACTTGCATACCTTTTAACTTGTGTTAATTTGTACTAGGATTGTTTATTTCTTGTTGGGATAGTCGGCCTTTGATGTTGGTCGCCATTTTGGCGAAGCCAAAATATTTCGAGCTTTGCCAATTGTTAAACAATTTGCAAGCTCGAAATTATATTACTTTATGAAGAACTACACTTGATTTAAGCACTACATTCAATTATTAACGATGTTATGACGCTGTTCAAATTTCTTAGAGGTGCTTACATTTATATAAGAGGTGCATATATAAATGAACGTCATGTGCACACAATTCATGAGTTCTTTCCTGCAGTGCCGCCATGATATAAGATCATTGAAGTACTTTCACATGTCATTTACCTTCCAGTAACTGTCAAGTGCATAGATCAGATAGAATTACGCATTGTTGATCAAAACGGAGATCTAGTGAATTTCCGTGGAGAGATTATAACTATCAGATTACAAGTTAAACAAGTAGCTTAGGGAGCGATGGGAATTATTCACAATCCTCCTGGATATATGAACAGCCAGCCATGTCAGCAAATGACCAGTCTTTCACAGACTTTTAAACAAGTCAGTTGCCTGAGCAAAATAAAAGAAACAAAATCAATGTGTCATCATCGTTCTTGTCAGAAGACAGCTCTGAATCACAATCCAGCAGTCAAAGTACTTACACTTCAAAATATTCTATGCCTAAAAAGCGTAATAATATTACGCTTTTTAGGCATTTAGCATGTTACGAAAACCCCTAATAATATTAAAATAATTTGATTTATGTTTGACAATTCAATAAGCAAGGGAAAAATCTGAAAATTGTAGACCTTAAACATTTTTCAAAAATTATTATTATTATGCTTTTATTTGAACATTCTGTATAATTCATGTTTCAAAATAATTATAAAATTTTCTTCTTGCATAGAAAAAAATAGAATATTCAAAAAAATATCAAATTATTCTTATAATTTGTTTTCACAAATTATTTTTAGTATGATTTGACATACAACCATCTTATAAAAGGAGACAGACAGAAAGAGAGAGAGAGAGAGAGAGAGAGAGAGAGAGAGAGAGAGAGAGAGAGAGAGAGAGAGAGAGAAAGCATTTTTTACGTGAGAAAAATTAAAAAATGTAGAAAAATCGAAAGATATCCATAAGGTGTGAGAGCAGTGTCAGATTAACCTGAAGAACAAAAAAGGTAATATCGACTAACGTCATACTTTCTTTAGGATACGAATCCCAAAGTTAGGTATGAACATTCACTTGAGCTGGCCTGGTATTAATACTTTAAGTCGACTACTTTGAGTTAATGTTCGTGATTCAAGACGTCACCTAGTGGCCACTGATGAAACTGACCACTAAAACTGTTAACTTAATTTATTGTTAAAAATAAAATGATTTTCAAGAAAAAACATAGCCTATGTTCTTCCCAAAATAATATAGAATCGATATGTCAAATTTCAAAACAATCGGTTCAGTAGTTTTTTCGGTTATCGTGTACAAACAAAAACACGCTTTGTCTTTATAAATTAGTATGATATGATATACTATGATACGATATACTAATATATAATATAAATAATATATAATATATATATATATATATATATCTGTGTGTGTGTGTGTGTGTAAAACTTTTTGTCGGAGGCTGTCAGTCAAGATGGAGTACATCGTTGATATGCAGGGCTTCAAGCAGGGTGATAATGAATATCTACAGAAAGAGCTTGCCATTTTACCGCTCAAAGGCGAGTCAGAACCTATAGTACTTTTGTTTAAAAAACCCTTCTCTCGTGACCGACTTGCAGATCATATCAAAGCGCAAAATAAAGGACTTGAAATTAATTATCATGGTATTCCATGGAATTCAGGACAGTTTTGCTACAATCAAAGTATCAATAAACTTTATGAAAATGTACTCAATACAACTAAAATATTCACCGATGGAGAAATAAAAAGAGAATAGCTGGCTAGTTTTAAAAGATACAAGTTTATCGTTTAGGATATTAACACTGTGAATTTACCATTCTGCGAGTGGAAGAAACAGAAGCGCAAGAATTTTCTAACAATATACATCAATCATAATGCAGCGTACAAACTTACGTATGCTCTGAATAATGTAAAACTATTAAAAAAGTACTATTTCGAAACACAGACAAAGTAGAGTTTTTACTCGTCGAAAATAAGCATTGTGAACGAGCAATAGTACCACGCACATACAAGCGCGTGTTTTCGACTGAGTTGCCTGCATCAGATGGCAATAATAACAAAAAATAAACGATTACAAAATCGTTCTCCTTGAATTTACGTAAACACGTCCATGCATATGGATAGCAACGCGACCGCGGCAAGTGTGTAAGAGAAGGGCCCTGGTAGTATATTGTTCTCTCTTCGTCTAAGTCCCATGGATATCATAGACCCGACGCTGTAATACAACGGATGGTATTGGATAAGAGAAAGGTATATACTTTTCTCTCCCTCTCTAACACACAACTGGTATTGTCAGCGAGAAAAGTATATAGCGCACTCTCTCTTACACACACCTCTAGTGACCGTGCGGCATAGTATTTAAAAAAACAGCGTGTTGTGAGACAGAGAACTGCATACTTTTCTCTCCCTCTACGAGAGAGAGAGAGAGAGAGAGAGAGAGAGAGAGAGAGAGAGAAAGAGAAAAGCATATGGTGCTAAAGGTCGCTGACGTCAGGGCCTGTGACGTCGACGTTGTAAGTTATGGGCGTTCTGGATCATCCCAGAACTGCACGTGTCGTTCGTGACGTAACCGCTGTAAGCTATGAAAGTTTTGGATCACTGCTAGTAATCCGGAACCACGCGTGATATCAGCGTCTGTACCGTAAGCGCTGTGAGCTACGAGAGTTCTGAATCACACCGGAAGTGATCCAGAACTCTCATAGCTTATCTACTCATATACTATTCATTGGAATAATCATAAATTCATTTCATAATGTATATCTATAAGAGATCTAAAATTGATATATAAGATTTTTATAATTATCCACTGCGTACTGCGATAACGTAATTAATAAGGCGTTAGCTTACGAATCCAAAGGTTTGCGGATAGGATCCCAGTTAGGTCGAACTTTTTTTAAACGAAATAAATTAATTATGAGACTTTAATCAAATAATATAATGTTAATTTAAAATTAAAAGTGATGAAATAAATGTAATAAAAGTAAATTAACGTATAAATTTTAAAAGAATTCAAGAAATTATTCACTTAGTTTAAAGTTTTGATTTTTAAAGTTAAGAAAATAATGTTTTCAATCAAAGAATTATGCACTTCATTGAAAAATTTAACATACTTGAATTTTCATGTTTCTAGAGAATAAAAACGTATTTTAAGTAATTATTGTTTTAAAGATAAGAATCGAATTCTTTATATTTAATTCAATTTCATGAGTTAAGTATTGAAATTCTCAATCTAAGTATATATTCTCTTAATTTCGTCGGCTTGAATCAAATAACTAAATTTTTTTATTCAAAATCTTCAGTTATTGGTTCAAGAAAATATTTTCTTTAGCTAAGAAAATATTTATTTAATTTTCATTCTCAGCCACCCATTTTCTCGAAAATCTGGACTACAATCTAGGAGATATTTAATTAATCGAAGAATTGATTTTCCTAATATTAAATTTGAATATATTGGTTTCAGGATATATTTTCTCAAAATAAGAAAATATTCATTTAATTCCCAATATTAAAATATGAGCTTTATTTTACTTGGTTCAAGTTTATGCGATTGCTTGGTTAAAGAAAATATTTACTTGGTACAGAATGAATTGGTCTTGAATCAAGTAATATTTACTTGATATTAGAAATCATTTTTTTAGTTTGTGTATATGTATATATATATATATATATATATATATATATATATATATATATACAAGAAATATATTCAATTTTTTAAAAACCATTTACTCAAAAGAATGAAATAGTTTTCTCAAAGGCTGGATTAGATTAATTTGATTATTCCCTGCCAATTGTAAAGTCTAATAAATATTTATTTGATTTTATTAAATGAAGCAAAAAGATTTATATCTTAAATTTAATAAATAAATAATAAAAATTAAAAATGTATATATAAATCAAAAAAATATTTGCTATTTTTGAAAAAAGAAATTTACTTTTAACATATAAATAGTTTTATTAAAAGATTGATTCATTTATTTTTAATATTTAAATCTTTTTGCGTTGTTTAATAAAATCAAAGAAATGTTTGTTAGTTTTTAACAACTCGTTGGGTATAATCAGATAAATACATTTCACCTTTTAATAAAGCTTTTTCAGTGTTTATATTAAATAGCTTTTCCCAAAATTGAATATATTTGTTATATTTGAGTATATATATATATTTTTTCAAATATTTATTTATTTAACTTGATTTTTTACGTATATTTAATTCCGTTTAGTAAAATTCAAGAAATATTTATTACTTTTCAATAATTTATTTAGTGTAATGTAATAAATATATGTTTGCTATTCAAATAAACTGAATTGTTTGTTTCAAATATATGGTTTACTCCAAATTACAAAATATTCATTCGTTTTAAATATGCATATTTTTGTTTTAAACATAAATTTAAATAAATATTTGTCGTATTCTAATAACTATTGGATTAATTTTAATGAATTAATTTTAAATAAATATTTGTTTCATTTATTTCTTAATTAGAAATATTATAAATTATATTCTTTAGTAAATTTCATGATATAATGTAAGTAGCAATGAAATAAAATTTATTGAATAAAAATGTAATGAATGTTATTATATAATTAATTTACGGAAAGTATAATTTTTTATATCAAGTTAGTCTTATTATTAACGTCATCTGATTGATAATAGCCTCATTATCAAGTTTTAAACTCAAAATTTTAAGAAAATACTTATATATATATATATATATATATATATATATATATTGTAACTGGGTACTTATTTAATAAATGCCCGGTAAAAGCAACCGTTAGCAGAGGTGTAAAGAACTCCAAACGGATTAAATTCTGTTAAATACAATTTCGGTGGATCGAAGGTTCTTTACTATTAGTTTTCCTCGGACTTACCTTTTATCCTGGAATTTATTTAAATAATATGTATATATATATACATATATATATATATATATATATATATATATATATATATATTAATAGATTATTAATAATCCAGGAAATGACGAGTTAATTATCAGGTACAGGAGGGATATTATTATATTTTCTATTACTTAAAAAATAAAAAGAAAATCTATTTAGTTAAATGGGAAAAGAAGTTTCAGATGTATTATATTATATAAAATTATAATAAATGATATACTACCCCTCCCTAATATGCATCCGCGCTATGTTAACGCACGATTCCGTTCACATTGGGTGTGAGAGAGAAAAATTTATAAATATAGCAGAGAGATAAATCAAAAAGAACACCACCTTACGAGGAACAAGTGGAACTACTACTGAAAGCTGTATACGCGCTTGTTACTCTTAAGATTTCTATTCTATGTCGATATCTCTTTATCTCTCTCACACTTTAAATAATAAATTATGATTTCTATGATTTTTTAATTACGATTATAAGTAAAATCGATAAAGAAAAATTATTATTTAGCGAAACTCGAAGATATAGATACTAAAAAAAATTCACCAACCTTATTGAACGACGCTGGAAAAACACAATCCAACGATGGTCGATTACTGCAATTTTTGTTTCCGTCCGTACTAAGGAAATTGCCGGCCGGTTCACTAATTACTTTAATTATTTTGTAGAAACTTCTACAAAATTTACTTTAACTGACAAAACAGTAGAAATCCTATATATTTATTTAGCAAAGGTATCTATTAATATCTCTATTTGCTCTTTACTAAATGTACATAACAACAACCAATTTCTACTCAATTCGAAAACTATATGCTAATTATATATCAACTATATATTAACTATATTATATTCAGAATTTATTCTCCTTCTCTCTCTCTCTCTCTCTCTCTCTCTCTCTCTCTCTCTTTTTCTCCTTTTTTCCCATATGTTGTACTAATTAACATGTATAGGGTAAGATAACCTATACATGTTACAATATATATATATATATATATATATATATATATATGTATATATATATATATATATATATATACTAGCATCCCCCGTCTCGGCTTCGCCCGAGATAATAATTTAACCGATTTCATAAGCAATTCAATAATATCTAAGTAAAAATTTCTCTATACATAAAAATCTATATTACTATAAATAATTGACCGTAATTTACCTATCGTCGCTTCTGTATATACAGTATGTATATACAGAATGTACAACCGTATTTAATACACACACGTATACATATTACATACGGCTTCTATGAGGAAAATTGTACTTTTGAGTTCGAGCGATAAAAAAAGATGTCAAAGTGTCTCGAGACAACGTTTATAGAGTATCATGTTCGTAATATAGAACATGTCTCGGGACGACTGCTATAGAGATTGTTTTGTTGGGAAGGTAGTTTACGACGTCCAGGTATTCCGGGACGACTTTTACTGGGAGTGTGCGCGTTCGAACGATAGAAAATGAATCTCATTATAGAAGTATTTTAAACACTCCCCGTCGAAGTCGTTTCAAAACATTCCGACATCTGATCCCCCTATCCAAACACGAAACTCCCTATAGAAGTCGTCCCATCATACTTGGACATCGTCTTCTACTGCCCAAAAAGACAACTCCCTGTAGAAGTCTTTCCATCATATCTGGACATCGTTTTCTACCGTCCGAACACGAAAGTCCCCGCAGAAGTCGTCCCGAAGCGCTTAGACATCTTATCCCACTATCCAAATACGAAACTCCCCATAGAAGTCGTTCAGCGACATCTGGACATCGTCTTATACCAACTAAACAGGATACTCCCAGTAGAAGTCGTGCCGACAAAGCTAGCATCGCTTCCGAATGACTAAACACAATACTCCCCGTAGAAGTCGTTCGGAAAGACCTAGATATCGTATATATATATATATATATATATATATATATATATATATATATATATATATATATATATAAGGACCTTTACTCAAATGTTTTCTTGGGAAAATTATATATATATATATATATATATATATATATATATATATATATATATATATATCTAGCAACCTTGTCTAGGGTGGCGTGAGGGGGGAGAAGAAGAAACCAAGGGTTTAACGTGGATTACCCGATTAGTGGGTGTTGCAGTTATTTATAGCTGCCTATAGCATGCGCGTCTCTGCGCTCTATACCTCTCATTCTCTCTCCCCCCACCCTCTCTCTCTCTCTCTGATCTGACCATCTGCTTCGATGCTGTGCGGGGCCTAGCGCAGCTGTGTGTTTATTCTATATACATTACAAATCGTTGGTAAAGTGATTACCTAATTTGCCAATTTTTTATATTTTTGTCGAATTTGCAAAAAAAAAAAAAAAAAATAGTCTATGACCTATTCCTGACTGTGTAGAAGACGTCGTTAAACTTTGAACGCGATCGGTTCAGTAGTTTCGGAGTTTATCCAGGACAAACAAATACACATACATTCATTTATATATATATATATATATATATATATATATATATATATATATATATATATATATAGAAATACATACATACACACGGACATACAGACTTCAAGAATTTCGACACCAGTTAATCCCTTTTATTGCATCTATTGTTTCGGCATCCCCCCCCTGCTGAACGCCGTCCCCGCCTTGATCGCACGAGCTTGAAAAACAACATCTGGATCTGGAATATCGCACGATCGGAGTACCGACATTCACCGCCGTAGCGCTGAGTGTCAAAATTTTATTGCAATGTCTACATGGGCATCGGCGATCCCCTCTTATTATCTCTGCCTTGGCGATCTCTATTCATTGTATGTACCGAATTATCTCTGCCTTGGCGATCTCTATTCATTATTGTACAGAAGTGTTCTTCTATAAGTGTCTATCTTATAATTGGTAATGGCAAATTACTATAGCGAACTTTAGTAGATTTAGAATTTAACCCACAACAGATGTTATTTGGTGTACTGAATTATGGCTGTTTGTATTGCTATAATAGGAAAAAACGTAAGTGATAAACATTAATTTAATATAATATTATTATTAATATTAAATATTAAACATTTCTTTGTAATTAAATAAAATAATAGTTACTTATTTTCAGAATTCGCCGAAATATATTAAATGTAACGATGCATTGAATACTTTACAATTTCATTATAAAGTACATACATCCATTGATATTGTTGAAGAAAAATTGAACATTGGAAATAAAACTGGAATTGATGTTAGAGAATTATTTTTGGGAATGTTATATTCAACAGAAGAATTTAAAATGTAAGTTTGCATCTTATAAGAAAATAAAAGTTATACGAAACAATTGTTTTCAGATTTGGATATTCAAGTAATACTAAAATTAAGTTCATAATTATTCTACAGTCTTCTAATGCTACCTTACGTGATAATGAAGTAAGAATGGTGAGCAATAAATTATTTCTTCTATGAAAGTTATTGTTAAAAGTATTATCTCAATGCATATTATTTATAAATAATATTTATAATTATTTCAACATTTTATACAATTAATTGTTACATTAACTAATACAGATTTTATGTATTTTATAGTTATATAAATTTTATATTTATATTATACTATTTTAATAACTGACAAACTGCTCTTGTTTATAATAATTCCTAAAGATATACAAAAATAAAAATTGTTGCATATAACTAATTATTTCTTTCTTTCAGTACATAAAATACATTGCTGTCAAAAACAATTTTGTTTAAATAATTATAGAGATGATGTAGCTTTTGTAGTCTATATTTTTAATGAACTTTTACATTAACCGTTATTTTGATCTTAATATATTACAGAATGTACAATATACATGAACAAATTTTTGAAACTATGAAATTGATGTTCTTTCATGATATATTTGATTATCTCGTGATATTATCTGAATCCATATGACAACTATATAATAATTATAGTACCAGATAAACAAAAACTTAGTTTCCTGCTAGAATATATTCAGCATAGTAGAAATTGCTTTTAAAATACATCACCAAGTGTTCCACTTTTCATTATTATTTTAAAAATTAAATTTTGAAAATAATCAATATTGTTCCCATTATTAATATTTTGAAAATCATCAGAATCATTGTTTATTTACTTTTGGCTCCTTCATAATTTTAAAATACTTATGTATGCGTATCAGATTTTTAAAAAATTATTAATAATTTAATACGTATTTATCAAACAATTTCAGCAACTAGATAAAAATATTTTAGGTTGAAAATATTTTTATCATGATTAGCTTTCCAAATATTTGTAGCATTTTAAAAGAACTTATAATTCAACAATACTTTTACTGTCATCATTAGAAATAGTCTTTTATTCAATTTTAATCTTTCTACACTGAATTTCACTTATAATCAATTTTTAATTTACATGGGTCAATATGTAAAATTATACTATCTTCATTATGAATCGATAATTCAACCTGAATGTTATATTAAAAATTTTCTCTTATAGTACAGTAATGTAACTATAATATTACAATTTTAATATTATATATGAAATATTGATGTAATATATCCATAATATTACCTTTAAAATATTTCAAAATTAATGTAAAGGGAATATTACACACACACACACACACACACACACACACACACACACACACACACACACACACACACACACACACACACACACACACACACACACACACATGTATATATATATATAATAATAATGTGTACAAATATGAGTAAAACTTTTCAATTCAAACTTTCCGGGTTTATCACTTCTGACAAATGTTTTTATTTTTAAGTTGGTAGTACTGTCAGAGTTATCTGTGTCAAATTTCACACAATTATCTTTATCTCTCATATAGATACGCTTGTGTTTTTAACAAAGAAAAGTATTCTATTCGGTTTTTATAATGTCTAAAATTGTTCAACAAATAAGTAGCATTACATTTTGTGCACGAAATGAAATATTGGCCGCCAAAACGTTCAGAATGTTGATGAGAAGTCAATATCAAGAACAAGTATTTTTGATTGGCAAAAATTGTTCAAAGAAAGTTGAGAACGCGTTGAAAACGAACCACATCAAAGACAATCAAGAACATTTACTGATGAGCTACACGTCGACAAAATCAAAGAATCGTTTCTGCAAAATTGTTGATTGACTACTAGAGCGCTTGCTGATATTGTTGGAGTTTAAATGGGTCAGTCAACACCATTTTGACAGACATTTTGTGCCTAAAAAGAGTGAAATGTTGATTGCTACCAAAAATACTTAATTTTTTGGAAAAACAGCGTCGCATGGAAGTCTGTGAAACGATGCTTTCGGACTATCAGGACAAAATGGAATGCATAATAATTGGAGATGAGCTTAGTGCCAAAGGAGAGTGGAGATCGAAAAAATCACGCCAAAGCCGAATCGAAGAAGGAGCTGATGGTCATTTCGGAATATGAATATAAATAATGTTTTGAAAATTGGAAAAAGCGTTGGCATGATTGCATTGTATCCGGGGGGTATTATTTTGAGGGGGATGAATCAGATTGAGAAGAATAAATAAAGATTTCACAAGTTATAAATAAAGTCTTACTCATATTTGTACACAGTAGTATATATCAAATATTACCTTCGCTATCATTTCAGTTGCAATGTTTCAGTAACATAACATTTAAAATATCACAAATATAGTAATAACGTTATACCATATGATTAAATTTGACCAGTACTGGTGCATTTAAATTCTGCACGTAAACTGAATCGATAAAACTTTCTTTTCCGATACTGGTACAACCTTTCTTGATTTCCGTATGAAATTTAAGCGCCATTCTCCATTAGTGTGTGTTTGTCAGCTGTTTGTTTACGACGCAAAAAGTTTGTCTGGCGATGTTGACTATGGAAAAAAAGTTGATCAACGAGTTTGCTTAAAATTTTGTGTTTCCAATGGAGTTACATGGAATCGTTGAAAATGTTGCAAAGTGTTTTGGGGAGTCTTCTTTATCGCGAACGCAAGTTTATTGCTGCATCTACTTTATTGCTGATACATATTAAGTTATATTACATAAATATTATAAATGAACATTTCAGTTACATTACATTTGAAATATTACTAGTAATTCACAGTGAAGTCGCTAGTTGGAGCTGAAATTAGGGCGTTCACAAATAACAAATCACCTATAATGTATAAGAGCAGATGGAATATCAGTACGGGTATCGCTTTTCTAACAGTTTTCCGCTTAAGCTCAAAGCGTTCATGTTGCTTGTATTTATTGTTTCTTTTTTTTTTTTAATATTCTTTAGCCATTCCATTTTGAGGGATGCTAAATCAGACAAGTGATTATGATTATTTAGAAAAAAAAGGACTTTGAACAAAAGTAAAATAGTTAGGCGAGTAGCATTGTAAGACATTTAAATACGTCTTCTCATGTATTTTATAAATATTTATATAAAATACTTTCGGAAGTTTAAAATATATTAATACAAACAATATTCTATAATTAAATTAAAAATTAGTTTACTGATACAGTCGGATGTCCTATTAATTGAGATAAAGGGAAATATAATATGTTCATAGCCAATTCAGATATTCAGTAAATACTGTAAAATTCTTTAATGTAAAAATTAACTATTAAAAAATAACAGCATAAAGTTTGTGGGAACGAGTCTGGCAGGTCCATACCTGTTTTTTTAATAATAATGAATTATCAATTATTACTGAATTTAGAAATAGTACATTGTGACACAAGGGAGAAAAATAGGCGTTTTCCGATGAGGATATGTTGGCCGCCCGAGCGAAGCGAAGGCGTCAAATTACCCAAGTCATATACTATTTTCACATACGAGGCGCTTTTTCTTCTTCAAAGAAATACATTAAAAATTGAATGACAACTAACAGACTTAAACAATGTTAAATCCCCCCCCCCTCCTGTGTTAGTCATGCTTACATAGAACGAGTAGGTATAATATTGTGACGTAGGAGTCAGTACCCCTCTGTCACACGAGCTATATGATGCCCCTATATTTTTTTATTGGCCTATGAGCCTTGAGTTGCCACAAATAGCTCGAGTCCCTGTATGCTGTAGTGCGTGGTGTTCACTTGCATTAAAAATATATATTTGCCTATTCTTCCCTTTTGTATAAATATCTCCCTGCTATAAATAAGATTTAGGAGAACGATATGGAGCATGTATAGTCTTTCTTTTTTAAAGGAGGACTTCCCCGGAGGGGTTTTGGTATAGTTACAAATTATAAAAAAAGAAATTATTAAATATTTTGTTCTGTACATACTTATTTTTTATTTGGCTTTCTTCTGACCTCAATCCGGTGAGACAGAGAAAGATTTTTAATAAAATGTGGAAAATACTTGAAAAAACGACAAATGTGATGTTACGTGTGAATAATACTTGAAAAAAACGACGTGAATGATGTGAAGTGTGAATGCCTCCGAAGGGCAAAATCTGCCCTTTTTAAAGGCGATGGATCCTCCTTCTTTGGGCAGAGTCCAGAGAGATTTTTCTGTTTGTTCCCCAGAGACTTTTCTTATTTGTTACCCAATTAGTGATGGTGTTTTATGGGTTTTCTATAGCCAATCAGACCTTGTTCCTATCCGTAGGCGGTAAGTCCTAGTTTAGGGGAGGTCCTACTCAACAGGGGGTGATTTCTTATGATTGTCTCTTTCTCACATAGGTGACACCACAAGTTCTATTCTTAGAGGGTAATTATTCATATAAAATATAATTAAAATTACAAGAAACCAATAAAATTGCACTTTACCTAAACAATCTTATGTTTTATTATATAAATACTATCTGAATATTTTATTATTGTAAACCTTATAATTCCTATCTTTTAATAATTTATAATTTTAATATAAATAGTTTATTTATATATATATAATCTCTATATATATAATTGATAATTAGAATTATTTATAATTATTCAAATTCCATTCGTACGCATATGCTTATGTTACTACAATTAAAGATTCTAGTTTTATACAACCATCACTATTCATATATTATATTTTATATAACTTAACTTGGTTTGTATTAATATTGAATCTTCTAAAAAAATGCATGATATTAATTTATTAGAATATAATTTTATCATATACGTGTGTGGATTGATAAGTTTCCGGCCTGACCAAGAAAAACAACGTTTTTAAGTATTTTTTTTTATTTCTCAACATAATCTCCTCCAAGGCTGATACATTTCTCAAAACGGTGTTATAGTCTAGTAATGTCATCTCTATAGACTGATTCGTCAAGCTCTTCAAAATATAATACATTCAAAATAAATTGTAGCCATCGCAACGATTGACGTGTGCGCTGGTGCTTTATCTTGATGAAACAAGATTTTTTTCTTCGCCAGATGATGTTGTTTAATTTTCATTTCGTGGCTCAAACGTTGCAATAAGTCTGCGTAGTATTTACCAGTGATAGTTTTACCCTTTTCAAGGTAATGAATGTATATAATACCTCTTGCATCCCAAAAAACAGTAGACATAACCTTGTTCGCCGAAAAAATTGTTTTTGCCTTCTTTGGAGTTGGTTCCCCTGATCCAATCCACTGTTTAGACTGTTGTTTGGTTTCAGGAGTGTAGTGGTAGACCCAAGTTTCGTTAACGGTTACGAATAGACGCAAAAATTCGCTTGGATTACGCTTATACAATGCCAAATTGGCGGTAGAAATGTTCTTTCGAATCAATTTTTGGTCGACGTTAGTAAACGCTGCACCCATCTTGCACAGAGCTTTTCGATATACAAATGTTGGTGCAAAATATTTTGTACACGTTCATATGACAGGTCTCAGCTATCTCACGCACTTTTAATCTGCGGTCTTTCAGCACTATTTGTTCTATTTTTTCGATCATATCTGGAGTTGTGACCTCAATGGGGCGTCCTGAGCGAGGCTCATCAGAGGTGCTCACTCGACCCTTTTTAAACTCGGAAACCCACTGCTTAACGGTTGAATATGATGGGGAGGATGTCCCCAGTGTTGAGTCCATCTCTTCAATAATTTCCTTCGGCGTTAACCCCTTCAAATAAAATTATTTGATGACAGCACGAATTTCCAGCGTTTCCATTTTTACGAAAAACACAGGCGTCTTATTTAGCATGCTCTCAAACCTAAACTAACGTGGCGATCGAACCGAAACTATAGCTACAAGCTATCTAAGGATTGTACTATAGAATGCCATCTCGAGGTAGGCCTAGTGGCGCCATCTCTTGGTCAGGCCGGAAACTTATCAATCCACCCTCGTATTTTGTAAATTTATAAATAACTAAGATCTTTATTGTACGTATATACTTATATTATTATTTTTATATATTTTTTCCTTATATCCTACTGCATTTATTATATTTTATTTTTTTTTGCACTTATTATTAACAATTTTATTTATTCACATAAAAAATTTGTATTTTCATGTATGTTTTAGTACTTATATAAAAGTTTCTTATGTTAACTTGGCTTATTTTTAATTATATAACATTAATATTTAATATGCTATGAAGTGAATTGTATTATATTATTATAATATAAGTATATTTCATTATATATTTTGCAAAATTGTATATGGAAAAATTAAGATACAATTAATAGATAATATTTCCTTTGCATCTTTTTGCTTATATATAAAATTATACAAAATAAATACATATATATATATATATATATATATATATATATATATACAATAAAAGCAAGAAAAGCACCGTTAGGCGAAAGGAAAGCAAGTGTACAGAAAATCTGAAGGGAAAAATACCCATCATGCAGGTCGGGACAGGTAACGCTAACGAAGGTGTAGAGTTGAGTGACGGAGTGAGAGTGAACAGATTGATTTTGGAGAAGGACAAATGTAGATCGCGACGCGTGGGCGCGGATGTAATTTTGTATGTTAGAGAGAGCTATTGCGATTATTATTTGAAGTATATTGTGAATCGCGTTTGATATAATAAAAGATAGTTTTATCAGTTTAATTATGATAATTAGTTTTTGCTTATTTATCCTGACTACGCTCTATTGCACATTAGAATTATTATACTATAACAATAGTTATTATATTCTAACGCGCGCACGCGCGCGTGTGTGTGTGTTTAAGGTTTTATATGTATATTACACACACCAAAAACATGATCAAACCATATTTATCTAATTAAAACTTTAAATCTAATTCTTTTAAATATAATGCCATTCATAAAAGTATGCATAATATTGGCTGTACAAATAAGTTTCCACAATTTTTTATAAAGAAATAAGAATTTATTGTAAAAAAAGGTACAAATAATGTCGTTCAAAATATTGCCCATCACTTTTTACTACTTTTGACCATCTTTCGGGCAGCAAGTGGATACCCCGTCTAAAAAATTGCCCTTTTTTGAGGCGATCCACTAATGGACCCATTTCTTTAATTCCTCATAAGAAGTGAAGTGCTGCTTAGCCAGACCATGAATCATCGACCGGAATAGGTGGTAGTCTGAAGGAGCAATGTCTGGTGAATACGGCGGGTGGGTAGGACGTCCCAATTCAGTGCTTCTAATGTTTCCTTTATGATTTTTGCAACATGTGTCCGAGCGTTGTCATGCTGAAAATGACTTTATTGTGCCTTTTGGCATATTGTGGAAGTTTAATCTTCAATGTTCGGCTCAATAGCATCAGCTGTTGTCTGTAACGTTACCTGGTGATGGTTGGATTGTGTTGGAGTAGTTCGTAATAGATTACTCCAAGCTGATCCCACCAAATGCACAGCATTAGCTTCTTGCCATGAATCTTTGGCTTGAACTGGAAGTAGAGGCATGCCCGGGCTTAGCCCACGACTTTCTACGTTCTGGGATGTCGTAGTGAATCCACTTTTCGTCTCCCGTCACGATTCGATGTATAAGTCCTTTGCGATTTTGCCATTTGAGCAGTTGTTCGCAAGCGAATGAGCGATGCTCGACACGTCTCTTAGCTTCAGTTCGTAAGGAACCCAATTTCCTTGCTTTGGGATCATACCCAGGGTTTTGAGACGTTGTGAAATAGCTTTCTAACTGAGAATCCTATCGAACTACACGGTTTCGTTCATTCTTTTTTCCTCCCAAGGGAGGGAAAGTAAAACTCTGCTTTCGGATTGGCCGGAAAACGGTCATAAACACTTCCTCCCTAGGGAGGAAAATTAGTATTTTGCTCCCTCTAGACAGTTGCAAAAAATCGTGCAGAGTGCGGGAAAGATATGTTTATTTTAAAGGAAAATGTTTCAAGATTTTTATAGCTTTGTTTAATTGTAAAGTTGTAATTAAGTTATTTCTCTGTAAATTTCAAAACCGATTTTGCGTCCCAGGGGACAAAGAAGAGTTTTATGTGATGTATTGTGATTGGTGATGAAAAGTGGATATACTATGACAATTCTAAGCGTAAAAAGTCATGGGTGAACCCAAGTCAACCGTCCACATCGACACCAAAACAGAACAGCCATGGCCAGAAGGTCATGCTGTGCATTTGGTGAGACCAACAGGGATGAAACTGTCACTGCCAAGGTACAGAAACGCCAACTGGATGATTTGCAACAGAAATTGATCGAACATAGATCAGCAATCGCGAGCAATAGGTACAGTCATTTTCTTGTCTGACAACGTTTAGCCACATGTTGCAAAAGCCCTCCAAAAATCCTGTTCGAGCTCGAATGGGAAGTGTTGCCACACCCAGTGTGCACGCCAGACATAGCGCCTTTTATTACCACCTATTCAGAAGCACGACCCCGTTGTAAGCACTTCTAACATGTTCAAGAAGTGCGAGAATTTGTGGATAATAGGATCACCTCAAAATCGTCATCGTTCTTTCGCCACCATATTGCCAGGAAGATAGGAAAAAATAGTAGAACATGAGGGAAAATATTTTGATTAAGCGTATACGTACGTGTATCCGTTTTCCATCATCAAAAGGTCTGCAACTAAGCTCACCTTCTAATAATATATCTGAACGCTGTGAGAAATATTTCATTTACGTTACAGAAAAAAAATAAAAATAAAATTAAAGAATTGAAAAATCTATAATAATAATCATTTTATATATGATTTAGGATCCTTCAAAGAGGAATTTCAAAGCGATATTTAAAAAAAAAAACACAGGTAAAAAGAATGCTTTGATCTCATGCGAAGAACCGCTAGAAAAACGATACCTGTACTGGTATTACATTGGGTCTTATACACTGTTGGAAATTTGTTATTTGTGAACGCCAAAATTTCAGCTCCACCTAGCGAGTTCCTCGAGTTGCCTTGAGGTTAGTCGAAGCCGGTTAGTCGAGGGGAACCTGTCGTCGGCATGACAGTGGACGGCACATTCTCGCACACTCAGCGCGAGGTCCGAACGCGTGACGCAAAAATTAATAGCTTAAATGATTTAATTTAATAAAACTTAAAATAATTTTCTAAACCCACGCGGGGCTATCGTTTTAGAAAATTATTTATATTAAATTTAAAAATGTATAAAATAATGATTAATATATATGAAATTATCTTTTACAATGGATCGTGGTGAGCGAACCACCCTACTAAAAAATCTCAGGGGATAAAGTGCAACGGCGCGACAATAGAATTATACTCTGTTTTTGTTAGAATTAATGAAAGGATGTAATAATAAATGAATATTAATATTATATTTAATATAAGAAAATCTACTGGTCTTTATTAACGAAGTTAACAAACACGTTTGCATCCTACAAGCGTACGTAAAAGAATACTCGCAAGTCTCGCGGAGCGCCGCAGGCGTCCGAGCGGCGCACAACATATATTACTGGACACATGTGTACAACATAAATGTGTGTTATATTAGGCGAAAGCGCCGGGGAAAAATGCATAATCTAACACTCTCTCTCTTGTTTTGTCCGGAGCTTTCAGCTAAAACGTATATTTCATGTACACATGCAGATATGACCATTAACAGTTTGAGAGTGCTGATGCGTCCCGTTTCAGTAGATCAGTCAATTCATATGTACGGAATTATCGTTTCACTCTTCTTTCGATTATCGACTAGTTTGCAGGTATTAGCTCGAATATTGGATTCGCATACATGTGTTTTAATTGGAACTGTCCCAATCTTCCTCTTCAACTTGGGGATCTGAAACATTTATTTTTATTTAGTCATTTAGAATGATTTGTGTAATCCTAACGTCTGTGTCTGATTTTAAGCCTTTTGTGAAAATGTCAGCTAGTTGTTCGGACGATTTTACCCATTTTATCTCGACTAGATTATCCCGAACGCACTCTTTAATATAGTGTTCCCGTCGACTTATCATATGTCGGATACGATTGTTTCCATCGGTTTTCGCGCAAATCTGAGCGACCTGATTGTCGCAGTACACGCGCAACTGATATAAATTAACTCTTAGAATTTCTTTGATCGAGTTTTGTAATGATATTAATTCCTGACAAGCAAGACTCATCGCCACGTACTCGGCCTGGCAGCTAGACAAGGCTACGCTGGGTTGTTTTTGAGTCTTCCAGTCCTTGTATAACTTAATCAGGTGTCCACACGTAGTGAGTGAGTTCTTACAATCAGACAGACTGGCATCCGAATACGCTTCCAAAATATTTCTGATTCCTTTGAAAATCAATCCCTTATTCGATGTCCCGGTTAAATATCTGAAAACCCTTTTAATCATATTCCATTCGGTTTCCGTCGGGTTCTGCTGATGTCGGCTCAATACGTTCACGCTGAATGAAATATCGGTTCACGTTGCGTTAGCAAGATACAATAAAGAACCCACTATTTTTCGATAACTTGTGTTATTTTTATGGTTTTCTCCGATACAATCTTTTTCGCGATCTCTACGTTGTTCGCTTGTAACGATAGCTATGTTACTAGGAGTTCTACTGCTTTTAATGTCTCTGAATCCGAAACGATTGATTGTCCTATTAATTTTATCACGACGTAAGCTTATTCCCAAGTATTCGGTTAGGCTTGCGAATCTTTTTAATTTAAATTCTTTGGCGAAGCTGTTTATTAGATTGTCTATTTCGTTTTCATTTTCTCCCATAATTAATATGTCGTCGACATAGAGTAATAACGCGTAAAAACCATTATGGTTTGCTTTAATGAATAGGCACGGATCCGAATCAGTTGCTTTGTATTCAAATTTGTTCATTATTTCGGTAAATTTGACATTCCATCTCTTAGGACTGATTTTTAATTCGTATAGTGATTTCTTTAGCTTTAGAATTTCATTTTTGTTTTGTTCAGATTTTCGAAATCCTTCTGGTATCCGAAGGTAAATATCTTCGTCGATGTTTCCGTATAAGAAGGCTGTTTCTATGTCGAGTTGTTTTAGGTTAAGTTCTAATTTATTGGGTATGGCCAAGAAGGATCTAACTAGAGTTACTCTAGACACAGGTGCGAACGTTTCCCTAACGCCATAATCATATTTATCTTTAAATCCGCGAATTACTATACTGGCTTTGAATATTATTCTACCTGAGCTATCGGCTTTCCGATGAAACGCCCACCG
The DNA here is from genome assembly GCA_018907035.1 of Sycobia sp. Sy_11. Classification (NCBI taxonomy): domain Eukaryota; kingdom Metazoa; phylum Arthropoda; class Insecta; order Hymenoptera; family Epichrysomallidae; genus Sycobia; species Sycobia sp. Sy_11. The sequence goes on along the minus strand of JACCIC010000137.1, from coordinate 1,160,857 downwards.
TGAATCTAAAATATTTGGGTTTTTATTTTGTTTATACATTGAGTCTGTACTAATTTCACTAAAAACTTCCTTTTCGGTCATTCAGTCTAATTCGGAATTAATAGCTTTAATCCAGTTATCGGCTTCGGTTGAATTTACTGCTTTGCGATAAGTTTGTGGATCCTGATTTATTTTCGCCAGTAAAGAGTGATATTTAACTTCTGAATTTGGTCTAGTTTTGTCGCTGTCTAATGTGAACACGATGTTTTCTGTTTGTTGTTTTATCCTATTGCTTCTCCTCAATTCCCGATTCTGTTTCGGCGATTCTTTATTTTCTACTTTACTCACAACCGCGAAGCTCGGTTGACATTTATTGTCTCCTCCATAGTAATCGCTAAATACTAATTTTTCAACGAATTTAACGTCGCGAGATTCGAACAACTTTTGTTCTTCAGGGACTAGTAATGTATATCCCAATGGGCTATATCCAACAAGAAATCCTCGTATACCTGTAGCGCTGAATTTAGTGTCATCTCCCCTTTGTTTCCGGAAAAACGCGACGCATCCGATTCTTTTCCAACGGTGTGCTTCAATTTAAAATCGTTTTTAAGCATAACTATACGAACTTTAAAATCAATAGATTTGTGTGGTAATTATAATATAAGTAGCTGTTTTAACAGCCAGATCCCAACAGTTTGTCGGAAGACCTGAATCCAACATCATAATCCTTACCTTATTCTCGATGGTTTTATTGAACCTCTCAGCAACTCCGTTGTGCTGCGGAGTGTCTGGACAGGCCAGTTGTAGCTCTGCGCCTAACCTATCAAGAATTGCAACGATCTCAGTGCCTGTGAATTTTGTACCTTTGTCACACCTCAGATAACATATTTTCTCGTCCTTACCTAACACGTTCCTAATGCTGCTAATACTTTTCTCTATGTATTCCGCGGCTTCATTGTTAAGCCTAAGCGGATGAACTATAGCTACTCTGGAATAATCATTTATGATCGTTAAAACGAATTTATAACCTGTTGGATGTGAGACCGGTGATATGGGTCCCATCGTATCCGCGTGCAAGATTTTAAGCGCTTCTTCAGCTCGTTGTCATTTCTCCTTGAATGAAAGTCGCGTGCTCTTTGCCATTAGGCAGGTTTCGACATTCAAAATTTCTAGCAAATCGTTTGATTTTAATTCTGTTCTAGAGTTTAAATATTGTTTCAAAATTCCGCCATATATATGCGCGAAGCGTGCCCTAGCCTATAGTGCCATAATATGGTGTCGCTTAACTTAGCTTTATCTGTTTCCTTTCTAATATTAATGATGTCCTGAGCTTCGACTGTTACTATACTCGAGCTGTCAGCAGGCAGATGCACCTTTCTATCGTTTGCAGTCACCAGGAGATCCGAGTCTCTTCCGATGTCTGCTTGTGCATCTGACTCGACATTGTCTGTTTCATTAAATTCTGGTGTTATATTATTAACAATGTTATTTATGATTTTATCAGCTTCACTTGTTTCTACGTTTTTCACTGTGCCACTCTTGCTTCTGGTATTGTACGGATGACTATCTGTTTCTGTTTCAGCTACGTAACTTGACTCTAATTTTCTACACGGTTTTAATTTAATTATCCAAAACGGCGATTCGTAATTTCCTGAAATAATTAATTTTCTGGCTATCGGATCTATTATGTTTATCTTTTTATTATTTAATCTAATTTCCATTCCCTGTTCTGCATACTTTCTCAACGATAATAAATTTTTAGCAAGTTTCTCGAATACAACACGCTGTTTAAATTTAACTCTTTCCCTGAGTTTGTGATTTCTTTAATATTGCTTATTTCATCTATATCTAAGTTTGTCTTTTTGTTGGCGCATTTAACCTTTTCAGAAAAGTTTCTGTCTAGCTGTTCAAACGCAATCTCGCAATTACATAGGTTTTCTGTAGCACCTGAGTCTGCTATGAACTTCATAACATTATTTTTCCTTAATTTTCTTAAATCATTTTTATTGAAATAATTATAATATAATTCTTTTAAGTTCTTACCTTCCTGATTTGTAGTTTCAGTCTCGGTATTTAAACCGAATGGTTTTGCATCTTTCTCATGGGGTGAGAATTTATTACGCTTTGGTGCGCCTCTATTTTTATTAGCACATGGTCTTTTGCCTTGACTGGGCATGTCGTTCTCTATCTCTCACTTTGTTCTGCAGTTCCTCGTTATATGGTTACCTGACTTTTTGCAACGATAGCAATATATTTGTCTGTGACTGGGGCACTTGCGGCCTACGTGACCATATGCTCCGCAATCAAAACATCTTTTATTTTCATCTTTGATCATTTCTCAAGGTGTCGATCGTCTTCGATTGAATTTCTGAAACGATCGACCGCCTCCGACGTTTAAAGAACTTACAGGCGGCTCTCTGATAGGCCTCGCTGCTTCTACCTGCAATATCAAATCTTTTAATTTTTCATGTCTCATTTCGCCTCTAGTCGTATCTTCGAACAGGCAGTCCGCTAGTATGGTTTCTGAAGACGCACCCGAAACGGCGTTATAAAAATGTTTCTCTTTTCGTCGTTCGATAATTTCCCTGATCGTGGCGTGCTTTCAAAGTCTCGTATTTTGTCTTCGAAGCGTAGCCAAAAATCCGCGGCGCGTTCTCTAGACGGCACGTATTTTAAACGATACAATTCTTTCCTCGCGAATACTCTCGTTGTTCTAGACTCTAATCTTTTATAATCTTTCAGTTTCTCTACGATTTTTCTCGGTGATTTTATTTCGACGACTTTCATATAATAATTGATATCGATGTGGTTTATAATAATTTCACGAGTTCTGTGTTTATCATCCGCGATTTTTCCTTTCGAAAATTTAGACAGAGACGGTGATTCTACATTCATTACGCAATCTAATCTCTTGGTTTTTAACTCCATCATTAAATAATCATTAAATATTTCGAACTTTACCTCGGTCGTTAATTTGTATTTTCTGTTCCCGCCGTTGTCCTATGATATTACGGATTCTAATCGTTCTGTCAAATTTTCTAATTTATTTTCGCGAGTTACTTCATATAATCTCTTTTCTACTAATGTGCTCACGGCTTTCTCTATATAATTCTCAAGTGAATTATTTTCTATCTCTCCGTCTCTTCCTTTTTCTTTTTCAAATCTTTCATATCTGTTAATTTCAGATCTTAGATCAATTTCAATAGATTATTTCTTATCTTTTTCTTTTTCAAGATTTTCATGTCTTTTAATCTCTATTCTTAAATCAATTTCAATCGATTCTTTCTTGTCTTTTTCTTTTTCTTTTTCTCTAAACTCAGATTCACATCTTTTATCTGATATGTCTGATTGTATATCAGACTTTCTGTACTAAATTAATCATTGTTTAAAATATTATTTTTATTAATTATTGACTTCGATTTAGTTACGTTTTCTTCATCATAATCCTTATAATGGCCTATAACTTCTCCCTCCATAATTATCAGACGGTTTGGGTTGTATGCTCCTATTGTGAATGGATTGAATGGCTCCTCCATCGTTCAGGATTGATTTTGCTGTAGAAATCGTTCACTTTCTTCGTTCCTTTCTATATATTTTGATCTTGTTTTTTTCGGTTTGATTGTATTGAATCCTCGCATCAGAATCTTTTATAATTTCGATCTTCTTGATTCTTGGTTTCTCCCTGGCTTCCATCTCTGATCCTTTTGGTTGGATTGTTTGGAGCTGCGTTTTTATCAAATCGGACAGTTGTGTCGCTAGATTAAAGACTAACTGTTAATTTGTTTCTTTTTGTTTTTCAAAGAATTTAGCGCGCTCTTTTGCGGCTTCTATTCTAATTTCGGCCAACCTCGCCTCGTTTTTAATTTCTATATCGTTCAGAGCGTTTTTGAGCTCGTCTCTGCTAATCATTTCTTTCCCGGTCTCTTCCGGTATATCTAAGCGTAATATCTTTACGCCAATTGGCCATTCCTGTTTCAGGGTCTCTTTCTCGGTTTCGTTCACTAGATTTGTTATTTGTACTATCTTACTCTGCAAAATATATATAAACGCTGATACGTTCTCTACTTACGAGAGAGACGTACATTTTATGTCCCTCGCCAAGGAGATACAATCTCTTTTCTTTCCATATTCTTAATAGTGTTCCAGTTATCGTTCTCTTTTGCTTCTCTTTGAGACCTGTTAAAATGAAAGCTCAGCTTAATTCATCTGAACCTTGCTCTTAGTTTATATACGATACTACTACTGAGTTTTCGTGTCGGTGGCTGGTATTCTCTCGGGGCTCTTTCGGAATTCCGGAATAACTTAAGTTACTTTATAAGCTTCTTATATGTACGCGTTTCTCATCGCTAGCTACTCCACCGATCTCACTTCTCTTTTATCGATACGATTTTAAAGTACACACTATACGTTGAAATAGACTTATCAAGTTACAATTTCTATTCTACACAGGCCTGTGATTTTACCGATCAACTCGTGCTCATTCCGACTATCAAGGATTTCACTCGTTTATATGTAATTAAACATCTGCTGTCCATCGTGCAGTCGTACAACCAGGAAGTATAGCCACGTGCTGCAGAGGGACGTTCTACTACCCAGATACGGGTACCTTGATTCTATCATACAATATATAGAAAGTATATATACCGTAATCTAATACCGCTCGCACGTATTGGGTGTTTTTCAGCCAGCCACCTTTACACCTCTTTTAGTCCACAGCAAACATGCGTAGGCGCCACTACTCAGATCTCTGTACGCCGCGAGTAGCGACTTCTGTACAGAGAGACTGGCTAACGGCGATGACTTCTTCCAATATTTTTAGAGTTCTTGTGCTTTCATCATGTTTTTATTGATATATAATTTTATATATTTATTCTGATTTATATTTGTTCTAATTTACAGCATTTCGCTTGCAAGCGGCGCAAAATTAACTCTCTCTCTCTCTCTCTCTCTTCATTTTTCGCCGCGCACGCAAGGCGTTGAGCCAGGCTCATTCTGCAAGCAGTTACACAGTTATTCTCTCTCTGTCTGTCTGTCTCTCTCTCTCTCTCTCTCTCTCTCTCTCACTTAATACTGTAATTTCTCTTCTATAGGCATCTATACGCACATACGGGCTGTTTCATTTAAGCCTGTACGATTTTCTATTCGAACTTGCTTCGGAAACTTATTTTAAATTAGACGCTTTTAATTGTGCATTTAGATTTCAGTATATATATTCACACGAGAATCTATCTCCGCGCAGCAAAGTTCGATCATTCTCTCTCCCGAGTCATGTACACTGGGCGGCGCTGATTGGCTGCGCCCCGACCCTTGGCTCGCGCATGCTCAGTTCATTCGGCTGGTGACTGCGGAGCGGTGCGCATGGATACCTATTCATGGCGCAGTGGTCCGCGCGGCGCTCTCTCTCTCGCCCCACTCCGCGCGCGCTCATGCTCTCGCTCAGCCTCATGCGCTCTCTCTCTCTCGCACACTCGCATGCTTTCTCAATCGCACAGTTGCATGTCCTCTCTCTCTTTTTCCCTTACGGGAACGTATGATTTATACGTTCACACATATATGCATGCCTTTGGTTATTGCGCACACATTCTTTCTTTGTACATCTATGCATGTGGTAAGATTGGGTTTCTTGCGGTCGGACACACGCCGGGCGCGTTTTACCTCCCCTTCTTAGTTAGAAATCGTTGTTTTTTAGGACTTCATTTCTAAAAAGTAAAATAACGGTTTCTAAATTTTTGCGAGCGCTTTTGCAAGATTTTATACATGTATATTATACATTTTCATGCATCATTTTTTAATTTCTACTTTTTAATCTCATGATTTTAGCATGCTTTTTACGTGTTTCAACTCCTTTTTGTATATTATCATTTCCCTTTTAATTTTATATTATTTCAACAATTTATCTCTTTAATTTAAAACTTTCTTTCTTAAAATTATTTCATATTTGTATGTTACTTTCAAGTGTTTCCGTTGAATTTTCAAAAAATTTTCTAGTTTAGATTTTAATAAATATGTATTTATTAAAATTTTGATTACTATTTCTTTTGTAAATTCTTGAGTTGAAACTCGTAATTCTATTCGATTTTAGATTATATCACTTGTAATTTTTATATTATCGACTTACAATTTTCCTCTCTCTCTTTATTACCCGTGATCCTTCCTCCCTTCTATTGTTTTATATTGTAAAATTTTCTCCTCTTCTTTGTGTTTGTACTCTCTTTAGAACAACTTTAAGAGAGAGAGGATGTGGTGCGGTTGAATTTTGTCACATAACAAATTTCACTTTCCACTAAAAAAAATTTCGGACAGGCCTTGTTTCTATAAATCCACACTCACTCCCGATTGCGTTCACACGAAAGCTAAAGAGTTTTTCGGTTAAACTTTAATCTCTTAGATCACTTGATTTGCGCGCGAAAATTCGCCCTCATCTAAATCTCTTAATATCGTAAAAAATATCCTCAAATTCCGCAGTTAAGCGGGCTGTAGTCCATAACCTGTTAGAATTAATGAAAGGATGTAATAATAAATTAATATTAATACTATATTTAATATAAGAAAATCTACTGGTCTTTATTAACGAAGTTAACAAACGCGTCTGTATCCTATAAGCGTACGTAAAAGAATGCTCGCAAGCCGCGAGGAGCGCCGCAGGCGTCCGAGCGTCGCACAACATATATTACTCGACACATGTGTACAACATAAGTATGTGTTATATTAGGCGAAAGTGCCGGGGAAAACGCTCAATCTATCAGTTTTAAATATTTTTTTTTAGTTTTATATTATATTTTTTTTAACAAATATTGTAAAATTGAAGAAAAGTATTTATTCTAATAGATAAACTTGAAAATACCAGCCCCGCAAACCTTATCCTCAAATAAATAAAAGTTAACGGTAAACTCAACTCAAAACACTATCAGTTTGAAGGAGAGCTAAAATTTAATTGCACTTAATAATTTATACCTTAGATAATTTGGTAGCGGGTTGAGCGTAGATCAAATCTACGGTGCAAATACAATGAAAAATTAAAAAGGGACTAGCGCGAGCGAGTCTTACGGCGGGTTGAGCGGTCAGGTGCCGTGTTGGATTGAACCGGAGCACGAAGTAGCTCACACCAGGGAAGTAGGGTTACAACAGTTTATTACTAGTAATATTTCAAATGTAATGTAACTGAAATTTTCCATTTGTAATATTTGCATTATTCTGTTTCAGAAACATTGCAACTGAAATACTAGCGAAGGCACTATTGGAAATATATACGAAATATTGTAGTCATTTTACTTTTAAAATATTTTAAATGTTATGTAACTGATATATTGCTTCTGTAATCTGTATGTAATATAGCATAAAATGCTTGAGTAATATATCGTTATTATATATATATATATATATATATATATATATATATATATAATATACGGTTTCTACTTAAAAGTATTGTACTTTCATGATTAGTCAATAAAATAAGAAATAATAGAAAGTGTAGGTTGCCGGGATGACTTCTACTGTGGGTTTTAAATTCGGACGATAGGATACATGCCAGGACGACTTTTATAGGGTATTGGGTCTTTAGTAGGTAGAATAATGTTCCGACATACCTTGACATCATATCCTACCGACCAAACACGAAACTCCTTATAGAAATTGTTCAGCGATTTCTGGACATTATATTCTACTGTTCGAGTAGGAAACTTCTCGTAGAATTCGTTCGAAGATACGTTCTCGAGAAGTCGCCCGGAGAGACTTGGACATCGTATTCTACAGTCAGAATATACCATATGTGAAACTACCAAATGCCTGAACTCGCAACTAAAAGATTTCCCCGAAGGGGACTGCTAAGACCGTTAACACGCACGGCACTACTTTATTTATTTATTTATTTTTTTTTTTTTCGGAGTCTGTGAATGCTGTTTATGCATCTCCGATGGTTGTTCAGCAAGAATGGTCCTGAAAAACGACCACCGGAGTATGTGCGACTCGACAGAAAACCCATGTCACTACGCACTAAACACATATCTCCGTGTTGCACCGACACCAGCCCGGAACTGTTATACACATTACTTCAGCCTGGGCGGCAGTCCTTGCGTGGTCATTTCACGTTCATATCTTTCATTTCAGATTCTCATGCATACTCGATATTACATTCACTCTTCATAAACTTTCAATCGTCCAAACATCCATCTGCTCTTTTGTTCTGAAGCACATTCATAACGTATTTTGCGATCAACCGCCAGCTGTCCGCGTCCGTCATCATAATTTTCGTCACGTTTTCTGGCGTGATCACTCCTGTCCTTGTCTGTAACTCTAGTCGTGGCTCAGTCCAATGTTCGCACACAAAAAATGTGTGCTCCGCATCGTCCCAAGCCCATCCGCAATACTTGCATTCTGAAGAGGCGACCCTCTTCATCTTGCAGAGGTACTTACGGAAGTATCCGTGTCCCGACAGAAATTGGGTAAGGTAGAAGTTCACCTCTCCGTATTTCCTTTCTTTCCACGGACCGATTTCGGGTATTAGTCTTTTCGTCCACCGTCCTCTTTCGTCCGTCGTCCACCGTCTCTGCCATGTCTCGATGGTCTTCGTCCGTTCTTCAGTCGCAGCGGCTTCCCTTCCAACGTTCGAGCTCCGCTCGTAAATTCGCTTCCGTTCGGCCGCGAGCAGATCGATGGGAATGACCCCAGCAATCACGAAAACGGCGCTCTCAGACACGGTACGATACGCGCACGCGATTCGTAACGCGCCCACCCTTTGTACGCTTTTCATGACGTTCGCGCGTTTCCTGATATTCATCGCGTCGGCCCAAACCTCCGCCCCGTAAAGCAAAATCGAGTGGGTAACGCTCATCAGCAGTCTGCGAACGTTCTGTTTCGGTCCGTTGGTATTGGCCATCAGTCTACTTAGAGCCTTGGTCTTTTCTGCTGCCTTTGTCGCCGCGTTTCGTAGGTGGGGCCAGAAGCTCAGCTTCGTATCCAAGGTAACGCCAAGGTACTTGACTTCACTCCTGGTTTCCAGTCTTTCCGTCCCTAACGTCATCGGAACCACCGTCTGTATACGTCTGCGAGTCAGCAGCAACAACTCGGTCTTCTGCAGCGCGAGCTGCAATCCGTGATCTGTCATCCATTCGTTCACGCGTCTCATGACCTGATTCAGCTTTAACTGAATCAAGTGATAGTCGCGTGCGACTATCACGGCTGCCACATCGTCGGCATAGGCAATGAGACGCGCGTCGGAGGGCATGTCTAGTCTCAGCAAACCGTCGTATTGTACGTTCCAGAAGTCGGGGCCTAAAATGGAACCCTGCGCCACCCCCGCTGTCACGCGTTTCCATTTCTTTCCGTCCAAAGTATCATACGTCAGTCCTCGGTCTCGTAAGTAGTCCCGTATGATACGAAGGAGGTAGGAGTCAACCTTGAAAGTCAACTCCAACGCCCCCAGTATCGCTGTCCATTTTGCAGAGTTAAAGGCGTTACGAACGTCCAGGGTCACCAACAGAACCAGTGGTCTTTTACACAATAAACAGAGTCCTAAGTAAAATGATGGAAAGGACTTGCATACAAAAAAATGTAAGTCAAATAATAAAAAACGGTTTGAGTGAGATCAATGAAGCAGTGGAAATCGGACAGTATGAACTGAAGCGAATGAGACTGCTCCGACAAAAACAGAAAGATAAAGGACGGAGTGAATGTGAGGAGGCAACTCCTCAGAAACGGAAAAGAGACCGTCAGACCCCTACTCCGGAGCAGGCGGCCGCACAACAGCGGACGATCGTGACCAAAACATGGGCGACGGTGATCTCAAAACATAAAAAACAGAAAACGACCGAGACGGACAACAAACCGACAAAAGAGCAGACAAAAGCGAGACTCCAAGGTCGCGGGTCTGATCGCCCTAACCTCAAAGGCAGGGGAGGAGCGATCATGATCAAACCGGCTGAGGGACAGACGTACGTCGACGTGGTACGTACAATACGGCAAAAGGTGGACCCTGACAAGTGTAATACTCAAGTCAGAACAATAAGAAAGACAAAAGACGGTGCGGTACTTTTACAGCTCTCCAGACAGAACAACGAGACGGACTTCCGACAGGTTCTTCAAGACGCTGTAGGAGAGACTGGACGCGTAAAAGATTTGACCTCCAGGGTGACACTGGAATTCCTAGACTTGGACTGTGTCACGACCAACGAGGACATCGCGAACGCGTTAAATCGGGAAACGGGACGGACTGCAGACCGTCGGCCCCATGTTTTCGACGTTAACAGTCGAGGACAGAGAATGGCGGTCTGCGATTTTGACGTAAAAGAGGCTACCGACCTCTTAAGGAAAGGGCGTATTAAAATCGGGTGGGTTGTATCAAGAATAAGAGCAAGGATACGCGTCTCGCGATGCTATAGATGCCTCGGGTTCGGTCATGTACGGAAAGACTAAAGGACTGGACAGACGAAGCTGCTGCTGGCGATGCGGCCTCGAGGGTCATTCCCACAAGGACTGCAAGAGTCGTGGGGAGTGTTTCCTGTGCACTGAGGATAATATCCGAGACAGGGGACACTTACCCAGCTCGTCCTCGTGTGCCGCGTTCAGGATAGCACTAACAGAACAGAAGACAAAGACAGTCACACAATGACGACGACGATACTCCAATGCAATATGAACGGGAGTAGCGTGGCAGACGCACTGCTCCCGCAGATTGCGGCGGAACTGAACATCGACGTGCTGATTATCAGTGAGCAATACAAAGACAGACGATTACCGACTTGGCTCACAAGCGGCTCGGGCAAGTCCGCAGTTTGGTTACGTGGAAAGGTTGCGTCGAATATCGTACGCAGCGGGACTGAGGAGGACTGTGTCTGGGTGACGGTCACTGACATAACCTATGTCAGTGTTTACCTGAGCCCAAACAGCAGTGCCTCCGAGTACGCGGCTAAACTTGGAAAAATCGAGGACGCATTGCGGGAAATCCCTGGTAACGTGATCGTGGCGGGCGACTTTAACGCGCGGGCGATCGAGTGGGGAATGCCCTTGACCGACAGACGGGGAAGACTGCTGCTGGAGATGGCCGCAAGGCTGGACCTGGCAGTAGTTAACGAAGGAACGATACCGACGTACAGACGACCGGGGTATGGTAACTCCATACCAGACGTGACTCTGACCTCGGACAGAATTCGAACTAGGATAAGGGCGTGGCGGGTGATCCAGGACTATACGGCCAGTGATCACCAGTACATTGCCTTCAAACTGACAGACGCGACGAGACAGACGAGGAGACGGGGCACAACATCTACGGGGTGGAACCCCAAACGCCTAGACATAGACGAACTCGAAAGGTATCTGCAAAATGCAGAACCTCCCTTACGAGAGGTGCCTCAAGAGTTGACGAACCGGGACAGGGTGGAGGCGTTAGCGGCGGCAACGACTGGCTTTTTCCAGCGCCTATGCGATGCCACCATGCCCAAGAAACGGAAAGTACTAAACAGACGACAAACATACTGGTGGACAGCCGAGATCGCGGATCTCAGAAGCAATTGTTTGAAGCTGAGACGGAAAGCTCAACGAGCCCGAAGTCGAGGCGTAGTGGGACTATACTCTACGGAGTATAGTCGCGCCAGACAGCGACTGAGATACGCGATCAATGACAGTAAGAAACGGTGTTGGACAAAACTAATCAACGAGGTAGACTCGGATCCCTGGGGCAACGGTTATAAAATTGTAACATGCGCCCTGGGAGGTCGGGGTCCGCCGGAACTACGAGACGCGAAAGTGATGGTGCGGATAGTTGAGAGACTTTTCCCAACCCATCCCAACAGAACGGACGCGACAAACGCAATGACAGATATAGAGATCCCTCTCTTCACACAGGAAGAGCTCCGCAGAGCTTCGAATGCGTTGAAGCCTAACAAGGCACCGGGTCCCGATGGCATACCTAGTGAGGTATTACGGGTGGTCGCTTCGCGCCGCCCGGACATCCTTTTGGGTTTGTACAACGGGTGTCTGCTGGAGGGAGTTTTTAGCAGGCTCTGGAAAGAGGCTCGATTGGTTCTCATCCGTAAGTCTAAGGGGAACCCCGATTTGCCTTCTTCATACAGGCCTCTCTGCCTACTAAATACGGCAGGGAAGCTGTTGGAGCTACTGCTGGGACCAAGACTGTCACAGGCAATTCAAAACGCCGGAGACCTATCCGAACAACAACACGGATTTAGAAAAGGACGGTCGACAATCGGAGCTATAGGTGACGTGACGAACATCTTTCACGCGGCGAACAGGGGCTGTCATGCAACGGCACTACTTTATTACGTGCACGATATGTGCAATTGATATCGAACTCAGTTTATTCTCCTCACCAAATTATAATGTATGCTCTATAATATACAACATGATATGATATGATATAATACGATATGATATAGATTTAATCGTTTCTTTATACCTATTGTTTACATTATTAAATATATTTAATGATTTTATATTATGTGTTTTAATATCTAAATTGGATATCTTTATCATATTTACTACTGTGCACAAATATGAGCAAGACTTTTCAAACTTCGCGGATTTATCGATTCGGACAAATGTTTTTATTTTTAATTTGGTAGTATTGTCAGAGTTATCTGTGCTAAATTTTTCGCAATTATCGTCATTTTTCATATAGTTACACTTGTGTTTTGTGAACAACAAAAAGTTTTCTCTTCGATTTTTATTATGTCTGAAATTATTCAACAAAGAAGTAGCGTTAAATTTTGTGAGCGAAATGAAATATTAGCAGCTGAAACGTTTAGAATGTTGCAGAAGACTTTTCGTCAGAAGTCAATGTCAAAAGCAAATGTTTTTGATTCGCATAAATTGTTTAAAGAATGTCGAGAACGCGTTGAAGACGAACCGCATCAAAGACGAGCAAGAACATATACTGATGGGCTACACGTCGTCAAATCAAAGAATTGATTCTACAAAATCGTCGATTGTGCTTGAAAAGAGTGAAATCTCGATTAATGCCAAAAACACTCAATTGAAAAAACAGCGTCGCATGGAGATCTGTGAAACGATGCTTTCGGACTTTCAGGACATGATGGAACGTATAATAACTGGAGATTTGACTTGCGTCGTCGCTTACAATCCAGAAACAACCGATGAATCGAATGAATATCGTGGCAAAGGAGAGCGGAGACCGAAAAAATCGAGCCAAAGCCGAATCGAAAAAGGAAGTGATGACCATTCCGGAATACGAGTATAAGAAATGTTTCGACAATTTGAAAAAGAATATGCATGGTTGTATTGAATCCGGGGGGGGGGGCTATTTTGAGAAAGATGAATTTGTTTTAGAAATAAAGATTTTAAATGTTATAAATAAAGTCTTACTCGTATTTTTACACAGTAGTATATATTTTTGTATTATTGCGCTCCATAATAAATGCAAAACATCTATTGTAATAACAATTTTTTGGCCTAATGAAGAGTTTGTTAAACTCGAAACATTAGCATATGTTACAGAATGATCATTACTTTCAATTTCATTATTTACATTTTTATTATGACAATAGCGTCAATTAATTATATAATTAAAACTATCATTTCGCATAAATTCCTAGTTAGTTTAGAATTAGTAAAAGTAAGGTTGTGAGATTAGAATTTTTTAAAACCACTCCTATCTTGAAAATTCGTCTTCCTATGATCTTCGTAAGCCTAAAATCAATTGATACAGTTGTTGCAATGATGGGATAGCATTCACTGAAAGTATACTATCCACACCAATTTCACCCGCACATATATGTGTAACTCTAGGAAGCTTTTAACTTTTACGAAACATTAATTTGACTTATTATAAAGTTGAAGATTTTGTAACGTTGTTAAATTTTTTTGTTTATGAATTTGTAAAATATAACAGAGAACACATTTATTTTCTAAAAAATTGTATTTACTTTTAAATTTGAAATAGTATATTTGATCCACTGACAAAAAACTATAAAATGTTTTGATTTTATTAAGAAAAAATGTACAATAATTTGCCTCAAAAAAGAACTGAATTAAATTTGCCCGATATTATAAATCTCAAAAAATGAAATCCAAAATCTTCATGAGTTTTTAAAAAATTACAGTTAAAATCTTCCTTGATATATGCATATATGCGTATATGCGTTTCTGATTAAAAGAGACTACATTTTGAATATTATGAAAAAAAAAAGAAAGATAAGAGTTTTTCTCTGCTCTCAATGTTCTTTTAATGGTCTAAAAAATTTCAAAATATAAAATCATAGTTTATTGAACTTATTTTTAAAACATCTATTTCTAATCCTATTCATATATATGAATGTTAATAATATGTCTATTTATATTACCTTGTTCTTATTAGATGTTCCGGAAATTGCATATTGCTTATGCAAATGTTGTTAGTGATCCATTTTACATACCAGATAATCAAATACAATCAACGTATGAATAATTTTCAGATTTTTTGTAAGTCCAATTTATATATTCATTCTATTATCCAGTGTTTTTTTTAGAACATTTGATGCAGCAATTATGGACATAATGGACTTATACAAGATAAGAAACAATTGATAAAATAATAAGATTTATTATTTGGATTTGAAAATAAGATTTATGAAAATAATAAGGTTTGATACATTTGATGTAAATAGTATATTTAAATTAGTTTATTTATATTTTAGTTATATTTTAACTATTATTTAATCAATATTAAGTTAAATTATGAGAGTTAAAATTAATATTTGAATAAAAAACATTTACGGTTCACAATACTTTTCATTTTCATGCTTATTAAAAATATTGCAATATCCATAAAAATTTTATATTATATATTCGTTTATAAAAATAATTATATCAGTAGAGATAATAAGAAAAATTGCCGATGCCATATATGAAGAGCATGAAAATTTTTTGTGATCAAAACTGTGCGATACATATTCTTGAGTTACTGATACCTATGTAAAAAATATTTCAAGAAAATAAGATTTCATTAATTTTTGTATCATAGAACCCACATAGAATTATATATCACAGATATATTCCATCAATATCATAGCAATATTATGGCAATATTACAACAATACTGGTGCAAAATCGTAAGAAACTTGAATGCCCTAAACAAATGGATCACAAACATATTACAACAAATGTTGTTGTAATATTCCTGTGAAATTACTGTAATATGGCGTCAAGATAGCAAAAATGACAATATTATTGATTCGAGAAAATATTTTAAAATTTGAAAAACAATTATTTGATTATTATGCCCGTCTTACAGAATATTTATAGCATTCTTATATTTTAACATTGTTTTCAAAATTGCATGTATTGATTAACTTCATACATATTAAATAATAATTCGATAATTTATTTATATACGCAGTTATTAATATAGTAAATATCCTTCTCCTCATTCAATCTCCACGAAAAACAAACGTAATTTAACAGCCTTACATTTTTTCCCATTCATATAATCATAAAACATAGAAGCCTCTCATTTAGTAATAATAGATATTTTTAACGAAGGAAACATTGAGAAAGTACGCCAATTTATCAAATAGGAGCCCAAATCGTCGATGCGTTACATGAAAGTGGCATTAAATTTATCGGAAGCATCGATCTAACGAATTTTGACCGAACTTTTCGTGCTCCAGAATGTTTATTTGTATTTTGTTCAACACAAATTAACTGAGGCCCAAAAAATGTTTCGAATGCAACATTCTAAAGACATCATTGAAAAAGTAATCATTACCAAACTAGTTTTATTCTGTTGTAACTGATGATACATTTTCAATATGATGCCGAAACAAAATGTCAAAGTGCCGATTGAAAAGCCATCGATGAGCCAAAAACAAAAAAAATCACGCTTGGAAAAATCGAAAATCAAAAAATGCTCATCGTTTTCTACGATTTCAAAGCCATTACTCTCCAGGAGTTCATTTCATCTGGAAAAACGGATAATGCTGTGTATTATTTTGGTATCAATAATGTGAAAATGGAAGCTGGCATTCGTTGCATGATAATGCGTCATTTCATCGACTGACATTCATTTTTTGATCAAAAATGGCATTCTGACGGTCAGTCACTCATCATATGCACTTTATATGGCACCTTGTAACTACTAATTATTCAGTAAATTGTGTTTGGTGATAAGAGGAAAGCGTTACAGGGATGTCGAGGAGATCCGAAGGGCAGACACCGCAATTTTGTAGATGATTCTGGTCAACGGCATAAAAAACTCATTTCACATGCTGTTCAAACGTGTTAAACATTTTAGGGACTCGAAAAGAGACTATTTCGAACCAAATAAATTTTTAATAAATAATTTATTATTATCTTTTTGTTGAAAAGTCTGGGAACCTGAGTATTTTGGAACAGACCTTGTAGTATTGAGAGGATATACTCAACGTGTTAAGTTAATTGCCCATTATTTTTGGTTGAACCGTAGAATCTTCCAGGTTAATGTACAAACTTACCTTGCTTTCCTCTCTATTCAGCTCTCATGATATTTTCTTTTGTTATTTAACGTCGCTCTGTTTATGCTTCCATATATCAGTGCTAATCAGCGACGGAGGTCTATGATGCATTTGTAAACAAAGCACGTGTAAATTATTACAGTGGTGTTTGTGTCAATCGACCGAGACCGGGATTTGAACTCGGATCACCAAGTTACTAGTCCTTCGCTCTAGCGATCCAGCCTCGTAGGCACGAGCTCTCATGATTTATTTTATGATATTTATTATTGATTTATGGATAATATATGAATGTATTAGGAATGAAATATTTAAAAGGAGGGACTGATGTTAGTATTGCTAGGTCACGTCTTTCATTTACACAAGAAACCAAAAACAAAAAGGATAATTAAAACAATACATAACTATTTTTAATTACTTCAAAAAACATAAACTATTAAGGGGCCAGCATACGAACTTCATATCTTAAAATATCAGGTATGTGAATAAGTCTTTCCCGTTTTTTTTCAAATTTTGAGCCTTTATTGTGAAAAAATGGTTACAAATGAATTATTGAAAGTATTGGCCATCGCTAGCTACAACTTTTTCCCATCGTTCTGGCAACATACGAATCCCGTTACGAAAAAATTCGACCAGTTTGGCCTCTATCCAGTCATCCACCCATTTTTTGACTTCCTCGTAGGAATGGAAGTACTGGTCAGCCAGGCCATGCGTCATCGATCTGAAGAGATGGTAATCAGACGGAGCAACGTCTGGACTATACGGCGGGTGGGGTAGGACTTCCCATTTGAGCGTTTCTAAGTATGTTTTCACCGGCGGTGCAACATGTGGGCGAGCATTGTCATGTTGCAAAATAACTTTGTCGTGCCTGTCGGAGTATTGTGGCCGTTTTTCTCGCAGTGCGCGGCTCAAACGCATCAATTGTCGTCGATAGACCTCGCCTGTGATCCTTTCATTCGGTTTCAGAAGCTCATAGTAAACCACACCTAGCTGGTCCCACCATATACAGAGCATGAGCTTGGCGCCATGAATATTTGGCTTGGCCGTCGATGATGATGCATGGTCGGGTAGTCCCCATGATTTTCTTCGCTTCGGATTATCGTAACGTATCCACTTTTCATCGCCAGTCACGATACGATGCAGAAACCCCTTTCTTTTATGTCGCTGAAGCAGCTGTTCGCAAGTGAAAAAACGCCGTTCGACGTCTCTCAGCTTCAGTTCGTACGGCACCCAATTTCCTTGCTTTTGGATCATTCCCATGGCTTTCAAACGCTTGGAAATGGTTGTTCGGTCAACTCCCAATGCTTCAGCAAGTTCTTCTTGCGTTTGACAAGAATCTTCGTCAAGCGAAGTCGTCAATTCTCGATCTTCAAAGATTTGCGGCCGCCCGGAACGCTCCTTGTCTTCCACGTCGAAATCACCGCTTTTGAAGCGTCGAAACCATCCGCGAACACTTGAATCATCGACACAACCTTCTCCATAAGCCTCCTGAAGCAATCGATGCGTCTCGGCAGTAGATTTCTTCAAATTGAACCAATAAAGTGAAACTTCCCGCAAATGACGTCGACTCGGCTCAAATTTCGACATTTTCACGATATCAAAAATTTATGATGCGAAAAAATTTTAACTAATGTGTTAGTATGGAATTGTTGACATATGAATAAGCTTTGATTATGACATATGTAACCATTGAATACTCGTACAGTATTGGTGGCGCCATCTCTTACAAAAAACGGGAAAGACTTATTCACACTCCTAATATTTCCATGAATAATTCATTATGCCATATATCTCTCTTCTCTGTCATTTTTTTCCTTTTCCTCTCTTTTTAAAATTTTTGGACACATAAATTTCAGGACAACGCGTACAGGTACCCATACCCTATATTTGTAACAATATATTAGGAGTGTGAATAAGTCTTTCCCGTTTTTTGTAAGAGATGGCGCCACCAATACTGAGCGAGTATTCAATGGTTACATATGTCATCATCAAAGCTTATTCATATGTCAACAATTCCATACTAACACATTAGTTAAATTTTTTTCGCATCATAAATTTTTGATATCGTGAAAATGTCGAAATTTGAGCCGAGTCGACGTCATTTGCGGGAAGTTTCACTTTATTGGTTCAATTTGAAGAAATCTGCTGCCGAGACGCATCAATTGCTTCAGGAGGCTTATGGAGAAGGTTGTGCCGATGATTCAAGTGTTCGCGGATGGTTTCGACGCTTCAAAAGCGGTGATTTCGACGTGGAAGACAAGGAGCGTTCCGGGCGGCCGCAAATCTTTGAAGATCGCGAATTGGCGACTTTGCTTGATGAAGATTCTTGTCAAACGCAAGAAGAACTTGCTGAAGCATTGGGAGTTGACCGAACAACCATTTCCAAGCGTTTGAAAGCCATGGGAATGATCCAAAAGGAAGGAAATTGGGTGCCGTACGAACTGAAGCTGAGAGACGTCGAACGGCGTTTTTTCACTTGCGAACAGCTGCTTCAGCGACATAAAAGAAAGGGTTTTCTGCATCGTATCGTGACTGGCGATGAAAAGTGGATACGTGACGATAATCCGAAGCGAAGAAAATCATGGGGACTACCCGGCTATGCATCATCATCGATAGCCAAGCCAAATATTCATGGCGCCAAGCTCATGCTCTGTATATGGTGGGACCAGCTAGGTGTGGTTTACTATGAGCTTCTGAAACCGAATGAAAGGATCACAGACGAGATCTATCGACGACAATTGATGCGTTTGAGCCGCGCTCTGCGAGAAAAACGGCCACAATACTCCGACAGGCACGACAAAGTTATTTTGCAACATGACAATGCTCGCCCACATGTTGCACCGCCGGTGAAAACATACTTAGAAACGCTCAAATGGGAAGTCCTACCCCACCCGCCGTATAGTCCAGACGTTGCTCCGTCTGATTACCATCTCTTCAGATCGATGACGCATGGCCTGGCTGACCAGCACTTCCATTCCTACGAGGAAGCCAAAAAATGGGTGGATGACTGGATAGAGGCCAAACCGGTCGAATTTTTTCGCAACGGGATTCGTATGTTGCCAGAAAGATGGGAAAAAGTAGTAGCTAGCGATGGCCAATACTTTCAATAATTCATTTGTAACCATTTTTTCACAATAAAGGCTCAAAATTTGAAAAAAAAAAAAACGGGAAAGACTTATTCACATACCTGATATATATATATTGTGACGAGAGTCACAAGGTGCCCGCGCCGACTTGTCCAGAAAAAGACGACGCGCGCGCTATCCCGCGGAGAAGGAAACCTTAAGGCGCTCGCGCCCGCCGTCGCGCCTTGTGCTTGACACGGTCCCTTCTCCTTACCTCTCCGCGCCACGAGCCAAGCATAACCGTCGGCTGATGGAACAGCGAGAAGGCCTAACCTACACCACCGACACACGGACAAGTGCCGAGAGGCATTAATAAAAAAAAATGAGAGAGCACATTTTTTTTTCTTAGTTCACAAATAATAAGGACAATTGAATAAAGATTAAGAGCAAAGTATAGACGAAACGAATGAAAGAAAAAGTGAAGTGATGATAGAGTGAGTGATAAGATACAGTAAAATAATTTGAAAGAAAAAAAAAGAACAATAAGTACTTGTGAACCTAAGTTAGACATTCAAATAAATACAATTAACATAAAGAAGGCAACTGTTAAATGCGGTATAAAGATTAACAATATTCAAACCCTAGAATGAATTTTGGCTCTGATGAAGAGAGAAGTAAAATGGCATATTACAATAAAGGGGAGGATGACGTGTGAGAAAAGGTTATTATAAGAAAAAAAACCGTTATCCGAATCGTAAAAAAAAATTTGAGGCCTGACACATATAAACACCTTTGTAAGAACATTTAGAACTGAGCTAGTAAAACATAATTCAAATTATGTGACTAAGTGGGAATTTTATTTTATTTTCTTATTCTGTTAATCTTCAAGGATCCTAGTTGTGTAAATGTCATAGATGTTCACTTGAACATTGTGCAGAACAGTGCGCAGTCGGGGTAGTGTGTGTAACGCGAAAACTGGAGCGACCGAAATAAATTCTGTACAAAAAAAAATCCGTCGTACCACGCATAAAATTTCTTTCTTCTGAATTCCACTTTTCAGACTGTTGGGACCTTCCCAGTGAGAGACACAGGTGAGTAGTGTAGACCTTATAAAGTTGTGTGTGCGAATGAATAGATTAATTATTATCTGAGGTAATTTAATAATTCTTTTTTTTGTCGCATCACAATATATATACTGTAACGTGGCTAATCACACACATTAATAGTATAGCGCAAAATAAGCTTTCGAAGCGTCAAGGTCTCAAGTCTCGACCGTTAAAATAAAATTTATAATATCATATAATAAATGTTCGAATATTATTCCTGAGGAATTGAGAAGCTGAGCATAAAAGACGAGAAATTTCTGCGAAAAGCATCGACCTGACACACTAAGTGTAAAAATGCAGTAGGCAATACAGCCGGTGCTCGGCCTGCGAAGGAGAGCAAAGCAGAACAAAGGACTTCAGTTACGGCATAAACAAGAGGCGCCGAACTCCAAGATGAAGAGGTCACACAAAAACACGGCGATCACGAACGCCATGCCCGACCGTGTCGCCGCCACTGTGGCCGCGATACCTTTAGGTAGGATAGGGTCAACGTAGTGGTGAATCACGAGCCGCCGAAAAGACGTTAGGTTCGGCAGAGCACGCGGAACGTCATTACGAAGTTTATGGATTTGACTCGTCGATCCGATCAGTGCGCAAGATCGGCGCGGAATTACGTTTTACGGCGGTCGGGTCAGGAAAGTTTCAGGATAGACGGCGATATCGGGTTTACATGCGCTCTTTCCGGCGGGCTAACTCGGGGCAGTGGCATTCGTCCCGGAGATTTCGAGTCGGTCTTGATGCTCTCGTTCCGCTCTCCTGCAAGAAAACGGGAGCGGCTACCAAAAATAGGCTATCGTGATTCGACTGGCTCGGCGGATGGAATCCCATACAGGGCGGTAAGGGACGAGAAGAGCGAGTGGCGCGGCGTGTCCGCAATTTTGTTTTATACGCGGGACGAAAGATACATGGAAAATTCGTTATGTTTCGCGCTTGATGATACTGCCTGCGGAGACTTCTGTTTTTATCTCTTTTTATTAGCATTGGGTAGGATATAAAGGTGTAAGTTTAGGAGGCGAATACGAACGATGAGCGAGACTCGAGCTCGATGGTGAGGTACGAAAACAGGTATTAGAGAGCTACAGAACGTATAGGATATCTGACGCATAGGCTACCGGATGTAAAAGCTACAGAATGTGTAGGTCACCAATTAGATAGTAATAAACTGTCTGAATTTGAAGTAGACGGCGGATTCTATGGTTACACATTCTCGAACCCTCCTCAAATCTTTATAGCTAGCCGACGCCATTTGAGAGTGCTGGACGAGATACTCAAGGAAAAGGAATTTAGCTCCGATGCGTAAGCATCTGGCGCCTGGGTATTAAGGAAAGGAATTAACCCCGTCAGCAATCTGGAGCCTTGCAACGGTCTACTATCTGGCTGTGGCCAGTCCGGATCAGGAAAATCATTATAATATATATAAACACGGTGTCCCAGATATAACTGCTCACATTAGCGGCATGGTATCGACAAGGAAAAGGTATGTGTAAATATTGATATTCATGTAGGTCCATTTTTTTATAGTTTTTGCAGTACGGGCCTATGTCTGTCAGCCAATCAGGGCACAGAAAAGTGGGTCATCGCCTGCGAGCGAGAAAAAGGAGGTCAAACGAAGGGAATCCCGGCGAAGTCGAGCGAACACGGCAAAGACCATCAGTTGCTATTTTTCCTCTCCATTGCAAACGCTCGCGTAACTGCTTAGATATACGGACGTATTGACGAAGCGAGGTTCACGCACCTACGAATAAAGATTATGTTTCTTCGTATTACCCATATTTTTTGTCCAGCTACCCTTTTTTCTAACAGCCCCCTCCACTGCATTGAAAATAATGAAGAAAAGGCGGATGTTTCGCTGGCGCGGATGAAGTGACCGCGAGCGCACACGTGTGTTTTATAAAAATAAATATTCAACTGAATTTTCAAAATGCTACAAAGATTAAAAAAAATAAACATTCGATAATTACATTCAAAACTGCCAAAAATGCCGATTGTAAGGAATTTTAAAAGGTAAAAATCGGATAATTTAGGCTCGAGTTACGTATAAAATCATATAAAATAATTATGAAGGTATTGGATAAACCCTATAAGATCATTTTATCCGATTTTTATCAATTTAATTTCCTTGTAATCAGTATTTTTGCCAGTTTTGAATGTGATTATCAAATATCTATTTTGCAATCTTTGTAGCATTTTGAAAATTCAGTTTAAGATTTGTTTTCATAAAACACACGTGTGTGTTCACGGTCACTTCGTCCGCGCCAGCGAAACATTCGCCTTTTCTTATTTCCAATGCAGTGGAGTGGGCTGTTAGAAAAAAGAGTAGCTGGACAAAAAATATGGGTAATGGTTGTTGTAGGCGAAGAAACATAACCTTTATTCGTAGACGTCTGCACCTCGCTTCCTCAATACGTCCGTATATCTAAGCAGTTACGCGAACGTTGACAATAGACAGGAAAGATAACTACTGATCTTACCATGTTGGCTCGAATACGCCTTGTTTCTGTAAAAAAAGTCCTACTGCAAAAGATATAAAAAATGGACCTACATGAATATTAATATTTACACATACCTTTTCCTTGCCGATACCATGCCACTAATTTTTGAGTATCGAATAATTATAGAACGGCCGTACAAGTGGGGATGAAATCCGCGACTATAAATTACACAACAAAGGGGTGAAACCTCAGTATGTTTCCTGCCACAGGGTCGGAAAAACAAGGGACGTTCACTACCGGCGCAGCAGCGGACAGTAAGTTTCCTATCTAAGTAAAACGTTAAGGGCCTGGATTTTGTCATTTGTAAAGAGAAAGCTCAAAAAGTTTTGCCATCTTTCTTTGAAAAGTCAAAAAGTTTAGCATCCGTGCCATTTTCTTGGTCTTTGTTGTTTTTATATAATGGAAGTCTCAGAGCAGGGCAGGTTGATTAGTCATAGCGTTGATTGTCACGCGTCTCGACAGAAAAACGGAAGAAAAAACGGTGCAGCGACCGAACTGTGTGCAGGTGTTGCGAGTACATCGACCATTTTTTTTATACATATGGCATCTTGCGTGAAAGTTTCCCAAAAAAAAGAGACGATGCCCTTCGTGTAAACTATCGTTTAGAACGAGATTCGAAAATATTTTCAAAACTCGTTTCTAAACTTAAACACAGATGTTACACCTGTATCGTTAAAACATTGATATAGGGAAACGGAAATAAACGTCTGCCTCAGTTTCTAAGTAAAACGTAATAATGTTACTCTTAAGTGCTAATCGTCTCGCAACATTCCCTCACAAGTTAATTTAAATGTCACAGTGATATAAATTTAGCGATTATATCGCTAATGCTTAAACAAGCTTAACTATTTTGATTTCCATTGTCGAAGAATTTGGGTTGTCCTGTTTGAGATTTTGGTTATTGATTGGCTTCTAATATTCCTACTTCTAGATCCTCTTATTCTTGTTCTGTACTCTGTGTGTTGAGTGATATCAATAAGCGAGTGAGTCCTGTCCAAACGGCTCCAAGCTGATGAATAGAGAATGTATACATGCGATGTAGTGTATAACTATTGATAATGCTGCTTATTACATTTTTTATGGTTTAAATAATGATAATAATAACAATAACGGTGCATTCGTGATTCTAAAAGAGATTAGTTTACTCCATAGTTTATTCAAGTGGAATCGGCCAGCTTGTCTACTACATCTTCATTTAATAACTTCATCATAGTTCCATCCATACCAATGTTCGCTAATTTGAAAATTTGTAGCCAATGTAGGGTTACGAATGGTTTCAATATATGTGTTCATGGTATGAAAAAATATGTTTGGTTGTTCTTAGTTACTGAAAGTTCAATATAACCTTTGTGGGCAGGAAGTAAGTCTCCTTCCTTTAAAAAAGGAAGGAAAGAAAAGCAGAAGTTCGAAGTTGATTTTGAACTGTTTCGCGACTCTGTTTATGAGACTGCTTAGGAAAGTTGTTCCCTGGTCGGTTACAATAACTATTGGTGTACCGAATATACAGATAAATTTTTTAATAAATGCAACAACGATGGTCGTATACAATGTGTTTCGCAAGGGTATTCCCATGCGAAATTTTGAAAATTGATCCTAGACTGGTAAAATGTATTTATTGCCATGTTTTATTGATTTCAATAGCCCAAGTACATCTAAAGCTACCTTTTGAAGTGGTACTCCAGGTGTATCGGGAATCACCATTGACTGTTTAGTCTTTAAACGCACTAATTTTTTCAACTGGTAATCCAAACATTGTTGAATTTTTCGTCGAATGTCGTCCTATAGATTATCCCAATAATAATTCTGTTTGATCCTACTGTACGTTTTTGATACACCTTTACGTCCTCCTATAGGTGGTTTGTGAAGTTCGTGAAATACTTCATCTATTTTTTCCTGAGGAATATATTTGAGGGTATCCGTATAGATGATTACTTTTACAGGGGAATCCGCGAATAATATCTTGATTTAATCAAGGACAGTTGTCCAATCAATCTTTTCAATTGTCTTGTCTTTGGCAAGGCTTATTATATCTTCTCCTGTCTTCTCTAGGAGACATGCTAAGGTAGTCACTCTTTTATAAATAGATTATTGGCTATGCTCAGCGAGACGGCATGTAATTGTCGGATACATAAGGCAAAAAAATTTCTACAGTTTCTACTTTTCGATTTTGTGTACTTCGCCTACTTCTATGGAATCAACCTTCAACTTTTGATATTCCATTAGTTTCTTAGCATCGTAGTCACATGGTTGTACATCAATGCTAACGAAACATCCTAGGTTGGCCTTTTCAGAGATCAGCGAGTGAATCGATTCGGTTGAATCTATTGAGGAGGTTGATTGACTTTTTTAAAGTTCTTTGAGATCGTCGTGTAGTGGTATATGTCTTCTTCACATTCAGCGTACTATAGTTGATTTTGAATAGCCTTACGCATAGGGTGTTTTCGAGAAGTGTCAGAAGATTCTAGTTTCTCTTCAGAATTTTGAAATATCTGTTGAGTCGAGTTTTTCTTTTGTCGTCCCATTTTCTTAGGTGAGCCCTTGTCAGTCGGTTGTATAACTTGTGTTGGTTTAATTCTCTCTGCATTGCAACTAGATCAAATTTATAGACGCACAAACCAGATGTTAAACCTAAAAAACCTGAAGCTTGAGTGAATAGTTACTATAATAAAATAGCTACTATGTACAACCGAACGAAGTGTTGTGGGAAGTGCAAACAAATAGGACACGACCGATTTAAGTGTATAAATCGCCAAAAAATTTTGTTCATATTGTGGCCGCGATAATGTGTATACTAGTGATTGTGAGTGTCATCTGTGGGGAAATGCTGGGCTTACATTGAACCAAGCTCGGCCGACCCACAATTAAAAATAGAAACAGATAACCGACATTTCGTGAGAGTGATGATTGGCGATTACGAAGTATCAGCACTTCTGGAAACTGGATCTGTAAGTTCTTACGTAAGTGAAGAACTTAGTCAAGTTTGCATGAAATTCGGATGGCATAGTGAGCCTAGTAATCGTATTGCAGTCTTGGTAAACGGTTCAGAAATTAACCTTGGAAAAAATATATATGGACCGATATATGTGCAAGGAATAAGATTTTAACAAAAATTCCTAGTGGTGAACGGATTGAGCCATCCTATGCTCTTAGGTGTGAATGCTCTTAAAACTCGAGATCCGTATAACATTAAATAATCGTGAAATAGCCAAAACTTGAGACGACCAGATACATCAAGTATGTACGATTGGAGCGCCTTATGGACTACAGGACGTAAATTCAATCAAACACCAAAAATTATAAAAATTCTTAAAAACGGAAAGGGATAAATTCAAGACTATCAAAGGTCCTATTCCGCTTCTAGCACGAAATTGTCTTAGAGGAAAAAGGACTGATCAAACAGAAATAGCGACCGAGAAATCCGGCTATGCAAAAAATTATTAATCAAGAGGTTAATAAAATGTTGGCTGAAAACGTGATAAGACGGTCAGCAGACCGTGGAGTTCACCAGTAGTAATCGTAAAAAAGAAAGACGGAAAGACTCGATTCTGTGTGGATTTCAGAAAAGTGAATAAAGTGGCAAAGAAAGACGATTATCCCTTACCACAAATTAATGCAAGATTAGATAAACTACGAGGAGCACGATATCTTTCGACACTAAATTTAAAAAATGGATATTGGCAAGTTGCATTAATACCGGAAAGCCGTCCTATCACTGCCTTTACCGTGAGCGGAAAAGGTCTTTTTAAATTCTACGTAATGCTGTTTGGGCTGTACTCAGTACCGGCTAGGTTCCAAAGACTTTTAGAGAGAGTAATCGCTCCAGAGATGGCACCATATGCATCTGCATATCTATATGATATTGTAGTAGTCTCATTTACATTCAAGGAACATCTGGAAAAATTGAATGAAGTTTTCAACCGCCTAAAAATTGCAAAACTGAAGCCAAATCCAGATAAGTGCCATTTTGCCCGTTCAAGTCTAAAATGTCTAGAATACATAGTAGATAAAAAAGGTCTACAAACCGATCCGGAGAAAGTGGCTGCCGTACTTAATTTAGTGCCACCATGAAATATGAAAGAAATTCAACGAATTATGGGCCTGATATTATGGTATAGAAGATTCCTGAAAGATATCTCAAATGTTGCCGCACTGTTACACCGTTTAACTAGGAAAAAAGATAAGTGGATTTGGGGACAGGCAGAGCAAGATGCTTTTGAGAAAATCAAGCAGCTTCTCACAAATACACCCATCCTTTCCTGTCCAGTCTGGAGCCGCCAGTTTATCCTGCAAACGGATGCAAGTAAAGAAGGATTGGGGGCAGCGCTTACACAAGCATATGAGAGCAGCGAAAGAGTCATCGCATTTGGTAGCCGAACGCTCACCCCAGTCGAAAAGAATTAATCTGCCACCGAAATAGAATGCCTAGCAATTAAATGGGGCATGTGAAAATTTCTTGATTATCTTGAAGGATATCACTTTATTGTATTAACAGACCATCAATCATTAAAATGGCTCAATAATATTAAAAATCTGTCTGATCGTTTAGCTCGCTGGGCACTTGAATTAAGTCAATATGATTTTGAAGTTAAATACCATCCTGGAAAAGATAATCTACTAGCCAATACACTATCTCGACAGCCATTAGCAGTCGAAGCCACTGAAATTAAAGTAGAACATTGATATGATAAATAGATTTTTGTATAAAAAATGTATAAAAAACTATCCAGATTTTTGTATAAAAAATGGACGGCTGTACAAACACATTTTACACACCTTAGATTTCAACGATATCAGCGAAAATCTACAGTGTAAATTTTGTGTACCTAGATCTGAACAAAATAGAGTTCTAAATGAAGTACACAACGATCCAACTGCCGGACACCTGAGAATCACAAAAACACTAATAAAAATATTTAAAAGTTATTACTGTCCTGGAGTGCTCCGTATGACGGTTAAATATATGCGAAATCGCCAGAACTTCCAAAAGTTCAAATCGCAATAACAAACACCAGCCGGTAAACTATATGCAACTCTAGTTGAACAGCCTTGGGACATTGTGGCTGTAGATCTCATCGAACCACTTCCAAGATCGACAAAATTAAATATATGGCTATTAGTGATGCAAGATAAATTTACTAAATCGATTGAATTAAAACCACTCAGAAAAGCAACAGCTGAAACAATAACGTACGCCCTAAATCAACAAATTACACTACGTCTTGGCTATCCGAAAATTAATATTTCTGATAATGGGAGACAATTTATCTCCAAAGAATTTACAACTATACTACAAAAGCCGGAATACAGCATAGAAGAACATCACCTTTCACACCACAGTGTAATCCAGTAGAAAGAGCAAATAAAGTGATTAAAACTATGATTTCCCAATATATATAACCAAATCATAAGACGTGGGATCACTTACCATCACTTATATAAGCTAGAATTTGTTTATAATACCGCGTCATCCGAAACAACAGGTTTTACACCTGCTTACTTAAATTTTGGATGTGAGTTAAGAGCACCCGGATCCCTTTTCCAATTATACGGGCAAAGTAATAACCTTACCGCCGAAAACCGTATAAAAAGATTACGAGAAGTAATTGCACTCGTTCGCAGCCAACTCGCAAAAGGCTTTCAGAAACAAAAACGATACTATGACCTGAAACGCCGAAAATGGAATCCCGAAATCGGAGATGAAGTATATAAACGATCTTACGAGCTATCTAACAAAATTAGAGCGTTTAACGCAAAACTAGCTCCGAAATACGTGGGTCCTTTTATTATCTGCAAAAAGATATCCCCTGCCATATTTGACCTGAAAGATAATAAAGACAAGATTATTAAACAAATATATCTAAAAGCCCTAAGAGAAAGATATAATAATCTAGATAACATACCTCCTCGAAATTACTATATAAGACCCGACCAGTGGCCTATGGATTCATATAAAATGCAGCACCCGGACGAGCAGGAGCTCTGCCAACGATTTCTGGAAATAATCATAGCCATCAAGTGCTATGGACTAACGTTCCATGTCCTAGTTAACACCGGCACACTCATAACTACCGCATCAGCCGAAATCGTCAGAATACTGACGATACAAGACGAGGAGCTTGTAGGGTATATGGAGAGGCAGTTGTACATCTGAACAGGGATCCACTATATACACCTAATCCCGTGAACATCATCTTCGCGCATACCTTAGAGGTGGAATACACCCTTAAAAATAAAGTTAAGATTAGTAATTTTGCCATAACATCGGAACAACCAGTAAACATAATCTTCGGTATGAGCGAAATATCCAACATCGGCTACAGGTTGTTATGGAAAATAAGGAGTCCAGCAGCACAGGACAAACGTACGGAACGTAGACGTCTTCAACGAAGAGAACAACAAAGAGCTATCGGAAGGATAGAAGATGAAGGCAACTACAGCGCCATAGAATACGAAGATTCTGACATCTATAGCGATTAATCCTGTAAGAGAAAAAAGTATGAGAATTAATAATATATATAAAACATAATACCTGCCCGCGACTCATTGTTAATATTATAGCAGCTATAAAATTAATTTCAAATAAATGTAAAATTAATATGCGAACACAAAAATCCGGAAATTTTATTTGTTTACGTCTATTTATTATATGAACTATTTATGTTATTGACGTAAATAACAAATATTGACTCAGAATCAAACCTTAGATAAATAAAATTTATGTTTAATATAAAATTTATGAAATAAAGTTAAATGTTTATAAAACTATATGTATATATCCGAAATGTATATACATATGAAATGAAATCGTCGTAGAATCCGATGACATATATATGTATATATATATATATATATATATATATATATATATATATATGTATTCTATCTATCGTATTATTAAATCACCCGATTGTAACCGTAGTAAACAAATACACTGCGGCAGGAAAATTATACTTAATAGAAGTCAATGCCCTCCGGGGTAAATAAATCATTTAACCATGAGAAGCTTAAGGGTAGAAAATAAATCTGGCCCCACGACCCCGAATTAAATACCAGTTAGTATTCCGAGAAATAGGAAAGCAAGCACACCGCGTAAAGAATCTTTATTTAAATTATTCTCGCCAAAAAATGTTTCGCAATCAATTAACACGGGCGCAACGGGACCTGCTTGTCGCCGAGCAATAATTAAATAATATATGACGAATACCTGTACGTCCGTGCCTGGTGATGTCTTCGGCTCGGCCACCACAATATCAACTGGTCGGGCGACCTCAAGCCATCTCAGGCGAACATCCAACCCCTGCGGCCTTACCACCGCCGCTGCAGATCGATGAGGAAAGCGCTCTGCCAGGTTAGGGGCAAGCTGCACTGTCCTAGGGGGCCTAGGTTCCGGAGCCAATAGCACCGACGCCCGCACTGCTGCCACCTGCACGTGACCCGGCATTCCGGGGAATGCCGTTGATTCCCGCACCAGAGTACCGCACCAACATTATAAATCGCGAGGACGCTCGGCCCTGGCAAGCGTTCATTTACGATGAAGACGCCACCCTGTTTTTTCGATTGGATGCCGTGCGTCATTGAGAAAGAATCGGGAATCGGTGGTTTCATATGCGCATCGACCCCGTGACGGGAGAAGTACGCTGCGTCACATGCAGTGAAAAAAGGAACTAGGTAGCTAATATTTGATAGTTTTTTATATATCGTAAAAATGTAGTATTAGAAAAATTACGAAACACTTTAGTTTAGGAAGCACAATATGTTCTAGTAAAATACACACGCTCCGTGCTTCCGTAAAAGCAGGGAGATACGGTGATCAAAAATATGGCCGCGGAAATTCATCGCGACCGGTATACAAATCACACTACAACAAATATACCGCGAGCAGACAAAATAAATTAAATGATAATAATTTATTTCTTTCCGTAATACAAACGTCCGAAATAATCAAAATTATAATATGCTAAGCGAAAATATATCAAATGTAAAATTAAACGAATATTATAGACGCTATAAACATACCGAAAGCAGGAAAAGGTCGCAACGACTATTATAGAAGGTACACGACGCAACCGCCGAAAACCGAAGTGTAGAGAGAGAACGCAATACAAAATCTCTACATACTTAGTGTCCTAAAACGAATTCACCCGCTGTATTTAATTTATAATTAAAATAGAATATTATTAACGCCAAATGTGTGTGTGTGTGTGTGTGTGTGTGTTTGTGTGTGTGTGTGTGTGTGTGTACGCTATTGTATGTATATGAAACAATATTTGTACGCAGTAAATCGACTGCCTTGTTAATTATAACTGTGAAAATTACAGTTGATATTAATTATTATTATTATTAATAATCTTATTATTCTCAGAAATATTATTATTGTTAATATTACTATTACAAATCGGCGGCTCGTCCGATGTTAGACGAGCGGTGACGAAAATCACCGACAATTTAGCTATAAATTGGCCTGCAAAAGGCAAAATAGACAGTTCGCCCGGTGAACCGACTACCCCGAAGTCGAGTCACACGAACTCCTCCCGGAGCTAAAACCTGTCCAGAGCTCGATAACATCCTGACATTAACAGTCCCGACCGAATTATTAACCTGATCTCTGTTGCGCGGCGCTCCTCAAAAGACCAGCGGAATTAAGTAAACCGTTAATCTTACCTATTAAAATCAACCTCTATCGTTGCAATTCCCCGCGTAGAAACTAGCACCGGGTCTTTCGTGCGGAAACTAACGCCTAATTGTTAACATTGCGGAAACTAGCGCGCTTTCAAATAAATTATATTATAATTAATTTTTAATCTAGCTTATTAAGTTTTGCATTAAGTAAATTAAGTAGTCGTTTTGTTATATTTTTTGTTGCAGAGCCATGACTGAGGGCAGACTCTTTATTTCTGAATAAATTTATATTTTTTGTTATAAAAAAATTGTTCATTAAGTTATTTTTCTGAGCCACCATCCAATTCCAAATATACTTCCTCCCCTCTCAAATTATCCTGGACAAATACCGCGTAAGCTATCCTGAGCAGAATAGAAACGTTACAAGATATTGTCACTACATTAGTTGCAAAACTAACCGGAGAATTTCGTGATAGTGCATCGGTATTAGCGTTGAACCTTCCCGGCTTATACAAAACGGTATAGTTATAACAGAGGAGAACTAGATTTGGGATAAGGTGTTTGGAGAATAACAGTTAAAATATACATTCAAAACACAAAGAACTTTATTAAGAGCGTAATTACGACGATGTCTACAGTTCGAAAGCTGACGCGAAAAGAATGCCGCTCGAGTCTCGATGGATTATTTTATACAACTCTCGCCCCATCAAAAGGGCATCGGATACCAAGGTCCTTCGCCGATTTCGAACAAAGTATACCATATATGTATATACTTGGGCGCGCGACTTCGGGCTCTCCACGGCTTCACTCGGAGAACCTTGACAACACATTTACGTTGAGATTTATAGCCTTCAAGGCCACGAGTGTTTTTTAACACATTTTCTCGTGCACATCTATTCGGAAAGAATAGTCGCGAGCCTCGAATATACCCGTCCCGCATATATGGCTTTCAGGCCATGGGCGAACCCATGGACAGTCCGAGCTAGGTCGTCGAAATCCTTGTCACCATAGGCCTCGTTATTTACAATGATATATAACTATAAATCTTAAATACTATAAATCAATCATTTGATAATCCTAAATCTGAACATTATTAAAATGTTATAATAATAAAATTTTTTATAACACAACATAATTTAAATGACTTAAACACCATAAAACAAACACTAAAAATCGAGCGGCTTTCGTTTCTTACAAAAAATATTATTCTTATTTCCGCATTCGCCCAGGTTTCAGACAATTCGGGGAAAAAGGGAAAACTCTACGAAATACCATTTGGAAAAATCGAGGAGAAAACCTTTTCCTAAAATAAGAATTTACAGTTATTATTAAATTATGTATTTATTTACGCATAAATTACTTTTCTTAGTTATATCCAAATAATAAATAAAGAACTTTGAGTTTTTTTCTTTTGACAGAAAATAACGCATCATTTCACTAAAACTCGCCTAGGGGCCTTTATTCTTACATATTCAAGTTAATATTTCATATTTAAAATTATTCAAGAATCCGTCAATAACAATAGTCGTAAATGAATAATTAAAAACGCAACTTTTGTGCGCAGGTATTTAGATCCACAGAGTTAATCAAACTAACGGTTGATGATCCATTACTATGGTATATTGTTTGCCATACACATAGGAACGAAATGCGTGTATACTGTATAGGACGGCTAAAGCTTCTTTTTCATATACTTCATATTTTAATTACGTTACGTAATAGTTTAGACGTATATACGATAGACCTATTTTTCCCGATCTCATCTTCAGATAAAACGTTACCAACAGCATACCCTGAGGCATCTGTCGTTATATTAAATGGTTTTGTATGATCTCGAAATTGCAATTAAAGGGCATTGCAAAGATTTCGTTTTACCGTCTGAAACTCTTCTTCTACTTTACCAATGTATTCAAACGGTATGTGTTTTACTAGCAGCTTGATTGATGGTTTTGATATTCTAATAAATTTTCGATAAAACGTCGATAGTAACCAGATACACCTAGAAACTGTTGCATATTTTTCATATTTTTTAAACGAGGAAATTCTTGAACTGCTTTCACTATCTTTGGGTCAGGACCTGTTCCTGAGCTACTAAACTAACAGTTTAGTTCCTGAGGATGAAGCGTAGCGGTTCCAAACGTCGGACACCAAGGTGGTTCTAAAGTTAAGATGGCGGGATCAGTCAGGTTGTCCTGTACTAACATAGAATATTGCTTTTATTATTTTTATTTTATTTATAATTGCATGTTTATTTTTATTTTATTATTAATTTAATTTTATTTTTATTTTATTATGAATTTTATTTTATTTTTATTTTTAATTTTTAATATAATTTATTGTAATAATAAGTTTTATTTCAGATTCTACGGAGGTGAAGAGAAACATAGGCAGTCTGACTGTCATTATTCCAGTATATATATATTCTATTATATAGACTGTAAGACCGATAAAAATATTTATTAATTTAATTCAGAATAGTCAACATAAGTACAATTTTTAATTTTAATAGTTAGAAAAATTTTAATCAAACATTTCGCCATGAAAAGTTGTGCGCGAAGATGGTACCGAAGAACCTTTCATATGAGCAAAAAGCTGACCGAATGAACATCGCTATTCTTTTCGATCGAGTTATTACTCTTGATGAAAGTTGGTTCTTTCAATATGACCCCGAAACTAAATGACAGAGCAAACAGTGGCTGTCCCCTGGAATGCCAAGGCTAAAGAGGGCGAGAATGAGCAAGTCCAAATTGAAAATCATGTTCGTTTGATTCTTCGACAGCAAAGGGGTGGTTCACAAAGAGTTTGTACCACCTGGACAGACTATAAATCAAGTATTCTACCGCAGTGTGCTCGAAAAGTTACGAAAAAGGGTGCTCAGAGTGCGTGTAGAGATCGCAAAGACTTGGATACTGCATCACAGCGATGCTCACTGCTATAGTGCATTCAGCGTCTCACGGTTTTTGGCGTTTAAAGGCATCGCAACGTTACCACCACCGCCCTATTCACCGAAAATGTCACTCTGCTACTTTTTTCTATTTCCCAATTTGAAAAAATTCGTCAACGATCAACATGTTGACTCCGTTATATACTTATATATATAACGGAGTTATATTATGTTATATACTTACGTTATATACTCAATTTTTTAATTTTGTCGAATGAATTATTTATCTGACCTCGTAATGTAAAAAGAATCGAGTGTGTGTGTGTGTGTGTGTGTGTGTGTGTGTGTGTGTGTGTTTTATTAGGCGTGGGCAGAGTAAGCTCTGCACTAGTGGCCTCTCGAAACCAGCATCCCGCCGGAACTATCCGGGAATATTACTTCGGCGGGGCTGTTAGTTAGCCTATACGGCTCCTCTTCTTATGACACTATCCTACGTCCCCCATCCACACAAGTGATCAGGGGTTCGGTGTTCGTCCTCTGCATCTTAAAATAGAATCAGCTAGCCTAGTTCATCCTGGGCCATTCGCCTAGTTCTATCGGCATTTCTGAGTTTGGTCATCACCTCTTTTGCGAAACTGGCTACTGCCTTCCAGTTTTCAGAAGATTCCAGCATTATTGATAGGATGTTCTCTGGTCTTATTGGCTTATTGATGATGTTCATCAAATGCTCACGTTGTGAGTTCCACGTTCCACGTTTTTAGCACCTTGTAGAGAATCCACTGAGGCCTTACATATGTTGTGCAGCCTAGCCAGTTCATCTGCAGCTAAATCGAAAGGAAGAATTTCGGCAAGTACCTCAGCAGCGTCGGTGGATACTGTCCTGTAACCACTAATAATACGTATACAGGAGCGACGACGGGTCGCAATGGCCAGCTCACAATACGATTTAATTCCGCATGCATGATTCCAGATTGGTCCTGCATACATGCTGACGGAATGAACAACATAAGCTAATAGCTTCCTCTGGGGTGGGCGTGGGCCACCAATGTTAGGCATGAGCCGACACAAGGCAGCTGAAACTCGTTGCGCTTTTTCGCCAGATATCTTTAGATGCTCTTTGAAGTTTAACCTGGCATCAAGCTGTACACCCAAGTATCGTAAAGATTGCGCAGAACTAATGCGGCAGCTACCAACTTTAAGAGTAATACTATCTACCTTCTTACGACTGCTGGCAAGAACTACTTCTGTCTTGTGCTCCGCTAATTGTAGGCCAGACGACGTAATCCATCTATTGATGTTGCTGATTCTTCCATGGGCATTTTCAGTGAGTTCATCAAGGATCTTAGCCGTCACTACTACAGCGATATCGTCGACGTACTCTACTCTTATTGAACCAGGCGGTTGTGGAATTCTCAACACGCCATCATACATAATATTCTACAATATAGGTCCCATAACCGAGCCCTGGGGGACTCCCGCAGTAACCTTATGCGATACAATTCCTTCATCCGTTCGGTATAATATTATCCTATTCTCAAAGCAGCTGGCCACGACATTCTGTAGATAATCAGGTACTCCGAACTCTTTAAGAGATTTCATAATAGAAGATCAGCGTGCTGAATTAAAGGCATTCTTGACATCTAGAGCGACAATGGCACAAGACTGTTTAGTGCAACCTTTCCATCTGTTACCACTGATTGCATTTCTTGCGGTACACACTACCAGTTTAATGGCATCGACTGTTGATTTTGATTTCCGAAATCCAAATTGGCGTGAGGATAAGCCGTGCAATCCTTCAGTGAATACTTCCAGTCGGCTACATATTATTTTTTCAAATATTTTACCTACCGTGTCGAGCATACACAGCGGCCTGTATGATGAAGGATCATCAAGTGGCTTATTGCCCTTAGGTAACAGGACTAACCTTTGAGTTTTCCAGCAATCAGGAAAAATACCCTCAAGAAGAAAAGCATTATATACTTTTAGAAATATAGCTGGATTCTTCTGTATTGCCAACTTAACTGCCGCATTAGGGATACCATCAGGGCCAGGGGCAGCATGGTCTCTAGTCTTAGCGTAAGCATTATGTAGCTCCATTTCTGTTATAGGAGGTATATCGTCCGAGTGTTGCGTGCGCAGTACAGTCCCATGGATGTCACTGGGAAAGAGAGCGGAAACAATCTTATCAATCAATACCATGCTAGCGGGTTGCATTGGTGCCCTACTCAATCGTGCCATGACTGTTTTGTATGGTCGTCCCCATAAGTCATTGTTGGCCTCTGCACACAGTTCAAGCCAGCATCGACGCTTGCTTGCCTTAATGGCCTTGACAAGCGCTCTCTGTGCTTCTTTAAATAAACTATTAAACGTATCACGATGGGTGCGGGCTCTTTGGGCAAGTCTACGTGCGCGATGACATTGATTGCGCAATTCTGCAATTTCACTTGATTGACGATGTTTAAATCCGCTCTTAGTCCTAGTCATCGATGCATCACATGCTTCAGAGATATGCTTCATGAGTGCATTTGCCAGATGGCCTGGTGCACCATATTCTAAACGCTGTTCTGATATTATAGTGGCGAACACTTCACAGTCTAGCGATCTGATGTTCCATTTCCGTGTGGGCATCCACTCATTGCACTTGTTCTTTACTTTCTTCTCTGCAATCTCATACAAGATCGCCCTGTGATCACTGTGGGTGTAAAGGTCGCTTACTCTCCAATTAAGGATCCGCTGAATCAAGTCATCACTGGCGAATGTTACATCAATGACTGATTGTTTATCACCCCTAATGAAAGTGGATTCAGATCCCTTATTAACCACGTGGAGTTGAAGAGAATTAAGGCCATCAAGCAGCATACTACCTCTGTTATTTGTTGAAGCGCTTCCCCAGGCTGTGGACCACGCGTTAAAATCGCCACCGATTAATAATGGTTTCTTGTCCATGGCTTCATCAACTAATTTAGCTACAAGGATTTCAAACTGCTTGTCCGTCAAGCTTGGAGGAGCATATACACTAAAGACGTATATTTCTTGTAATTTAGCCCAGGATATCAATTCGCTCCGATGACTCGACTGCTTTAGTACCTGCCTATTTTGACCAATCCAGAGGGCTGTGTGTGTGTGTGTGTGTGTGTGTGTGTGTGTGTGTGTGTGTGTGTGTGTGTGTGTGTGTGTGTCAAGGCTGGTTTACTGAGCTAACTAGCTGCTGGCCTCTACGACAGTCTTTGCTCGACTAAATCTAATATTGCGGCGCTTGCACATGATGCTGAAGTGCGCTCTACCGGTCAACTTATGTTACTACCTTAACCTATGTGAGAGATAACCCCACACAACTTTTTCTTTTATTCTATATTAAGCCTATATTAAAAATGACTGAACAAAAATTATTATACTTCTATTCTATTTTAAGAGTGCTCCACGCCACGATCGCAACGCCACAATAAACCATTCAAACAGAAATGAAAAAGAATAAATCGTAAATTTCGTTTTGCGTTATTATTTACGTTTTATGCATAGAATTATATATTAGACCTCTCACTTTGGGAACAGAGTTGAAGCAGGTTGAAACAGGTTGAAGCAGAGATCTACTACGGATTTGATCAGTCAATAAAGAGTGCATCTGTACATGGGCATGTGTGGGAGCTGGAGAGTTTTTATCGTTTTCATTGAAGATGTTTAGTTTCTGTTGATATTTTGAAATATTATTTATCTAAAACCGCATTATGTTAAATCTAAAGAACTACCAAATGTTGCAGCAAATATGTAGAAGGTGTTAGCTACTTGTGGCGAATTACTTCCAATTTTCTCGGATTATTATTATGTGCACAATTTGCCTGCAAAACTATTCTACACGAACAGAATTAAGCTTAGAAACTAAAAACAGTTTTATTACGTAAAATATTTAAGAATAGGTTAGAAATACTATTTAAAGTATGATTGATATATGTTGCATATTCTTGTATTATTCTATATTTATTGTAAATATGTCAATAAATTTGTATTACTGTAAATGTTTACTTCAATTTCTTAGATTCTTGTGCAAAATAAATTTCAATTTTAACTATATAATTAATACATAATTATATAATATTATTATCAGTTAAAGCATTGTTGCAATGCTAATCATTTTATTTTTATTGCTTATATATTTATAAACACTATCATTTTAAAAGTTTTTTTCTTTTATTGTATAGAAGTAAATTGTGGTTTACTAAAAGACAATTTAAGCTAAAGAAATTAATTTTCTGATTATGTTACTCAAAGTCACTGAAAATATGCAAGTTATGTCTTTTTTAATATATATGAAATTTAAACTCAAAATGTTTTAATTATTTTAGATACGAAAAGATGATGAACTACCAAAAATGATGTACAAAAAGTGAATATTTCATGTTGATTCCTTATTCTGTTTTAAAGATCAATGTGAAATGGTAAAAATTAAATTAAGGAAAACTATAACAGGTTTACAGTTTAATGATGTTCATACATATATATCTAATTATATTCACAAAAATTATGAGAAATAAATCGTGGGTAAAAATAATATTTAAATATT
The DNA here is from genome assembly GCA_018907035.1 of Sycobia sp. Sy_11. Classification (NCBI taxonomy): domain Eukaryota; kingdom Metazoa; phylum Arthropoda; class Insecta; order Hymenoptera; family Epichrysomallidae; genus Sycobia; species Sycobia sp. Sy_11. The sequence continues at coordinate 1,121,718 of JACCIC010000137.1, read as the reverse complement.
ATAACTGAATTAATTAAAAATAATTTATTTTAAGCTACTATTTCTATATTTAATTCTTTTATAAATATTTCGAACAAATATTACAGTTTAATATCAAATTTATTTAGTCAAAAGGTAATAAAAAGTAATAAAGGAGAAAGTAAGATATAATTAAATATCAAGCAAGGTTCATTAATCTGCTCAATATTTGTTTTAAATAACTACTTTACAAAGTATTTTGTAAAAAGTAACTTTATTTTGTTTATTCAGTTGGCAACCATTCAGATGCTCTTACATCAAGTGAAGAGGATTATGATTTTGAGTATGCATCAAAAGAAGCTAGATTAGAAGTTTAAAATACTAGAAGACGTACTCGTAGTGCTAAAGAGAAACGTATTAAAAATATTGGAGTTAATGTGAAATCTATGGAAATTGTATTAATGCAGATGAATGACGACTATTGTAAAAACTTATGTATATAAATGATATTACAGAAGTTACTGAGCTATATATTATTTGATCAAATTTAATTTTATTACATGAATTTATTAGAAACAATGAAGTGATGATAAATCTTCATTCTATTTCTCAGAAGGATCAAAAAGTTTCAAAAGCTATACTAAAGATAATAAAAATTATTATAAACTTTCTAAGTTGATAGAATAAATTGTAAATTGAACTGTAAATAAAAACTGTTTTGTATAAAATATAATCGTTTATTTATTTCACAAAAAAAAAAATAGAAAACTAAATATAATACACTAGCTACATTCACACGATATACAAAATATCGGAAATGTACGCACAATATAGACACAGTTGTTCACATGTATGTGAACTAGAGATATTAAGGAGAGATTGCCAGAGTCCATATCACCAGAGATGAATAGAGATTGTTAGGGACATAGGCGCATCTGGTTCCATCACACCGCCACTAGGAAAACTTTTTTCTGCTGCAGAACCGCGAACAAGGTCCGTTTAGGATCGGTAATGGTAGGATTCTGTAAGACAAGGTCCGAATAGAAAAATACGTGTGCAGGCAGTGCAAGCGAATATAAGTGTTCTGGCTGGTAAGAGGGGGAAGGGGCGGGCAAGCGTAATATAGTAGCTGGTGCAGCTGCAGCAGGCTGCAGTGTCACAAAGGGGAGAGGAGTATTATGAAATGAAGAAGAGGCGATACCAAGCAATATTATAAACAAAATTAAAATAAATTCACATATTCGTAAGCTGGATTTCGTATATACGTGTATATGTGTGTTTATGCATATACGGAACGCAGCGCACAAAGATCTGTATTTAATTTAGGTATTAAAAAATAATTTTATTTTTATTTTTATTTGATATTGATAATAAATGAATAAAATAAGCAATATATAACGTACCAAACATTAAATTTTGTTTTAATGACAAACATATATGTTTGTATTTCTTTTAATTTTTTGAGATAATAAAAACAATAATTAAATAGAGATACAGATATTTTTAATTTAAAGAGAAAATTTTAAAGAAATATAATAATTCTACTTTGAATATGAGTAAGATATTTGAAGAAAATTCCAATATAATTACACGACATACTCAGGGTATATAATATCCTTTATCAGGACGATTGAGCGAAAATTAAGAAGTCTGAGTCGTCTTAGTCTAAAAAATAAGTCTGTTTGCAAAAATTATTTTAAAAGTTTATTGATATCATCGTTTGTAATTTAAACAAAAGAAAATATTGAAATTCTTACATAGTCAGGTATATGTAAATACGTATGTATGAGCACCAATTCGTGTAAGTTTCAAAATTATTTCTTATTATTATTCAAGAAAATTTGCTTATTGAAAGCGTGTCTATGCACTCACTTATTGATAATGCGAGAATACAGTGCTATAAAATATAATTTAAAAATTATTTTGACATTTACTTGCAGGTCCGGGTTTGAAAAGTTTATGGTAATTTACATGGTTAAAAAATATTGAGAAATAGTATATTTTACCAGCTTTTATTGAATACTACGCAAAATAAACTATAGTTCCCAGTCCAACGAATAAATTAAAATTAATTAATTATAGATTAAATATTTACGAATTGTTGGATTTTATATATAGGAAGGATAGTAAATGAAAAGATATTAATTAAGCTAACAAATCTACTGGTCTTTATTCAGATCTAAAGAATCACGTCTGTACTCTACAACTGTAAAAGCGGGAAGAATGAAAGCCGCGAGGAGCGCCGCAGGCGTCCGAGCGGCGCGCGACACACATGTGTATATACTACACGCATAATGCAGCAATTAGTATAGGGCGAAAGCGCCGGGGAAAACGCACAATCCAACACTTTCTCTCGTTTTGTCCGGAGCTTTCGACCGACATACATATTTCATAACCGAATTAATCATTTAATAATATTTAAATAACTCCGATACGTCTTGTTTCATTATTCGCTCTGATACATTATGCGTCTTGTTGATCTCGTTTCTCTTTAGGCTGATCAGTATAGGTATGGACCTGGTGCTGGACTTTTGACTGCATTGTTCAATCAGAGCTAGTCCCAGTTCTCTTCCTCGATTTCAGGATCTGAAACATTTATATCATTTCAATCATTCAGTATGGCTTGTGTAATCCTAAAGTGTAAGTCTGTTTTCAGGCTTTTCATGAATATGTCGGCTAATTGATCGGATGACTTTACCCAGTTTATTTCTACTAAATTATCCCGAACCCATTCCTTAATGTAGTGTTCTCTCCGGCTTAGCATGTGTCGGAGACGATTGTTGCCATCGGTTTTAGCGCAGAATTGGGCGGCCTGATTGTCGCAATTTACGCGCAACGGATATAAGTTAACATTTAAAATTTCTTTAACTGAGTTGTGTAAGGAGATCAACTCTTGACAGGCGAGACTCATGGCTACGTATTCGGCTTGACAGGTGGACAAGGCCACACTGGGTTGTTTTTGAGTCTTCCAACCCACAGTATCCTCGTACAGTCTGATCAGGTGTCCGCACGTTGTTAACGAATTCTTACAATCCGACAAGCTAGCATCGGAATATGCTTCTAGATTATTACCGGTTCCTCTAAAAATCAGACCTCTGTCAGATGTACCGGCTAAGTATCCGAAAACACGTTTAATCATACCCCATTCTACTTCCGTCGGGTTCACTTGGTGTCGACTTAATACATTCACGCTATATGAAATATCGGGTCGCGTGGCGTTAGCTAGGTAGAGTAATGAGCCTACTGTTTCACTATATCTAGTGTTATTTTTATTACTTTCCCCTACGTTATCTTCTTCGCGATCTCTGCCTTGTTCGTCCGCGGCGACGGCTATATTCATAGGCGTTCTGTTACTTTTGATGTCTCGATACCCAAATCGATTTATTAATTTCTCCACAAATTTACTCTGAGACAGCGCAATGGTTCTATTTATTCGGTCGCGACGGATATTTATTCCTAAGTATTCGGTCGGATTTTCGAAGCGTTTCAACTTGAATTCTTTGGCTAGATTGTCTAAAGATCGTCAATTTCGCTTTCTCTTTCCCCTATAATCAGTATGTCATCGACGTACAATAGCAACGCGTATAAGCCGTTTTGACCGGTTCTGACAAACAAACACGGATCTGAATCAGCGGTTTTATATCCCAATTTGTTCATTATTTCGGTGAATTTTATGTTCCACCTTTAGGACTAATTTTTACCCGTAAAGCGACTTCTTAAGCTTTAAAATATTATCCTTGTTCGGCTCGGACGCCTGATATCCCTCGGGCATTCGAAGATATATATCTTCTTCGATGTCTCCGTACAAGAAAGCTGTCTCGATGACTAACTGTTTCAGATTAAGTTCTAATTTATTAGCGATGGCTAGAAATGATCTAACTAGCGTCAGTCTAGACACTGGCGCATAAGTCTCTCTGACGTCGTAATTATTTCTATCTTTAAAACCTCGTATTACCAATCTGGCTTTATAAGTTACGTTACCTACACTGTCTATCTTGCGTCGAAACACCCATCGCGAGTCGAGAATATTCGGGTTCCTGTTCTGTTTATACATTAAATCGGTACTTATTTCGCTAAATACGTCCTTTTCTACCATGGAGTTTCATTCGCAATCAATTGCTTTAACCCAGTTGTTCGCATTAGTCGAATTCACGGCCTCGCGATATGTCTGCGGATCTCGATTAATCTTAGCCAACAAGGAGTGATACTTTATTTCCGAGTTCGGTTCATATCGATCGTTGTTCAACGTAAATACAATGTTCCCGGTCTGCTGCTTTATTCGAGTACTTCTTCTCGGTTCAGGCCTTGGGTTTGGAGACTCTACCTTACCTATTTTATTTACGCTTTCAAAGTTGAGTTGACTATTTTCGCTTCCTCCGTAATAGTCCCTAAACACTAGCTTCTCGATAAATTTAACATCCCGAGACTCAAATAATTTTTGTTCTTCGGGAACTAACAAAGTATATCCCGACGGGCTGTATCCTATAAGAAAACCCCGTATCCCGGTGGCTCCAAACTTCGAGTCGCCTCCTCTCTGCTTACGGAAGAACGCGACGCAGCCGAATCTTTTCCACCTATGCGCTTCAATTTTAAAAAACCCCTTTTGAGTGTAGTTATGGGAATGCTAAAGTTAATGGATTTGTGTGGTGATCGGTTATAGATATATGTGGCTGTTTTAACAGCCAGATCCCAACAATTCGTCGGAAGATCTGAATCCAACATCATAGTCCTTACCTTGTTTTCTATGGTTCTATTGAACCTCTCGGCAACTCCGTTGTGTTGCGTAGTGTCTGGACAGGCCAGCTGTAGTTCCGCACCTAATCTATCAAGTAATGGTACAGTTTCGGAACCTGTGAATTCGGTTCCTTTGTCGCACCTCAAATAACATAATTTCTCGTCTTTTCCTAGAATATTTCTAATACTCCTGACGCATCTTTCTATATACTCAGCGGCTTCGCTCTTATGCCTAAGCGGATGGGCTATAGCTACTCTCGAATAATCATCTAAAATAGTTAAAATGAACTTATATCCTTTGGGATGCGAAGGCGGCGATATCGATCCCATTGTATCTCCATGCAATATTTTAAGAGGTTTATCGGCTCGTTGTCTCTTCTCCTTGAACGGAAGTCGCGTGCTCTTGGCCATTAGACATGCTTCGCAATTCGAGACTTCTAGTAAGTCATCCTGTTTTAAATCTATTCTGGAATTTAAGTGTTGCTTGACAAACTCTGCGATATATTTTCCGGACGCATGTCCTAATCTATAATGCCATAACATGGCATCGCTTAATTTTGATTTGTCTGTTTCCCTTTTTACATTAATGATATCTTGAGCTTCTACAGTAACTATGTTTACGCTGTCGGCAGGCAGATGCACTTTCCTATCATTCGCAGTCACCAGGAGATCCGAGTCTCTTCCGGTGTCTTCTAGTGCACTTGACTCGACATCATCTATTCTATCTGTTTCCGATGCAGCCTTATTTACAATGCTATTAATGATTTTAGTTGCTTCGTCTTTCTCAACGCTTTCCACTGTGCTACTCTTGCTTCTAGTGCTGTATGGATGGTTGTTTGTTTCTGTTTCTGCTAAATTGCTTGCTTCTATGTTTCTGCGCGGTCTCGACTTTATCACCCAAAACGGTGATTCATAATTACCTGACATAATCGATTTTCGCGCTATTGGGTCTATTATGTTTATTTGTTTATTATATAATCTAATTTCCATTCCCTGCTCCGCGTATTTTCTCAAGGAAAGTAGATTCTTGGCTAGATTTCGCGAATACAAAACGCTGTTTAAATTCAATTCGTTTCCAAAACTTGTTGTTCCTCTGATGTTACCTATACCGTCTACATCTAGATTTGCTTGTTTATTCGCGCATTTAACCTTTTCTGTGAAGCTTTTGTCTAGCTGTTCAAATGCTATCTCACAATTGCATAAATTTTCGGTAGCACCCGAGTCCGCTATAAACTTCATGACGTTGTTTTTCCTCAACTTTCTCAAATCATTTTTATTGAAATAATTATAGTATAATTCTTTTAAGTTCTTACCTTGTTCGCGCGTCTCCTCGACTTCGGTGTTCAAACCGAATGGTTTCGCCTCTTTCTCACGAGGTGAGAATCTGTTGCGCTTTGGTGCGCTTTTGCCTCTGGTCGCCCACGACCTATTGCCATGATTGGGTCTGTCATTCTCTCTCTCACGCTTCGCTTTGCAATTCCTCGCAATGTGGTTGCCCGGCTTTTTGCATCGGTAGCAGTATATCTGGCCCGGATTAGGGCATTGTCTACCTACGTGACCATAGGCTCCACAATCGAAACACCTCTTACCATCATCTTTAATTATCTCCCGAGGTGTCGGTCGCCTCCGATTAAATTTCGGAAACGATCGACCGCTTCCCACATTCATAGTGCTTACTGGAGGCTCTCTCATCGGCCTCGCTGCTTCGACCTGTAATATTAAATCTTTCAATTTTTCGAGTCTCATCTCGCCTCCAGTTGTACCTTCGAACAAGCAGTCCGCAAGTACAGTTTCTGGAAGCGCTCCTGAGACAGCATTGTAAAAGATGTCTCGTTTTTCGTCATCCGATAGCTTTCCCGATCGCGGCGCGCTTTCAAAATCACGTATTTTGTCTTCAAAACGCAACCAAAAATCCGCGGCGAATCCAATTTATGTTCCCGATTTACTTCGTTTAATTTTCTTTCGACTAGCGTGTTCACGGCTTCTTTTATGTAACTCTCTAGCGAGTTATTTTCTGTTTCTCCATCTCTTATCTTTTCTTTTTCACATCTTTCATATTTTCTTTTTTCCGATCATAGATCAATTTCAATATGATCTTTCTTATTTTTCTCTTTTTCTTTTTCAAGTTTTTCACATCTCATGATCTCCGATCTCAAATCACTTTCGATCAATTCTCTTATATCTGTTTCTTTCTCATTTTCTCTATATTTCAATTCTCCCGTCTTATTAGATTTTTCCGAATCAATCTCGGATATAAATGATTTTTCTAAATTACATGTTTTATTATTTAACATATTATAATCGTTAATAATTGACATAGATTTTGTTACGTTTCCATCTTCGCATCTTTTGTAATATACTTGAATTTCTCCCTCCATGATTACCGGGCGGCATTGGTTGTATGCTCTAAACGCATATGGATTGGTTGGTTCCTCCGTTGTCCATGGTTGGTATTGTGGAATCGGTTGTTCTCTCTTCCTCTGTTTCTGTCTCTTTTGCCTCTGTCTCCTCGGGCTGGTTGGACTGACCCTTATCCTCGGCCTCCTTTAGAATTTCGATCTTCTTGATCCTTGGCTTGGTATTGGTGGCCTCCCTTTCTGCCTCTCTCGGTTGAATGGATTGGAGCTGTGTTTTTATCATCTCCGATATTTGCGTCGCTAGACTAAATACCATTTGTTGGTTTGTTTCCTTTTACATTTCGAAGAACTTAGCGCGCTCGTTTGCGGCTTCTATTCTAATCTCTGCCATTCTCGTTTCGTTTTTCCTTTCCAGATCGTCTAGAGCATTTTTGAGCTCGTCTCGACTTATCATCTCTTTTCCTGCTTCCTCAGGTATGTCTAGGCGCAATATTTTTACTCCTGTTGGCCACTCTCTTTTCAATATCTCTCTCTCTCGTTTTCGTTTAGCAAATTCGTAATCTGTACGATTTTACTTTCAGCATAATATATATAAATGCTTATTGGCTCTTGACTTACTAGAGAGACGTAGATTTTACGTCCCTCGCCAAGGAGGTACAATCTTTTCTCTTACCAGATTCTCAGGAGCGTCCCAGTTATGGTTTTCTTTTGCTCCTCTTTCAGACCTGTCAAAATGAAAGCCCAGCTGAATTCATCTGAACCTTGCTCTTAGTTTATACACGATACTTCTACTGAGTTTTTCGTGTCGGTGGCTGGTGTTCTCTCTCGGGGCTCTTTCGGTATACCGGCATAGCTTAAGTTCCCTTATAAGCTCTTTAAATGTACGCGTTTCTCGTCGCTAACTACCCCACCGATCTTACATCTCTTTTAATTTTCGATACGATTTTAAGTGCACACTATACGTCGAAATAGTCTTATGGAGTCTCTGCTCTAACTCTACACAGGCCTGTGATTTAACCGATCGACTCGTGCTCATTTCGACCATCAAGGATTTCACTCGTTTATATGTAATTAAACATCTGCTGTCCGTCGTGCAGTCGTGCAACCAGGAAGTATGGTCACGTGCTACAGGGGGTCGTTCTACTATCCAATACGGCTACCTTGATATTCTCATACAATATATAGGAAGTATATATACCGTAATCTCTTACCGCTCGCACGTATTGGATGTTTCTTAACCAGCCACCTATTTCACCTCTTTTAGTCTAAGGTAAACATGCGTAGGCGCCACTAATCAGATCCCTGTACGCCGCGAGTAGCGACTCCTGTACAGAGAGACCGTCCAGCGCACGACAACGACTTCTCCCAATTTTAAACTTTAAGCTGCCCCCTTAATGTCAATTCTATTTTGTTTGTATTAAGTTGGGATGCGTCGCCGCCGCACGCTGCGTCCCCGACACGGATCCGCTTGCCGCGGATGCGGCAAGATCCTTTCGCGGCACGGCGCATGCAGTCCAAAGACTACTTTACAGCATTTCACTTGCAAGCGGCGCAAAATTAACTTTCTCTCTCTCTCCCTCTTTCTCTCTCTCTCTCTCTTCATTTTCGCCGCGCACGCAAGGCAGTGAGCCAAGCGCGCCTCACTCGTTCTGCAAGCATGTACACATTTATTCTTATTCTCTTTCTCTCTCTCTCTCTCTCTCTCTCTCTCTCTCTCTCTCTCTCTCTCTCTCTCTCTTAATGCTGTAAATTCCTACGTACATTGTTACGTATGCACGTATAGACGTATATACGCACATACGGGCTGTTTCTTTTAAGCCTGTACGATTTTTCGATTCGAACTTGTTTCTTAGTTCGATTTTAAAATGATATCTTATAACTGTGTATTTTCGTTTTTAAGTTCGCTTATTCACGCGAGAATCTATCTCCGCGCAGCAAGTTCGATCATTCTCTCTTTCCCTAGCCATTCGTACCGGGGGGGAGCGCGCGCTCTGATTGGCTGCGCCCCGCCCCTTGGCTCGCGCATGCTCAGTTCATTCGGCTGGCGGCTGCGAAGCAGTGCGCATGGATGCTTTACCATAGCGCAGCGGTCCGCGCGGCGCTCTCTCTCTCTCCACTCCGCGCGCACTCATTCTCTCTCTCTCTCGCACAGCCTCATGCGCTCTCACTCGCTCAGTCGCAGGCGCTCTCTCTCGCGCAGTCGCATGCTCTCTCTCTCGCACAGTCTCATACGCTCTCACTCGCACAGTCTCATGCTCTCTCTCTCTCTCGCACAGTCTCATGCGCTCTCACTCGCACAGTCTCATGCGCTCTCTCTCGCACAGTTGCATGCTCTCTCACTCACACAGTCGTATGCGCTTTCACTCGCACTGTCTCATGCGCTCTCTCTCTTTCGCACGTGTATATATGCTTTTGGTTATTGTGCACACACTTTCGTTCTTTCTATCTACATTTACGCATGTGGTAAGGTTTGGTTACTTGCGGCCGGCCACGTGCCGGTCGTTTTCTACTGCCCCTTCTTTCTTGGAATTAGTTATTTTTTAGAACTCCTTTTCTAATAAGTAAAATAACGGTTTCCTAGTTTTGCGCGCGCTTTTGCGAGTTTGTCTTTGTATCATTTATATACGTAACTATACATAATTTTCTGATTTCTATTTCTGATTCTTGTAATTTTGCATGCTTTCTGCGTCTTTCAACTCGCTTTCTTCGTTTTTGCTGTGCAATTTCTATCTTTAATTTCAATTTTTACTATTATCTTACAAACATCTTTCTGTTAATTTTCGAAATTTCTTTCTGTGAATTTACAATTTCTGTCTGTTAAGTTTTAACATTTCTTTAATTCAATTTTAACTGTTCTTTCGTTTTTGTAAGTAAGCAAAATTTGAGTTGAAACTCGCATTTCATATGAATTTTTCTACGTTTTTACTACGTCTATTCTTTATTTTTCAGACTTACTATTTTCCTCTCTCTCTTTGTTTCCAGTCATCCTTCCTGCCTTGCTTCTATTGTTTTTACAAAAATTTTCAAATTGTTTCTCTTCTCTTTACTCTCTTCTGTGAATCAAAATTTTAGAGAGAGAGTTGTGGTGCGGTTGAATTTGTCACTAAAATTCACTTTTCACTAGCCAAAATTCTACGGACGGACCTTTCTTTGTATCCGCACACACTCCCGATCACGTTAACGCGAATGCTAAATAGTCTATTCGGTTGAACTTGAAATTACACAAATCTTTGTTTGCGCGCGAAAAATTCGCCTCACCCTCGTGTCTACGTAAATCACGTAACTCGAGAAAAAAAATTGCCTAATTTTCGCAGTAATGCAGGCGGGATCCCATAACTTGTTGGATTTTATATATAGGAAGGATAATAAATGAAATGATATTAATTAAGCTAACAAATCTACTGGTCTTTATTCAGATCTAAAGAATCACGTCTGTACTCTACAACTGTAAAAGCGGGAATAATGAAAGCCGCGAGGAGCGCCGCAGGCGTCCGAGCAGCGCGCAACACACACATGTGTATATACTACACGTATAATGAAGCAATTATTAGGAGTGCGAATAAGTCTTTCCCGTTTTTTGTAAGAGATGGCGCCACCAATACTGTGCGAGTATTCAATGGTTACATATGTCATAATCAAAGCTTATTCATATGTCAACAATTCCATACTATCACATTAGTTAAAATTTATTCGCATCATAAATCTTTGATATCGTGAACATGTCGAAATTTGAGCCGAGTCGACGTCATTTGCGGGATGTTTCACTTTATTGGTTCAATTTGAAGAAATCTGCTGCCGAGACGCATCGATTGCTTCAGGAGGCTTATGGAGAAGGTTGTGTCGATGATTCAAGTGTTCGCGGATGGTTTCGACGCTTCAAAAGCGGTGATTTCGACGTGGAAGACAAGGAGCGTTCCGGGCGGCCGCAAATCTTTGAAGATCGAGAATTGGCGACTTTGCTTGATGAAGATTCTTGTCAAACGCAAGAAGAACTTGCTGAAGCATTGGGAGTTGACCGAACAACCATTTCCAAGCGTTTGAAAGCCATGGGAATGATCCAAAAGCAAGGAAATTGGGTGCCGTACGAACTGAAGCTGAGAGACGTCGAACGGCGTTTTTTCACTTGCGAACAGCTGCTTCAGCGACATAAAAGAAAGGGTTTTCTGCATCGTATCGTGACTGGCGATGAAAAGTGGATACGTTACGATAATCCGAAGCGAAGAAAATCATGGGGACTACCCGGCCATGCATCATCATCGACGGCCAAGCCAAATATTCATGGCGCCAAGCTCATGCTCTGTATATGGTGGGACCAGTTAGGTGTGGTTTACTATGAGCTTCTGAAACCGAATGAAAGGATCACAGGCGAGGTCTATCGACGACAATTGTTGCGTTTGAGCCGCGCACTGCGAGAAAAACGGCCACAATACTCCGACAGGCACGACAAAGTTATTTTGCAACATGACAATACTCGCCCACATGTTGCACCGCCGGTGAAAACATACTTAGAAACGCTCAAATGGGAAGTCCTACCCCACCCGCCGTATACTCCAGACGTTGCTCCGTCTGATTACCATCTTTTCAGATCGATGACGCATGGCCTGGCTGATGGAGTCGTGCCCATGTCTGTCATCTGTGTCTTTGTTTCAACTGTTTGGGACGCCATAAAATAAAGAAATGTTCTTCGTCTAGCCGCTGCCATTCTTGTCGCAAAAAGCACCATTCTCTCATCCACTTGACAGTAAGCCCGCGCCGCAAATGACCCCGGCTACCGAAAATAAAACTCAGGAGGAAAGTGCTCGATCTTCTGCAGGTATAAATGTGCATGTAGCCAATATCTCGGTACCTGAATATTCGGTGATCCTCGCTACGGCGCAGGTAAAGATATTAGACCCTTAAGAAACCGAGACCCGTGTGCGAGCGTTGTTGGATCAAAGATCCGAGGGATCCTTCGTGACAGAGGCGACAACGCAGCTCCTCGGTCTCCCGAAACAGCGCGTGAAAATACCGTTAACGGTCGTGGGAGGCCACGCCGCCGGATCGGCAAGTGGCTAAACTACCTTCTGTTTAGAATCCCTCATTAATAAAGAATTTAATATTAACGTCGAAGCTCTTGTACTTCCACCGCTCACTCTCAGCTTCCCGCTCGAAATTTAATGCACATAGATCTTGGTCAATTCATGAATTTAGTGTTAGCCGACCCTGAGTTCTATGTACCTGACACCGTAGACGTTATTTTGGGTGCTGATGTGTACAGCTGTTTGCTCCGTCCGGGACTACGACGCTTTAACTCCTCGCGGATGATCGCGAAGGACACGGGATTAGGATGGATTCTCTCTGGCTTTGTCGAAAAATTGATGGCAGGGCGGGCGGAACGGAGTAAACAAGAGATACCGCTAACCGGCCCTCGCTTGATGCCCGAAGAGGAAGCGTGTGAAAAATTATTTTCTGAGAGCCATACGCGAGCGGAAATCGGTACATAGTATGACTGCCATTAAAGACGCCCCTCTCTCAGGTTGGTAACAAGACGCTTCAAATTGCTCTCGGTTCGCTTAATTACATGCACCGTCGTTTTCTGCGGGATCCCGATTTAGCACACGCTTATCGGGAATTTATGATAGTTTATGAGAACCTTGGCCATATGATCCGGATTCCCGAGTCAGAATTAGAAAACAATCATGCATGGTACTCACCATATCACGGCGTCATCAACAATAAAAAAATTCGAGTGGTGTTTGACGGCTGCCGACGAACACGCAAGTAGTTTTGTCTAAACGATTTTTTAATAGCCGGGCCCGCCCTTCAGCGATATCTCGCGTTAGTTTTATTGAATGGGTGTCGTTACAAATCAGTCTTTACCGCTGATATGGTGAAAATGTTTCGGCAGATTCGCGTCGCGATAGCCGATCAGGACTTGCAACGAATCGTGTGGGACCCGAGCCATCGGGAACCACCCGTAGCATATCGTCTTAACACGATAACTTACGGGACAACGTGGGCTCCGTATTTAGCAATACGTACCCTTTTGAAAATAGCAAATGATGCACGGGATCGATTTTCATTCGGCGCACATTGTTTGGAATGCGAGACGTATGTCAACGATACTTTCGCAGGCGCAGACGCCTTAACTACTGCCGTTCAAAAACGTACAGAATTGTGTGATCTGCTAAAATCAGCTGGTATAGTACTCGATAAATGGGCTGCGAACCACTCAGAGCTTCTCCCATTTTCTACGGAAAGAGGTAATCTTTCGCAATCTAAAGAAATCAATTGCAGCTCTTCGGTGAAAACTCTGGGCGTGCACTGGAATCTGGCGCAAGATGAGTTTCGGTTTAGCGCGCTAACATTAGATCAGACTTCTGATACAATAACAAAAAGGGCTGTACTATTTAACATAGCGCGCTTATTTGTCTCTTTACGATAGCTTTGCCCGGTCACAATTTCAGCGAAAGTAATAATGTAGGACCTTTGGATTAACAAAAGCGGTTGGGATGATCCATTGCCTGATGATATACGCGAACGATGGCGCAAGTACTGCGACTCAATGGCAGATTTACCGACTTTATCGGTCCAACGGTGGTTAGGAATTTCGGGAAATCACGAGAACGAGTTACACGGCTTTTCTCATGCATCGTCGCGAGCGTATGCAGCATGCGTGTATTTGCGCACTCGAGATACCGAAAATCGCTGTCGAGTAACACTTAGCTGCAAAAACAAAGGTTTCCCCAGTCAAAACTATCAGTATACCCAATCTCGAGCTGTGTGCGGCAGCTCTACAAGTAAAATTAATATGCCATTTACGAAAGCTAGATTTTATTAAGGAGCATTCAATGTTTTTATGGTGCGACGATTTTGCCTTATATTTACTTTTGGTTGTGATTCAAACTTGTAGATCATTTCGTGATAGCCACACTGTTTCTGCAAAAGCTGATCAAATCAAGAAAGAATTTTTTTTTTTTATTCTTATATTAATTGAATTTAACAGTATGTTGATTATAATTATTGCTTTTATTTTATTTAGATTATTAATTAAAACAAGATTAATATTATTGTTATAGTATTGCCATGGTTAAAAAAAAGTTCTATTAGATTATAGTACTTATAATAACGTAAATAGCCGGTTTAACTCGATAAATTCCATGATTTGATCGGTATTCGTCGCCACAGATTTTCCGTCGGCTAGCTTATGCATGGTGTCGTTTTCACCGGCTCTGAATCGTCGAAACCATTCCCCTGCGGTTCGAAGTGATAGCGTGCAATCCCCCAAAACACCATTAATCTCACGGAACGTTTCTCTAGCGGATTTGCCTTTGACGAAGGAAAAGTTTAAAATAGCGTGAATTTCGGCATTAGTGAACTCCATTTTTACACGGCTATAACTTTTGAACACAATATTCAAACTAATCAAGCATAACGTCCTTTTGTACGTTGTCAGCACCTTGCAAATGATGTATAGTATTGCCTGATACGAGCTCTGTAGCGCTTTGTTCATAACCACGAAATTCGTAAGACAAAAAGGCGGAAGGGAGATATTTGACAACCTAATATATATGCATATGCATAAAATATTTACTCTTGATATGTGTATAGCTGACTTGCCTACACGCCCTAACGTACGCCTTGATATATATGTGTATGCTTTGTTTGTTTCGCTTTTGTTTTAAAAATCTTACTGCTCGCGTAATCCTTGCGGTATTTATACATCTCTGATGAAGGGCGATGTCTCCAAATAAAAATGTCGTTTCTTATGTATTTTGACCCGTAGAACACGAATCCTGAGATTTTTTTCTAAAATTAGGGTCGTACATTGTTAAATTCACAATTATTTGAACAATTCGAAAAAAATAAAATTTGATACTGATGTGATATCTGGGCATGTTCACTTTTTCCTCCACATTAGCTTTATCCGATGTACACATGTATTTTTTTAATATACATGTGCTTTCAATGTACCTTGGCTTGTTTTTGAGCCTGGTTTCCTCCATCAACTCGAGAATACTTTATCAAGCAATTGAATAAGAAAAATAACAAATCTATTTTTATTTTAATGTGTTTCCTACGCTCGGTTAGATAAACCGGAGCCTAAGAGCTTCACTAGAATACGGCTTCCTTTTCTTCTGAAGGGAAAGCCGTATTCACCGCGGTCTACCGATTTATTTCCTTCAACAAGAAAATATGTATATATATTTGCGTGCAATTAAAAGGGGCATGTACAGTCCTACCATGTAGGAGGATCAGTCACTTCCCGGGATGAAATGGAAACAGAGAGAGAGAGAGGAGAAAGAGAATGAAGTAATAATTTGAATTAGAAATAAACTTTATTGCTTACTTTTGAGATTTTAAATGTTGAACACACACACAGAGAGAGAGGGAGAGAGAGATTCTGATACGACGTTCTGGACACCTGGGATATTCCTCGAGACTACTTGATTTTTTGATTGAAACTGCCTATGAATTCTTGATTTAGACTGATACTGACTGCCATTGCCTGCCTGTCTGCCAGTGTCTGTTTTGTCCAAAATTCGGGACTTTATATATGCGATTTTCCTATCACTATCCGCAATCCTTCTCAGCTCCTCGTTTTTATAGCTTATATTAATACCTTATTGATTTTCCTTATTTCTAGCGTTAATACTAATATATTTTTATAATGTTTATTAGAAACGTTTGTTGTAATATTTATGCCAACTATTCATTTTATTCGCAATACGGTTTAGTTGCTAAAAGTAGTAGTTTTACCGCAAATTAAACATTAAAAATTGCAAACTAGCGCATCGCTAATGTACACATTGCGCTACCTAAAAGGCCTTGGTCGGAAAAACATACGTTTTTGACATATGAACTTGCGCAAGTCAAACACCTTATTTCGGCAGGTATTACGAAGTTGTTTTTCTCGCCCCAATAGGATGATGACATATCGCATGAAATTTGGTGATTTCAGTTTAAACTTATTTTCTTGATTTTACTTTATTCTCCAAAAACTTATTTATTATTATTAATATATATTTATTATTGTTCGTACAACTAATACGTATTGCAACTTATTTATATATATATATATATATATATATATACATATATATATATATATATATATATATATACTTTAATATTTATATATTGGTTATATACTTTTATAGTATTTTTTTTTATATTTCTTAAAATTAAAATTATTTTACTATAATTGTTTAGCTCGATGTTACGCTGAAAATTTTTTTTTCCGAAAAAATTGATTATGTTAACTAAAAAAAGGTCTAAGCATCATTCCACTAAAATGCGTATTAAAAATTTTATGAATTTTTGAGTACCAATTTTGCAATTTTTTGCAACTTTATAATATAACTATAAATTTATAATTTTAACTATACGTAAAATTGCAGCAAATTATAATGTTTGAAAAATTAAAAATCTTTCCTCTTACATAACCATTTTTAATGATTTGAAAGTAAATTTTGTAAAAATAAACAATAATTATTTAGCAATAAACATTGGATGCTTTTTTATGCCATTTTTTGATGCTTATCATCTTGTTCTGACACCATTATCATCTTTTGTTTTTGTTCAAAATTCATAAATATTGTATAAATTAGTTTATTAATTAATTTTAATTTGCGATATTATATAACATATAAACAAATATATATATATAGATACGAGAAATCGTACAAAGATAATATTAATGAATATATTTATTTATATACAATTAATAACAATATACATAAACTATATGCAAACTTTTTAATATATTCCAGAATTGCTACTTTCGTCAGAACATTATTAAGCAAATCTTCAGGTATATCAATGAAATCTCCACATGATTAATTTGACATTATTTTAGTTTAAAGCGAAATGTCTTTTCGGATAAAAATATTTCATCCTTATTTAATTACTTTAATTACCGTATTTACTTTTAAAATAAACGAAGCAATAAAGCTTCTTAAGACTACAAATAATGTCGGGTTTTGCATATATTTATGTACAACGATAAATATATCTACCACCGCGCGACTCTGTGAAAGCGGCTTAATGCTCGCCCAAACATGTACGAGGATTAATTTAAGGATGGATAGGATTCGTTTGAATTCTATGATACCGAAACAGAAAACGAGTCTACGTCCGAATATTATATATGACTTTATTGTATGTATATATACAGGCGTACGTGTGCTCTCTTGCAGCTACACGATATGACTAAATCTACTATAGCGCGGATGCGCATCGTTGCGTCCGCTACCCCCACTTTCGATGGGGAGGGCGCTCGTGGCGTGGTTATGTGGAGGAAGCAATCGCCACATGTCTCCCCCCCCCCCCAAATTGAGATTTTTACAACTATGTACAAAGGAAAAATCTTTAAATTTAAGGGTTCTTATCTTACAAGAGCTTAACCTATTTCTTATACACTAATACAGATTTGTCCTGGGGTGTTTCGCGAATTACAGCCCCTAGACGCTCTAGTCTGGTTTGGTTTAAGTGGTTAAAGCTAAGCATACAGTTAGTAAATTATGCATGAAACTGTCGGTTGTTCCTGCACATATTTACAAGCACCCTTTGGTCGATCGCTCGGATACATTGCGACCAAGGGTGTTTTCGACATCTAGGTCGGTGAGTCCTCGTAGCCTCAGATCCAGGAGCATATCGTTAATGTCCCGGAAGTAGCTGAGTTTGAGGTGGCGCAACCTGGGGTTTTCTTCGAAGGTGAACCTAGCAGATAGCGTGAAAGCACGCACGTCGATCACGCGCAGTCTAAGTGAATGAGAGACGGCGTGTTGTAATAGTTGGGATGCGTACGAGTTATTTGTCAGGATGAGTTTTTCCAGGTTTCTCGATCCTTGCGACGCGGGGAGGGGAAACTACCCTTGCCCGAATTCTGGGTCTTCCGAGAAGCTGAACTCTACCTCGGTCAACGCGTTGTTCCCGGAGAATATCGCCTCGACAATCCATGAAACATGCGTCTCTCGGTCGATCGATCTACAATCTTTAATGGTCAGACATTTGAGTGTTTTGTTGCCATTAATAAACGTATATATCTGACACACTAGGAGACGTTTGCAGTCAGCCAGGTATAGCGTATACAGATTGCATGCTTATTGCGTGTTTAAGAAACTAGTGCGGAAGTAGTTGTTGTGTACTATTGATAACGACGCTAGTTCCGGAATTTTTAGGTGCTTGTCGAGGATGTCGGGAGTCTCCGCTAAAGCGAGCACCGGAGTCTCGAAATGAGTCGAAAGCAGGTCCAGGACGGCTGGAGTCAGGTTGACCTTCGTAAGGTCAGTCTGCCGCAGGTGAATGGGTTTGCAGCGTGCCATTCTAACCTGGGCGTAAAGTATCCGAGGTACTACCGACGTGTTCACCCGGCTGTTGGGGGTGTTGAACAAGAGAGCGGTGAAACTGAATTGCTCGGCGTCGGCGAGCATCATTGAAATGGCCTCGGCGGAGTTGTAGCGGGGTAGTTCCGAGTCGAATTCTGTTCATAAACCTCAGAAGCTGTTCGGACTTCCTAAGGCCTCAAACAGGTTGAAGAATTCGTGTGCATCTAGACGCGATGTAATTCTTTTGATGATATCGTAGCAATTCATTGCTATGGCTACGCGCGGATTGATCGGCGCGATTGGAGTCGGCGGAATTTCGGGAATGTTACCCGTGAATGCGGCCGGTACCACCCTTACGTGGCTGGCTTTTCCTCGATTGTAAGAAAATCTGAACTGGTCTGCGCAGGCGAGACACTGTATTTCAGCGGAGCTGATAAGTTCCGCGCAACGCAGGACGACTGTTGTATTGTTGCCCAAGTTGCTCACAGAGGTTACCTCTATGTTTTTAAGGTTGTGAGCCTCGAGGAACTCGTGAACGCGTTTCCGACTTATACGTTTCCGGATGTTATATAAGAAAAGATCTAATACCGGTGCGTTGTCGATTATAAGACACGGTACGTTGTATGTGCGGTCACTACGTTCGTCGCACATACTTAGGCGCATTTCTCTCATTACGCGCATAGTTTCCGCGTGGTATCGTGCCTCAAACCTAGTTTTGAACTCTTCTAGTTGAATCCCTGCTATTTCGGCGCTAGCACGCATAGGGCCACGCGGTTTTAATAGCTCCGATCCCTTCAGGATAGTGAGCTGCTCATGGATTTACCTTACAGGCGTAATTTGGGGCTCACGTATCTGTAACAGAATTTTTTTGGAGGAAAAAATTATTACCATGCGTTACGTAGTCCCTACTCTAACTATAGCAGTTATTCCAGCTGGCGGCTCCTACGTCGCCGCAGAATATTTGGGCGGTGCCGTTTTCTCCTGGGTGTCACAGTATTAGTCTTAATGGGCGAGCGCGCGGAGGATCTGCTCCGGGCGGGTACGGCCTGACTAGGAAAGGTAGTTCGGGAGATTGATCGCGACGCGGTATGGTTTCATCGTCGTCCGACGAGTCCCGGAACTCGATTCCATATACTGGGTCTCCTGTCTCGTTTTCGTGGTCGGAATCGTTGCATATAGTTAGCGCGTCCTCGTCGCGGGCGTGTCTGCCTCTTGGGGTTGAGGGTTCAGTGCGAGAAAGTCGTTGGAACTCCTCATGGAAGGAGGTATCGCGTGGGGTATATGGCCGACGCGATCCGTTGTTACTTCCCCTGAATTCGGCGTGATCTTCGATGAAGAAGGCGTGCTTCACGCGGTCCGCGGATACGGCACGCGTTTTTCCGTCGACGTCAATTATAAAAGCTATTAGCTCCTCATGTTACCGGGGATATATGGTCGATCTGTGTTGCCTTTTATATCGCAGTAAAAAGGCGTATGGTCCGGGTCGTTAAACGTAATTTGCTTCAGTTGAAGGGGATGTGACTTGCCGCGTAGTATGCGGTTTAGTTCAGTGTTGTCCTCCTGTCTATGTGCAAGGATCTTGGCGTCGAACAGTGTAGGTAGCCTGAACGCGTTGACGCGAGCGCGAACGCGACGGACCTCTGGGTCGTAATCGTTCCAGCTGTCGTACCAGTTGAGCATCGTGGGAATGCAAAAGCATTCGATACGAGATAGCGCGTCCGCGACGGGGTTTTCTGTGCCCGGCCGGTAGGTAATGCGCAGGTTAAACTGACCAAGGTACGTTACCTGTCTGCAGCGAATTGCAGGGGCTTTGTCCTGCAATTGCGCGAGGGCGTACACTAGGGGTTTGTAATGAATTTCCACGGTAAGGTTTCGCGGAATCCTGAGTTAACGTGTAACTTTTTTGTGCCGAACGTTAGGATCGTTGACCCGTTCGCCGCGAAAAGTATAAACGGCTCTTCAGGCGAATCGGGTGCAACACGCGCGGAAGGTAGGATGGGCACGTCGGCGCCGGTGTCTATCAAAAAGGATAGCCCGGTGGCTTGGTCCTTGGCGACGAGGCGTTTGGAAAATACTAACGCGATCTCAGCCTCTTGAGGACTGCGATTTACGCGTTTTTCGGAGCCGTAGATGTGTTCGCGGCCGAGAAATCGTCGTAACGGATACATTGTGGGTTGCAATATTTTGCGGCTTTTCCATAGTCGAAGTGTGACTGGCAAAAGCCGTTGATTAACTTCGGGTTTTTCCAGGACTTTTGTTTAGCAGAGTTTTTGGTGCGGTTGGCGCTGCACGTCGTTCGGCGGCAGTACGTGGAATATGGCCGGGTTGGCCCTGATTGTTTCACCGGATAGATGATTGGCAAGAGTCTCAAATTTATTGATATCAGCGGTGACGCCGCGCGCTGTGAGGAGGCGTTCGAAGACTATGAACCATCCCTCGGCGTTTGTTCGCGTGAACTGCGCGAAACGAACTCGGCCCTCGCATTGGGGCTCGTTTCCATACGCGGGAAGGTCGAGTGATGCGACGGATTCATTGTCGGCGTTGATCTGTGGAACGTCGTTAGCCGCAGCATCGTACCTGTGTTGCAGGACCAGGCTGTGCACTAGCTCCGTTAACTGAGCTACCTGTTACAGCAAATACTGCGTATCCGCGTTCAGGGTCGCAATCTGCTCGGAGAGCCTGACTTTTGGTCTGTTATCGCTCGAACCGTTGCTTGCCATCGTACTATCTTCCACGTCGCGGATATTATTGTTTTCGCGAGGGAGGATTGGATTGTTGCGGGTAGCAGTACGGGAGACTGTACCAGTGTTTGGAAAAGGAGGCGTAGAGAAAAGACTCATATCGCTGCTCTTGCTCAGTGATAACCTGTACGCGCGACCGCTACGGAGGCACCCAGGGAGTAAAGGCTCTGTCCTCTCCATTTTTTCTTATTTTTCCACAATGGTCCTAATCCCGTACACGCAGGCACCATCACAAAGGTTGAACGCATCTGCCCTGAAACTTACCTACACTACCTGCCTAAGTGTGTGTTTGCTAGAGGGCGGGGCTCGCGTGAAGCTACTTTTTCTGTAATCGGTATTAAGACAACTGTTTTACCGACACGAGGTATTGAAGAACCCGTACGATTGTAGTGTCGATAAGGAGGCTCACACCATACCGAATGACTACGGTGTTTGCTCCTACTTGCCCGTTACCGGTATGGGAGGCTCACACCCTCCCGGCGGGGTGAAGTAGAGCGGTACACATAGCTATAGCTGAACTCCTTCGTCCGTCACCTTATAGCTAGAATTCCTGTGCGTGAGTTCACGCAGATTTCTTACAAGCTATTTATATAATTATGTGATAAAAAAAAATCGCACGTACAGGGGCTTATCATATATTATCATATATTTGCAATTTTATCAACAAAAATATCATTGTATAAAAAATTTTCAAATCAAAATAGAAGTAAAAAGTTGTAAAAACGACATTATTTTTACAATTATGCATTGAGTACATTTTTTAATTGCTGGTTCATCTTAATCATATAAAATTTATTTCTGCTTTTCTTGTCATTATTATGTTCTCGTGTTTTACCAAATATTTTAACGAGTAAAAGAAATTTCAGAGTTTCAGGTCGATGCTCATAAAAATCATTATCCTAGTCAAACCAATCAGGAAATTTTTGTCGCGTAAAGGTTTCAACAATCTCACTTAGATAATTTAATAAATGTTGTTTATGACAGATATTTGTATGACATTTCTTGAATCCTTCTAATTGACAGTTAATTATACTTGAAAACATTTCTGTCGGTCTACACAAATACATAATACTGGGAGTGTCAGTACCAGAGAAAGAATTATAATTTCTATACTGAATATATTTTTCAATACTACTCGCTCGCTCTTTTTCATATTTAATAAAATTCTTCTCGCATTCTGAACAAGCACTTTTTTAAAAATTTACGTCTGACATAACCTGCAAAATACGTAATCGTATTTGCTTCATAAATTTTTTTAGTATTGAAATCTTTAAAATTAGATACATCGACATTTGTGCATAGATCCATGAATTCACAATCTTCTATAAATTCATTTAATTCATTTCTTTCTTCTGATTGATATTCAGGAAATTGGTTATCCACTAAAGAATTTAAATTTATAGTTTCAATATTAATATTACATTCATATAATTCTATCGGTGAATAATTTTCTAGACACATTGTGAATAATTTTCTAGACACATATTTTATCAACCAATAAAATTGGTTGATAAAATATGTCTAAAAGCTAAGCGGTACATTTTAAAGGTAGGGTTCGCATTAAGACCTGTTACGCATTAAGACTCGCATTAAGAGTTACAAACACCTGTCGCTAATTCAATCAGGAAATTTTATCTTAATATTATTATAGAGTCCTAATAAAGTTCGAACTGTTAGTGGTAAACCAAGAATACATGACGGTTTACTGTGTTTACCACTTAGTTTACTTTAATACTGTCCATTTCTCTGACCATTGAATAAAAGTTTGTAAACGCTGTTGAATTTCCGAATTTTTCTCAGAAAGAGGTTTTTTTTGTTTATGATTAGTTCTAAGTGAATATGAATTGCACGTGTCAACAACGGCATCCATTTGTTCAATAAAATCCATCGAATTTTGCCAAGTAATTAAATCAAGTTCATTTATACCAGCCAAACTTATGGCGCTAGCCATTCGCCGGCTTAATAATTGAAATGATAACTTTACTTTCATTGCGTGGAAAGCATTAGGGTAGAAATGACTCCGTAAAATATCCTAATAAATTTGATATTCCATTAGATCGATCAAGGTCCTACGTTTTGGTTAAATCAGTAAAAGAAATAATAAACTTATCATTAATATAAATAGAATCGTGGAATCTTAATTGAGCAATGAATCTTTTAATGTGCGGTCAATCAAAAGCTCCAAAAATCTTAGCATTATTATTTAAGTAAAAATATGTCGTTGATGGTATAATATTTAATAATTTAAAAAGCTTCTGATTGTTCATACCTTGATCGTAAACCATCACACGGACGTCAGCTCCTTTTTCCGAACTTTTAATAATATTTCAATGATCATTTCAAAAAGTTCTTCAGCACTAGCTCCATTTTCATTAAAACTGAAAAATAATTGGTGCCACAAGTTTTTCGCATTTATACTATCTAAACAAAATAATATAGCATGCTTAACAATATTTCGACCTCTTTGATGTTTCCCCATATCAACTAAACCTTCAACAAGATCCATCGATTTGAAACATTTCTCAGCAAATTTAATCGACATTTCGTAAACTTTAGTGCACAGAGTCGTTCTTCTAGTGATAAAAACATTAAATATTTTTGGATTTTTGTCAAAAGTTTATTATTGATACCTGGAATTACATCAAATTCCGAAACCCACGCTATAATACTAGATTCCAAAGGTAAAATTAGACCAGCACTTGTTAATCACGAGTAGCAAGCTGCTGAATGATCGTACATCTGCTTTGTAAGATCTTTTCCCTCCTTCGTATAAGTAGTATTTTTCTTATGCAATTGTAATTTAATCATTGTTTTTGCTAAACGAGGAATGTCTTTATTTTCTAAAAATGAATCTACATCATTAAGGTTTTTATTTTGTTCAGCTACCATCCGTTTAGTTAAACGACTATTTGTACGTTTTTTTAATATTTTTTGCAAAATTTCTATTTTTGTTTGGAAAACTAATATGTTTTTTCTAAAGAAAAAATGCTTTTTTTGTATGCACAAATGTCGAGGTATTAAAAGTTCTTTTAATTTTCTTTTTAAAGGAATTTTATTGTAATCAAGAAGTTAAGATTCCTCATTTAATCTATTAGAATTATGAATGGGAGGCTCAATTTCCGTATTCTCATCAACAGGAACATTGAATCTTATAATAATAGTAGATAAGGTTTCTATTTCTTTTGAGTACAAGTTTACGTATTGAGTACTATTGGAAACCTTAGGGAGATATATTTCATCATTTAAATAACTAATATCCGAATCTTCCGTTTCAAAAGTATTGAACAACTGTTTATAGGAAGAATACATTATTCGAGGCATTTTGATTCTACTTATATCTGTAAAGTTATCTACATCGTTCAATCTATCTGTAGAAGACTCTATATGTTGAACAAGAGGTTCTTCTACGTTAGGCATAATGTTGCTTTCTATTACTATTTTATCTATTATTTCATGTAAAATTTAATTTATAGTTTCACTTAAACTCTTAATTTTACTATTATAGAATTTTCTTGATCGTGGATTTTTTTCCAATGAATTGGAATCCGATTATAACGTATTCGGATTTTTCTTTCATTGGTAAAATCTTCATCTTCAAAATATATTCTACAAAGTCGTAAAGCTCTTATAGTGATGGCGATATTAGAAATTTTTTATTTCCTATTGAACCGATAATTAGTATTTAAACTCTTATTCAAGTAAATAAATTATTATGATAGAAATAAATATAATATAAAAATTGTAGATAGTTAACGTTTTTTTAATTTATTAAAAATTAAACAACAGCAAAAAATTACATAATATATCTTGAACTCCATCAATAAATAATAGCTTAAACACGATTAAATCAGTAGAAACAAATATAATAAAATTAAAATTTTACATTGTATCCGTCTATAATCTTAATGTTTTATCATATTTATACAACTAATTGTAAATAAAAGAAGTACTTAATACATAACACAGTATTAAGAAACTTATTATATTTTTAAAAAATTAATAAATATACAATACTTTTATAGATGTCCTGGAGCCTGTACTTGGTACGATCATAAATGATAGAGCGGCCTGCAAGAAAAAACGGAAACTTAGTGTTATAAATATTATACAATTGTTATTGGACACTATTTAAATAAATATTGTGCATAATTGTTTGAAAGAAGTTGCCTATAAAATATTGTAATGAAAATACGCTGAAATATGTGACCAGTCTTTTTTTTAGATAACTTTCAAAAACCGAACGAATTTTATAATTTCCAAAATCACTTCCCAATCTAGTGGATTTTACGTATTTTGATGGTCTGACTACTATTAACTTAGTGGTTTGAGATACAAATTAAATTTTTATGGTGAAATCCATAAAAAACATAAAACAATGGTTTTTAAAATTTCTCTCGGAATATAAGAAAAATCATAAAAAATATTTCAAACGAAAGTTGTACCTGTTCTTTAATATATATATTTTATGTTCTATAATTTTTTTTAGTACAAGCGATATTCTGGAGAAAATGAAAGTATTCCATCTCAAAGTCTCCCGAAGCATCGGTCGTGGGGTGGCTGTGTCTACGTTTGGTTCTCTAAATACCGAATATCAAAACCTTTGAACGCGTCTTGCTCAAGAAAAAGTATTTGTAGAGACAACATTCATATAATATATGAATTAATATAATAAAAAATAAGTATTTCAATGGTGTTAATAAGAAGTATGGAAATGTAAAAAAAATTTTTCTTATTTGCCGTGATAAAATCATAAAGTCAAGAAAATATAACTTGTATGATTTTAGATATAAAAATTCAATTTAATCTAAAAGCCACTGTGATATTCGAAATCAATACTCAAAAAAAATTAGAAGTATATAAATTTTTATGAAAATCGGGTGTGGGTGCTTTTCGGAAGTATTACCACCATACGTCGATTCATGATTTTCTCCAGAAACATCGCTTGTACCGAAAGACTTGTATTTTGAGCAGGTATACAACTTCTATTTGAACTGTTTAATATATACAATTGATAACTAATTTAATATATTCAATCAATTACTACTTAATGTACTCAGCGCTTAAAAAAACATAGAAAACACTTTGTTTAAAAAAAAAATAGTTTATTAAGACCATTTTTGAAAAAAATACATATATAACAGTATATTTATTTCGTCTCAGTTTTTCCCGAATTATTGACATTATGATTGACTAATTATAAAGTTCAGAAATAATCCATAGGCATTTAATTGTTATGAACTATTTTGTCAATCAGAAATTATAATTATAACGATTAATTGAAGACAATTCTTTGAGAAACAAATTGTAAACAGTTCATTCATTTATTTATTAATTTAAGATCAGATAAATAAATAAGATTTTTGAATCCAGGTATTAATAATATATCATCAAGGAAATGTACCGAAAAAATTCCTGCACTTTTCACTTTTGTGCACCAAAAAAATGCACAGCAAATTATGTTTTTAATATATTTCATTTTATAATATATAGAATTGTTTGGATATAAAACAATTAATTAAATAAAATTATATTAAAATGTACGCTCATGTTAATAAATTAACTTGAAATTTAAATAATTTTAGAGACCATGGTTGACATCAGACCTACGCTAACCAATTCAATAATTAGAAAAAATGTGATAATTTTCGTTTATAACATTTTTCAAAAGTTATTTCACACTGTTTTTATATTTCTGAAACATCTTGTATAATTATTCATATTACGAAGCAGTATAAAAAGTAACGCTCCACTATCAAGTAGTAAATCATTTACATTTTTCCCTATACATAGTAAAAAAAATATTCAGAAAATATCTAAGGTGGTCAGTGCATAATATAGAATATATATCCCGAATTTCAGAGCAATAGATTGAGTAGATTTGGAATTTAACTCGTACAAACAAAAACATGCTTTGTCTTTATAAATTGGTATATATGATATAATAATATATTATGATGATATATAATTCCTTATCCCTTACAAAAGCCTACAATGGCTCAATCGCTAGAGCGAAGGACTAATAACTTAGTGATCCGAGTTCAAATCCCAGTTTCGGCCGATTGACACATGCACTGCTGTAATAATTTACATGTGCTTTGTTTACAAACACGCAGTAGACCTTCGTCACCGGTTATCATCGGTAGTTGAAGCAGAAATAGAGCGACGTTAAATAACAAAAAAAAAATGAACAATGTTTGGCATAGATGCGATTATTGATGTAAATATTTACATCAAGAATTGACTTAAACGTTAAAAGTTCGACTAAACCTTTTTATGCTGTGCAAGTACAATAGAGGGAATATAATCAGCTTCTAAAACAGAAGATCTGCCTGAGAGAGTTAATATCAAACGAACTTCCATGACTGATTAAACGAGAATGATTAAATTTAGACAAACAAGTCCTTCTTTATAGACTTTCAGTTAAGAATTGAAGACAAAGCTGACCACAAATAAATTAATCAAAGTTCTAATATCTTTTATAGTTGTATTTTATTTCATTTACATTGAAATATTTCATGAGATCAATGAGAGGCCTTAAATCACCAAAACTGTCAAAGTATATTACATCGGAACCTCTCTTTCGATAAGCACCCAATGAGTACTTTCATTTTGTGAATCATTAAGATTAACAATAGCAGATTCGTTGTATCATGGACCATTGTGAGGCAGATTATTTCTCATGAAAACGCCTCAAAAATATGGAATTTTTAATATACGGGCATATTTCATAAGATCATAATCTGATAATGCATGATTTGGCAAAGTTTTTTTTTAACTTGTCCGTGTTTGATATGTGGTTTCATAAATAACCCCATTCCATGCTTATATGGCATAAGATAGCGACCTTTACCTAAAGCAATAGCTTCCGTCGTCTTATTATGTCATTTTCTTTATTCATAATCTTTCTGTGCAGCTTTAGTACTATTACTGCTTTCTCTATTCCATCAGCACCTCCTGCTAGAGCACCAGTTGCACCAAGTCCTGCAAATAGTGGTATAAGAAATGGTTGACTTCCACCAATCGAAGAGTTATATATGATCTGCCCTTGTGTGGAGAAAGTTTTTTCATGTTGATGCATAAACTTATAATACTTTTCATGGTCCATCCCGAACCCTTTTGCTCAAATTCTTCCAAATGTGCAAGAAGAGGATTCCTAATATATTCCTCAAACCATTTCAGTAAATCGGTAGACAGGTAAACAGTAGCAGTCTGTGGCGTAAAATATTTCATATCCGTCAATTCCTCACAATTTTTCTGTACAGCAAACTGCAACATGAAATCAGATTACTTTGATTGCATTAAATTCTTCTAAGCATGTTTTCACCTTATTTTAAAAGATCTTTTCTACGTCAGTTAAGAAGCTGAGAAGTCTACATAACTAAAATTTACAACTACACCAGACCTAATTCGATTTTTAAACGCAGATTGGGCATCACGCCATTCCACCTTAGCTTCTGAGTTCAGAGTTCTCGTCAGAGTTTAGACTTCCTCCATGATGAAGGTGCCATTTAAGTCCTCCTTGTATACACGAAATGTTAACAAAACAAGTGGAACACTTTTGCTTTTCTCTTCGAGAAAGATTAGAGTCTTTCATTTTTTCCTCACTTCCATCATGGATAAATCAGCTATAGCCAGCCAATAACGAATATCATCTTTACTGTACATGTACACAGTTTCTAAAATTCCACGGTAAAGTTGCACAAGACGTTCGATAGATGGAATTGAAGCCATTTTCACTTTTTATGTTTACGGTTAAACTAGTATAAAAATAATAAAGTCACCAACAAACTTGTTTACTGAGATATAAATTTATAAAAAAATCAAGAAAATCACAAACGAGAAAAACTTAAATTGAACTTATCTGACGGCGTTGCAACGAGTGTGTTCTTTCAAGAAAAATTGCCTTCTTTTAAAGTAAAGTAAAGAATAGGAAGGGGAAATCAGAGGTGAACGGAAAACATTCAGTATGATGATGAAAACACTAAACTGTGCTTTAAAATCGGTAGGAGGGATATATCATCTTGCCGTCAATCCAATATCAACCTTTTAGTTCATCATCACAGACCATCCCCTGTTTTTTTAGCAACCAGCTGTAAAAGCTCTTTCTGCGTGAGCGGTAGGACAACCCGAATATTTTCGGTTACGTCCGTCCAATCAGATTATTGCGTTCCCTCTCCTACATGCAAGCATAAGCGTTCTCTCTAATCTAAGTTTAAACCAAATAAACTGACCTTCCTTCGCAATCGCATCTATATTTATGTTTTTTCACTCAGCCAATCGTAAAAGAGGGGGTAATTTCGGGAAGCGGAGAATCTTGATATAAAATGAAAATATGAGCACGAAACTTTACATTTCTTGTCATCACTGCAGCTTATAAAATAAGCGTATAGAAGTCCAAGATGTCAAGAGTACGACGATGTGAGGTTGTTTTTAGAAAAAATATCTTGCAATGTTCGGAAGATAAGATATTCCACTGTGACATACAGGGATTCCAAACAAGTGGCCCGCAAAGCTTCATTTAAAAGAATTTAGTTGAAATGAGTTTAGAAAAAGGTGCATTGCCCATCGTGTACCTTTTTAAGCCACTATTTCCGAGAGCGAATTACCTTGGAGTGAAAAAAATCGGTAGACTGGCTGCAACGTGAATATAATGGAATTGAATGATTCTGGAGACATTCCTTATCAGCGACGCAAAAGGACATTAGACATTGTTTCACTGGAGTGCGTAAATTATACGTGAAGGGGCGAGAGAAGAAGAAATGGTTATCGAACTTTCTACCAAATATGTAAGTAATTTTCATAATTTTACAATAATCTTGATATATATATATATATATATATATGTGTGTGTGTTATCGATGAGTTGGGGCGTTGTCAGTATGAATAACTAACTTGTTATACTTTAATTCCCAACAGTAATAATACGTATATTTATTATCAAAACCTTACGACAAAATGCTTACAATACTAACACAATAATTATTAGGCGTTTTCAATCTCTATAAATAATGTGCACTCGTGCCAGGATCTTCACTGGCTCATTGATGTCGATTCTCACATTCTCTTTTCAGTTCGCTCCTTACTCTATACCTCTCCCTGTACCATTAGGTACGCGTACTTCTACGAACCTACGTAATTACATTTTCCCCCGGTCATGACGCTCTCAGTCTATCGCATAGCGCATAACGGTACTTTTCAACTATTCACTCATACTTACATACGAATCATTTCGGAACTTGTCTGTAACATATATATAAATATATATATATATATATATATATATATATATATATATATATATATTCATATACGTTTATTATACTTGTTCATATTTGTTCATACTTTTTAATACTTTTTCATACGTTTTTATTCTTTTATCATACTATTATCATACTTTTATCATATTTTGTCATACTTGTATTTAGGTGATAAAGGTATGATAAAGGATATTTCAAATAATAAAATATAATTTAAATAATGTTTATTTATTATCGTAATTTTAACAATTTAATAAAAATTAATTTACGATAAAAAAAGAATTTACTATCATATCATTTAAATATTTTTATTTATTATATTGATTTTTTTTCTAATTTTTATATTTTGCATGTTTATTACATAAATTATGCTAGTACTATTTCTTCGAATATTATTTATGGTTTCTCGGTTTCTGTTTCGTCCTTCTCATCATGCACGCTCATGACATTACGGCTGCTGCGGCTGCTGCAGCTACGGCTCCGGCTACGGCTACTAATTCCCGTTGTGGTCGCCTTCTGCTCTGTTGTTTTTACAAAATATTTGGCGAACTCTGTCGCATCTGGAACTGAAAATAAATTGAAATAAATAAATGGAAATAAACTATAAAATGAAATAATGAATGAAATAAATCATGAAATGAAATAAAATAAATAACAAAATGAATGAAATAAATAATAAATAATGAAATAAATTACAAAATGAAATAATGAATGAAATAAATCATGAAATGAAAAAAAATAAATAAGAAATAAAAAATCACATAAATAATAAAATAAATTGAAATAAAATAGATAAATTACAATAAGTAATGAAATAAATAATGAATGAAATTAAATAATGAAATAAAGTAAAATAAATAACAAAATGAAGTAAATTCCAAAAGTAATTAAATAATAAAATAGCAATAAATAATGAATTAAATAAAATAAATAATAAAATCAATTAAACTAAATAATAAAATGAAATAAATAATAAATATAAATAAATAAACAAAATTATTGCTTACATTTAAAAGACTCCAGGGATTGCTGTACCTTCATGGCGTACTTCAAGCACGCCACCATTGCCTCCAATTTCTGCAGGGATAATTCTAAGCTGCGTCTTTGTCACGGATGCGACTTCTCGGAGGAGCCGAATAGCTGCTGAATTTTGTACATGTTCTGCAGAACTGGTGACGTCTTCTTCCCGATGGTCTTGCTGGCACTTTTCCCTATTTCTACCCACATTTTTCACGATAAAGGAAGCTGAAGGAAAATGACCAAAAGCAGCGTTCCTCCGCGGTATTTAAAGCAATTTCAAAGTAGCAGAGGAAGGAAAAGCCTTCTCTTATTGGTTCAAAAAAACCTTCTATTTCATTTTCCATAGCTCAAAAATGTTTTCTCATTGGTGGACTCAGTTTCCAATCTTAGCATTTTCCTTCCCAATCCCTTCATAACACGAAACAAACATTGCAAGAACTTCATTTCCCATTCTCACTCATCTATTTCGACATACGTATACTCTATTTCAACTCTACACGTTAAAAAATAATGGTCAAAAAATAAGGTCAGTTCGCAGACATTTCAAAAATATCAAATATACTGAAGTTATCCATTCGTTTCATAAGAAATATATTACTGTTCATTTTATATAATTATGTTTACAAAAGCAAATGAGAGACATGGAAAACGATTTCTCGTTTTCAGTTTCCTCATAAATCTCTTGCTCCGTATAATAATAAACACCTAAACACCTATGACCAGTAGCAGCAGAGATGAACCGAGATTTCCAGGGCCCATGTAAATCAATGGTTCCAAAATTGGCGCCAGTGCCTACAGTGCCAAGTGCCCGAACAAGATCCGTCTGCAATGTCGACTATCGATAAATGTAACGCACTGCTGAAAAATGTCCGAATAGCTATCCGGACATTTTATATATATAATATAAGGCATTAGAGCAATGAAGGAGAAACGGCGGACGCGAGTATAGACTGTTATTAAGAGGAGGAGCAAGGTGGCAGGCAGGCACGTTGCCGAAGAGGGAAAGTGAAGGACTGAGCGAAAGAGAAAAGAACTGCGCGTATATACGTGTGTATATACATATATAATACATACATATAAGAAATGCGTGCACTAATTCTTTCTTCTATTTCGGCAAGATCGGACTGATTCCAAACGCAACCAAAATCCATTCTCTCTCTCTCTCTCTCTCTCTCTCTCTCTCTCTATATATATATATATATATATATATATATATATATATATATATATATATGCGTGCGTGCGTGTTCTTTACTAAAAACTCTGATTTTCAAACTTCGACCTTCCTCATTATGACGTATTGTACTTTTGTAATATGAGTGAGGGTGCTGTGTTGGGCATGTTTGTGTGTGTGTGTGTACGCGCGCGCGCGTGCGTGCATGCATGCGTGCGTATGCGTGTGTGTGTGTGTGGAGAGAGAGAAGAATGAACTTTGATGGCAGTTGGAATCGGTCCATACTTGCCGAAATAGAGGAAAGATTAGTGCATGCATTTCTTTTATATATATATGTATATATATGTATGTATGTATAAACGCGCAGTTCTTTTCTCTTTCGCTCGGACCTTCACTTCTCCTACATCCCCTCATCTGCATCGTGCCTGCCTGCCACCTTGCCCATCCCCTTAATTACAGTCTGATTAAGTTTACAGTTTACTTGTGTAAATATTGCTTGTAGAGACGAATTAAATAAAATAAAAAATATGTATTTTAATGAGATGTACAATGATTTTTTAAAATACATTTTTGTAAATTTTAATATTTCCCGAGATATGTCCAAAAGATTCTGTTTATAGTTTTTAACTTAAGAATTAAATTTTCATCAAACGCCACTACGATCATTTTAATCAGCATCCAAAAAAATCGAAAAATCGATTATGTTCGTCTTTCGCATTTAGACTGCCGATGATCACAACAGCCTTGGAGCAAGGCTGAATTATCAAAAATTTTCGCAAAATTTACATCGCAGCGATTATACTGCAAGCATGCACTATTAAAAAATATTTCTTTGAAATTCATCGTAAAACCAGCGAAATGTATAATACTGTATAATAAATGTATAATAATAATACTGTTATAACTTTTAATATATATATATATATATATATATATATATATATATATATATATATATATATATATTAATATGCTATTAATATATATTAATTAATATGCTATTTTTTTGAAAATTTGCATACTTATATTTTGTGGAGCACGGATTCTTAAAACATCATAATAACGTTAGATCGAAATTAAATATGTATTCCCAAATCGATGAAAGCTCCATAAAAATCATGGTTCAAAAAAATTTAACATTTAAAACCAAAATTATAGAGCGCATTAAAATACATATTTTGTTGTTCTATATAATTATTCGATACAAACTATATATTTTTGGAAAAAAGTTCAACATTTCCGTTTCGGGATCCCCGGAATAATTCTACGTTTATACGAAATATAGATACATTGGAAACATTTTTCTTAAGAAATGCTGTTTGTAGAAATTCAGCGCATAGTACAAAAAATGTATTTTGATAAGATCTATAACTTTTGTTTGAAATACTTTTTGTAAATTGAAGTACACTAAAACAAAATTTGATAATTTTAAATAAATACATTTCTTCGAATTCAAAGAACGAAGAATTTGTTTAATATAAACAACTGTTTTTCGTTAAGAAAAATATATATTTTAATGTATTAACTGATTTAGTTGAAACGATATTTTTAATTTAAAAAAAAATATTATAAATTGTCAAAATAGAATTTATATAAGTGGCTAAATCAATTTCATTTTCTTAAAATAATTAAATTGCATTTCATAAGCATATCATTAATTTTCCTAATTGGTTAATGAAAAATAAAAATGTTTTCAAAACTTTTTTGCCAGGTGTATCCAGGGTTTTCATGGCAATTAACGCATGCTTCTACCGGTTGCTACCTTTATAATGAGATTCTGAAACTTTATAATTATATATGTAAAGTTTGAACGGCTGAGATTTTGCGTTTCAAATTAAGTTGCGTTGCGCTGCCTACAATACTAATATAATATTATGTATATATTTATATATATTATATAATACATAAGAAAAAAATGTAAATATAATTATTGTTTATTACAATATAACATATATCATACGTTTACATAATTGTAGATTACGAAAATGACGGTCTAATAAGTTAAGATACTACAGTTCAATTTTATATTTTGTTTCAATTATACAAAATTAAAAATATTTATTTTAATTATTTATTTAAAGCAAATAAATATTGTTCGAATTAAGAACCGAATATTTTAAAACAAAATTTTATTTTTAATACATCAAAAAATATTTACTGTATCTAAATGGTATATGTATAAACTATTTGTTTAATTAAAAAAATATGTATTTAAATGAATCAAATTTTACATTAAAGAAAATCTATAGATAAAGTAAATGTAACAATCGATCAATTTCTTTATTAATTGAAAATTATAAAAAGAAATTAGATGTCTGGAATAATGCGTATTATGTTTAAGAACATAAGAACACCTTAACAGAAACAGAATTAATTGAACGCGTTTTTTGTCTGAAGTGTATAATTAAATATCTTCTATCCCGCAAATATTTACAACTAAAAAAATTTATATTAGAAGGTTTAATTGCTAGAATTGTATATTTATATATTTTAAACGGATTAGTTTATTTTGTTTTTTTTCATACTTAAAATATATCATGTATTATATTTAATTCGTAATTTTTTTCTGTGTAACAAAAACACTTATATTACAACACAATCGCTTTGATAAAATTAACATAACATTGACATAATAATAATGACTATTATCAGCAATTTATTGGTATTTATAAATTGAATATCTCTAGAGATATATGCTAATTGTAGACTAAACTTTTTTCAAAACGATTTTCAAAAATTATTTGATTGCTTTTCATATTTTTAAAGCATGCTATAGGTATAATCATATTTGACATATACCATTTTTATATGTGTAAAGAACATATATATATATATATATATATATATATATATATATATATATATAAATATTATTAAAATTATATTAATGTAAATGAGACTCGGTCGATTTTTACTACAAATGAGATGTAAAAATCAGGCTGCTGCAAAAGCGAAAAATAAGTGTATTCACACACACACAAACACACACACACATACACATACACATACACACCCACGCCCACAGAGAGAGAGACAGAGCGAGCGAGAGAGAATGGATTTTCTTTGCCGAAATAGAGAAAAGAAAATCTGGCGCTGTCACGGAACCAACGTCGCCTATGTCTCTGGCAATCTCGGTTCATCTCTGGTAGCAGTAAGCTGTTTATCTATGCCATAAAACTGTATACCTGTGTAGCGTGCACGCTCACTGAGCTCCCTGCCCCCCTAGCGTGCGCGCGGTCTTGTGTCAATAGAGGGGGTCCCTTCCACTTTTCTTTAGAGTGAAAATGTGTCTATAAATGATGAATTTTCCAATGCTATATAGCTACAGGAAAACGTCAGATTCTTTTCTTGTTTGAAAGTTCCATGCCCGTGTAAACGGTGATTTCATACGTGACTCAATATGACCTCGCTTTATAACACGTCAAAGACATTAATTTGTCAATATTTCTCCGACCTCGTGTGGAATCGGATACATAAAAGACCAACCATTTTCCATAACCTTTGATAAATAGAAACTTAAATCGAAAAAATAGAACCATTAACATTAAGTAGAGTATAATCAATATTTACGTTCCCTAAAAGCCTCGTCGAGTGAAAATATACAAAATAAACTATTCGAAAACATGCATAACCAATATGCATAGAATCTTACACCATACTAAGAGAGTATGTGGAAGGTTTTCACATCTCATGTTCTCTTACGAAAACAGCTCAATATCAATGGCATGGCCATAATTTTGTTATTGATTGACCATATATCGTAGCAATAGAGAAAAATAAATAAAACAGTAAAACTAAGAGCTAACAGTAAAACTAATTGCTCGATATAATGTTAATTACAATCGAAAATGTTAACTTAAAATTTAAAGTAATGAAATAAATATAATAAAAGTAAATTAACGTATAAATTGTAAAAGAATTCATAAAGTTATTCGCTTAGTATAAAATTTTGATTTTTAATGTCAAGAAAATACTGTTTTCAATCAAGAAATTATGCACTACTTTTAAAAGTTTAACATACTTGTATTTTCATGTTTCTGCACGTGTATATATATATATATATATATATATATATATATATATATAAATAAAATGCGTGTAGTAATTCTTTTTTCTATTTCGGCACTGAAAATCCATTCTCTGTCTCGCTGACTCCCCCCCTCTGTGTGTGTGTGTGTGTGTGTGTGCTGTGTGTGGGCGTGTATGTGTGTGTGTGTGTGTGTGTGAATACACTTATTTTTCGATTTTTGCAGCAGCCTGATTTTTACATCTAATTTGTAGTAAAAATCGAGCAAATCTCATTTACATTAAAATAATTTTAATAATATATATATATATATATATATATATATGCGTGCATGTTCTTTACTTAAAACTCAAATTTATTAATAATTAATGATCAAATTTCGACCTCCTAATTATGACGTATTGTAGTATAGTGTGCGTGTGCGTGTGTGCATTTGTAAAGAACATATCAATAATAGTATTAATATTTAATCTGTAGATATCTGTCTGTCTGTATTTGTGTGTGTATGTTTTTATATTTTTTTTAGGCGTAGGCAGTATTGCACTAGTGTCCTCTCGAAACCAGCATCCCGCCGGAACTATCCGGGAATATTACTTCGGCGGGGCTGTTAGTTAGCCTATACGGCTCCTCTTCTTATGACACTATCCTACGTCCCCCATCCACACAAGTGATCAGGGGT
Organism: Sycobia sp. Sy_11; assembly: GCA_018907035.1. Lineage (NCBI taxonomy): Eukaryota > Metazoa > Arthropoda > Insecta > Hymenoptera > Epichrysomallidae > Sycobia > Sycobia sp. Sy_11. Next base: position 1,084,462 of record JACCIC010000137.1, on the reverse strand, counting down.
TCGGTGTTCGTCCTCTGCATCTTAAAATAGAATCAGCTAGCCTAGTTCATCCTGGGCCATTCGCCTAATTCTATCGGCATTTCTGAGTTGGGTCATCACCTCTTTTGCGAAACTGGCTACTGCCTTCCAGTTTTCAGAAGATTCCAGCATTATTGATAGGATGTTCTCTGGTCTTATTGGCTTATTGATGGTGTTCATCAAATGCTCACGTTGTGAGTTCCACGTTCCACGTTTTTAGCACCTTGTAGAGAATCCACTGAGGCCTTACATATGTTATGCAGCCTAGCCAGTTCATCTGCAGCTAAATCGAAAGAAAGAATTTCGGCAAGTACCTCAGCAGCGTCGGTGGATACTGTCCTGTAACCATTAATAATACGTATACAGGAGCGACGACGGGTCGCAATGGCCAGCTCACAGTACGATTTAATTCCACATGCATGATGCCAGATTGGTGCTGCATACATGCTGATAGAATTAACAACATAAGCTAATAACTTCCTCTGGGGTGGGCGTGGGCCACCAATGTTAGGCATGAGCCGACACAAGGCAGCTGAAACTCTTTGCGCTTTTTCGCCAGATATCTTTAGATGCTCTTTGAAGTTTAACCTGACATCAAGCTGTACATCCAAGTATCGTAAAGATGGCGCACAACTAATGCGGCAGCTACCAACTTTAAGAGTAATACTATCTACCTTCTTACGACTGCTGACAAGAACTACTTCTGTCTTGTGCTCCGCTAATTGTAGGCCAGCCGACTTAATCCATCTATTGATGTTGTTGATTGTCTCATTGGCATTTTCAGTGAGTTCATCAAGGCTCTTAGCCGTCACTAGAAATTGAGCTACATAATGCTTACGCTAAGACTAGAGACAATGCTGCCCCTGGCCCTGATGGTATCCCTAATGCTGCAGTTAAGTTGGCGATACAGAAGAATCCATCTATATTTCTAAAAGCATATAATGCTTGTCTTCTTGAGGGTATTTTCCTGATTGCTGGAAAACTCAAAGGTTAGTCCTGTTACCTCAGGGCAATAAGCCACTTGATGATCCGTCATCATACAGGTCAGTCTGTATGGTCGATACGGTAGGTAAAATATTTGAACAAATAATATGTAGCCGACTGGAAGCATTCACTGAGGGATTGCACAGCTTATCCTCTCGCCAATTTGGATTTCGGAAATCAAAATCAACAGTCGATGCTATTAAACTGGTAGTGTGTACTGCAAGAGATACAATCAGTGGTTAGAGATGGAAAAGTGGCACTAAACAGTATTGTGCCATTGTCGCTCTAGATGTCAAGAATGACTTGAACTCAGCGCGCTGGTCTTCTATTATGAATATCCTTAAAGAGTTCGAAGTACCTGGTTATCTACAGAATGTCGTGGCCAGCTACTTTGAGAATAGGCTAATATTATACCGAACGGATGAAGGCATTGTATCACATAAGGTTACTGCGGGAGTCCCCTAGGGCTCGGTTATGGGACCTATATTGTGGAATATTATGTATGATGGCGTGTTGAGGATTTCACATCCGCCTGGTTCAATAACAGTAGGGTACGCCGACGATGTCGCTCTAGTAGTGACGGCTAAGACCCTTGATGAACTCACTGAAAATGCCAATGAGACAATCAACAACATTAATAGATGGATTAAGTCGGCTGGCCTACAATTAGCGGAGCACAAGACAGAAGTAGTTCTTGTCAGCAGTCGTAAGAAGGTAGATAGTATTACTCTTAAAGTTGGTAGCTGCCGCATTAGTTGTGCGCCATCTTTACGATACTTGGATGTACAGCTTGATGTCAGGTTAAACTTCAAAGAGCATCTAAAGATATCTGGCGAAAAAGCGCAAAGAGTTTCAGCTGCCTTGTGTCGGCTCATGCCTAACATTGGTGGCCCACGCCCACCCCAGAGGAAGCTATTAGCTTATGTTCTTAATTCCGTCAGCATGTATGCAGGACCAATCTGGCATCATGCATGTGGAATTAAATCGTATTGTGAGCTGGCCATTGCGACCCGTCGTCGCTCCTGTATACGTATTATTAATGGTTACAGGACAGTATCCACCGACGCTGCTGAGGTACTTGCCGAAATTCTTTCTTTCGATTTTGCTGCAGATGAACTGGCTAGGCTGCACAACATATGTAAGGCCTCAGTGGATTCTCTACAAGGTGCTAAAAACGTGGAACGTGGAACTCACAACGTGAGCATTTGATGAACATCATCAATAAGCCAATAAGACCAGAGAACATCCTATCAATAATGCTGGAATCTTCTGAAAACTGGAAGGCAGTAGCCAGTTTCGCAAAAGAGGTGATGACCAAACTCAGAAATGCCGATAGAATTAGGCGAATGGCCCAGGATGAACTAGGCTAGCTGATTCTATTTTAAGATGCAGAGGACGAACACCGAACCCCTGATCACTTGTGTGGATGGGGGACGTAGGATAGTGTCATAAGAAGAGGAGCCGTATAGGCTAACTAACAGCCCCGCCGAAGTAATATTCCCGGATAGTTCCGGCGGGATGCTGGTTTCGAGAGGACACTAGTGCAATACTGCCTACGCCTAAAAAAAAATATAAAAACATACACACACACAAATACAGACAGACAGATATCTACAGATTAAATATTAATACTATTATTGATATGTTCTTTACAAATGCACACACGCACATGCACACTATATTACAATACGTCATAATTAGGAGGTCGAAATTTGATCATTAATTATTAATAAATTTGAGTTTTAAGTAAAGAACATGCACGCATATATATATATATATATATATATATATATATATAATGTCCGAATATCTATTCGGACATTTTTCAGCAGTGCGCTACATTTATCGATAGTCGAGATTGCAGACGGACCTTGTTCAGGCACCTACCACAGTAGGCTGTGGCGCTAAATTTGGAACCGTTGATTTACATGGGCCCTGGCAATCTCGGTTCATCTCTGCTTATACATATATCTTAAATGAAGATATATTTATACACACACAGTGTTAAGAACTTGGTCGAGAGTGGGGTGGAGTGAGTGAAATAACTAGACTGGTATTTTGTTTACTTATTCTATTTTTGTTCACTTATTAATGCGTATCTGCTTATGTTTAATATATTTTTGTCCGCTCTTATTAGAAAACTTTCCGAATATTGCCGCTCCAGTGCAGTTGCGTTCCTTTTATAACAATTCCACACTTTCTCTCTTCGCTACTACTTGCTTCTCTGATACTTATTGGCTCGTTGTCTCAATTCCGCCACCAAACCGACAGTAGATTTGTAATATATGTTATATTAGATTAAGTTTATTTGATAAAATAAAGCATTTACTATGATAAAAGAAGCATTCGTAAATATTTAATCTGTACTTAATTAATTTTAATTTATTCGTTGGACTGGGAACTATAGTTTATTTTGCGTAGTGTTCAATAAAAGCTGGTAAAATATACTATTTCTCAATATTTTTTAACCATGTAAATTACCATAAACTTTTCAAAGCCGGACCTGCAAGTACATGTCAAAATAATTTTTAAATTATATTTTATAGTACTGTATTCTCGCGTTATAAATAAATGAGTGCACAGACACGCTTTCAATAAGCAAATTTTCTTGAATAATAATAAGAAATAATTTTGAAACTTACAGAAATTGGTACTCATACATACGTATTTACATATACCTGACTATGTAAAAATTGATTTCAATATTTTCTTTTGTTTAAATTACAAACGATGATATCAATAAACTTTTAAAATAATTTTTGCAAACAGACTTATTTTTTAGACTAAGACGACTCAGACTTCTTAATTTTCGCTCAATCGTCCTGATAAAGGATATTATATACCCTGAGTATGTCGTGTAATTATATTGGAATTTTCTTCAAATATCTTACTCATATTCAAAGTAGAATTATTATATTTCTTTAAAATTTTCTCTTTAAATTAAAAATATCTGTATCTCTATTTAATTATTGTTTTTATTATCTCAAAAAGTTAAAGGAAATACAAACATATATGTTTAATTGTCATTAAAACAAAATTTAATGTTTGGTACGTTATATATTGCTTATTTTATTCATTTACTATCAATATCAAATAAAAATAAAAATAAAATTATTTTTTAATACCTAAAATAAATACAGATCTTTGTGCGCTGCGTTCCGTATATGCATACACACACATATACACGTATATACGAAATCCAGCTTACGAATATGTGAATTCATTTTAAATTTGTTTATAATATTGCTTGGTATCGCCTATAATATCCCGTCTATAATATTGCTTGGTATCGCCTCTTCTTCATTTCATAATACTCCTCTCCCCTTTGTGACACTGCAGCCTGCTACAGCTGCACCAGCTACTATATTACGCTTGCCCGCCCCTTCCCTCTCTTACCAGCCAGAACACTTATATTCGCTTGCACTGCCTGCACACGTATTTTTCTATTCGGAACTTGTCTTACAGAATCCTACCATTACCGATCCTAAACGGACCTTGTTCGCGGTTCTGCAGCAGAAAAAAGTTTTCCTAGTGGCGGTGTGATGGAACCAGATGCGCCTATGTCCCTAACAATCTCTATTCATCTCTGGTGATATGGACTCTGGCAATCTCTCCTTAATATCTCTAGTTCACATACATGTGAACAACTGTGTCTATATTGTGCGTACATTTCCGATATTTTGTATATCGTGTGAATGTAGCTAGTGTATTATATTTAGTTTTCTATTTTTTTTTTTGTGAAATAAATAAACGATTATATTTTATACAAAACAGTTTTTATTTACAGTTCAATTTACAATTTATTCTATCAACTTAGAAAGTTTATAATAATTTTTATTATCTTTAGTATAGCTTTTGAAACTTTTTGGTCCTTCTGAGAAATAGAATAAAGATTTATCATCACTTCATTGTTTCTAATAAATTCATGTAATAAAATTACATTTGATCAAATAATATATAGCTCAGTAACTTCTGTAATATCATTTATATACATAAGTTTTTACAATAGTCGTCATTCATCTGCATTGATACAATTTCCATAGATTTCACATTAACTCCAATATTTTTAATACGTTTCTCTTTAGCATTACGAGTACGTCTTCTAGTATTTTAAACTTCTAATCTAGCTTCTTTTGATGCATACTCAAAATCATAATCCTCTTCACTTGATATAAGTGCATCTAAATGGATGCCAGCTGAATAAACAAAATAAAGTTACTTTTTACAAAATACTTTATAAAGTAGTTATTTAAAACAAATATTGAGCAGATTAATGAACCTTGCTTGATATTTAAATATATCTTACTTTCTCCTTTATTAATTTTTATTAACTTTTGACTAAATAAATTTGATATTAAACTGTACTATTTGTTTGAAATATTAATAAAAGAATTGAATATAGAAGTAGTAGCTTAAAATAAATTATTTTTAATTAATTCAGTTATAATATTTAAATATTTTTACCCACGATTTGTTTCTCATAATTTTTGTGAATATAATTAGATATATCTGTCGTTGTATGAACATCATTAAACTGTAATCCTGTTATAGTTTTTCTTAATTTAATTTTTACCATTTCACATTGATCTTTAAAACAGAATAAGGAATCAACATGAAATATTCACTTTTTGTACATCATTTTTGGTAGTTCATCATCTTTTAGTATCTAAAATAATTAAAACATTTTGAGTTTAAATTTCATATATATTAAAAAAGACATAACTTGCATATTTTCAGTGACTTTGAGTAACATAATCAGAAAATTAATTTATTTATCTTAAATTATCTTTTAGTAAACCACAATTTACTTCTATACAATAAAAGAAAAAAACTTTTAAAATGATATTGTTTATAAATATGTAAGCAATAAAAATAAAATTATTAGCATTGCAACAATGCTTTAACTGATAATAATATTATATAATTATGTATTAATTATATAGTTAAAATTGAAATTTATTTTGCACAAGAATCTAATAAATTGAAGTAAACATTTACAGTAATACAAATTTATTGACATATTTACAATAAATATAGAATACAAGAATATGCAACATATATCAATCATACTTTAAATAGTATTTCTAACATATTCTTAAATATTTTACGTAATAAAACTGTTTTTAGTTTCTAACCTTAATTCTGTTCGTGTAGAATAGTTTTGCAGGCAAAATGTGCACATAATAATAATCCGAGAAAATTGGAAGTAATTCGCCATAAGTAGCTAGACACGTTCTACATATTTGCTGCAACATTTGGTAGTTCTTTACATTTAACATAATGCGGTTTTAGACAAATAATATTTCAAAATATCAACAGAAACTAAACACCTTCAATGAAAACGATAAAAACTTTCCAGCTCCCACACATGCCCAATTGCCCATGTACAGATGCTCTCCATACACTCTTTATTGACTGATCAAATCCGTAGTAGATCTCTGCTTCAACCCTGTTCCCAAAGCGAGCGATCTAATTCTATTCATAAAACGTAAAGAAGGACGAAAAACGAAATTTATACTATTTATGCTTTTTCATTCCTGTTTTAATAGTTTATTGTGGCGTTGCGATCGTAGTGTGGAGCACTCTTAAAATAGAATAGAAGCATAATAATTTTTGTTTAGTCATCTTTAATATAGTTTTAATATAAAATAAAATAAAAAGTAATTTTTTTAATACTTTTAGAAACGCTTTTACTTAGTAATAGGAATATCAATTATGTCACAAAAAAGTAAAGTTCTACATCTTTACAAAACAGTAAGTAGAGATTTAATTTTATAAATAATAACCTATATATTATTATCTGTTCATTACACACAGTTTTGAACTTTTTTATGTTGTTGCAATGATCTTTTTTTAGTTACTTTATATGGGCAAAAACTATCCAGAAGGTTATAATTATTTTCGTGTTGCATTAAAAAAAGCTTTTAAAAAAAATCAGGCTGAAATTGATCCAGAAAAAGTGGAAAAAATGATTGCTCATGGAAACTTTGTAATCAAAGAATTGGAAGCCTTATACATGTTGAAAAAATATAGGACCATGATAAAAAGATATTATCGTTAATTCTTATTAAAAACGCAGTGTAATATACAACTATTTATACATATTGATATATAATTATCTTTAACAGGTAAATCAATAAACTATTTAAACTTTTTAAAATTAATTATAATTATTTATTTTCACCCCATTGTTCTTATCATATTAAAAAATATGTAATTATTATATGTATTAAAGTAGTAGATAATATCTGCTGAAACATCTTTCAGAATAAATAATTTAGAAAATTATTTTTACATAAGACATCAAATAACATGCAAAGGTAGCTTGCATAATTAAACCAGTGCTTAAGATGTCAAAGGATGCAAGTTTTTCTCCTATTGAAAACGTAGAAATTATGTCAAATTATTATATTTTACACACACACTTATTATAACGGTAAGATTGAAAGCTCTCTTTTTGGATAACACTTTTAACAGCTTTTATACTGATAGGTTTATTCCAGCATGTGTATATACTTGAAGCTTAGCGTACTACTATGTGAAATATTATAAATATTCATGATATTCAGGAAATTAAAAAAAAATTAGTTTGTTAGCAATGGAATTTACATAAATCAAGTAATGCAAGAATAAGTCGAAAAAATACAAGAAGTGGTCATTAATGCATACAGTATGCTAACATTAGCACATGAGTATCATAGAAATTCATCCCACTTATATAAAATTCTCAAGATCTCTCACAAAATTTCTCTGAGGTATGCAAAAAAAGAAGCACCCGACATGACAAGAACACGAGTATAATATAAATAATCTCAGATAACCTGAGATTAATTTCACACATTAGTCAAGTCAACGAAGATAGACAGTAATAGAAGTGAAAAGCCAGGTCTAGCATCTCTGGTCTGGCCAGGTAAAGCCCATAGCAGAGATAATAAGGGAAGATCACCGATGCCCATGTTAGATATTGCAGTAAAATTTTGAGACACGGCGCTACGATGGTGAATGTCGGTACTCCGTTCGTGCGATATTTCAGATGTTGGTTTTCGAGCTCGTGCGATCAAAGGAGTGACAGCATTCAGCAGGGGGGGGGGGCGCCGAAACAATAAATGAAATAAAAGGGATTAACCAGAGATGAACCGAAATTGCCAGGGCCCATATAAATCAATGGTACCAAATTTGGCGACACAGCCTACTGTGGTAGGTGCCCGAACAAGCTCCGTCTGCAATCTCGACTATCGATAAATGTAGCGCACTGCTGAAAAATGTCCGAATAGCTGTTCGGAGATTTTATATATATATATATATATATATATATATATATATATATATATATATATAATATAAGGCCTTAGAGCAATGAAGGAGAAACGGCGGACGCGAGTATAGACTGTTATGAAGAGGAGGGGCAAGGTGGCAGGCAGGCACGTTGCCGAAGAGGGAAAGTGAAGGACTGAGCGAAAGAGAAAAAACCGCGCGTATATACGTGTGTATATACATATATAATACATACATATAAGAAATGCGTGCACTAATTCTTTCCTCTGTTTCGGCAAGATCGGACTGATTCCAAACGCGACCAAAATCCATTCTCCTCTCTCTCTCTCTCTCTCTCTATATATATATATATATATATATATATATATATATATATATATATATATGTTCTTTACTTAAACCTTGTTCTTTAACTTCCTTAACGCATGTTCTTTACTTAAACCTCTAATGCTCAAACTTCGACCTCCTAATTATGACGTATTGTAAATAAGTGAGGAAGCTGTGTTGGGTGTGCATTTGTAAAGAGCATATAAATAATATTATTAATATTGAATCTTTCGCAGTTCTTTTCTCTTTCATAATTATATATGTAAAGTTTGAACGGCTGAGATTTTGCGTTTCAAATTAAGTTGCGTTGCGCTGCCTACAATACTAATATAATATTGTGTGTATATTTATATATATATTATATAATGCATAAGAAAAAAATGTAACAAAAATGCATAAAGAAAATGTAACAATCGATTAATTTCTCTTTGGCTCGGGCCTTCACTTCCCTTACCTCCCCTCATCAGCCTCGTGCCTGCCTGCCACCTTGCCCACCCCCTTAATTACAGTCTGTTTAAGTTTACAGTTTACTTATGTAAAAAATACCCAATGTATAAAAATATATTGCCTAGATAATTTTTCTATAATAATATCAACATATATTAAATATCTGCAGGAAAAAATAATGAAGCTTCAAGGCTGGCCGAAACAATGTCAGTGATGTGGCTGTATTGAGTTTAGTTCCAAGAAAGTTCCCCCGCACTATTTTTCTGAATATTTATGATTTTTGCGGGACTAATTACGAATATCGTAACAGCTTTAGACGGAAATTGAATATTCATTCCTAATATCATGCAAAGTCCATAAAGATCATGGTTTGTTCAATTTTCCTGAAGAAAATAAAAACACTTGCAAAAAATTTTAAACTATAATCATAGAGCTCATGATTATCCCTGTCGCCAGTGGATTTCACGAGCACGTCAGCGCCCGACTGTAAGTGGCAGCCCGTTTTCTCTCTCTCTCTCTCTCTCTCTCTCTCTCTCTCTCTCTCTCTCTCTTCCCTAACTCTTCGCGCACCGTCACTTCGGCGACCCTCGGACTGCGCGCCTCGTGCCTTAGCGTATATGTGTTGTATGTAGGTTATGTATAAAAGCACAATTAATTTTTTAATTATACCGCTTTCCTACATTTAATTAGTCTCCCTATCTCTCGCGCAAATCCACAGGCGGTACTTCGCCCTTCACGAACTGCCCCTCTCCCTCGCCGAAATAATTCGGGGCTAAGCCCAGCCGGGCACATATTTGCAATGGCCGTGCCCGCCGTCCTCGTGCTCGCGGTGGACATGCGCACCGTTACAATATATATATATATATATACTAGCATGTCCCGTCTCGGCTTCGCCCGAGATAATAATTTAACCGATTTCATAAACAATTCAACAATATCTAAGTAAAAAGTACTTTATATATAAAAATCTATATTTCTATAAATAATTGACCGTATACTTATTGTCCCTTCTGTATAAAAATCTGCTTCAATGTAACGTACACTTCAAAAAGTTGATATTTTGCCGACCATTTTATACATATTAAATACGGCTTCGATGGAGATCATTGTATTTTCGAGTTCGAGCGGAGAAAAAGATGTTTAAGTTTCTCGAGACGACATTTACAGAGAATATCATGTTCGGACTATAGGAAATGTCTCGGGACGACTCTTACTGGGAGTGTGCGTGTTCGAATGATAGAATACAAATCTCTTCATAGAAGTCGTACCGACATATCTCGACATTGCTTCCCACCAACTGTACACGACATTCCCAATAGAAGTCGTTCCAAAACACCTGGGCATCACATTCTATCATCCGAACACGAAACTCCCCGTAGAAGTTGCCCCGACGTACCTGAACATCGTTTCCTAACGATTAAAAACAATACTTCCGTAGGTATTTAATTGTGAAAACAGAAATATACGAAATATGTTTATATATATATATATATGTATATATATATATAGTATATTGTATATATATTATATTGTACAAATTATATTACGCATTTTTTATACGGTTTCTACTGAGAAATATTGTATTGTCGTGTACGGGCGGTTGATTACGATATCCCGTTGTCTCAAAACGATTTCTATAGGCAGTTGTGTGTTCGGATGATAGAATGCGATGTCCACGTGTCTCTGGGCGATTTCTACGGGGAATATTGTATTTAGTTAATCGAAAACGACGTCCAGATATGAGGAAATCAACCTCTATAAGGAAATTCGTGTTGGGGTGGTAAAATACGATATCGAGGTCTTTCCGAACGACTTCTACGGGGAGTATTGTTTTTCATCGTTAGGAAACGATGTTCAGGTATGCCGGGACAATTCTACGGGGAGTTTTGTGATTGGATGATAAAATGTGATGCCCAGGTGTTTTGGGACGACATCTACTGGGAGTGTCGTGTACAGTTGGTGAGAAACAATGTCCAGGTATGTCAGTACGACTCCTATGAAGAGATTCGTATTCTATCATTCGAACACGCACACTCCCAGTAAGTGTCGACCCGAGATACCTGAACATTGTATTCTACCTTCCCAGCATAAAGCTCTCTATAGCAGTCGTTCCGAGACATTTCCTATAGTCCGAACATGATATTCTCTGTAAACGTCGTCTCGAGAAACTTGGACATCTTTTTCTACCGCTCGAACTCGAAAGTACAATTTTCTCCATCAAAGCCGTATTTAATATGTATATATATATATATATATATATATATATATATATATATATATAGTATAAAATTGTCGGCAAAATATCAACTTTAAAAACAAAATATCAACAATAAAACTCTTTTCTTCCGTGCGTCAGCTGAACATCGATTAGAAACAGATATCGGTTTTCGAGGCATAGCTACCGTTGGGATCTTCTCACGCTCTAAAGGATGAAGTGGACATAAATGAAGAAAATAACAGTTGCTTATTAAATTTGCTATTAAAATTTACGATAACTTAAAGATTTATTTATTCGAAGACTTAAAAGGATTATTTTCGTATTAAGTTAGAATAAATAAATATCCATATATATACGGAAGAAATATATGCAAGTAAGTTACATTAACCTATATATGAATTATTTATATGTGTGTATATGGGAACGTATAGACACTCAAATACATATACACAAAGAAAGAGAGAGAGAGAGAGAGAGAGAGAGAGAGAGAGAGAGAGAGAGAGAGAGAGAGAGAGAGAGAGAGAGAGAGAGAGATAATATTGCGTACAAACACACACACACATCTAACTTATTTGTATATATTGATTATTATATAAGTATAAACGTTTTTTAAAACACACATCATAATTAAATAGTATTGTTCAGTTATATAATTCGCTAACAGTTATTGTTATTTATTATTTTTTAAATATTGATTATTGAATAATTTAATATCGAATATTTCAAAAATATGGTCCTAAAAGAATTTTATTTCATGGATATATTTATTGAAAATTAAACAAGAATATTTTATTATTAAAATTGGAATAAATAAATTCTATTTTCCAATAAAAAAGTATATTTCAATTTAAAAGCAATTAATATTTATTAAATAAAATAATTATCTTAGCTTTTTAAATACACTACACGCTATATACACAATACGCTCATCGTATTCACTAAGCAGGACACGTATGCAAAAACTTAAACTTATTCTAAAAATAAAAACTAAATATACTTTACAAAAATACAATCTAATTATATAATATATATATAATTATAATATAATACAAAATATATAATATATATCTATAATAATTATATGTAAATATAATTACATAAACATATACAACAATAAAATATAAATATAATTGTATTAGAAGCGTCCTCCTCGTACATATAGAGATCGCATACGATTGCAGAAATTTTTCTATATATATATATATATATATATATATATATATATATATATATATATATATTGTAACGGTGTGCGTGTCCGCCTCGAGCACGAGGACGGTGGGCATGGCCGTTGCAAATATGTGTGCTCGGCTGGGCTTAGCCCCGAAAAGGCTTAACCCGAGGGTCGCCGAGGCGACGTTGCGCGAGGACTTAGGGAAGAGAGAGAGAGAGAGAGAGAGAGAGAGAGAAAGGGCTGCCACTTACAGTAAAGTGTAGATGCGTTCGTGGAACCCGCTGGCAGCACTTCCTCGTTCAACCAAGCCTTGGTTCGCTGGGAGAGGCGGCTACTCCGCTCGTCAAAAGACCCCAGGATGGGTCGGCTATTCCGCGCAAACGGCTCGGCAGCGGTGCACGTGGATCACACCCACGTCAGCGGCACAAACACGCGCGTTCTGTCTCGTACCCTCCACGAAGATGAGGTACGTGGTGAGGGGGAATATTAGAACTCGAGGCGTATTCCCAAAAGAAGCACACGAAAAACGAATTAGTCTCGAACGCGCGTATCTCTCGCAGCTCTCGTACTTCAACTGTCAAATTCGCGCGCGCGGCCATCTCTCCCCACTCCCCGCTCTCTCTCTCTCTCACACACTTACCTCTCTGCCGGTGTATTCGTGCGTCGGCCTGTAATAGATATCTATTAATTTTTACATTTAAAAATATATATACAAATTTACAGGGCTACGACAGGTGAGAGAGCATAGGGACGTGGGAAAACAAGCTTACGTGGCGCTTGCGTTCCCCATCAGACGCCCCCCTCCAGACGCTGGTAGCCGAAGCGTGGCAGCTCGACCCAACATCTCTCTCTCTCATGTTGACCATCATGTCAGGATAGGGATTACTACACAATACATAACTGGGGAATGTCTTAATGAGGAGAGGATGGAAAATAAAGCCGCAGGTGCATTATGCACCTTCATGGCTTGTTGATGGGCCTTGGTTTGGCCCCGAGTAGGCCGGGGGGATTGGTCCCGCGGTAATGGTGAGCACTGGCTTCTCCTGGGGCGTCCTACTTTCCGCTTTAACTGGGGTATGCCACTATTGCAGGCGGCTTCGCTGTTATGGGGCTCCGCAGGGACTCGCGCTTGCGTCCTTCGACGGATTACAATTCGCGTCGTATGCGGTCTCCCTAATCTACGCGGCGCGTCATCGGCGTTAGGTCACATGGCATTGCCCGCGGGAGTATCGCTTCGCACGCTCGTACCGGGATTACAATGAGGCGCGTCGTCGGGGCGCCGTACGCTCACCAGGGGTGTTACAACGCGGTTTCGCTCGCTCGCCTCGACATTACAATCAGACGCATCGCAATCACGCTCTTTGCCTGAAGGCTCATCCGTGTCGGAACCGTTATTATCGTCGGGGTCGTTGTCTCGATTGCAGGGCTTCAGGCGATATTCTCACCATCATCTCTTCTTGTTGAGTTGACCAGTCGATAGACATTCGTGCCGAGTTTCTCCATGATGGTAAAGGGCCCGTCGAATTTCGGGGCAAGCTTGGCGTTGACGCCTTGTATGCCTGACGAGAGGATGCGATTGCGCCGCCATACGCGATCGCCAATCGCGTAATGAACATCGCGACGTCTTGCATTATAATAAAGAGCTTGTTTCGCCTGTGCTTGCTGCAAGTTTTCCACTGCCTTTAGATGGAGATCAGATAACTTCTCCATGCGCTCTTTCCAATGCTGTAGAGCGGCCTCTTCTTGCGCCATCTGTGCGCGCTGCTCCTCCTGGCGGCGATGCGTGCCAGGGGCTGAGGGGTGACCACCCGTGTTAAGGAAGGCCGGACTTACGCCAATGGAGTTTTGTACGGATGTGTTGTACGCAAACATCAGCTCGGCGATATGCGCATCTCAAGTACTATGAGAATCTTCAATGAAGGCGATTATCGCGGTCTTCATAGTCTTATTGACTCTCTTTACCGGATTGGCTTGAACGTGATAAGGGGGTATCGTTGAGTGCTCCCCATGCTCCACAAGGAATTTCTCGAGAACCGTATTGCGAAATTCGGTGCCATTGTCCAATAGGAATATTTCGGACATACCAAAGCGTAAAAATACGCTATCTTTCAACTCGCGGCGAATCGTTTGCGCATTCGTCTTTCGGATAGGGATGCACTCTACCCAGCGAGTGAATAGATTCATGAAGACGAGTAAGTACTCGTATCCTCGGGTAGATCGTGGAAACGGACACATCACGTTTCCAGCTACTACTGCCTAAGGGCGGGTGACCGTTCGATGGCCCATCAGGCCAGCTGTTGCAGCCAGCTGTACCTTACATTGCTGGCACACGTTGCAGTCACGGACAAATTTTGTCACATCTTTTTGCAATGAGGGCAGTAGTATGATCGTGCAATACGGCCATACGTCTTATGGCGTCCGAAATGACCAGCTGTGGGCTCCTCATGACATTCATGAAGAACGGTACGGCGATCTTCTTTAGGCAGGACTAACGTCCATGCATCCTGGTCATCTACTAAATCTTCGACGGCTGGATCGGGACGGTTGTAGTATAGTCGTTGCCCAACGACTTTCCACCATGGGTGGTCGGTCGGATCGCTCACCACTTTCTTACGAATGCGCAAATACCAGAGGTCTTGCACATCGGTGACGCCGATGGAGGCGACTTCGCAGGTCGGCTCGTCTTCGTACAAACGAGAAAGGGCGTCTGGTACGCAATTTAAGGTACCTTTCCAGTGGATGACATTATAGTCATACCCCTGTAATTCCAAGGCCCAACGGGCGAGTTTGTCCGTGGGGTTGCGTAATGAGTGCAGCCAACGAAGGCTGCTATGATCGGTTATCAACTGGAAGTGGTGGCCCTCGACGTACGGGCGAAATTTACGTACAGTCCATAGCACGGCGAGGCACTCACGTTCGGTGACTGAGTTACGCTCGGCTGCAGTCTTCGTGCGACTAGCGTAGGAGAGCACGCGCTCCACGCCACCAACTAATTGCGTGAGTACGGCGCTTAGTCCCGAGTCGCTGGCGTCCGTCTGGATGACGAACGTTTCTCCAAACGACGTTCGAGAAAGGACTGGTGCAGATGCGACGAGCGTCCGTATCTGTTCGAAGGCGTGCTGCTGCTCGTCTCCCCAATGATACTGGATGTTCTTCTTGATTAATCGGGTGAGAGGCTCAGCAAGCGTTGCAAAGTTCTCTAAGACCTTGCAATACCAGGACGCAAGGCCTAGAAACCTACGGAGCTGCTTCAGGTTCTTTGATGCGGCGTAAGTCAAGATTGGTGCAATCTTATCCGGATCGGGTCGGCAACCGTTACGATCCACGAGGACGCCGAGAAACCGTAGCTCCATTTCAGGGCCGATCAGCTTGTCGCTTAACTGCTGATAGGTTGCAGGGCCACCGGCGACACCATATGGCATACGCGTCCATTCAAATAACTCCATGCCTGGGACCGTGAAGGCAGAGAGGTGTCGCGTATCCTCACGAAGAGGGACCTGAGGTTAGGCGCTGCGGAGGTCCCGTGTGGAAATGTATCGGGCATTTCTCAATTTCCGTAAAATTACGTTTTTGTAAGGGAGCGGATACGCGCTGACCTTGGACACGGAATTCAATTTGCGATAGTCCACGCAGAATCGGTAGCTCCCGTCGCTCTTGCGAACCATCACGAGGGGACTAGTCCACTCGCTGGTTGATCTGCGAATTACGCCTTGATCAAGCATTTTGCGAACTTGCGCATGCATCTCCAGCTCTATCTTCTGAGAGACCGGATAGTAACGCTGCTTAATCGGCTTAGCATCGTCGACATCGATCACGTGGTCGGTCAGATGCGTGCAGCCCAGAGGCTGATCAGCCGGGGGCTGCATCCGGTCGAGGAGTTCCTCGAGAGCTCGACATTGACTGTCGTCAATGCAGCCAAGCCTATAGAGGCAAGCGAATACGCTGAGGTAACGGAGACGGTGCAGAGATGTAGCGGAACGAAATCCGCAGCATCCTCGATCGACATGGTGTTGTCGCGCGGGTGGATGACCGCATTGAAAGCGCGGTAGAAGGCTGCACCGAGCAGGCAGCCGTTTTCCAAGTCTCGAATTATGAAGTCGTCCAGCTCCATTTCAACGTCTGCAATGGCAAACGGGAGGGCCACCTGGCCTATTACCGGCTCAATTTTTCCCGTGGCGAGTCGAGCGCCAGATCCAGGAAATGGTCGAACTAGACGACCGAGGGCAGATGCAATCTGCAGGCCGATTTCTCCGAGAGTTGTACGAGCAGCCCCTGCATCGAGCAGTGCATGGATGCGAAACTCGCCTATGCCCACCTGTACCCACCATCGTGAATACCGATCGGGGTCGACACTTGTGGCTCAGTCAGCAGAGTGACGGTCGTGATGCTCCTCCTTTACCGACAGGAAGGGGCAATCATCATTACCCTGTGTCCTCGCAGCTGCCTGCTGATCTTCAGAGATCTCACAGAGCGTAGGGACGAGTTGGACCTCAATTACTCGCCCTTTTTCACATTTCCGATCACTTGGGACAGCTGCATAGGGTATGGCCTGGCCAACTACAACCCCAGCATAAGAACCGCGGATCAGGACCTGCTGTCCGACCTTTGTTCTTGTCGCTGAGGGGCTTGCCTACGAGCTTTCCCCTGAAGGAGGGCTTCCTCTCCGACTTAGGCGAGGTCGACGCTCCGGTCTTCCGTGTACGCGACGACCTCGGGCGTGAATCGCGACTGCTGCTCTTCGTGATAAGAGCTGCGACACCTGGCGTCTCTAAATCAGATGAGGTGGCTCTAAACCCCGCCTCTTGCAAAACTTCTCGCACCAAAGCTTTGAAGTCGGGCGGCTTCACGTCCACGTTTGGTTTCGGGCGCGTCCGAGACGTGTCGGCAGCATGAAAGGCCACTTCGGGCATTATGCAGTCCTCGGGTGACGGAGGTGGCTTATAATTGCGCTCCGCATCGAGGACGCATTCGGCTTCTCGAGCGAGCTCGATTAGACGATTTACGCTCGTAATCTTCTCCCTCGGAACTAACTTTTGTATCTCCGGGAGTAGATTACGGTAAATAAGGGCGATCTGTTTGTCGTCCGACCATGGTTCTTCGAACCGATTTAGGATCGTCAACAAACAGAACACCTAGTCACGTGTTGGCTCGCGTTTGGCCTGTGTACGCCGCTGAGCTTCGCTAATCAGCTCAGCCTGGAAGCGTCGATCGACGCCGTAGCAGCTCCGGGCTGCGTGGCGGAATTCTTGCTACGTGGTCCAGTCTTTCCGGGATAGACGGTACCAGTGTAGGGCTACACCATCGAGGAGCTCCGTCATTGCATTGAGCATATCCTCGTCCGTCAGCGGCATCAATCTGCGACGTTCCGCGATCCTCTGTAGAAATTCTTCCACGCTTTTTCCTTTGGCACCATTGAAGCAGATTTTCCATTGGCGCACGGTTTTACCAATGTCCGTGCGCTGGGCCAAGGTGCTTGAGAGCGTTGATCGCGTTATATTCGTCGGCGAGCTCATCCCATCTCGATCCATGTGATGACCCCCCTTCCAGGCCCTTGGTACCGAGGGTGGCAAGGAGCCGAGAATGTAGGCTCGCCGGTCGACCCTGAGAGTCTATTGCTGTTCGAATCTTTGTCATTTTCTAAGTGCTGGAGGTCGTACGTGTCTTGAAAGGTGACAAGATCGCGTCGCGGCGTTTTCTGCAACTGTTGTTGGATTTTAGCCAGCGTAACATGCAGTTCATTTTGCCGCTGTTGCAAATCTTGAACAGTGCTGTTCTGTTGCCGCATTCAAGTTTGTAGCATAGTCTGTAGATTGTGTAATCCATGACTAATTGCTACATTGTTTTCGGGGTCAGCAGACTGAGGCTCTGCTGCTGCTTCCGACGCATGGGATGCGACTTGCGCCTGACGTAGAATGTCATTCGTGACACACGCATCGGGAGGCGTAGCTACGCTCGTGATGGCTGCCTGAATCGGCGATTCATTGGCTGTGCTCCATGCGAGCGATCCGTGCCTGTTGATCTCTGCCAAGTTGAAATCGATCAGATTTTGTATTTGCTGATCGGCAGCTGTTGTGCTACGTCTTTGGCCTGTGCTCGGATTGCCTTCCCGAGCCTGCTGTGTGTCAGCTGATTCATCAGCTTGTTCAGCGTATGTCGCCTCCATTTGATTTAAGATATATGCTTTCGTTGCGTCACGCATTGTCGAGGTTACGATTACTTTTAACAGATTTGTCTCTACGCTAGGGTGTTTTTACAATATTACCACCACTCTCGCATTCCACAAAATTCTCCCGGGCTATAATTTCCTGCTAGTCTGCGGTATAGCCTGGCAGCCCTTTGAAATGGGGAACCATCATTTTTTAATTCTAGTTCCGTGGTAATGATGTTTGTCTCCTCCTCGCATAGGCTTTGGAGCCAGTCATTAAAGTCGTTTGGCAGGTTTGCCATCTTTTACTTATTTAGTTGACGCAAAGCTAGAGGAAGACAAACGAACAAACAAAACAAAAAAACATAACGTGAGAAAACGGAGCACGGAACAGCAAAAAAAACTCTGTGTTCTTTGTTTATAACGATAAAAATAAAAAAATAAAAAAAATAGAACAGAGCGAGAAATTTCAAATCAATTAATTACAATTGTTATATCAACTGCAAAATTAATTAATGCATTTGGTAAATAATAAATTTCTCGGTCCTTCTTCAGCAATTAGAAAACAGCAAAACCAATAGAAATCGTAGAAATATACATTCTAGGAATTTTAGAAATCATAAAATAGAAAACAAATTTGAGAGAATTTATTACTTAATTAATTAATTAATTAATTAACAAATATTAAATTATTCAGTAAGTTAAATAATTAAAATAATCCAAGGAATCAATTATTTAATAAACTGTTAAGTGTTCGATGTTTTCCTTGCTCAAAAAAAAGAAAACAAAGAACAAGACAAGTTTGGCAAGTATTTCAAAACCGACAATGTGGAGAGACAGTGGATTGCGAGGGCGCAAGCGCAAAAATTATAGGCGACTAATGCAAAAGAAATATGTAAGAAACAGAAAAAAAAATCAAAAAATTTTCCAAAAATTTTCAGAGATTTTCACTTTCTTCATTCATAAATATTCATTCAAAAAGGAAAAAAAAGAAAAAAAATTTTTATTTTTCAATTTAAAAAAAATCTTTGTTTTTGTATTTTCGAAAAAATTTTATTTTTCAATTTAAAAAAAAGAAATTTTTTTTTGAAAATTCAAAAAAAAAATTTTTGTTTTTGTATTTTCGAAAAATAATAAACTACAAAATATTAAAGATATAAAAATATCAAAACAAAAATCCGAAAGCGAAAAACATAAAAGGAAAAATAATTTTGACCAAGTAGATTGAGAGCAAATAAAAATTTGCGTTAGTCGCGTGTACACTCGTATGTATGGCGTAGAGTCGCGGTAGTGTGTGTATGTGTATATACACAGTTCACCGACTTCACAATTTTTATACTTGTCGCGTCGCGACTATGTATAAAAATTTGTTGTATTTACGTAGAACATATTAATATCATTCATTACATTTATTATTCTAATAGCTTATATATTAGCTTATTATTAATTATATTAGTTATAGTTTATTATTTGATATTAATATTATCATTATGTTATATTACATCGAATTATTAATTCATTCTATATTCACTTAAATTAAATTAATACAATTAAATTAAGTTAAATTAAATTAAATTTGTAATTAAATTAAACTCTCGTATGAACCATTATCCATATAAGTATTTAAATCAATCTCAGTATTATTGAAAAGCCGCTCAAATATTATATTGTCGAATTTAGATGTATATTTAATTTGAGCTGCTTTTCAGCCGCTTTCGCCGAATTAGCGTTGGCCTTGGCCAACTTCGAGAGTGTTTACATCTACGAGCTCGCAACGTAAACACTAGCCTGAGCACGAGGACGCCGGGCACGGCCATTGCAAATATGTGTGCCCGGCTGGGCTTAGCCCCGAATTATCTCGGCGAGGGAGAGGGGCGGTTCGCGATGTGCGAAGAATCGCATGCGGGATTGAGGGCTAACGAAATAAGAAAGCGAAAGAATTAAAATCGAAGTAGATTTAATATCGAGTGACTTTACAACACATATGCGCGATGTCGCGAGGCGCGCAGGCCGAGGATCGCCGAGGCAACGGTGTGCGAGGAGTTAGGGAAGAAAGAGAGAGAGAGAGAGAGAAGAACGGGCTGCCACGTACAGTAAGGTGTAGACGCGTCCGTGGAACCCACTGGTAGCACTTCCTCGTTCAACAACGCCTTGGTTCGCTGGGAGAGGCGGCTACTCCGCTCGTCCAAAGGCCCCGGGATGGGGCGGCTATTCCGCGCAAACGGGAGTCGGGCGGTAAGCTCGTCCGATCGGGCTCGGCAACGGTGCACGTGGATCACACCCACATCAGTGGCACAAACACACGCGTTCTGTCTCATACCCTCCACGAAGATGAGGTACGTCGTGAGGGGGAATATTAGAACTCCAGGCGTATTCCCAAAAGAAGCACACGAAAAACGAATTAGTCTCGAACGCGCGTATCTCTCGCAGCTCTCGTACTTCAACTGTCAAATTCGCGCGCGGCCGTCTCTGCCCACTCCCCGCTCTCTCTCTCTCTCTCTCTCTCTCTCTCACTTACCTCTCCGCCGGTGTATTCCTGTGTCTGCCTGTAACAGATATCTATTAATTTTTACATTTAAAAATATATATACATATTTACAGGGCTACGACAGGAGAGACAGCATAGCACGTGGGAAAACAAGCTGACGCGGCGCTTGCGTTCCCCGTCACAATATATATGTATATATATGTATATATATATAAATATAAATATATATATATATAAATATAAATATATATATATATATAAATATAAATATATATATATATATATATATATAAATATATATATATATATATATATATATATATACACTTTAATAATAATTTTTTTTATGCTATTTAACGTCGCTCTATTTATGCTTCCAAATATTGGTGCTAATCAGCGACGGAGGTCTACGATGTGTTTGTAAACAAAACACATGCAAATTATTACAGCGGTGCTTGTGTCAATCGGCCGAGACCGGGATTCGAACTCGGATCACCAAGTTACTAGTCCTTCGCTCTAGCGATCGAGCCATCGTAGGCCACATTAATAATAATAAAATAATCCTCTTAAATATTCGTATAAATGTTTCTTTATGTAACCGTTTATTTTCATCGTAGTTTTGTCAATAAAAAATATCTCAGAAATTTATGCATGCAATAGTTTTACTTGCAATATTTTTACATGATTAAAGTATTCAATAATCAATATTTAAAAAATAATATTAACAATATAACGTATATACACTCAAATACATATACAAAGAAAGAGAGAGAGAGAGAGAGAGAAAGATAATATTGCTTACAAACACACACATCTAACTTATTGGTATATATTGATTTTTACGTTAAAAGTAATTATTAATTAGCAATTAATATTTATTAAATAAAATAATTATATCTTACCTTTTTTCATACACTACAGAGAAGCTAATCGTATTCACTAAGCAGGACACACATTCAAAAACTTTAACTTATTCTAAAAATAAAATCTAAATATACTTTACAAAAATACTAACTGAATAAAATACTAAAAATATAATATATATAATTATAATATAATACAAAATATGTAATATATATCTATAATAATTATATGTAAAAATAATTACATAAATATATACAATAAAATAGAAATATCGATATAAAATATAAATATAAATATAATTGTATTAGTAGCGTCCTCGTACAGCTAGATATCGCATGCTATTGCAGAAATTTTTCTATCTAGGCCTCCGAACAGACATTGTATCTTATATGATTTTCCGAAGGAAAATTTTGAGTAAAGGTCGTTTCCGGATATCATATAATAGATAGAATATTACATGTATATATATAAGGACCTTTACTCAAATGTTTTCTTGGAAAAATTAAATATATATATATATATATATATATATATATATATATCATTTAGCAACCTTGTCTAGGGTGGCGGGAGGGGGGAGAAGAGGAGCCCAAGGGTTTAACGTGGATTACTCGATTAGTGGGTGTTGCAGTTGTTTATAGCTGCCTATACCATGCGCGTCCGTGCGCTCTATACCTGTCATTCTCTCTCTCTCTCTCTCTCTTTCTGACCTGACCATCTGCTTCGATGCTGTGCAAAGCCTAGCGCAGTGTGTATCTATAGTATATACATTACAAATCGTTGGTAAAGTGATTACCTATTTTGCCAATTTTTTATATTTTTGTCGAATTTGCCAAAAGAAAATAGCCTACGACCTATTCCTGATTGTGTAGAAAACGTGGTTAAATTTTGAACGCGATCGGTTCAGTAGTTTCGGAGTTTATCCAGGACAAACAAACACACATACATTCATTTTTATATATATATATATAGAAGAAGAAGATATATAGCTATAGATATATTCATGTATATTAATTACAATAAATACAAATATTTTATTTATATTTATTGTAATTCATCTTACATGTAAAATAAGTCAATTTTATAAAGTATATTCTTTTAAAGATATGATGAAATACTTTTTCAACATCTTTTTAGCATTTTATGGAATCATCATAAAAAACTATTCTGAAGCCATAAATATGACATTTTTTAGCGACGTAATAATTAAATTAAAATTTTCAATTTCAATAGTCTAAATAATTCTTCACTTTTTATTCTCATCTATAAATTTAATATTTATTGAAGATTATAAATGACTTTCGATTCATCGGGGAGAGGTAATGTTGTATTATGCATATTATATTTATATATTACATATACGGGATTCTATTATTACATATGTTATTATTAGTTATCCATGTACATTATAAATAATAATTTTATTCCACTTGAAAAAAAAGAACATTCAACCGATCGGAATCTAACCTCTGACCCTGTGTTTCATAAGCTAACACATTTTCCACTATGCTACAGATTATACATAAAAATATTGGTAACTATTGTACTAGCATCGGTTCGTAATAAATCCGTCTATCTTCGTTGTCTGTGTTAAGTGTGTATGCGCGCGTGAATGATATATATGTACATACGTTTATTCTTAAAATTTTGAGTTTAAAACTTGATAATAAGACTACGTTAACGTTAATAATAAGACTAATTTGATATAAAAAATTAATTATACTTTCTGTAAATTTTTTATAATATAATAACATTCATTACATTTTTATATAATAAATTTTATTTCATTACTATTTACATTTTATCACACAATTTACTAAAGAATATAATTTACATTATTTTACTATCTCACTGAGAAATAAATTGGTATAAATTCCCATCAATCCATTTCATAAAAGAGATATTATTTGAATTAAAAAATATTTCTTTAAAGGAAAATAAATCCATTAAAGTTAATTCAATAATTAATATAATACAAGAAATATGTATTTAAATTTATGTTTAAAACAAATACATACGTATTTAAAACGAATGAATATTTTGTAATTTGAAGTAAACCATATATTTGAAACAAACAATTAAGTTTATTTGAATAGCAAACATATATTTATTACTTTACACTAAATAATTTATTAAAAAGTAATGAATATTTCTTGAA
Source organism: Sycobia sp. Sy_11 (assembly GCA_018907035.1). Taxonomy (NCBI): domain Eukaryota; kingdom Metazoa; phylum Arthropoda; class Insecta; order Hymenoptera; family Epichrysomallidae; genus Sycobia; species Sycobia sp. Sy_11. Next base: position 1,060,364 of record JACCIC010000137.1, on the reverse strand, counting down.
TTTTACTAAACGGAACTAAATATACATAAAAAAGTTGAATGAATAAATATTTGAAAAACTATCTATAACTCAAATTTAACAAATATATTCAATTTTTGGAAAAGCTATTCAATATGAACAATTGATTAGCTTTATCAAAAGGTTAAATATATTTATTTGATTATACCCAAGGAGTTGTTAAAAACTAATAAGCAATTCTTCGATTTCATTAAACGAAGCACAAAGATTTAAATATTAAATTTAAATGAATAAATCTTTTAATAAAACTATTTATATGTTATAATTAAATAATTTTTTCAAAAATAGAAAATATTTTTTTGATTTTATATACATTTTGTAGTTTTTATTATTTATTTATTACATTTAATATTTAAATCTTTGTGTTTCGTTTAATAAAATCAAATAAATATTAATTAATAAATATTCTCAATCCCTGATGAAGAGCTGTAGCGAGCTCAAAAGGTTGGACTACATGTTCAATTAGGTAAGGGTGGTGGGGACAGTCAGATTGCACTTGACTAACATAAATTTTTTCAGCTAATATTTTATTTTCAGATTAGTCTACAGGGGCGATTGTATACAAGGACAGTCTGACTGTCATTATAATTTTTAATTTTTATTTTTATTTTTATTATTTTTATATATTGATGTATTAATATTAATATAAATATATATTGATATTTTTACGTATTATTTCGATTGATTTAATTGGACTGTAAGACCAATGAAAATGTTTATTAATTTATATCTAAGCAATCGACAAAACCACAATTAAAGTATTTCAATTATACATTTATTACATTTTACAACTGGCAGGGAATAATCACATAAATCTAATCCACCCTTTAAGAGAACTATGTAAATCGTTTTAAAAAAAATTGAATATGTATATATACACTGAAAAAAATAATTTCTAATATCAAGTAAATATTACTTGATTGAAGAAATTTATGCGATTGTTCTGTACCATGTAAATATTTTCTTTAACCAAGTAATTGCATAAACTTGAACCAAGTAAGTAGTTACTAAAATACAGCTTAAATTTTCTCAACAGCAGAACACAAATATTGAGAATTCAATTAATATTTTCTTATTTTGAGAAAATATATCCTTAAACCAATAGATTCAAATTTAATACTAGGAAAATAAATTCTTCGATTAATTAAATATCTCCTAGATTGTAGTCCAGATTTTCTAGAAAGTGGATGGCTGAGATTGCAAATTAAATAAATATTTTCTTATATAACGAAAATATTTTCTTGAACCAATAACTGAAGATTTTGAATAAAAAATTTAGTTATTTGATTCAAGCCGACAAAATTAAGTGAATATATACTTGAATTAAGAATTTCAATACTTCACTCAAGAAATTTAATTTAAAATGAATAATTCGATTCCTATCTTTAAAACAATAATTACTTGAAATACGTGTTTATTTTTTAGAAACATGAAAATTCAAGTATGTTAAATTTTTAAAAGTAGTGCATAGTTTCTTCATTCAAAGCATTATTTTCTTGACTTTAAAAATCAAAAGCTCAAACTAAGCGAATAATTTCTTGAATTCTTTTACAATTTATACGTTAATTTACTTTTATTACATTTATTTCATCACTTTTAATTTTAAATTAACATTATATTATTTGATTAAAGTCTCATAATTCATTTATTTCGCTTCAAAAAAAACTTTGACCTAACCGGGATTCTATCCACAGACCTTCGGATTCGCCAGCTAAACGCCTTATTTACTACGCTAAAATCTTATATATCAATTTTAAATCTCTTATAGATATACATTATGAAATTAATTTATGGATTCTAATGAACAGTATATGCATTTATATATAATAAATACTTATAACAATTTATATATCGTTTTGGTTTTAATACGAGATTTCCAACATCTAGATAATATTTTCTTAAATTTATTTTTCTTAGGTATATAAAGCTGAAAAATAATTAATTTTTGTATTATTCTAGTCACTGAACAAATATCTGCTAATATCAAGTAAATATTTATGTGCCTTGTATTGGACAAAGAATGATTTCTTAAATAAGTTGTTTAAAATAGGAAAATCAGAATCAATAAAATTCCTTCATGAAGAACTTATTTGCTTGAATTAAATCGTTATAAGTTAGATATTTTACAACATCCGTTCAACTAAACCAAATGAGTTATGGATTTCTGGAAATTAGCAAAAAAATAAGAAATTATTTACCTAGATTACCTTCACGAGGGGTTGACACCTTGTCGCGTGCCTCTTGTAGGCCGGTGTGGCGGCTCATCTGGGGATCTTAACGGCTGACCCGGCAATGGTCTGGAAGGGTGCGGCCCTGCCCCAGGGCGGGCTGGGTGGTGAAAAGATGCTGATGCGGCAAACCGCCTCTCGGGCGCCAGAGTAACCACTCCGGTGCGGTCCTTGAATAAGGAACCCGCGTAGGTCTCTCTCCCAGCCGGAGCTGGGCCTCGGGATTCTCGAGAACAGCCAGGCGAACACTCCAGAGGCTAAGGGCAAGCCCCCATTTCGTCCAGGATGCGGCACAATGGGTATTATAACCAACCCCCAAACCCAAGGTGGGAGCTATCGTGCTGAAGGGTACCGACTTGGCCGCTGGGTAGTAGCAGTCGCAAACGATGCCTCGGGAACACTGGGTGACCTTCCCGAGTATATAGCCTTACCGGCACATGCGGGGCTCTGTATCGGCGGACTTTTATTTCCCTAGCTACAAGTGGGACTTTTATGGAAGTTTTACAGAAAAATATAGAAGGCGAGGCACGAGAGAATGCAATGCCCCCGAGGACCTCAGAAGGAGTTACTGGCCAAGTGGGCAAGGAGAACGCAGCTCCAGGCAACAAGCCTGGAGTGGTTGTGACCTCTGAAACACTAACCAGTGCAGAGGGAGGCAGTACTGCCCCCAAGAAAAAGAGGCTGTGTACCTCGGCCAGGAGGAAGTTGGCCCGGCAGAAAAATGCTAGCGGAACCAGCACCCCGGGGCCTACCACGCAGATTAAGATAGGGATGAAGAGGCGACAGGGATCTGACAAGACTCCGCCCTCGACATCCAGTATTGCTAAAAAGCATAAGGAGGGGAGTGGCGGCGGTGACACTAAAGGAACCCTGCCCCCCCAGGGAGGACGGCTGGCGGATGCCGGAATTATCACGGCTGCCCAAAGGTCAAACCCCCTTACATGTGTCGTAGTGCATGAAGAGTACCCGGAGACAACTATGACCTCGGAAATGTTTTCACAATTTCGAAAGGCGGTGTCGAAGGTTATGTATAGTGCACCACCTGACACATGGCCCAAATTCGATACCTCCTTCTGTAAGGGAGGTGCAATCATATTGGTGGCCAACAACCCGGAGGCGAAGCAGTGGCTGGCCGATAGACTGGCTACTCTGGACTTACCCTGGGGGGGCCAATCTGAAAATGGGGGGTATAGAGCTCCTACAGGCCAGGATCAAGGCGGTGACGTGGATACCGGGTCTCCCGAAGAACCCGTCCACCGTCTTGGAAAGGCTTGAAGAGCATAATGCATCCCTCAGGGGTAAAACCCAACTATGGAGAGTCGTTAACACAAAGGACGGCGAGGAAGGAAGGGCTGACGGAGGAGATAAACATCTCCTCGTACTGACCATGCCGGAATCGCACGCCAGGTTGTGCGGCACTAGACCACACACCCTGGTACCTCCTGGGCAGGTTAGCCGTTAAGGTGAGCCGCCGGGAGGAATGGAGGCCTGTGGAGAATATTGAGGGCGAGAGCACGATGAAGCAATAAATGGCTTCATCGGGTATCTCATTCCTCCAAATTAATCTGCACCACTGCAAAGACGCCTCGACCGTTATGCTGAGGAGTTTGGCGGGGGTGCAAACATGCATATCGCTAATCCAAGAACCTTGGATAGTGAAAGGTGTGTTCAGGGGCCTAGGGTGGAGGGCCGCCTTTATTAGTGACTCAAAGGCACTAAGGCCTAGAGCTTGTATCCTTGCAAAAGGAGTAAATGTGGTGCCGATGCTCGGTCTCTGTACAGAGGACCGAGCAGTGGCCTCGGTTGAGGTAGTAGGGATGGGGCGAATTGTTGTCACATCTGCCTATCTACCGTATGGCAATAAAGACAACCCCACTGGGGAGGTTCGGAGACTAGTGGAATATTGTAGAATCAACAATCTTCCGCACCATAGGGTGTGGGGGGAGTACTAATACGAACCCAAGAGGTGCTAAACTACTAGAATATCTTGCGGGCACAGACCACGAGATACTCAATGTGATATTTTACAACATCCGTTCAACTAAACTGAATGAGTTATTGATTTCTGGAACTTAGCAAAAAAGTAAGAAATTACGTACCTAGATTACCTCATATTTTTTGTTATAGCTGAATTTCACGCAAAAATTAATTTCTTAAATCTAGAGATGATTTAACGCCCTCAAAAGTAGATTTCCTATTTTTTAGCTCATATATAGTAAAATATCAATATTATTTATTTTTATTATTTATTTAATATACAGTCACATAAAAATTTATTCACTATATTTTAATGAATATTTACTAATATTTATCTAGTATTTTTTAGTTCAACAATTAATTGGATAAATAAGTACTTTCAAGATCTTAATTTCTTACATTGAGACATTGGTTTCATAAATTAAGAAAATAAGAACCTTGCTTTTATTACTATAAAAAACAAATTTACTACTGTTCAGTTTATAATAGAAAATATTAAATATAATATAAAACATCAAATATAAATATAAAATATCACATATTTATAAATATAAGAATATATTTAAATAATATTCAGATGCAGATTTTTATTAATTATCATTTAATCAATATTTACTAATCAAATATAATATTTTTAGACTGCAAGAAATTGATTGCTTATTAATTAACTTCTCTCGAGAACTCAATTTCTTATATCAAAATATTAGTTTCAAAATTTAACAGTATAATTATCTTGACTTGTACACTGTAGTACAAAAATGGATAATATTGAGAACTGGGTTCTCCTGTCATTTTGAATTGAAGTGAATAAGTTTTTCAATAAGGAACTTCTTCTATAATTTCTTTTAATATCTTCTATTCATGTATATAGTATATGTATACGTAAAGCAGAATTAATTTCTAAATATACATGTTATATTTTAAACAATTTTTTTAACTTAATTTTTTTAATTACACAGAAATATTGATTTGATGTGAGAATTTTTTGATATGAGAAATTTTTCTGCAATATAAATACAAAAATTAATTATTTGTCAATTTCGTATACGTATTATGATTTAATTTAATAAAATATTATCTGGATGTGGACAAACACGTTTAAAACCAAAACGATAAATAAATTCATATAATAGAAGTTGTAACACATACAGGAATTTCTTCATATATGTTGGAAGAAAAATTGGTGGGAATAGTAATTTTAAATATTTTATATATTTATGTATATATATATATATATATATATATATATATATATATATATATATATATAATTTATCAAATCCAAGTTTGAGAGAGATAAAGAGATATTAACATAGAATAGTAGTTACAAGAACATCAAGCGCGCACGCATCTTTCAATAGTAGTTACTCATGTTCTCCGTAAGGCGGCGCTCCTGTTGCTTGATCTTTCTAATAGACTTGTAAATTTTCTCTTTCACACCTTGTGTGAGCGGAAATGCGCGTTAACACAGCATATTAGGTAGGAGTAGGATATAATTTATTATAATTTTATAGAATTTAATGAATCTTAAGATTTTCATCTATTCAAATAAAGAAATTTTTTTCTTTCATTTTTTTGTAATAGAAAATCTCATAATATCTCCCGTACCTGATAATTGCCCCGTCCTTTCCTGGATCATTAATAATCTTTTTATATAATTTATTATTGATATAAACTAAAAATAAATAAATTCCAGCATAAAAGCTAAATCCGAGGAAAAATAATAGTAAAGAACCTAGAAATATTTGTGCTGTGTTTAATGAAATCGAAGAAATGCTTATTAGTTTTTAACAACTCCTTGGGTATAATCAATTAAATATATTTCACCTTTTGATAAAGCTAATCAATTGTTCATATTGAATAGCTTTTCCAAAAATTGAATATATTTGTTAAATTTGAGTTATATATAGTTTTTCAAATATTTATTCATTAAACTTTTTTATGTATATTTAGTTCCGTTTAATAAAATTCAAGAAATATTTATTAAATTGTATTTAATTGTAATTTAATAAATATTTATTTGAATTTATACCAATTTATTTCTCAGTGAGATAGTAAAATAATGTAAATTATATTCTTTAGTAAATTGCGTGATAAAATGTAAATAGTAATGAAATAAAATTTATTTTATAAACAAAATAAAATTAATTATATGAACATGTAATGAATGTTATTACATACATAATCTATATAAAGTATAAATTTTTATATCAAATTAGTATGAACGTCAATCTAGTTTTATTATCAAGTTTTAAACTCAAAATTTAAAGAAAAAAAAGAAAAACATATATATATATATATATATATATATATATATATATATATATGTTGTAACGAGCACCGATATATACATTCGTGGTGTTCGTTCGCGAAGTAGAGAGAGACAGAAGAGAGGTTATAGTCTCACTCTAACTTCAGCAAATATGAGGCAGCGACGGAAATTGAAGATCAGTATCGTTCGAACTGTAATATGTATTCGTATATCCATGAAAATTCTATAAAGTCATAGTTTATTCAATTTCTCTTAGAAAATAAAAAAAGTTACTACATATTTAAGACCAAAATCCTAGAGCTCATTAAAATATATATTATTTGTTCTATATTGTTTCTAGTGCAAACAATATTTCTGGACAAAAGTTCAACAATTCCGTCTTGGGGTCCCCTAAACTGTTCCGGGCATATACTCAGCACAGGTACCTCCGTATACATTTTCTCGAGAAATACTGCCAGTAAAGATGAATTCAATAGAATAAAAAAATTTATGTTAATCAGATGTACCTTTATATAATTTTTTTTCGAAAATTTTACTATTTACTGCCATATGTTCCAAAGACTATGTATTAATAATTTTGACATGAAAATTAAATTCCCATCAAATGCCACTACGATAGTTTTAATCACCAACCAAAAACAAATCGACGAATCCGTTATGGTCGTTTTTCGAAAACTTATCCACAATGGCCGTTATAGTATTCACCTAGCAATTTTTATGGTCGCAAGCTTACTGCGAGCACGTATTTAGATTTCTGCATGATTGCAGCAGCCTCTGAGCAAGTCTGCATTATCAAGAAATCTCCGCGACATTTACATCGCAGCGATCTTACAGCAAGCATGAACTCTTAAAAAAAATTGTAAAAAATTAATCGTGAAACCATCAAAATCTGTTATTTTAGGAGTTATGGAGTTTTATATTAACAACTGCTTTTTAGTCAGATATACCGGTGGGAAACGATTCCTTAGGTCATAAGTAGTAGATATGCTTTGGAAAATTATCGATAAAGAAGTGATAAATCATTTTTTTCATTGATTGAAAATTCGAAATCTCAATTTAGAAGTAAATAGTGCAGCGGCGGCGCTATGCCGGCGGTTCTCAAATTCACCTTCGTAGCGCTATAGCGCCACATGATATATATTTTTTAATCGGGCAATCAAATTTCTTAAAACAAATTTTTAGTTTTCAGACATCAAAAACATTTCAGTATTTTAAATATATAAATTACTTATTTTCGATAAATGGTATACTAATGGTATATAATAAACCATTTGTATAATTAACAAAGTATCTATTTAAATGTATAAAATTTTAATTTCAAGAAAATATCTAGATAAACAAAATGTAATACAATCGATCAATTTATTTATTAACTGAAAATTATAAAAATAAATAAGATATTTGCATTAGTTATTAATACCATTATGTTTAAGAGTGGCCTAAAAAATCCTATACTTCTCACTAATGTGCACGTTTGCAGAAACAAAATTAATGGAACGCGTTCTTTGTCTGAAGTTCATAATTAAATAACTTCTATCTTTTAAATTTTTAGAACTAAAAGAAATGTTCTTGTCTAGAAAGTCTAATTATAATAACAATAATAAAATATGTTTATGTATTTTGAATTCATAACTTTATTTTGTCTTTTTACTTCTTACTTAAAATAGTTAATATATTATATTTAATATGTAATGTCTCTATATGTTTTGTACTGAATATGAATATTCTATAATTTTGACAAAACTCGTAATTTCGCGGAAAAGTAAATTTTTTGTTTCAGCATAAAAACCATCAGGGGGCAGAGGGGAAAGCCGGAACAAAAGTCTGTTTATTTAATTCTATTATCTTACTTTAACTTATATACAGGGTGAATATTTTACACAGTCATATACATAAAAGATACGTGTACGCTTATATAAATAAAAAACACAATTATTATAGAACAAATCGCGATTACACCTATACTTAACACTAACGGCCTCTACTTACATTACACACAAATTCGCTAATCTGGAGCCTGACGGCCGCACAATTTACCCAGTTCTTAATCTCCGCACCGTCACACCACACGTAGAGGATGGAACCTGGGAGAGATAAGTACACAGGCACGCAGTGGATCCCAACGTCTCGGGAAATTCCTCACTGCGGCACCGAGCGAATCCACAACAACTCGCTCTCGTTTCTCGTCCAGGATCAAGTCACGTCGAGTCCTCCGTGTTGAATGTTACTCCGAAACACCAATGCAATGTCCCTCGAGGATTCGCGCTCATACAATCTAGCTCTAGTACATGCACACAGTCAAACGACAAGACACGTACTCCACTGTCGTCAATACCAAACTGTCCCCGAAGATTCTCTCCCGTCATCAGCCCCATCCTCTAATTTACTTTCATGCAATTTAATATACATTTTCTGTATTGTACTACATACAACTCTATAGCTCTGTATCTCGGCCTCTCTCGTCTTCCCTCTCTCGCTCTCGCTCTCCTCCCCCGTTACTCTCTCTGTACATCATATAGTTAAGGGTCATTGGAGGACCCATCGGCTCATTCAGGTAGGATCATACGCACTCTCTGATTGGGCGCTCTGCTCACAACTTTACAATCATACCTGCTTCCAAACCGCCCAGTATATTAATCTCGTCGCTCTATATATTTTCAAGCAAAGAAATTACACTTCGCGAAAGTCCAATATTTTTGTACTTACTATTTAAAGAATGCGAACACTCTATTTAACAAAAACATTTATATTACAACAAAATCGCTTTAACAAAATTAACTTAACATTCAGATAATCACGATGACCATTGCCAGCGATTTATCTACGTATGTTTGTATGTACTTCATAGGCGCCAAAACTACTAAAAATAAACCGATCACCTTCAAATTTTGAATATGTATTCTATACGGTCAAGATTAGATGATAGGATATTTTCTATTGCAAATTTAACAAAAGAAAAACAAAATGATGGCAACATAGCTAGCTGCATGTATATCGATATACTGCCTGCTTGGCCTAGTGCAACATGCGTGCAGATGGACAGGTAATAAACAGTGAGCGCAAGGAAGAGAAAGAGGTGAAACAGTATAGAGGAAACTCGCGGGTATATGCAGGTACATGGTATGGCAACACCCACTAACATAGAGTAATCCATGTTAATCCCCTTGGATTTTTTCTCTCTCCTCCTCCTCTCGCTCTCTCACTCTCTCGCGCTCTCTTTCTCTGTCGCCTCCAAACAAGGTAGCTCTGTGTCAAATATGATTATATAGGATTCTGATATGATACTTCAAAAATATAAAAAGCAATCAAGTAATTTTTGGAAAAGTTTACAGTCTATAATTAGCAGCTTTTTCGAGATCTATTGAATTCGTAAACATAGATCAATTGCTGGCAATGGCCATGAATATTGTCTCAATGTTAAGTTAATTTTTGGAAAGCGTACATATATTTTGTTGCAACTTAGTTATTTTAATTAAATAAAGAAACATTACAAAATTAAATCAAACATACATTTTTTTAGTTCCAAATATTTGAAAGATAAAAGTTATCGAATTATGAACGCTTTCAATTAATTATGTTTCACAAACGGTGTAAATTAGTAATAAATTCAGTATTTCTTAATAATTAATAGAAACATTTATTTATTTTTATAATTTTCAATTAATAAATAAATTAATCACATTTAATTTCTCGGGGAATTTTCTTCTATTTATTAGTTATAACACGCATGTAGAAGTAACAAAATATGTCATTGAAATAAGTCTATATTGAAAAAAATTTTGTACATTTAAATAAATGGTTTATTTGTATACTATTCATTAACCGTTCATTCAAAATAAATAATTTATACATTTAAAATATTAAAATGTTTATTTAAATACAGTAAATATTTATTTGATATATGAGAACTGAGAATTTCAACAAAGTATATAATTTAACTGTAGTATCTTAACTTATTAGAGCGTCACTTTCCTTATCTTCAACGATGTAAACGATGTACACTATATATTATATTGCAATAAATACTAACAATATTTACATACTTTCTCATTATTTTTATTGTATTTACGACGACTAAAAAATGGCCGCGCAAATTTATTTCGATTTTACACAAATAAAGATTTCGCTTTAATCACACGCACACAAATTTACTTCGAAAGTACATAATAATTTACACACAAATAATTATTTAATCCCGTCACACACTCGAAAATTATAACAAGTAAAATTAAGTATCCGATAAATAATCTAACGCGAATACGAAACTAATTTACTATATTAACACGCGGTAAATAAACCGAGAACGAGCAAAGGTCGCGGCGACTACTGGAGAATATAGTCCACGCAACAGCCAAAATTCGAAGAAGAGAGAGAGCGCAATATATCTTCTCTCTCTCTCTCTCTCTCTCTCTCTCTCTATCGCTAAGAAGACCATAAAAGTGTGCGAGAGGGCATACACCTCGCGCGGCGAGAGAGAGCCGCGCCAAGTCTATTAGGCCGGCTCATTGAACGACACGCGCCAGTAGCGAATATCGGAATACCGTGGTAGGGGAACGCGCGAGCCTCAACACTGGCGCGCACATTTCAAACATATACAACGGGTGTCCCAAATAAAATCACACGCCGTATTTAACTTACAGAATACAATGAAATGTTTTAAACGCCAAATATATATATATATATATATATATATATATATATATATATAATATACATATATATATATATATATATATATATATATATTATTGTATGTATATAAGACAATATTTGTACGCAGTATAACGGCCGCAAATATTTATATAACTATTATTAATATTATTATTATTAATATGATTATTATAAATCGGCGGCTCATCCGATGTTAGACGAGCGGCCGCGATGATAGCCGATAATTTGATTATAAAAGGGCCTGCAAAAGGCAACATCAGGGAGTTCGTTCAGTGAACTGACTGACCCGAAGTCGTGTCACTTAACTCCTCCCGGAGCTAAAACTTGTTCAAAGCTCGACAAATCCTGCCTAAAAAATTCCTCCGAAACTATTAGCTAGATTTCTGTTGCGAGGCGCTCCTCAAAAGACAGACGGCTAATGATTTTACCTATCCAGAAGTGAACGTGATTCTGGTTGCGAGGTGCTCCGCAAAAGACCAGCCGTTCTCTTATCCTGTTTAAATACTTTCCACTTAATTCTTGATCTTGGTTGCGAGCCGCTCTTCAAAAGACCAGCGGAATTAAAATAACCTTAATTTTACCTAGATTAAATTCTACCTGTCCCGTTTAAATAACCCGCGTGGAAACTAATACCGGGTATCCGTGCAGTAAATAACGCTGGATAAATAACCGTCGCGGAAAATAGCGCGAACCTAGAATTATTATATATATATCTAGCTTAAGTTAATATATTTATTTCTTTCATTTAAGTAATTATTATCGTATTATTGTTTGTTACAGAGTCATGTTCGATCAAGTGTGTTGAATAAACATTTTATATTACTAAAATATACTGAGTTCTTGTAAATTATCCTGAATATACTTCCTCTCCTTTCAAAATACCCTGGAAAAAACCGCGTAAGCTATCCTGAGGGGGATATAAATGTTACATATTATATATATTATATGTAATATATTTGTATTGTACGAAACGCAATGGAAGTGAATGTTCAACGCAAACAATCTCCCGTTGAAGTTTTAGACATCCCGATCAGAATTTTAATTAGGGTTATTATTAGGACTTAATCCCAAGAAAAAGAAATTGTTTAAATGATTAATAAATCAGTTACTATAATTAACTATCGAACGAAGTCGAGACAATGTCTAAACTCTGAAGCATGGTTGGTGTACGCATCAGCACTAAAAATCTTAATTTTAAAAATTACTTACACAACTAAAACATGTTTCAACTTTACTTGATACAAAAGTATAAAATAAGGCAAGTATGGTGTATTGAAAATTCTAATCATTTAAAAGTATTTGTAACGTAACAATTATTTTTTGCTTTTCAAATAAACCTGATTGTTTTCCTTAGAGTTGCCGCAGGTAGGAAAGTGTGTGTGTGTGTGTGTGTGTGTGTGTGTATGTGTGTGTACGCGCGCGTGTGATGTGGCAATCAAAATTTCTTTTTTATTCGCTGCTAGTATAAGCTGCTTATCTGTTATGGCACCCAGCTGCCAGCCTATTGTCTCACCAAGCTTTTGTCCCGCATGCGCCGAAGGCAGTCGTCGCCCTTCTTTTTCGTCGACCCTAGTTTTCAGTCAAAAATTTTTACTTCAGTCTCGCCCATAAGCGTCGGCGAACTCCCCTTAATATCTCTGCTATGGGCTTTCTATTTCTATTACCGTCTATCCTCGTTGGCTTGACTAATGTATGAAATTAATCTCAGATTATCTGAGATTATTTAGATTATATTCGGGTTGCTGTGCATGTCGGGCGCTTCTTTTCTTGCATACCTTAGAGAAATCTTGTGAGAGATCTTAAGAATTTTATGTAAGTGGAACGAATTTCTATGATACTCATGTGCTAATGTTCGCATACTGTATGCATGAATGACCACTTCTTGTATTTTTTCGATTTATTCTTGCATTACTTGATTTATGTAAATTCCATTGCCAACAAACTATTTTTTTTTAATTGTTTGAATATCATGAATATTTATAATTTATCACATAGCAGTACACTAAGCTTCAAGTGTATACACATACTGAAGTAAACCTAGCAGTATAAAAGTTGTTAACAGTGTTAACTAAAAAGAGAGCTTTTAATCTTACCGTTATAACAAGTGTGTGTGTAAAATATAATAATTTGACATAATTTCTACGTTTTCAATAGGAGCAAAACTTGCATCCTTTGACATCTTGAGCACAATTCATATAGCTGTTTCTATCTCGTGCAGGCCTTGTCCTCCCCACCACGTCGCATCGCTGGTACGTGCCGAATTGCAAAACTTCAAATTCTATTTATTTGAAACACAAATATACATATTTAAAATGAACGAATATTTTGTAATTTGGAAAAATTATGTGTTTAAAATAAACGGTTAAGTTTACTTAAAAAGCAAAAAAATATTTCTTACGTTACAAATACATAATTCTAGTTTACATAAATTAATTATCTAAGAACATGTATTACATTTTTACATTATAGATTTTACTTCTTTCTACTTACATTATCATATCGTTCAATTTTCTAAAAAATTGTAAAAGCCTAAATGCAAATGAGTTCATTTCGTATAAGTGTATTTAGTTTCATCCAATAAATATTTCTTTAAATTTTATTTATTGGAAATAAAAATATATATATTTCTAATGCATGAATATTTTGTAATTTGGAGTAAACTATTGAAACCAACAATTAGGTTTATTTAAATAGAAAAAATATATTCATTGCATTACACTAAATCAATTCAAAATAAGAAATATTTCTTAAAGTACGTGAAATATAGAATGAAATAAATAGATATTCGAAAATACTGTATATATATATATATATATATATATATATATATATTGTAATATGTATAGGTTACCTTACCCTATACATGTTAGTTACTAATACGAATGAGGAAAAAAGGAGGGGAAAAGGGAAAAGAGAGAGAGAGAGAGAGAGAGAAGGAGAATAATTTGTTAATTTAATATAGCATAATATAGTTTTGGAAACAAAGTCGAAGTGCCAGATCGTGTGTATAAAAATTAATAATTTACAAGGTACCTGAGCTGAAAAACCAATTTCTAATATTTTCCTGGAGAAAATAGGACAATAGAGATCTGTGGAGATTTAAATATATTGATTGTGCGACCGGCTGATAGTTTTCTTTTGACAAAGAAAATATCTTGAACAGATTTCAAAGATTAAATTTTCTTGAACAACGTTGAGTAGAAAATTTTTAGCGTTGATTAATGAGGTTGCTGGATCTTATTAATATATATCTAATTAGGTTTTGTTGAATAACAGTTCTTTTTTATTTTGATTTTATTCAATATAACGTAATTAGTATAAATATCTAATTATCGTAGAAAATTGGTTTAGCGAAATAAAATGTGGGAGAGATAGAGAGATAATAGCATAGAATAGTAGTCATAAGAACAACAAGCGCGCACGCAGCTTTCAGTAGTAGTTCTTCTTATTCTTCGTAAGGCGGCGCTCTTATTGCTTTATCTCTCTGTTATACTTTAAGAGTTTAATAAATATTAAATTTTTTTCTATTCAACTAAATAATTTTCTGTTTCTTTTTGTTAGTAATAGAAAATGTCATAATATTCCCCTTGTACCTGATAATTAACCAGTCCTTTTCTGGATCATTAATAATCTATCAATATAATTTATTATTAATATAAATTAAAATAAATAAATTCCAGGATAAGAAGTAAGTCCGAGGAAAAATAATAGTAAAGAATCTACGGTCTACCGAAATTGTTTTGAAAACAATTTAATCCATTTACGGTTCTTTACACCTCTATAACGATTACTTTTGCCGGGCATTAATTAAAATTTTATTGTAATAAATAATTTTTTTGTTCAAATTGCAATAAGAAATTCATTGTGAATGCTAAAATGATTTATATAAATTAAAATAGTTAATAATAATAATAAATTGTTTTCAGTTAAGTTGATTTTGTAAATATCAATTATTTATAAATAATAGTATTGATTATATATAAATAAAAAATTCATAAATATATACTATATATATGCAAGACGTAATGAACTAAATTTAATGTCTATGTGTATAATTGTCAATTCAAAAAATTCATATGTGTAAAGCAAAACTATAAACTGAAAATTGCAGAATATGTAAAGACATAACTACATGAATGTAAACAAAACCACACTGAATTATAACAAATGTAAAAATATTCATCACGAGAGAAATAATGAATATTGTAATATAAAGTACAACTGAAACTATTGAAACTATACGCATATTTTTCATGCAATGAAAAATTCAATAACTATTTATACATCCAACAACTTTCTATACAGCATTTATCAATGGGATCAAGTTTGCTGTATTATATATTAATTTGACATATAACTTTATCTAACATTTTGAATATTTATGTTTCCTTACAATATTTTTATTACAATATTTTTATTATAAGATTTTTATTTTAATATTTTTAAGAATAAGCGTTTCTATGCGTTAAAAACTAATAATTGTGTTGAATATATGAGAATAATTGATCATGTTCATTTCAATAAATATTCGATTGGTTCCTTCACCAGATGTTGAAAAGGTACGTACTTGTGTATTTTTGCGTACTGATGACGAATATCGCAGTGGTTTTTGGAGTAAAAAATAAATATATATATATATATATATATATATATATAGTACCCACACCCACACATATACATACCCAGATAACATCGCGCCGGCCTATTGTCGACCGCGTACAAAATAATTTACCGGCAAATTACAGGCAAAACATGTCAGACAAAATCCGCAAGCTAATTGTCAGTGTATTGTACGCCAATTGGCGCGGTATATCATGCATATATATATATATATATATATATATATATATATATATTGTAACATGTATAGGTTACTTTACCCTATACATATTAATTACTACAATAAATAGGAAAACAGGAGGGAAAAAGTGAGAGAGAGAGAGAGAAGGAGAACAAATTCTAAAATATAATATAGCTAATATATAGTTAATAGTCAGTCTTAAAAATATATTTGAAGTATATAGTTTTGAGTTTTTGAATTTGTACGTGGTTATTGTTAGTAAGAAAATTAATTCGAGGTATTATTAAACATCTGATTTCGGGAAATATAAGGTATCTACTTCGATATTCAATAGAAGTCAATTTACGTAGAAGTCCCTGCGGAATAATCGAAGAATTCAGCAAACCGGCCGATGACCTGTACGTCTATTAGTACAGACAAAACCCAAGATTTTAGTGATTAAACATCGTTGGGTTGAGATTTTTTTCAGCGTCGTCTAATAAGGTTGGTGAGTTTTTCTTTGCTGGTTATATCTTCGGGTTTCAGGAAATTATAATTTCTCTCTACTGATCTCTTTTATTCTCATAATTAAAAAACCGTAGAAATCACAAGCTAGTATTATAAAGTGTGAGAGAGACAGAGAGATACGAGCATACAATATAAATTAAGAGAGCAACAAGCGCGTACACGGTTTTTTGTAGTAGTTCCTCTTACTATTCGTAAGGTTGTGCCCTTGTTGGTTTGTCTCTCTGCTATACTTACAAATTTTTCTGTCTCACACCCTGTGTGAACGGATTCGTGCGTTAACATATCGCGGGTGCGTATTAGCTAGGGGTAGTATATTATTTATTATAATTTTATATAATTTAATAAATATAAAATTTATTTTCTTATTTCACTAAATAGGTTTTATTTTTATTTTTTATTAGTAATAGAAAATATAAAAATATTTCCCCCTGTACCTGATAATTAATCCGTATTTTTCTGGATTACCAATAATTTATCAATATATATTAATACTTATATAATTTCCAGGATAAATAAAGGCAAGTCTGAGTAAGAAATATTCACAAAGAACCTACAGTCCAAATAAATTGTTTTAAACAATTTAATCCGTTCGGGCTTCTTTACAACTCTGTCAACGGATACTTCTACCGGGTGTTTCATAAATAAGTACCCTGTTACAATGTATATATATGTATATATATATAAAAATAAATAAAATATTCTTTTTATTTAATAATTAATTTATTAAAATACGTAAATAATTAAAAAACATAATAATATCTATATGAAATAATATAAAATAATATAATATAATGTATTGTAATATAATACACACACACACACACACACACACACACACACACACACACACACACACACACACACATATATATATATACATATATATTGTAATAGAGTGGATCCGATTATATCCGATTATATTACTCCAGTTCGAACATCGACGCGCAGCCACTCCCGTACGGCCCGCGCGCAACGGGAGATTGCGGAAAACCGACTCACGAAGGCGCGAGCCTACTTACTTGTCTCGTGTGCGGTGCTCTGGCCACGAGCACCGTGTCCGCAGCAAGTTCAGTTCGCACGGCAGATGTTTTCGCAGTGCCCGCGGAGGCGGGTGGATCCAGCGCACAATATCAGCGCGATGCGGGAAAATGAACAGGGAAGGCAAAGACTGACAGCGAGGAAAAAAAACACAGAAATCAATGCGAACGAGCTTTTCAAGTACAAGATTTATTTGCAGTGCGATAGTCTCCCGGTTTACAATATTAAAAGCCGCGAGGCTCGCGCGCCCGCAACAACGACGCGAAGTCCCGCAGGCCGCAATACGCACGCACGCTCTCTCTCTCTCACACACACGCATCCTCGTCCGCCCGCTGGCAGAACGCATCGCAAGGGCGCACTCGCGTAAACTAACCTGAGTGTACTCGCGACGGGGCGTCCCCCAGGTGTACTGGCGTCGACGCTGGGCGGCACGCGCAAACACACGCGGGCGACAGACGGCAGCGATCCGCCTACACCGTCTGCGCAAGCACGGAACAGGCGCGGACACTAGCGCGGTAGATGCTGGGCTACGGCGAGAGTTGCAGGGCCTTGTGCACGGTCCCGGTGATGCCAACAGCCGTCGGCTCCTGCGGATGATCCCCTCAGTCTCGCTTGGTCGGAACGCGCCGCTGCAAACGGCGCGGAACCTGTCGCGAAGTCTTTCTTACCTCCGTAGGACGTCTCAAACGTGTACACAAAAACCCCGCTTTATTCGCTTTTTTTTCTTCCCGATCGGGGGCACGTGGCTCTACTCGTATTATCCAAAACGAGACTAAACTATTCGATTCTCCTCTCCGCGATATATATATATATATATATATATATATATATATATATATATATATATTGTAATATTGTAACCGCCCGAACGGCGGTCGTAGGTTAGAGTGGTCGGGTAAAACAGCGCGTGTTCGCTCGAGCTCGCGAAATTATACCTGCGAGCCGCGAGGGCGCTGGAAGCGCAACGGTAGGTAGGAGGTTCGAAATGAAGATCACTTTCGTCCCCGACCTTCGCATTGTTCTACGCACTTTTCACCCGATCCGCTTAGCTGTATTTTCCGCTTTACGTTTTCCGTCGACTGGAGTCGTAAATGTCTGAGGTTGACATTTTAGCGTCCTTCGCGGTAACCTGCCTTCAAGGTAAAATTCGCGTCATTTACGTGCGTGAATATCGGAGGAGCGCGAAAGATGCATGATAATATCCCTGCCGCAGCCCCGGACCGACAGTACGAAGGGCTGAAGAAGCGAACACACTGTCGTCTGTGTACCGTCGCACGTAGCGACGCCATCAGCGGCTATGAGCCGCGGTCAAGCGCAACCACGCGAGCAACCGAGGAGAAGCGAGATATAGCGGCGCGGCCCGCCACGTCCTTACGCATCCGCGTAAGTGAGAGAGAGAGAGAGAGAGAGAGAGAGAGAGAGAGAGAGAGCGCACCCCGCCGCTCTGGTACAAGGCGGCAGAAACAGAACATGCAATAAACCTTTCAATGTTATGTGGGTTAGATGCAGCATGCCAAATTTTTGCCAATTGGTCAATACTTATTCTGAATTATGAAATGAATAATTACGTTCAGAAATGGTAAATATTTTATTGTTTTTATTTGTACTGTATAATTAATTACTTACTTTCCATCGATATCAAAATCTAATTTTTGACTATTTGATGGTATTTCAGAAGAAGGCTGTAATAATTCCTCACAAAGATTTTTTCCAATAAATTTACTATTAAAAAATCTTCAATTCTTTACAAAGCTTTAATAAAAGGTATATATGAAGGATTATTAATTTAAAATATGAGGTACTTACAAACGAAATCGATGCTAATAATATTTCTCGACAAAGTTCAACTATTCCGTTTCGGAGTCTCGTGAATGGTTCCCCGCATCTACTCAATGCCGGATCTTCGTATACATTTTTTTCGAGAAATATTACTTGTAGAGACGAATTAAATAGAATAAAAAATATGTATTTTAATGAGATGTACAATAATTTTTCCAAATAAATTTTTGTAAATTTTAATATCTCGCGAGATATGTCCAAAAAACTTTGTGTTTATAGTTTTTAACTTGAGAATTAAATTTTCATCAAATGCCGCTACAATCATTTTAATCAGCATCCAAAAAAAATCAACAAATCGATTATGTTCGTCTTTCGGAAGTTCATCGATGTTATAGACTCACATTGCAATTTTTATTGAATCAAGCTTGCTGCGAGCACGCATTTAAACTAACGATGATTGCAACAGCCTTGGAGCAAGGCTGAATTATCAAAAATTTTCGCGAAATTTACATTGCAGCGATCATACTGCAAGCATGTACTATTAAAAAATATTTTTTTTAAATTCATCGTAAAACCATTGAAATGTATAATATTATAATTTTTAATATATATATATATATATATATATATATATATATATGTGTGTGTGTGTGTGTGTGTGTATATATATAAAAGCATCTGCCGTCTCGACTTTACTCAAAATAGCAATGTAGCCAATTTATTAAACAGTTAAATAATATCTATGTAATCAATTCTCTATCTATAAATCTATATTCTTATAAATAATTTCATCCTCTGAGAATATTTCTCGAAAAATAATCAAAAATTTAATCTTGGCGTCCCTCTGAAGCATCGGCAGTGGTGTGACTGTATTGAATAAGTCCTGTCACTATTTTTTTGAAAATGTGCATACTTATATTTTTTGGAGCGTGGATTCTTAAAATCATAATAACATTAGATCGAAATTAAATATATATTCTCGAATCGATGAAAACTCCATAAAAATCATGGTTTTCTGAATTTATCTTTGAAAATGAAAAAATTTAACATTTAAAACCAAAATCGTAGAACTCGTGGGGATCGTACACGATACGAGCCCACAACGTTATGTGCATGCGCGCCAATGTATATACCCCGCACGTATTATAGCGAGCGGCGGCGCCTCCAACTGCGTGGAGGGGGCCGCGACGCCGCGGCATTCCCGAACGGTAATCGGTAGAGTCAGGAACCTATAGTCCTGCTCTTACCTATCTCTTGTAATATTCCTTATATAATAAACTCATTGTTAATTATTAATCAAGTGTGTTTTATTGAGCAACCTCGGCAACGACCGACGAGTGGACGGTCGGGTAATATTAAACATTACCACTATCTCCACACTGGTGACCCCGACTGAAAAAACACGCTCTCAGTCAAGATTTTGAGGAGCAGATTCATCCAGCGGCATCCACGCGGATGAAAACGGAAAAGCGTCGAGAACAGCTCAAATCAGCACCACCAGGTACGCTACTTAAGTTCGACCACTAATTTTTCGAAAATTGGTTTTACAGCAACTGGTGCAAGAACGTACGGCAATAGCACGTGGTCGCTAACAAAGACCACGAGTTAACATAGGCGCGCGACACAAAGGACGTGCGTCGCCCAACGGTCAGCGCAGCGGCAGAGGCGCAACACGCAGTGCGCACAGCCTACCAGGCGCAACCCCAGCAGCAGCGGCGGCAGGAGCCCCGCACACGTGCTTGCGGCCTACCAGGCGCAACCCCAGCAGCAGCGACAGCAGGAGCTGCGCACGCGGTTGCAGTGCTTTAGGCGCGACCGCAGCAACAACAGCAGCAGCAGCAGCACCAACTTCGGGCTGTGCCAGCTGGGTAGCAGCTTCATCATCCAGCAGCATTGTCATGGCAGAAATCTATGTATGTTAAAATTTATATAGTGTGCACCTAGTCTTTTTTGTTTCTCCCCCTTAGCTTGTTCGGGGAACGCGTAGAGTACTGAGCAACACGCATATAATTTTTTTTTTTTTAAGCTGCATTATTAATTTCCACAAATCGCGTTAAAGATTTTTATGCAATATTTTCAATTATTATTAGTAAGCTGCTCGAGCTGTGCACGCTGCAGTAATCTTGTGCAACATCGCACGATTCTAACACAGAACATCTTTGTTTCCGGAAAAACGTTTTACCGCGAAACCGCTTTGTGCGGCCACGTGCGCGTACCAGTACCGGATTTCCTCCTTCCCGCTTCTTTATGCGCACAGGAAGGCAAAGGGAGCATCCCAGTTCTGCCACCCAAATAGCGACTGCGAGAAGCGGAAAAGAGAAATATCCCGCGCAGATCGAAAATAACTAAAAAAATAAATACAGATACGCAGAGTGCAGTGCGAACAGCGCGCGCAACAGTTCGGTATTTAATAACAGTAAAACAAGTGCTCATCAAGTAAACGCCGTGCTTTTCAAATAGAGTACACGCCTTCTGGCGAAAGCCCCAGTAAATGGGAAGGCGGGTGGAACCACGTTACAGCAAATGGTTGGCATCGTCTGGAGCTTGAACCAAGCGTCGGTTAGACGGACCTGTGCATCAGCACCCTCCGCAGTCGCAGCGGTCGCTCCAACGAGGCTCGCGAAAGCGAGAGCCGTCACCATCCGCACTGCTTACGAACAGACAGCACGGCAAAAGCTTAAAGCACTCAGAAAAGAAAAACGAGCGCCTTTCCCGAACAATAAAGTGAAGCGTATCGTTGTTTCCTAGCCACCACACCTCTTTTGCGTTTTACATATTTCACACACGGGGTAGGTAGGGACGCGGCTCTACCCCGACATCGCCATAGGCGGGTATCTGCCAATACCTTGCGGCATGTAAGTCGGGCTCTATGAGCAACCCCGAGACCGTTACAGTCAGCCTGCCAGCCGAGAAAGGCGGGCAGCGAACTCAGTGTACAGGGTCGGGTACGAGCAAAACTCGAAGCAGTACTTCGTATGCCATAGTCTTCGCAGACAACAACATGGCGCTTTCTCACTCGCCGCCTAAGAATAGCGCGAGCGGTAACCGCGATACGGTAAAGCAGTTGGAGCTTTGTCGTAGGATGAACCAACGGTTCGATACACTGGCCGGCGAGAACGCGGCATTTTGCGACCGCGTAGAAAAGATCAGCGCTCACATGCAGGAACTTAATACACGCGACGGCAACCGCACAGATAGGGCTGCAGACCGCGCGCGATCACCTGCACGCGAGAACGCGAACGCGATTAGAAACGCGGATAACAATCCGGCAGCTGTCGGTAATATAGTACAACCGAGCAATAGGCCGCGAGACTTTCGTTTCCCGCGATTCCGCACACACGACTGCAACGGCTGGTTTCAGTCGTTCGAGCGCATGTTGCAGATATTTAGAATTACCGACGACGCGGAAAAACTCGATTCTCTGATCACTCATATCGGTCCCGAAATTACCGACACTATTTTGAGTGTCTCCAGAATCTCCCGCAAGAAGAGCAGTATAACGCTCTTAAACGCGATGTATGTGCACGCTACTCGTTATCGATCGAGGAGCGCATGGAGAGCGTATTCCGCGAGACTATGATAAACGATCGCAAACCGAGCGAAATACTCGCGGAGATGTCGAAACTTGCAGGCGACCAGATACACATGAATACGGTAATGCGTTTCTGGAGCTCATGCCTCCCCGCACAAATACAAATACAGATCGTAAACGTCGACGACGGCCGCACACCAGAACATGCGGACAAGATTTACGAGATAGCGCGTAGGTGCGAAGACTCGAATCTTACGTCGCACGACGAGCCCAGATCGAGCCGCGACGCGAGTAGCGAACTAGAGCACGCGTACGACAAGATCGAAAAATTATCGCGAGAGCTTCGCGCACACGAATCAGAGGTGCGTAGCTGGCATAGAGATCGTTCAGCAAGCCCTCAGAGCCCACGGTGCACACCCCCCGCAAGGAGCAGCAGTAGGAAGGCGTCCCATACCCGGCGTTCGCGTGACAACGCAGCCTCGCCTACGGCAGACACAGATCGCATAGTCAACTCTAATAACGCCCGTCGTGCATATCAAGAGTAGTCGCGAATTTCACGGTGCACACTGTGCAACCGGACAGCGCTTACGCGGACATCACTGCGAAATTTCGCAAAGTAATGGGACTTGAACAAAGTACGCCCAGGAAGGACCGCGGAGTCTTCCACTACATACAAACGATCGGACCTCCCGTAAGCCAACGCGCACGCAGGCTACCGCCGGAAAAGCTACGCGCGGCCAAGGAACAGTTCGAGGAGATGCTGAAAGACGGCATAGTGCGACCGTCGAAGAGCCCGTGAGCAAGCCCCATCCACCTAGTGCCCAAGAAGGACGGAGAATGGCGGATATGCGGAGACTATCGGCCTTTCAACAGCGTGACCGTCGCGGTCAAATACCCGATACCGCATATCCAAGATTTTCCGAACTTCTTGGCCGGGAAGAACGTTGTCTCTAAACTCGATCTACACGCGGCGTACCATCAAATACCTCTCGCGGAGGAGGACAAGGAGAAGACGGCCGTGATCACCCCATTCGGTGTTTTCGAATATAACGTGATGACGTTTGGATTGCCTCACGCTGGACAAACGTTTCAGCGTTACATTAATAGCGCGTTAGGCGGCCTCCGTTGCGCGTTTGTGTTTCTCGACCACATTCTTATTGCGTCGAGCAACGAGGAGGAACACAAGCGCGACATGGAGAAGGTTCTCAGCAAACTCGAGAAATACGCACTGCTTCTCAACGTTAAAAAGTGTAAGTTCGGGCAGGCCGAAGTAGAATTCTTAGGGCATACGATTAATACCATCGGATTTAAGCCGATCGCGGAGAAGCTCGACGCCGTCAGGAGCTTCCCGAAACCAGCGACGATACAAGACATGCGGCGTTTTCTAGGGCTGATTAATTTTTATAATGCGTGCATTCCCAGGAACCTCTCACGAAATATCTCCAGGGCGCGAAAAAGAAAGATAATCGCGCTATCCGTTGGTGTCCTGAGGCCGAACAAGCGTTCGAAAAATGCAAACAGTCGGTCCGCGATATCGCGGAGATGGGTTTCCCGGACGAGGACGCGGAAATACGTCTAGTTACCGACGCGTCAAACACCGCGATGGAAGCCGCGCTCGAACAAAAAGACGGAGAACAATGGCGTCCTATCGCATTTTTCTCTAAGAAATTCAAGCCAAATACGCGACGATTGACCGCGAGCTTACCGCGATATACTACGCGGTGCGTAAGTTTTTCTATTACTTAGAGGGGCGCGAATTCGCAATCGTCACCGATCACAAGCCGCTGATGTACGTAATGTCGCAAAACCAGGACAAGGCATCCGCGCTACGCTGCCGGCAGCTCAACTATATCGCGCAATTCAACGCGAGAATTGTATACCGAGCAGGGGACGAAAACGTGGTTGCCGACGCGCTATCGCGCATCGAGTCGTTCCGCATACCTAGCATGTTCAACTGGAACGACTCATGAAACAGATACGAGGAGGACGTCGACGCGGTCAGAAAGGACGTAAACGCCTTCCGCCTCCCGACACTGTTCGACGCGAAAGAACTTGCGAAAGAGCAAGACTCAGATCCGGATCTGTATCGAGTCTTACGTGATCCGCAATACCCGTTAAAGCTGAGGCAACTCACCTTTAACGATGACCCGAACTTACCGTTCTACTGCGATATACAAGGAGACACCATTCGGCCGTATATTCCCGAATCGCTGCGCGACGAGGCTTTTAACCTATTTCACGGGACGTCGCATCCGAGCGGAAAGGTCACTGATCGGCTGATACGCCGGCAGTACGTGTGGCCAGACATGAGCCGAGAAATCACTAGGAAATGCAGGGAATGCGTGGAGTGTCAGCTCTCAAAGGTAGCGCGACACAACAAGCCGCTGCCCGATCATTTCACAGCACCAGACGCGCGATTTAAACACATACACATTGACATAGTCGGACCGCTCACCGCGAGGAGTGACTATCAGTACATCCTCACTATGATCGACAGATATTCGCGATGACCCGAAGCCGTACCGATCGCGGACACCACCGCGCGCGCAGTCGCGGAAGCCGTAATGCAACATTGGATAGCGCGATACGGGGCACCCGAAATTATCACAACTGATCAGGGGCGACAATTTGAGTCCAGAAGAAGTTTTGAGTCCAGACTTTTCGAAGAACTCTTAAAGTTCTCGGGGTGCAAAAGAATACGCATCACTTCCTATCACCCGGCCGCGTCGAAAGGTGGCATCGCGACCTCAACGCCGCGCTTATGTGCCAGGGTGATAACCCAGACTGGCCCAGAGCACTACCGATGGTGCTACTGGGCTTACGCACACGCGTCCGCACCGACGTAGGAGTTAATCCCGCAGAATATTTATACGGCACGACCCTCAAGATCCCCGGAGCGTTTTGCGTAGACGACTGAGTCGAACCCGATGGCAGCGCGTTCCTCCGCGACCTTAAAGAGTACATGCATAATGTATGACCAGCTCGAGTCGAGCACAGAAACACGCACAAACCCTTCGTTTAAAAAAGATGGGGCAATGCACGCACGTGTTTCTCCAAACTAACCCCAACAGGCCGACGCTATGTAGACCGTACTCCGGACCGCATTGGGTGTTAGAACGCAATTTAGACGGGAAAACGATACGCATCGATGTCAATGGTCGCTAAAAGACGGTATCCATTGAACGCGTTAAACCCGCGTACTACCTCAACGAGGACATTGACAATGAAATCGACACCGAGGACGATTTCTCCGACAACGCGGATCACCCTGATCGATCGCACGCAAGCAAGCATCTGATCATTAATAGCGACACGGGCGAACTAACCGACGATGATAACGATCGCGAGCCAGTGCGTCGACTGAAGGGTATCCTAAAGACGTCGAAGCATCAGCCTGACTCAGTCAGCCCCGCTAGAGGCATCCGCGGAGAAAGCCCCCACAGGGCCGACAAATATATTATACCACAGCTACGCGATGGTAGCCGACGCGTGAAACATCGGCCCAACATTTTACGTAAAAGTACTCGCAATGACTCGTACACACCGTCCGACTCGACGAGCTGGCGACAAGCTTTCCCAACGAATAACCATCAGAAACATGTTCGTTTTGCAGGTGAAGGAGCCAGACAGTCTGCCGCTCGGGCAGGTAATTAATCAGCTAGGTCAGATAGAAAGGCTCACCGCGAGCCTACCTCGAGGCCAGTTTCGGCTCAGCTGCGAGCTGGCCGTGCTGGAGCTCGAGAAATACCGCGCCGATTTCACCGCCAAGTACGAGGACGAGGCACGCTGTATGCGCAAAGGCATGCTTCGTACCGTATCTAAGTAGCGCTTCGATCGGGATTATGTACATCCGCGACTAGTCGTCCACGGCCAACCCGTATTGCGCCTATTCTTATACAATATCCGCGTATCCGCGACAAAGAGTAAGATCGCGAATTATCTCCAGAACGAGGGGTTCGGCGATGTGAGCGTAGATAAGGCCTTCACCAACGGCCGCACGACCACGGCCACGATCAGTACAAAGAGCCTGGAGACGTCGTGCCGCGTTCAAGCCAGGTCCTCCCTCAGCACGCTGAAATGGCACTATCCTCGCGGCACCCCTAGTTCTGTGAGGATCAAGCCCGCGATATTCGCCGCGGAAACCGAAAAGAGAGCGCATCTTCCGCGAGCACCACCACTGCCCATGCGAGTGCAAAAATTGTTGGGTTGCACGGAGGTGCTAGAGCGCATAACGGTGCCGCTCTCATCGAGCGACTTCCTATCTTGTACAGCGCGCTAAATCAAACGGAACAATTCAATGGGTTGGGCATGCACTTCGATGCAGCCAACGAACGGTACTCTGGCCCTGCCGCGGTCAACACGATGATCCAGGACGCACAGCGGTTCAAGTTTAAATCCGCATCGTTCGGGCCAGACCGAATCGCGATCGACGCGAATATCGTAGAACGCGTTCTACGAGCTCAGGTGAGGCGTTTCGATGCCAAAAAGCCGATCATCGAGAGGATCGACACGAGTGATACCGAAATTACGGTGGAAGTCGTCAAGTTGATCGTGGACGCCTATCAGGCGAATAGCCTGGCTCTAGGCCCCGTCCGCTACACCTTCGATGGCGTCTTCCACGCGGAAAATGCGGATCATCTCGTGATGATCAACAACGTGCATTACCAGGTAATCATCCTGACACACGCGAAATTCGCGAACTTGCGTTGCCTCGAAATCGTTAATTGCACGAAAGTGTACGTCAAACCCATTGTTGAGTTCGTTAAGAACAACAAGCAGTTGGTCAAATTCAACTTTGACAACTGCGCGTACCTGAATAAAGACTGTCATATCAGTGAAATTTTCGCAGCCGTATTCTCCGGCGAGAATGTGCTGCAGACTTTTAGCTTCGCCTACTCGGAGAAACAGGATATACCTATGGGTAATGGGTACAGGTTGCCCACTGTCAAGGAGTCGCGGACGTTGCGGTCACTCCGCGTATACAATAACCCGTACGCCGAAGACTCGATCCTCGCTATCACCAGCAACGCTACTGCGCTGGAAGAAATAGTTATGAATGGGATAACACCTCCAGCGAACCTCCACTTCGACCTATGTGCACACGGTTAGCCTGGAATATTACCCCG
Source organism: Sycobia sp. Sy_11 (assembly GCA_018907035.1). NCBI lineage: Eukaryota > Metazoa > Arthropoda > Insecta > Hymenoptera > Epichrysomallidae > Sycobia > Sycobia sp. Sy_11. The sequence goes on along the minus strand of JACCIC010000137.1, from coordinate 1,032,415 downwards.
GTGTGAGCGAACTACTGATGAACCTCAGCAGCAGAGGCGTGCGATTCATCACCGTCGTTAACAATCTAGGCAAGCGAAAGACCAGGGCCCTCAATGAGAGATTCATACTGAACGTGGCAAGATACAACCCGCGCTTCTACGTCCATCTCGAGCGGTGCCGGATCACGATCCCGGGGCACCTGGCGCAACAATTGCGACGCGAACGCCTGGTCATCGACCAAAGTGAAAATACATTTATTGTACGTCGTGGATATGAAAATATAACATGTAAATACGTAGGTTAAGTTAGCTATAGTATACAATAGTGTAAGCATGTATATATCGCTCATATGTAACCCTATGTATAGTCATCCTCATCCTAACCTCAAAATGTACACGGGAGGAATTTACGACTTCAACGTAGTCAAGTCGCAAAATTGGAGGAGAGTGGTGTGGGGATCGTACACGATACGAGCCCACAACGAGATGCGCATGCGCGCCAATGTATATACCGCGCACGTATTATAGCGAGCGGCGGCGCCTCCGACTGCGTGGAGGGGGCCGCGACGCCGCGGCGTGGGCGACGGCCGCACGCCGCAGCATTCCTGTACGGTAATCGGTAGAGTCAGGAACCTATAGTCCTGCTCTCACCTATCTCTTGTAATATTCCTTATATAATAAACTCATTGTTAATTATTAATCAAGTGTGTTTTATTGAGCAACCTCGACAACGACCGACGAGTGCACGGTCGGGTAATATTAAATATTATCACTATCTCCACAAACTCATTAAAAAACATATTTTTTTGTTCTATATAATTATTCGATACAAACTATATATTTTTGGAGGAAAGTTCAACATTTCAGTTTCGGGATCCCGGAAACAATTCTACGTTGATAGGAAATATAGATGCATTCAAATACATTTTTCTTGAGAAATGGTGTTTGTAGAAATTCAGCGCAAAAAATGTATTTTTATAAGATCTACAACTTTTGTTTGAAATACTTTTTGTAAATTGAAGTACACTAAAACAAAATTTGATAATTTTAAATAAATACATTACTTCGAATTGAATGAACGAAGAATTTGTTGAATATAAACAACTGTTTTTCGTTAAGAAAAATATGTATTTAAGTGTATTAACTGATTTAGTTGAAACGATATTTTTAATTTATAAAAATATTATAAATTGTCCAAAAAGAATTTATTTAAGTAGCTAAATCAATTTCATTTTCTTAAAAGCATTAAATTGCATTTCATAAGCATATCATTAATTTTCATATTTCGTTAGTGAAAATTAAAAATGTTTCCAGATTTTTTTCGCCAGGTGTCTCCAGGGTTTTCATCGCAATTAACGCATGCCTCTACCGGTTGCTACCTTTATAATGAGATTCTGAATCTTTATAATTATATATGTAAAGTTTAAACTTTACATATATATTTTATATACTTTACATATAGATTTTGCGTTTCAAATTAAGTAGCGTCGCGCTGCCTACAATACTAATATAATATTATGTGTATATTTATATTTATTATATAATACATACGAAAAATTGTAAAGATAATTATTCTTTATTACAATATAACATATATCATATGTTTACATAGTTGTAGATTACGAAAATGACGGTCTAATAAATTAAGATACTACAGTTCAATTTTATATTTTGTTTCAATTATACAAAATTTTTTTTAAATATTTCTTTAAAACAAATAAATATTTTTCAAATTAAGAACCGAATATCTTAAAACGAAATTTTATTTTTCATACATCAAAAAATATTTATTGTATTTAAATAAACATTTCAGTATTTTAAATATAGAAATTTCTTAGTTTCAATAAATGGTCTACTAATGGTATATGTATAAACCATTTATTGAATTTAAAAAGTATGTATTTAAATGGATTAAATTTTACATTAAAGAAAATCTGCAGAGAAAGTAAATGTAACAATCAATCAATTTCTTTATTAATTGAAAATTATAAAGGAAATTAGATGTCTGGAATAATGCTTATTATGTTTAAGATTATAAGTACACCTCAACAGAAACAGAATTAATTGAGCGCGTTCTTTGTCTGAAGTATACAATAATATATATTTATATTCTTCCTATACAAACTTTGGCCATTTTGGAAAATGAGAAAACACTAAAGAAAATACTTAATGTTTATATTGATTATGGATTCGATCAAATGTTTTCTGTTATTTTTTTCACTTTCGGATTCGAAGAATGACTTCAGATCTTCAGAATGGATTAACTCTTCTATATGTCCTGAGTCATCAATTAGCTTGAATGTATTTGGGCTCTTTATCTCTATAATTCTATAAGGACCCACATACTGAGGGATGAACTTAGATGTTATTCCTTGGGCGGCAAAAGATAAAACACGATTCCTTTTCCATACCTTATCTCCTAGTTGGTATGGCGAAGGACGACGACGAGCATTAGAATACGTCGCTTGACATTCGTGTTGCTCACGTGAACGTGTTTTTGCTGACTCCTGGAGCTCTGATAGATTCTTTAACTTAGTTAACCAGACCTACCGGTTTTCACTCTCAATATTATCAACCATGACATTATCTTGCTCACGGCGGAGTGTTCCCGTCGGAGTCAGCTCTCGCCCAAAGTTTAACATCGCTGGAGTATACCCAGTGGATGAATTTGGCGTGATATTGAGAGAGAAGTTCAATTCTACTAACTACTCATCCCAAGAATTGTGGTTTTCACCCACAAACACAAAGTTCTATTAACCCTTTCCACTGGGTTGGCTTGTGGATAATATGGCGGAATGAATGGATGATGAATATGTATCTCCTCGAGATATTCATCAATTGTTCTATTCTTGAACTCCGTGCCGTTATCCGACAGGAAGACCTCTGGCGCTCCGAATCTCAATATGATTCGCTCTCGCAAGGCTTTTAGAATCGCTGCTCCATTTGCTTTACGGAGCGGTATACACTCTACCCATCGTGTAAATAGATCCTGCAGGACTAGAACATATTCGCAGCTGTTCAATATTGTCTTGCTGTGAACTAATGGTCCCATTATATCTCCTGCGACCATTTGCCAATGTCTATCCAAGACTCTCTGACCCATTAAACCAGTAGGTAACCTCTGCTCTACTTCAAACTGATGGCATATAAGACAGTTTCTTACATACTCTTCAACTGCGTTATAACAGCCGGGCCAGTAGTAATACTTGTTTACTCCAGCGTAAGTTTCTACCGTCCCGGATGGCCTGCCGTAGCGAAATCATGACATTCTTTTAATACCTCGCTACGTTTCTCTTTAGGCACAGCGATTTTCTAGGCGTCTGCATCACCAATAACCACTTCTAGTACTTCATTTGAACGGTAACAATACAGTTGACCACCAACTATTTTCCACTTAGGGTAGTCGTTTGGACTTTTCCGAACCTTATCTACCCAGTCCAAATACCATTAGTCTTGGGTTATCTCAACCCAAGTTACAGCAGCATACCTGATTTTATCTACTTCTTCCATTCGAGACAATGCGTCAGGGATATAATTTAACGTGCCTTTTCGATGCTCTACCTCGAAATCATATCCTTGTAACTTAAGAACCCATCGTGCCAGGCGTCCTGTGGGTGTTGGCATCGTACGGATCCAGCGAAGACTTGAATGGTCCGTAACGATACGAAAGTGGTATCTCTCTATATATGCACGGAATTTATCCACTCCTCACACAACGGCTAGACACTCGCTCTCCGAGACTGAATAATTCTTTTCAACCTGAGACAGTGCCCTACTCGTGAACTCCAGCACACGTTCATGTTCGTCAATTTTTTGGACTAAGACCGCACCGACTCCAGTGTCACTCGCATCAGTCTGAATCGTAAATTGCGATTCGAACACTGGTTGATGGAGGACAGGGGCTGTAGCTATCATGGATTTAATTTTCTTAAGGCTGCTTGCTGTTCTTCTTGACACTCATCTCTTCGGTCTTTTCTTGTTAGACTCGTAAGTGGTTCAGCAACCGTGGCAAAGTTTCTCAAGAACTTCCTATACCACTACGCCATGCCGAGAAACCGCCTCAGTTGCTTGAGGTTTCGTAGATCGGGTATCGCATCACCGGTTCGATCTTCTCGGGATCTGGGCGAAATCCTTCACGATTAACGAGTACACCTAGGTATTTTACCTCGGTATAACCAAAAACACAGTTGTCTCTATTAATCGTGAGTCCAGCTTTCTTAACTCGCTTGAGTATACGTTCAATCCATTTTAAGTATTGTTCGAATATTTCTGTAACGATAATAATATCGTCTAGATATGAGAAAGCATTCGGCTCAAGCTCCGGACTAATCATGCGGCCAATTCATCGATGGAACGAGGCACCTGCATTCGATAGACCAAACGGCATTCTTCGGAATTGAAATAATCCCATGACAGGTACTGTAAATGCTGTAATCGGCCATATTAGGTAGTGGATAAGTATCTGGTTTCGTGACTGCATTGACTTTTCTAAAATCTGTGAAAAACCGATACTTTCCATTGCTTTTGCGTACCATGACAACTGGGCTAGACCAACCACTCATGGACTATCCACTCATTCGACTACTCCAGTTTCCAGCATCTCTTTAGTTTGAGTATGCATTTCTTCTTGAATTTTCTTGGAAACTGAATATTGTCTTTCACGTATCGGACGCGTATTGCCGACATCGATAATATGTTCGGCCCACGTTGTACATCCCAGTCCCACTTCTCCTTCGGGTGAGCTCTGATTAAGCAAACTTTTTAATTTTGCTTACTCGTGACGACATATATCTGCGAGTCCAATAGAGGCTAAACGCGTTGACTCGCAAACAGGATCGAACATTCTATGATCGCGGGAGCTCAACTCTCCTACCACAGAATGTTCCACACTTTTTGGTGTTAACAGCCATAATGGTGCTAATCGTTGCACTTCGTTTACTATTATAGCCACAACCTCCAATCTGACCCGCTTCTTGGCTACTCTAACGTACAGCGTATTATCTACAGGATCATGGACTGTTCCAAAAACTCATGCGAAGTTGGCTCTGACATAACAGTCGACTTCTAAAGATGGAATTACTGCAACTAACACATCGCGTATAGTTCCTGCCAACTCGAACGGTAGTGTAACATGACCCGTTACATAAAGCGGAGAATTTCCTAGACCTCTGATACCAATACCAGAAGCATGGTGAAACTCTCGTCCGCAGGCTGAGATCAGCTGTAGTCCAATTCTACCCATCACTGTGTATGACGCTCCCGTATCATATAGTCCTCTGATACGGAAGTCTCCGACACGCACAGGAATCCACGCCACGCTTGGTATTTCTCAAACATTTTGGACAATTGGTAGAACGGTATCCCAATTTTCCAGTTATAACACCTCAGCGATGGATCAACTTTCCTAGATGTGCTGGGCGTATCTTTATACGATGTTTTACTCATAGAGTCGCGTCTAGTCACCGGAGGATGAACCTTTCTAGGTGGAGATTTCTCTTTCCACAAGTTTTGTTCTGAAGACGGCTCCTCGCTTAAGTTGGATCTCTCCTGACTTCAGTGACTTTTGTGTTACCTACCGAGGTTATAGATGTCCTAATATCGGAACTTCACTGTTTAAAACAGTTTTCCAAACGGTAAATAGTCTGTACCGTCTCGACTTTCCAACCAACCTTTGGTGGTGATTCCGGCCTTGCTTGATCGAAAGATTTAGTAGCTGCCACCTTTGGTTTCCTTTTGATTTGGCCTACCTGGTATGCTACTTCGGGGCAGATTACTGTCTCTAATGGAGGTGGAAATTTACACAATTTCTCTACTACTAAGAAATATGATACTCTTGGATCGTCTCATCCTCACCTTGAGTGCACTCAATGGCTTCTCTTCGCCAACGCTCTTGATTCTGGTTTGTCGTCCCGCAAAAGCGTAGAGCTGCGTTTTTTAAGTGTGACCAGGATGATCATGGTTCAAGTGGTTCTGTTACCCAATAATAGGCTGAGCTTTTGAATAGTTCTGGTGCAGCCTGAAAGAGTTACTGTTCCGTCAAGTTTGACATACTACGCAGCTCCTCAACCCCGTCTAGGAATATTTCAATTGTTTGCGTTCCATCGTCTTTAAAAGAAACATTCCATTTTCGGACTATCTCATCTACATCGCGAGGTTTAACCACAGATGAGGCATTAACTGTCATCATGACAGCTAGTGCCTGCCCTTGAGGTTCTACTATCCCTCAAGGGTTCCCCTCCTCCCGCTAACGCCACGTCCTCGTGGAGTGTTGGTTGGGGTGATTCGCTGAGGGGTTTCCGAGTTCTCTGTGGGAGTTCCGAATGGGTCGATTTATGTATAGTAAATGTATCTCTAATATTTACATTACGTAAATTAGGATGCATATTTTCCATTTCGGTACTCGACCCACGTCGGGATTGGTGTTCAATCTGGCTATTGATTGCAACTGTTAATGTTTGAAGCATACGTTACATATCATTTATTTGGCGTTGTAACGCCTCCATTGTTAATACTTCCGATTGATCTCTGCGAAATTGATGTAATATGATACTGGGCAGGGGCTCCTGTCGTAACGTTACATTGGAAGGTGGGTTCCAATGTGTAAAATCCACTTCAGTATCGTCTATATATGTCGTAGCTGGACCATGTTGTCGCCTCGAGGCATCTAACCTTTCCTGGATTAGGAAATCATCCCTTATAAGATCCAGGGGGTGCCTGTCTTCCTCATCCGTCGTTTCATCTAGGTATGACTGTCCTCCAGTCCTTATTGCGTCTTCTATAAATGACTTCCTGGCTACTTCGTATTTTATGTATATAATGCTGGGATTTTCATCTACATCAGCGATGAAGTCTTTGAGTACAGTTACCTTTTAGCCAGTTGCTGAGCCTTTGCATTCGTATAAATCTATCTCCGTCTATACGTAGGCTCAGCTGAAGGAGACTTTGATCTAATTCTTCAGTGGTTTTGCAAAAACACCAATTTTCGACTTTTTCTTCGGTGTTGCTTGCCACTGGTATTGTGAGGCTGCCATGGATCCAACTGTGGTATTTATTCTAATCTTTTATTTTATTCTTCTTCGAATAATTTCGCTCTTTTTACACTATTCCGTGCTCTTGATGCACTATAATATGCCAAGATTTGCTTATTGTTGTATTCGCACTAAATCGATATACGAATACACCAGGGAATTAAATAAACATAAGAGAAATGAAAGAATATTCTTAAGATACCCTTTTCTTTCTCTCAATATATAAAAAAAGTTTTCGATACCAACCCTGAGGTGCACCTATTCAACAATAAGAAAAAAAATTTTACAAAATCAATATAATTTATTAATTATAAATTATTTTATTTATTTAAGCCAATCTTGGTATATTTGTTTGAGTACGGGTTGATTGCCAGTGGTAGTATATAAACCAAAATTTTCAAAATAAAGAAAAATTTTTAAAATAATAAATAAAAAAATTTTTAAACAACCATAAAAAATATTTGATTGATAAAAAAATCCTATTACTCCACTGGTATCTATCTCAAAAGTAAATTTTAAGTTTCGTTGTTTGAACGAATACCCTACTCACAACTTACAATGTAAACTATATATATAGATTCGCGAACCCGCCTAATCTTACGTAAGTCAGTGCACACTACGCAACCCTAACTGCTAACAAACAAATAAAAATTTCCTCGTGTTATTCTCTTTTTCAATTTACAAAAAGAATATAGCAAAATAAAATCAATTTCGCTTAAGTGATCTTTTTTTAATTCCATTTTCTCATTTGGTCGAGAACTCTCGTAGTTGGTTTTGTCGTTTCTCCGGTGTAAATTGCTGTGTTAAAAATTTTCCCCTGCCATTTTATTTATTGGCGATAATGTATCAGTTTTAGGAGACGAGGTACCTGGCCTATTTTTGTCATTTCGCAGTCGTTGTAATTCTGCTTCTAATTTTTCTAATTCTTCGATTCTATCCAAATCTTCTTTGTATTCTGGAGCATCAGCTAGTTTATTACTATATCCTTCCGAATGTGTTCGTACGTACGATACCAATCGTGATTTTAATAAAGGTACACTGCCTTTACTATCTACGTTTATTTTTATCAATTCATCTATCAACTCATCTTTAGTGAGACGGTATATCTATGATACGCGAGGCGTAGACATTTTTCTTAAACAAAATTTTAATTTATAAAAGAAATTTAATTTTTGGCCTTACACTTTTAATTCTAACGTTGTAGCTCAAGTCATTCACCGGATTTGTTTTTTATCAGGTCCATGTTCGGGCGCCATGTAACGTTCCGTCTCCTTTCGTCTTACTTTTTTCCGGTCTTATTTTATTAGTACAGGAGATTTGTGGGATTTATGGTACGTGATTTGGAGGGAGAAACGTATCAGGACGGGTTTTCGGGTGAATAACTTGAGACTCGTTTTTTTATGTTTTAAAAAAAATCACAAAATATATTATCTTATAAATTACATAAATAAAATATTAATAATAGTAATTCTTATTCTATCAGGATCTCGCTGTAGATACCCTGAAACAAAAAAAAAATGATTCACAAATTAATTACTCGTGCCTTCAATTTATTTTATATTATGTCTATTAGTTAATTGGCTTATCTAAAGTTCTACGAATTCACACGGCCTTGACCCAGTAATTTTCTCGCTTTATTTACTACATTTACTTAAACGGTTCCTCTTTCTATTTATTAAATTTATATAAGCGGCCCGTCTATTTACACGGAGATTCTGCCGCGCTATCGCAATAAATCCTTTTCCCTTTCTTATATCGCGCTAAGGTGCGCCTTAGCCAGTGATATAAAAAAGTTTAGTGCTTTACTTAAGAATAGGAGTTTATTATTTCTTAGTAAGACTCCATTTTCTTTCGATTTATTTTACAGAAATTAATTCTTATATTTATAATAGTAAGTCGATCAACGATATGATGACTTTCAAATTTTCGGTCGCCGGTCGGTCTGGTATTAATCCGAGGTGCGCCTCGTGATTAACAGCCGTCTGGTAGTTTAATTCGACGAAAAGGAGCGGCTTTTTCCCGAATTTAATTAGCTCGATTATAATGTTGTCTGCCGGCGGCTTTCTGGATTATTTCTTAGGTGAAAAAGAATTACTTTTTTAGAAGTCGGGAGCGCCCGTTCTTCTGGGTCGGTAATCTTTTACCCTTTTCTTACGAGTAAAGTTGTTTTTCCTTTGGTCTCGTGAAACAGTTTTCACCCAAGAAAATACAGAATTTGTCGGTCGGTAGATGACAGTTCCTTTCGTCACTCGGGAGGTATCCTTCCTCGACGAGTGCCGAAAACGAACCGTGTTCTTGGCAAAATTTAACGCACTTTTATACATGGTAAAAATATGTTAACAAAAATCTGATTGGTTATTGTTTATTTTAAAATACAGTAATATTATTTCTATTGGTTAAACTAATATACGATTAATTTATTCTACCTATTCAACTCTATGTTTGTATTTGTTTGTTTATTTCCAGAAATCGTTTCGTGTATATATCTAACTGTTATAATGATTTGTATATAATAATGTTATAATTATAATAATTCTGGTCACGGTAATAACCTAATCTATCCTGCTTTTTTCACGTTACAAACTATAAATAATTGTTTATTATATAAAAATTTTCAGTTTATGATTAAAAATTTTGAATTACAAAATTTATTATTTTTATAATATATCTATCATTGTTTTATAACCTAGCGTGCACTTGCAATCTCTCACTTACTCAATTAAATCAGAGAATTCCTCTTAATATTATAAATTATATATATATATATATATATATATAAATAAATAAAAATATACATTAACTTAATTTAAAATATATTATCAACGTATATGTTGATATTCTCTGATTCAGTATGCTTGTGTACATTAATAATACGCAAAGTAGCGCCAATGTACGCAAGCTATCCAATCTATATTAACTTGTATATGCGTGGCTCCCGCTCGAACCAACGCTCACATACACAAGTACACACAGTTCGAATTCTAATCGTTATATATAAGATTCAATTTTACGATATGTATTCCCAATTATATAACCGTAGCTAGTTGTTTATCCAACAACTAGCAGATATATATATATATATATATATATATATATATTTGTTTTGCACGCTTAATCAAATCGAGATAGTAACGAAATAGTAACAATCACTTACTTCTAAATAAACTTAAACTCGGTGCGGCCCGATATTCTTCCGTTGCTGTCCACGATGAAGTTTTTCAGCTCAAACTATTTGAAAGACTGTTTCTATAATTATCCTTCAATTACGGATAACAACATTCACTTCGAATTTAATTAAATTTTCTTTGCAGAGAGGGACAAAACGCAAAGAAGGTAATGTATATATAATTCCGAGAGAAAAAGCGAAAGAAAGAATATATTTATCAGTAGCTTACTTTGCAGCTCAAACGACACTAACTACAATTTTTCCCCCACTCTCTCATATTTTCTGAAGTCGAGAGAGACTATAACCTGTCTTCTGTCTCTCTCTACTTCGCGAACGAACACAACCAATGTACATATCGGTGCTCGTTACAGTATATTATATAGAATGTATGTTCGTTATATATACATTAACATACACATTTTTATATGTGTAAAGAACATATATATAAATATTATTAAAATTATATTAATGTAAATGACATTCACTCGATTTTTACTGCAAATTAGATTTAAAAATCAGGCTGCTGCAAAAAACGAAAAATAAGTGTATTCACACACAAACATACACATACACACCCACACCTACACTCACAGAGAGAGAGAGAGAGAGAGAGAGAGAGAGAGAGAGAGAGAGAGAGAATGGATTTTCAGTGCCGAAATGTATATGTATATATATATATATATATATATATATATATATATATGTATAGATGTATATATATACCTGCAGTGCTCTTTAACTTAAAACTTTAATGTTCAAATTTCGATCTCCTCATTTTGACGCACGCGTACGTATAATTATACGTGTAATTATATAAATAAATACGTGTAATTGCGCGCGCGCGCACGCGCGCGTGTGTGAGTGGGTGAAGAACATATATATATATATATATATATATATATATATATTATTGAGAAAGACAGAGAGAGAGATAGAGAATGGACTTTCGTCGCGGTTAAAGTCCGTCCGAACTTGCCGAAATAGAGAAAAGAATTAGTCGCGTATTTCTTATATATATATATATATATATATATATATATATATATATATATATATATATATATAGACGTATAGACGCGCAGTTGTTTTCTCTTTCGCTCGGTCCTTAACTTTCCCTACTTGCCCTCTTCGGCAGCGTGTCGGCCTGTGACGTTGCCCCTTCCCTTAACATCAGCCTGTACACGCGCCCACTGTTTCGCCTTCTTTGCCGTAAGGCCTTAATTATATTATATATAAAATATTGGAATAGCTATTCGGACATTTTTCAGCAGTGCGCTACATTTATCGATAGTCGAGATTGCAGACGGACCTTGTTCGTGATTCTGCCGCAAAATCTAGCGTTGTCACGGAACCAACGTCGCCTATGTCTTTGGCAATCTCGGTTCATCTCTGCTTTTATATATTGATCTGATCTATAATTTTTTATTCAATTTTTTCCAAAAACTTTTTTGTGATCAATTTCTATAATATTTGTAATCAAGCGAATCAAAATCCATACGTAATCTATTTATATAATTTTTAACAGTTCTTTATATAAATTTGATAAGTTTCTCGAAACAGCTCTGTATTCAATTACATATATTAAATAATATATATTTAATCTTATAAACGATTTATTATATAGTCTTTCAAATTTTATACTATAATTATTAGAATTGAATAAATTATTGAAATCATTCTATAATATACATAAGTAATTCATATAATGTATTTTTAACAATTTCTTCAATAGATCATTTTACATAAGTGAGGTTATGTCCATAATCACTATAATATTATAAATAAAGAAACAGAATCATTTCACTTTTAGTTTATACAGAAAATGACTCTATTTCTTAGACTAATCTTTGTATTAAATCGGAATTACACGAATTACTTAAAATATCAATAAGTAACAATACAGAGTAGATTATAATAAATATAAATGAAAAATATGCTGTTTGAATGTGAAGGAAACTAGGAATAATATATGTGATTTATGAATTATATTTAGCATGTAGTATCAGAGACATGGGTTGATCAACTACAGTAATATTAAAATCTATGTTATACTCGTATTTTTTAAAAATATGTTTAAGCTCGTGTTATACATTTAATTATTTAAAATACTTATACATTTTTTATTGACAATGCATATTGTAGAAAATACAAAACTTCAAATTCTCTACTATTGTAAAATGTTGTAGAATGTAAATCTAATATCTTGTAGTTATAATTGAGAAAACGTATAACTATTAAAAATTAAAAAGTTAAATTTTTGGTTTATATTATTATTTATATTTTTAATATTGGAAACAATTAATTAATTTTTCTTTCTTCCTACATTATTACATAAGCATAAAATATTAAAAAGAAATTTTTTAAACTAATTATGGAATATCCATTTTAGCATAAAATCATAAGACTCAATTAGAAATATCTACAATGGCAGAAAAGAAAATCTTGATTTCCTGCAGAATCAAAAATTCGTCTGCATTATGAAACTGGCATTGGAGTTCGGGTCTGAATTGATTTGTGATGCTCGTGCGTATGTTTTGCCTTAGCCTCCGTATGATTCAACGGAAAACAGCAACATCGCATTGAACAAAAGCGTACAGATATATCTATATATATTTATTATCTACGTCACAGCTTGTAACGTACACAAATGCGCATATTAATTTATGCACATTAACACACACATGCATATTGCATACGACTTTTATGGAAAAAATTGTAGTCGTTCGGAGAAATTATGTCTCAACATGAATCTTCCCATAGAAGTTGATTTACTCATATCTGGACGTCGTTTTCTATCAACTAAATACAATATTCCCCGTAGAAATCGCCTAGAGACACCTGAACATCGCATTCTATCATCCGGACTCACAACTGCCTATAGAAATCGAACTTTCTCAGTAGAAACCATATTTAAAATATATATATACATATTTCGTATATTTCCGTTTTATCAATAAAATACCGTGAATATTTTCGTAGTGGTGCCAACGGAAATTCAAGCAAAATGTTGGTATACGAATAGTATATTTTTTAAGTAGACGATGGATATTTTGTCTATTTATGCAGAAGTGACGATATATATATATATATATATATATATATATATATATATATATATATATATATATAGTTTCGAGGTTGTTGGTAAAAGAACCCTGTTTTGCAATTATTTTTTTTTGTTCAAACTAAAAATAAAGTCTCTTGTGACAATTCTGAAATTAATATATAATGTATAAAAACAAAAATATAAAATGAAAAAAGAAGTTTGCGAGGATAAATGGCGACTGATGAACAAATTTGCAAGGTGTAGCACGCACTTTTGGGGGACCTGGAACTCCATGGATATTTAAATTAATAAACATTTTTTCATTGGTCTTACAGTCCAATTAAATCAATCGAAAATAATACGTAATAATATCAATATATATTTATATTAACATTAATACATCAATATACCAAAATAATAAAAATTAAAATTAAAATTAAAAATTATAATGACAGTCAGACTGACCTTGTATACAGTCACCCCCGTAGACTAATCTGAAAATAAAATATTAGCTGAAAAAATTGTTTTTGTTAATAAAGTGCAGTCTGACTGTCACCAATACCCTTACCTAATTGAAGATCCAGTCGAACGTTTCGAGCTCGCTACGGCTCCTCATCAGGGACTAAATTAAACCTTATATTCTAATCCATATATACCTTATCCCCACTACCAAATTTAGTAAATTAAATCTAAATTCTCCCTCTACACAAATTGTTCAAAACCAATCAATTTAATAAGGAATGATAAATGTTGTGCAATTTACTAGACTCTAACATTAAATTCATATTATTCTGATTCCTGAAGATGTGAATACTCTCAAGACTTTCCCTTTTATACTTATTATTAATACCATATTCTAAAATATCCACATTCACAAAATCAAAAGAATGTAAAAACTTTAAGCAATGCTCTTTTAAACCGGAAGTAATATGTGAGCTACGCAAACTATCTATGTTCATAAATTCTCTTCTTTAAATATCTACCTGTTTATCCAATATAGAATTTATCACAATCTATTCAATTAATCTTGTAAACAACTCCTGATTTTAAGCATAAATCATCCCTATCTTTGCAATTATTAAACAACCTACTCAAATTATTGCTATTTTTAAAGAAAATTTGAATGTTATATTTCCGAAAATTTCTTTTAATTCTTTCCGATAATCCTTTAATATATGGTAAGACAATAATTTTGCCTTTGTTAATATCAACTCGTACATAATGTCTATTTTCGGTATTATAAATGTCAAACAATCTCTCAGCAATTAATCTATTAATAAATTCGATTGGATAACCACTAATAAATGAAAGTTTCTCTTACTATCTGTAAATTATTTTGTCTAAAATCTTTATGTGATAATTTTATTGCTCTGCCAATGACACCCTTTAATGCTCTAATTGTGTTTCTGAATTGGTGGTATGAATTAAAATCTAAAAACCTATCTGAAAAAGTAGGTTTTCTGTACCAATTAAGTTTCACTTTATTATCACTACGTCTAATGACATTAATGTCCAGAAAACTCAACTGATTATTAACCTCAATCTCCCTTGTAAATTAAATTCTGTCATGTACAGAATTACAAAAATATCCACCATTTCATCCACAAAAACTTCTGGAAAAATTGTAAAGATATCATCAACATATCTCTTAAATATCGTTGGTTCAAAAAGCAATTTTGACAAAATGATAGTCAAAATATATAAGGACATAATAAAATATATATTTATATACAATATATAAAATATTGTATAAAATATACAAAGACAGTCTAACTGTCATTATAATGTTGAATTTAATTTTTATTTTTATTATTTTTGTATTAATGTATTAATGTTAATGTAGATATGTATTGATATTGTTATGTATTGTTTTCGATTGATTTGTTTGGATTGTAAGACCAATGAAAAAATATTTATTAATTTGTATATAAACAGTCGACAAAAGTACAATTAAAATAAATGATCAGCTACTCCGCTACTTATTTAATAAGAATATTATAAAATATAAATTTTGTATGGATCATTTATAATTTACATATTTAACTTGGGCTACTACGGCCCGGATTAATACTGGAACAATCGATAAAACAGAACAGGATTTTTCGTACACTTCGAGTTCCGTAAACTTCCGCAGTAGATTAAAAATCAGGCGCTTCAATCGATTTTAACTTCCGTCAGAGCTAGGTATGGAGCACCAGAGATAATAAGGGGAGATCGCCGACGCTTATGGGCCAGACTGCAGTAAAAATTTTCGACTGAAAACGAGGGCCTCTGGCGGCCAAAGCGAGGTACTGGCTGTTTCGTGCGATATTCCAGATGTTGTTTTTCGAGATTGTGTGATGGTGCGATCGAGGGGGAAGATGACTGTGTTCGGCGCGTGCAGACGTAAAGCTTATCGAGATAGTAGGCTGGCAGCGGGGGGTGCAATAAAAGATGAGTAGCTTCTACTGACCAAAAAGAAATTTTATTGCTACATGTATAAATATATATATATATATATATATATATTCTCACAGCAGCTAGCAAACAGCTCGAAGTTTTAAAACCTACGGCAACTTTAAAGAAAACTGGCAAACATCAAAGCTGAGAAAATCTCTTATAGCAAAGAGCTACCAAATTTTTCAATTAGTCCACTAACGCGATTTTTGTTAAAATTTTTATATATACGTTTTTTAGGATTCTGATTATATATATGGTAGTAAAAATTGGTGATAATTTCAATTTTATAATAAATCACATTAAAACCCAGTCAAAATATTGTTTTTCTAACTTATCTCGTAAAATACAAGAAATTCCATTAAATGATTTAACTCAAAGTTCAAAATCTCATCAAAATACATATTTTTTAATAGATATATATTTTCTTTAAACGTTTTTTATTAACAACAATGCACGTCACTGTAATATTCTGATTGACTATTCTATATCCTCCGTTAGTTTGAATATTTTTTTTTGGGAGCTCTTGGTACAGAAAAATGTATAGAATAAGAAATATGTTTTTTTATTAAATCTATAACTTTTCTTCACAATCCTTTTTGAAACTTTTCGTATTTTACAAAATAATTTAGAAAAACCAGATTTTACGGTGTTCTTATGGTTTTCGCTATAAAAATGAAATTTCCTCAAATTTTCACCATTATATCTATGATAAGCATTCCAAAAAATATAAATAATATTTCCATTTCCTAACGTAAGGCGACTAATATAATATGCAGATACAATCTCATTTTTGTTAATTCAAAAAGTAACTAGATTTTTCTGTCAGTAATATAATAATGCTCAACAACACAAACACTCTGCTAAAGATTCAGTAAGATAAACTTTTTGTAAAAGCCTAAAAATCAAAACCTTCGGGTACTAGACAATAGATGGATATTATAAACAAATATGAATATGAAAAAAAAATTATTAATATATAATGGAAATGAGTTAAAAAAAATTATTCTACGAATTTCTTCTCGAGATCGTCACAGACAGCTTTATTTTCTGTGATGTACTGTACAATAAGACATGTTTATATAAACGTAATATTACTTATCTAATAACATAATTTACGTTGCGCTACACATTGAAAACAAGTCTAAATGTAAATAAGTCAATTTCATAAAACTATATTTATTGTAATCCAACAAACATTCATTCAAATTCTATTATTTGAAACAAAAACATATAGCTTTAAAAGGAACGAATATTCTGCAATTTCGAAACAACCGTGTATTTGAAATGAATTGTTAGGTTTATTTGAAGAGCAAAAAATATTTGTTACGTTGCAAATATTTTTAAATAATTAGAATTTCTAATACAACATACTTTCCTTATTCTATACTTTTATATAAAATAAATTTAAAGTATGTTTTAGTTGTGTAAGTAATTTTTAAAATTAAGATTTTTAGTGCTGAAGAGTACATCTAACTGACTTATTAACCAGCTAAACACTCTATTTATTAGGATTAAGTCAATCATAACCCTAATTAACATTCTGATCGGGATGCCTAAAGCTTGAACGGCAGATTGTGTGCGTTGAAAATTCACTACCATTGCGTTTCGTACAATACAAATATATTACATAAAATATATATTTTACAATAAAAATGTTGGAAAAATATGTAAATATAGTTAGTATTTATTGCAATATAATATATAGTGTACGTTTACATCGTTGAAGATTACTAAAATGACGGTCTAATAAGTTAAGATACTACAATTTAATGTTATATTTTGTTTAAATTGTCAGTTCTCATATATCAAAAAAATATTTACTGTATTTAATTGAACATTCAGTATTTTAAATGTATAAATTACTTATTTTGAATAAATGGTTAATTAATGGTATACGAATCAACCCTTTATTTAAACCTATAAAATTTTTTTTCAGTATAGACTTATTTCTATGACATACGTTTTACTTAGAACAAAATAGTTAAGTTGCAACAAAATATATGTACGTTTTAAAAAAATTAACTTAACATTCAAACAATATTCATGGCCGTTGTCAACAATTGATTTATGTTTACGAATGCAATAGATCTCGAAAAAGCTGCTAATTATAGATTATAAACTTTTCCAAAAATTATTTGATTGTTTTTTATATTTTTGGAGTATCATATCAGAATTCTATATAATCATATTTGACACATAACTATCTTGTATGGAGAATACAGAGAAAGAGAGAGAGAGAGGGGGGAGAAAAGAATAATTCAAGGGGATTAACATGGATTACTCGATGTAGTGGGTGTTGAAATATCATGTACCTGCATGTACCCACGAGTTTCCTCTATACTGTTTCGTCTTTTTCTCTCACCTGCTCTCACTGTTTGTTACCTGTCCATCTGCACGCATGTTGTACGAGGCCTAGCAGGTAGTTTACCGATATACATGCAACAAATTTAGCCATCATTTTGTTTTTTTTTTGTTAAATTTGCAGTAAAAAATATCCTATCATCTGATTCTGACCGTGTAGAATACGTATTAAAAATTTGAAGGCGATCGTAATATTAACTTACATTCAGGAAAAATTTCTAAGAACTAAATCATGATTTTCTTAAACCAAGAGAATAGATTTTCTTAAGAACGAAAATCCAGTCAAGTAAATATTTATTTCATTATAGTGTTCTAATTACTTAAATTTAGCTCATCATAATCTGAAAATAAGCATTTTCATTTTCCAGAAAACGTGTCTTTAAAACAAGCTGATCAAAATTAAAATGGAAAACCTGAGTTTCTTAAATTTAGTAATCATATACCTAAATACAATACTTTTGATTCTCTAAAAAAGACTTTACAGAATCAAAAAATTAATATTTTCTAGAAATTAGTATTTATTTGTTTTTATACAGTATAAATAGAACATAATTACGCAATATATATATATATATATATATATATATATATATATATATATATATATATATAAATGTTCTTAATCTAAGAAAACAAAATTTTGAATCAGAAGGTTATTATGTTTTTTTAATGCATCGAATTCAGAAAATCTAATAGCTAGAATTGCAAAAGATCAAAAAGAACAATATTATCGAATTAATTAAATAAAGATTTTCTCAGTTTTAGAAATAGATTTTTCGAAATAATTCATTAACATTATATACTGCAAAAATTCTAATATAAAGTAAATATTACTTGATTCAAGAAATTTATGCGATTGTTCTGTATTAAGTAAATATTTTCTTTAACCAAGTAATCGCATAAACTTTAACCAAGTAAATAGTTACTAAAATAAAGCTTATATTTTCTCAACAGCAGAATACAAATATTCGAAATTAAATAAATATTTTCATATCTAAAGAAAATATTATCTTGAACCAATAATTTCAAATTTAAAATCAGGAAAATAAATTCTTGGATTAATTAAATATCTCCTAGATTTTTGTCAAGATTTTCTATAAAATGGGTGAAAATATTTTCTTCAAACAATAACTGACAATTTTGGAATCAAAAATTTTAGATATTTGATTCAAGCCGACAAAATTAAGTGAATATATACTTGGATTAAGAATTTCAATACTTCACTCAAGAAATTGAATTGAAAATGAAGAACTCGAATCCTATTTTTAAAACAATAATTACTTACAATACGTTTGTATTTTCTGGAAACATGAAAATTCAAGTGTGCTAAATGTTTAAAAAAAGTGCATAGTTTCTTGATTCAAAGCATTATTTTCTTGACATTAAAAATCAAAAGTTTAAACTAAGCGAATAATTTCTTAAATTCTTTTACAATTTGTACGTTAATTTACTTTTATTACATTCACTTCAAAACTTCGACTGAACCGGGATTCTATCCGCAGACCTTTGGATTCATAAGCTAACACCTTATTAATTACGCTACCGCAGTACGCTGTGGAAAATTATAAATATCTTATATATCAATTGTAGATCTCTTATAGTTATTCATTATGAAATTAATTTATAGGTTCCAATGAATAGTATATGCATTTATATATAATATATACTTATATTATAACAATTTATATATTGTTTTGGTTTTAATATTTGATTTCCCATATCTAGATAATATTTTCTGAAATGTATTTTTCTTAGGTATATGAAGCTGAAAAATAATTCTTTTTTGTATTACTCTATAGCACTGAAAAAATATTTGCTAAGATCAAGTGTGGACCAATCACGAGCAATGCAACAATAAGACTAAAACAAAAGATCGCCAATGTACAACTCAAGATTATTATATTGTGAAATTTGGAAACCAATGTCTTGATATAAGGAATTGAGTTCTTGAGAGAAGTTAATTAATAAACAATCAGTTTCTTGCAATCTAAAAATATTAGATATAATTAGTAAATATTGATTAAATGAAAATTAATAAAATTCTCTGCATCCGAATATTATATAAAGATATTCTTATTTTTAGATATAAGTGATATTTTATATTTATATTTGATCTTTTATATTATATTTAATATTTTCCATTATTGGATGGAGTGCAAATAAAATGCACGTTATGCGACAAATTGATGCAGCATAACCATTTAGAAATAAATAAATAAAGACGTTTGATGGTTAACAATATTTAATAAATTAATGAAAATACTTATAAATACACAATGGTAGCATACACTGTCTATGAAAGAAGGTAGACGTGTGTACGCTTCGAGCGTTTGTCGAAAACTGAAAATATGTATTCTCGTCGGAAGGAAGGAAACGAAGCAGGTATGGCCCTTAGATTTTAGTCTAAACTATTATAAAAACAAAGGTGAAGGAGACAAACTTGCCCTCGTCGGAAAATCCCAAGAGCTCCGAATGGGCCGGACATGGCAAACATCTGTAATGTCTCGTCCTGGTTTATAAGTTTATTACGGTACCCTTTTTATTGTACCAGTACGGTCTTAACCAGTCATAAATTAAGCAATCACATAGATCGATGGCCATACCTCTCTTCATCCGCTTACAAACGTTTGCTTATACGAGAAAATCTAAAGTAAATAAAGACGAATGTATAAAATATATAAGTATAAATATAACTGTAACTACAACATTTTCAATTGGGCACATGAATTTTTATCGTGGATACGTATATTTCTCACATAAAATTCTTCATTAGTAGAATAAAAAGAAAATTAAAAAAGGAAATGCTCTCTACGGAACAGACTCCCCCCGTTGAGAAGTTTCTGAACAACTACTATAATCAATTACACTTAATACATATTTAATGACATTAATATGATATCAATATTATCAGTTTATATATTGTCCTTTATTGGCAATACTGTCAGTTGTCTAACACTACGTTTTAATTCACTTTTAGCTGTTCGAATGGTGACTGTACGGACTATTCCGTCTGCACCTGGATGTGTTTTAACAATTCTTCCTAAAGGCCAGTGCATTGTTGGTGCAAGATTATCTTTCAAAAGGACAATGGTACCATCCTTCACTGGATTATCACCTTTCGTCCATTTATGGCGAACATTTAGTTCGTTAAGGTATTCCTTGTGCCACCTTAACCAAAAATCTCTACGCAATTTTTGCAAATGCTGCCTGCTCGATAGTCGATTCAGAGGATGTCAGTGTAATCGATTGATGGCAAACTCGTTAGCGTTTCTCCGATTAGAAAGTGACCGGGAGTAAGGGCAAGGAGATCATTTGGATCACTAGATATTGTACACAAGGGACGGGAATTTACAATAGCTTCTATTTCAATAGCGAATGTACTGAACTCTTCAAACGTGAACAACGGTTGATTAATTATTCGTTTTAAATGGTGTTTAAATAACTTAACACTCGATTCCCACAGACCGCCAAAATGAGGCGCAAAAGGTGGTATAAAGTGCCATTTAATGCCTTGATCATTTAAAAAATTGACCGCTTTATGCTGATGAGTTTCAGTATGAAAAAGTTGGTATAACTCCTTTAATTAATTATTCGCCTCTACGAAATTTGTGCCATTGTCGGAATGTATCAGGTATGTGAATAAGTCTTTCCCGTTTTTTTTTCAAATTTTGAGCCTTTATTGTGAAAAAATGGTTACAAATGAATTATTGAAAGTATTGGCCATCGCTAGCTACAACTTTTTCCCATCTTTCTGGCAACATACGAATCCCGTTGCGAAAAAATTCGACCGGTTTGGCCTCTATCCAGTCATCTACCCATTTTTTGGCTTCCTCGTAGGAATGGAAGTGCTGGTCAGCCAGGCCATGCGTCATCGATCTGAAGAGATGGTAATCAGACGGAGCAACGTCTGGAGTATACGGCGGGTGGGGTAGGACTTCCCATTTGAGCGTTTCTAAGTATGTTTTCACCGGCGGTGCAACATGTGGGCGAGCATTGTCATGTTGCAAAATAACTTTGTCGTGCCTGTCGGAGTATTGTGGCCGTTTTTCTCGCAGTGCGCGGCTCAAACACATCAATTGTCGTCGATAGACCTCGCCTGCGATCCTTTCATTCGGTTTCAGAAGCTCATAGTAAACCACACCTAGCTGGTCCCACCATATACAGAGCATGAGCTTGGCGCCATGAATATTTGGCTTGGCCGTCGATGATGATGCATGGCCGGGTAGTCCCCATGATTTTCTTCGCTTCGGATTATCGTAACGTATCCACTTTTCATCGCCAGTCACCATACGATGCAGAAAACCCTTTCTTTTATGTCGCTGAAGCAGCTGTTCGCAAGTGAAAAAACGCCGTTCGACGTCTCTCAGCTTCAGTTCGTACGGCACCCAATTTCCTTGCTTTTGGATCATTCCCATGGCTTTCAAACGCTTGGAAATGGTTGTTCGATCAACTCCCAATGCTTCAGCAAGTTCTTCTTGCGTTTGACAAGAATCTTCATCAAGCAAAGTCGCCAATTCTCGATCTTCAAAGATTTGCGGCCGCCCGGAACGCTCCTTGTCTTCCACGTCGAAATCACCGCTTTTGAAGCGTCGAAACCATCCGGGAACACTTGAATCATCGACACAACCTTCTCCATAAGCCTCCTGAAGCAATCGATGCAATAAAGTGAAACTTCCCGCAAATGACGTCGACTCGGCTCAAATTTCGACATTTTCACGATATCAAAAATTTATGATGCGAAAAAATTTTAACTAATGTGTTAGTATGGAATTGTTGACATATGAATAAGCTTTGATTATGACATATGTAACCATTGAATACTCGCACAGTATTGGTGGCGCCATCTCTTACAAAAAACGAGAAAGACTTATTCACACTCCTAATATATTTTGAGGCTTACCTCGGCGCGCAATGAAGCGTTTTAACACAGCGAGAAATCCGTCTGTACTCATATTACTCACGACTTCTATATGTACAGCCTTCTCTACTAAGCAAACGAAGATAGCGACGTATGATTTTATAAAAATTTTATTGCGATGCTTTTTTTGTTTTATAAAAAACGGACCGCAATAGTCAACACCAATATTGATAAAGGGACGAGCTTGCCTTATACGGATGCTGGGTAAGTTTCCCATTTGATAATTGACCGTTGAAGGTTTTGCGCGAAAGCATTGTACGCATCGTCTTATAATTTTACGCACCTGATTGCGTCCGTCCATAATCCAAAATTTTTGCCAAAGAATATATAATGTTGTTTGAATTCCGGCATGATAGTTATTTTCGTGACATTCCCTTATTATTAAAGTAGTAACATGGTGAGATTATCGGATGTTGCTGTTCATATGAAATATTTGCATTTTGTAAGCGACCTCCCACTCTCAATATCCCCGCATCGTCGATAAAGGGATCTAGCGCAATCATTCTTTTTTTGTTTCCCTTTTTACAGGTAAGCTCGTCAATTTTATCATTAATTAAAGATCGTTAAGTCAATTTTATAATAGTTATCTCTGCATTTAACAGTTCTTCGGCTTGCAAGAAGCCTTTAAAAGTATTGCTTCTTTTCATACGCAAGCAGTATGCTACTATGCGTTTTAATTTCTTGTAAGATGAAAACTGATTTAAAAACTTTGATGATAGTGAATCTGCAGTAAAACAGTGCATTGTTCTTGATTCCGGCAATATATTAGAAGATTTTACTTCAAGGAAAGGCCACGTCGATTCGTCATTTTTCAACCAGCTTGGATCTACTGCCCATAAACTATTTTTTAAAAAATCAGCTGGTAATTGACCGCGAGATAAGGAATCGGCTGGATTATCCTCCGAGCGAACGTGGCGCCAATCTTCGATTTTCGTTTTTCTTTGAATATCCGCCGTACGATTGGCGATGAAAGATTTTAAAATATGAGGCAATTTTTTAATCCACTGAATAGCGATCGTAGAATCGGTCCAAAAAATGACTTTCTCGAATGAAATTTTTAATGTAATGTTTACTTGCTCATACAGCGTGGAAAGTAGCTGCGCTCCACACAACTCAAGTCGCAGCGTTGAAAGTGTTTTTAAAGGAGCGACACGTGATTTTGCACACAATAAAAAACATCCCGTTATATTTTGTTCGTCAGTAGACCTAATATAAATGCAAGCGCCATATCCTCGATCGCTCGCATCACAAAACCCATGCAATTGAACTGATTTTAAATTTGAAATAATAACCTTTCTTTTAAATTGCATGTTATTTAATAATGGTAATTGATTATAAAATAAATGCCACACGGTGTATAACTTACTTGGAATTGACTCGTCCCAATTGAGTTTTGATTGCCAAAGACCTTGCATTATTGTTTTTGCATATAGTATTACTGGACCAAGTATACCTAACGGATCAAAAATTTTAGCGATTTGTGACAAAATTCCCCTTTTATTTTTAGCTGCTTCAGCATCTAAACAAGTAATTTTGTATTTAATTGTGTCCGATTGTGCATCCCAAGAAATTCCGAGAGTTTTCAAAGTTTGATTGCCGTTTATCAGGAAATTGATTTCTCTTTCATTATTTATTGGCTGCCCACTGACGCAAATTGAATCCACCGCGTTTCAATAGTTGAATCAACTGCACCCGAATTTCGCACGCGTCTTTAACTGTGTCGGCTCCCGTTAAAAGATTATCTACATAAAAATCTCGTTTAAGAATTTTGGAAGCAATTGGATATGCGTATCCTCCATCATCAGCCAATTGGTGCGAGCATCGAATCGCTAGATACGGAGCAGGAGCTAAACCGAATGTGACCGTGTTAAGCTGGAAAGTTAATGTAGTATCATTGTCTTTCCATAGTAATTTTTGATATTTTCGATCTTCTTCTCGTATTAAAATCTGCCGATACATTTTCTCAATGTCAGCACTTAATAGATAATGGAAAAAGCGAAAGCGTAAAATTATTGACATCATGTCGTCCTGAATCGTAGGCCCTATCATAAGTGTGTCGTTTAACGAAATTCCACTACTCGACCTCGCTGATCCATCGAATACTACCCGCAGTTTAGTCGTGGCGCTCGATTCTTTAATAACTGCGTGGTGCGGTAAATAGCATCCCTCTATCGAATTATCCGAGACGAGAGACATATGACCAAGACGTAAGTAATCATTGATTACTTCTGCGTAACATGCCTTCAAATCAGAAAATCTATCAAATTTTTTAAATAAAAAATTCAGTCTTTTTTCCGCGGTTGCTCTTGTGTTTCCAATATTTGTATAATTAGATCGAAACGGCAAAGCGACTACATATCGGCCGGAATTAGTACGTGTCGTGGTTTTCCGAAACCAATTTTCGCAAGCGATCTCTTCTTGCGAATAATGAGATTGCGTGCGAAGTTCTTCGATTTCCCAGAATCGCGTTAAGTCACGTTGTATTTCTGTAAAACTACAAAGAGCATAATCCGTGTATTCATCTTTAATTTCACCGCCTCCAATGATCCAACCAAGTCTGGTTTTTTGAAGAAATATCTCGGTGCCATTCCCCAACAACTTAAATCGGCCTATACAAAATAGAGACAAAGTTGCTCCCGAGCCTAGTAGCACATCAATCGGCGATGGTTTGTTGAAATCGGGATCGGCCAACTGAATATTAGGAGGAATAGAAATAGATTCTCGTGGGAAATATTCCGACGGCACAGAATCGGTGATGCTCGGAACGGTTAGAAATTCAAGAATTTTTTTGTAATCGTTTAAACGGGATTTTATTGTTGTTTGAACTACATATTTGGTTACTGTTTTTAACTGGTTTAATGCACCTACAGGGATACGGCATTTTATTTTTGGCAAGTTTAGTTTCAGAGCAAGACCTTCCGTGATGAAGTTTACCGTAGAGCATGTATCTAACAAAGCACGGCATTTTATTGGCTCTTGCTTATTATTAAAAATATTGATCATTGCACTCGTTATTAGTTGAAGTTCGTGATGCTAGCGAGATTAAAGGCTCATAAATCCCTGTAGGTACTATTTCTCATAAGCTATCCGCTCTATTTTCGTGCAAAAGTACATTATGCGGTTTATTGCAGATCTGGCATTTAATGAACTTACATTCTTTACCTTCATGCAGTCGTAGACAATTAGTGCACAACACGCTCTTTTTCACAATTTCATGCCGATCTCCCACGGGTAATGCACGGAATTTTTCGCATCGAAAAAGAAAATGTTGCTGACCCGGACAAAGAATGCAATCCTTACGAGTAAAGGTTTTCGAAAGAAGAACCCTTTTTGGGACTGTTCTTTCTTTAAGATTCCGAAATGATAAATTTGAACCCTGTTGCAAGCGTGATTTGTCTACAATTGCGCCTGTTCTTTCTACTTCGCGTTTAGATACTCGAGCCGCGGATTTATAAAGAAAGTCAAGTAAATCTTCTAATTTTGGAAAAATACCTCGCTGTATACTTTCTTCCCATTTTTCAGCCGTTGTTTTGTGTAGCTTTTCTTCAATGTTCTGCACAAGCATCTCATCGCCCACCGTTACTCCCAGCGTGGTTAACGACTCAACGTGTTGCAAAGTTTCATCCACGAGTCGTCGCAATCCTTCGGACGTCTCGCGTTCTTGTACGGGCAATCGGAGCAATAAACTTAGATGTTTAGATATAATAAGACGTTTGTCCGCATACGCCTTCTCTAAAAGTTCCCAAGCACGTCTGTAATTATCTGCAGTAATACTAATATTTTTTATTTTTTGTGCTGTTTCTCCCTTTACAGCTGCCTTTAAATATTGTAATTTTTCGACGTTCGTTAAATCGTCTTGATTATCTATCATCGAGGTAAATGAATCTCTAAATGATAACCATTCCTCATAACGACCATCGAAACGCGGAAGCGATGCTTCTGGTAATTTAACCCGTCGTTTCGGAGTAAAGCGCAAATTCGAATTGTTTAAAGTTGTAAGAGCAGCC
Organism: Sycobia sp. Sy_11; assembly: GCA_018907035.1. Classification (NCBI taxonomy): domain Eukaryota; kingdom Metazoa; phylum Arthropoda; class Insecta; order Hymenoptera; family Epichrysomallidae; genus Sycobia; species Sycobia sp. Sy_11. The sequence goes on along the minus strand of JACCIC010000137.1, from coordinate 1,005,471 downwards.
AAAGGATTCGGATAATATCCTGATGCTGACGAAACCGGCGGACCGCTGTTTAATGTTGCTTTTTCAATTTGTTCCGCTACAAACTTTAAATTTTCAGCCTCCGATAATTTATCTAAATAATTATTTACGATATCAAAACGCACCTCATTTTGAAAAAAATCTAAATCTTCGAGCTTATCCTGAATCTCCTCGAACATAGAAAAACTTTGTTTTAAATTATCGATACGGCATTGTAACTTAAAACGATCATGCATTTCTTGACCTTTATACTCTTCTAAAAATTTTGAAAAATTTGTTATGGCAGCCTTTATTGTTCCCCGTTTTCTTACTAGATCTTTCATTTCTTTGGATGTTGTAGGATCATCTACCATTTCGCTATTGTTCGTCATTGCAATAAAGTCAGGAAACAGGATGTTATGGAAAACGGATTAAAACGTACGCTACGAGCTTACCTTGAGTTCAACGCGATTGAACGACGCTCACCGCTGATACAGCTTTCAATTCACTAAATTCGTTGTTATGCTGCTGTGTCACTACTCTTCGTCCTGTAGATGGTAAACTAAAGAAAATGCGAGTTGTCTATCACAATTCTCCAATTGGAAACATAAATTCGAAGTAGTGTTCGTGTTATTAAAATGATAATGTTTAACTATATAGAGTCCTTGTAGTACACGGTGTTCTTCCTCTTAAAGTACGACTCTTTCAAACAACCATAATGTAATGTTCCGCTGTCGGTGAAGTTGATGATACGTGCTAGAGTTGTATAATATTTAACTCCTTAAGGCACTGAATAATGTCACATTTAGCACTCGAAATCACTATGTTGTATTTTCACTTAAAATACTGCTTCCTGGATACTTAAAATCCGGCCCGAAGGACCATGGATTGAGTGCAAATAAAATGCACGTTATGCGACAAATTGATGTAGCATAACCATTTAGAAATAAATAAATAAAGACGTTTGATGGTTGACAATATTTAATAAATTAATGAAAATACTTATAAATACATAATGGTAGCATACACTGTCTATGAAAGAAGGTAGACGTGTGTACGCTTCGAGCGTTTGTCGAAAACTGAAAATATGTATTCTGGTCGGAAGGAAGGAAACGAAGCAGGTATGGCCCTTAGATTTTAGTCTAAACTATTATAAAAACAAAGGTGAAGGAGACAAACTTGCCCTCGTCGGAAAATCCCAAGAGCTCCGAATGGGCCGGACATGGCACGCATCTGTAGTGTCTCGTCCTGGTTTATAAGTTTATTACGGTAGCCTTTTTATTGTACCAGTACGGTCTTAACCAGTCATAAATTAAGCAATCACATAGATCGATGGCCATACCTCTCTTCATCCGCTTACAAACGTTTGCTTATACGAGAAAATCTAAAGTAAATAAAGACGAATGTATAAAATATGTAAGTATAAATATAACTATAACTACAACATTTTCAATTGGGCATATGAATTTTTATCGTAGATACGCATATTTCTCACATAAAATTCTTCATTAGTAGAATAAAAATAAAATTAAAAATGGGAATGCTCTCTACGGAACAATTATAAAGTAAAGAATAGTAAATTTGTTTTTCAGTAATAAAAGTAACGTTATTATTTTCTTAATTTATGAAACCAATATCTCAATGTAAGAAATTAAGATCTTGAAAGTAGTTATTTATCCAATTAATCGTTGAACTAAAAAAAATGCTAGATAAATATTAGTAAATATTGATTAAAATGTAGTCAATAAATTTTTGTGACTGTATATTAAATAAATATTTTTCAGATTGTGAAATAAGTTGCTTCAAATAAGAAAACCAGCATTTAAAAAGTTCCTTCATCAAGAACTTGTTCACTTGAATTAAAATGATATAAGATTGAATATATATATATATATATATATATATATATATATATATTTATATATATAATAATATATTAAACAAATCTAGATAATCGAGATAATATTTTCTTAAATGTAATTTTCGCTCAATTTATTGCTGAATTTCACGCAAAAATTATTTGCTTAAATCTGAAGATTATTTATCACCCTAAAAAATAAATTTCCTATTTTTTAGCTCATATAGTAAGCTATCAATCTTATATCATTTTAATTCAAGCGAACAAGTTCTTGATGAAGGAACTTTTTGAATGCTGGTTTTCTTATTTGAAGCAACTTATTTCACAATCTAAAAAATATTTATTTAATATACAGTCACAAAAATTTATTGACTACATTTTAATCAATATTTACTAATATTTATCTAGCATTTTTTTTAGTTTAACGATTAATTGGATAAATAACTACTTTCAAGATCTTAATTTCTTACATTGAGATATTGGTTTCATAAATTAAGAAAATAATAACCTTGCTTTTATTACTAAAAAACAAATTTACTATTCTTCACTTTATAATGGAAAATATTAAATATAATATAAAAGATCAAATATAAATATAAAATACCACTTATATCTAAAAATAAGGATATATTTATTTAACATTAGGACGCAGAAAATTTTATTAATTATCATTTAATCAATATTGACTAATTATATCTAATATTTTTAGATTGCAAGAAACTGATTGCTTATTAATAAACTTCTTTTAGGAACTCAATTCCTTATATCAAGACATTGGTTTGCAAATTTCACTATATAATAATCTTGAGTTGTACACTATAGTACACAAATGGGTAATATTGAGAACTGGGTTCTCCTGTAATTTTGAATTGAAGCGAATAAGTTCTTCAATAAGGAATTTATTCTAAAAATGTTTTAACTTAATTTTTTTAATTACATAGAAATTTTTTTTTTATGTAATTTAACGTCGCTTTATTTATGCTTCCAATTATCGGTGCTAATCAGCGACAGAGGTCTATGATGTGCTTGTAAACAAAGCACATGTAAATAATTACAGCGGTGCCTGTATCAATCGACCGAGACCGGGATTGGAAAATTACACAGAAATATTGACTTGATATTTTTTTCTGTGATATAAATACAAAAATTAATTAGTTTTCGATTTCGTATACGTATTATGATTCAATTTAAAAAAATATTATCTAGATGTGGGAAATCAAATACTAAAACCAAAACGATATATAAATTGTTATAATATAAGTATATATTATATATAAATGCATATACTATTCATTGGAATCCATAAATTAATTTCATAATGTATAACTATAAGAGATCTAAAATTGATATAAAAGATTTTTATAATTGTGCACAGCGTACTGCGATAGCGTAATTAATAAGGTGTTAGCTTGTGAATCCAAAGGTCTGCGGATAGAATCCCAGTTCAGTGGAAGTTTTGAAATAAATGTAATAAAAGTTAATTAATGTACAAATTGTAAAGGAATTTAAGAAATTATTCTCTTAGTTTAAACTTTTGATTTTTAAAGTCAAGAAAATAATGCTTTGAATCAAGAAACTATGCACTTTTTTAAACATTTCACACACTTGAATTTTCATGGTTCTAGAAAATAAAAACGTATTGCAAGTAATTAATGTTTGAAAGATAGGAATCGAGTTCTTCATTTTAAATTCAATTTCTTGAGTGGAGTATTGAAATTCTTAATCTAAGTATATATTCACTTAATTTTGTCGGCTTGAATCAAATAACTAAATTTTTTGATTCAAAATTTTCAGTTATTGGTTCAAGAAAATAGTTTCTTTAGAAAATTTTTATTTAATTTCCAATTTCAGCCACCCATTTTCTCGAAAATCTTGACAAAAATCTAGAAGGTATTTAATTAATCCAAGAATTTATTTTCCTGATTTTAAATTTGAAATTATTGGTTCAAGAAAATATTTTCTTTCGATAAGAAAATATTAATTTAATTTCCAATTTTAGCCACCCATTTTCTAGAAAATCTGGACTACAATCTAGGAGATATTTTATTAATCGAAGAGTTTATTTTCCTGATATTAAATTTGAATCTATTGGTTTGAGGATATATTTTCTCAAAATAAGAAAATATTTATTTAATTTCCAATTTAGCCACCCATTTTCTAGAAAATCTGGACTACAATCTAGGAGATATTTAATTAATCCAAGAATTTATTTTCCTGATTTTAAATTTGAAATTATTGGTTCAAGAAAATATTATCTTTCGATAAGAAAATATTTATTTAATTTCCAATTTTAGCCACCCATTTTCTAGAAAATCTGGACTATAATCTAGGAGATATTTTATTAATCGAAGAGTTTATTTTCCTGATATTAAATTTGAATCTATTGGTTTGAGGATATATTTTCTCAAAATAAGAAAATATTTATTTAATTCCCAATATTTGTGTTCTGCTGTTGAGAAAAAATAAGCTTGATATTAGAAATGATTTTTTTCAGTATATATATATATATATATATATATATATATATATATATATATATATATATATATATATATACCTATTTTCTTAAAAATTTGGCAGCGGAGTATAGTAAATGGGATTCACTGATGTCAACGAAGAAATTCTTTAATTTCGTATACCCAGGTATACCTTTTCGTAGCCTCGATCATCGCCACGCAGCGAATTTAAAAATTTTAAGAAAATACGTGTGTGTATATAAATGCATAAATATACACTTACACACATAGACAAGAAAATCTATACGCACTTCAAGGATTTTGACACTAGTTAATCCCTTTTATTGCATCTATTGTTTCGGCATCCCCCCTACTGAATACTGAATGCCGTCTCTCCCTCGATCGCACCAGCTCGAAAACCAAGATCTGGAATTCGCATGAACGGAGTACCGATGTTCACCGCCGTAGCGCTGAGTGTCAAAATTTTACTGCAATGTCTAACATGGGCATTGGCGATTTCCCCTTATTATCTCTGGGAGCATTCTTTCAGTCAACCAAAGCAAGGAGTAAAGCCTCTAACGCGCATGCCCGAGTTGTCGGGCTCTGCTATCTCTGCTACCGAAGAGATCTGAAGTCTGAACTACCATCTCCGGACAATGTTCGAGAAGCTTTTCCCATGTAAAGCGAGTGGAGATTCAACTCCTTTCTACCTCTACCCTCCAATCCTCCATAGCAAAGGGCATGAGTATGGGATGAGTTAGAACTTTTATTGTACTAAAATAATATTTTATTATATGAAATGTATTTATTATAAGTTATAAATACTAAAGTATTTTTCTTTTGAATGTTAAATTTACGTAAGTTATTTAAAGTAAGTCATTAAAATGAATTGTTTCTAATAAATCATTAATCTAAAATATTGAACTTTAGAAGAATCATTAGAAACGTTAGAACAATCATAATTTTTGTGAAAAAGAAAGTAATCTGCAGTTTTAATAATTAAACGTAGAATTTTGCTTTCAAAGTTCAGACTTGTATTATAAATTATATGGAACAATCAAGAATAATTGTAACATAATAGGTCAAAATATGACAGTGATATTTAACTTTTAATTAGAAATTGTCATCTTTTTTACTGATTAATAGAGTATGATAAGGCGTTATTATTTTGACACATACGCGCGTGCACATACAGTGATCAAATTATTGTAATAATATGTATTATAATATAAATTTGTTTCAGAAGCAGAACAATGATGTTGATTTATATTTGCTTAATTCTGTTACAATATGGTAAACTATTAATATTATCAATTTTTTATATTAAAATAATATTTAATTTAAATTTACATAAATTAAGAGTATGCGCATAATAAACTGAATATTATAATAATTTATGATCATGTATTCTAACTTTGAAATAATAATTATAGGACTTTGTTCTGGAAATTTAGTGAAAGCCCCTAGATTTAATAACGCATATACTGCTAAAGGAACATTATATATTCCCTATGCTGAGATCCGCGAACCATTCTATGCCTGGTATGATGGTAAAAGTGGTTCCAGTAGAATTGACTATTATGGAGGTAATTTTCTTAATTAATAAAATGACTTTCTTTTTATGTTTGATAATATTTAAACATTTTATCTTTTTCTCATTTCATAGTTATAAAAAATCTTTATTGGAATTTTCTTTTATTATATAGGAATGGTCAAAACTTATCAACTTTCTGCACAAGGATTATATGGAAGTAGTATTAAGATTGTTCCTGTAACTACTGAAAATAATATGAATTTACAAACATGCCTTCAAGTAAATGGAAGTAGTATTATGAAAATTAAGCCCCAGACTATCATTCCTGATACTAATGGAATGGAGGTACATTGTAATAATTTATCTTCAAATGAAATAAATATTTAAAATATAAAAATCTTATTACAGTGCATTGGGGAAGACATGATTAATGGATTAACTTGTGAAAAATGGAGACTTATCGAAATTATTGGAGAAAAAACTAATAAATATACATTGTGGATTAGATACAAAGTAAATGACGTATTATAATAGGTAAAACAATGCAAAAAAACTTCAAATTTAAAATTGTTTATTTTCAGAAATCTCCAAAAACACCACAAATGAAAGAAGCAATTCCAATAAGATATGAAATGAGAGGTTTTAATACACTTTTAGGATCTCATTATGATCATTATTATTTAGAATATGATTGGTATTCTTTTGAAACACCAAGTGCTGATGTATTTGAAATAGAAAAAAGTTAGTTTAATAAAATTAATAAATATTTCTATTGCTCTTACAGTCCAATTAAATAAATTAAAATTAATACATAATAATATCAATCTATATTTATATCAATATTAATACATATCAATATATAATTAATTGAAAATTATAATTATAGTCAGACTGTCCCTGTTTAAAATTACCCCTCTAGACTAATCTGAAATAAAAATATATTAGCTGAAAAAAATGCCTTATTAGTAAAGTGCAATATTACTGTCCGCACCAACTATTAACTAATTTAGCTACTTTATAATTATCTAATCTGAAATAAAACTATTTGACTTATTTTAAATTTGTAAAATAAAAAATTGTAAATTAGGTAAATTATGCAGAGGTGGTGGGATTGTCAGATTGCATTTTACTAATAAAGAATTTTTTTCAGCTAATATATTTTTATTTCAGATTAGTCTACAGGGGTTATTTTAAACAAGGAGTGTCATTATAATTTTTAATTAATTATATATTGATATTATTTTGTATTAATTCAATTTATTTAATTGGACTGTAAGACCAATAGAAATATTTATTAATTTGTCTCAAAACAGTCAATATAAGTGCAATTAAAGTAGTTTAATAAAATGCAGATTTAAAATGAGACTTTTATAACCTAATTACACTTATAATAAAATAATATATAAAATACTTGTACTAATAATTTCTAGATACAACTTGTGTGAGTTTTCCTGGTCCAGGAGAACATATTGTTACTTTTAACCCAATGCAAGAATTTGTCCATAATTATCAAAAGCATGTGGATGATGCTTTTGATAATTTTAAAAAATCATATAAAAAGGATTATACATTTGATTTAGAACACAAATTGCGTAAAGAACATTTTAGACAAAATTTAAGGTACAATTATTTTAGTAATACTCTTTAATGCAATGCTAAATTAATAATATTTATTTTATTAGATTCATTCATTCTATAAATCGTGCCAACCTGGGCTTTCAATTAGTAGTGAATCATTTAACAGATCGTTCTGATGCTGAATTAAAGGTTCTACGTGGCAAACAATATACTAATCATGGATATAATGGGGGTTTACCATTTCCTCATAATGTTGAAAAAGAAAAACCTAATGTTCCTGAAAGTTTTGACTGGAGACTTTATGGTGCTGTAACACCTGTTAAAGGTGATTTGTGTAATAAGTAAACATTAATCAGATATAATCATTTTATAAAATTAATCTTTGAATTTTTAGATCAATCTGTATGTGGATCTTGCTGGAGTTTTGGTACAACTGGTGCAGTTGAAGGCGCATACTACTTGAAATATAAAAAATTAGTGAGGCTGTCACAACAGGTAATTTAATTTATTAAGATGAATTTATTAGTGGATTAATTAATTTGTTGTAATGAAATTTTTTAGGCTCTTATTGATTGTTCTTGGGGTTATGGTAATAATGGTTGCGATGGTGGTGAAGATTTTCGATCATATCAGTGGATTATCAAACATGGAGGTTTACCAACTGAAGAAGATTATGGTGGTTACCTGGGTCAAGTACGAAAATAATGTTCACGAATTAAAATTTGTTAAGAGTCTTATTATGGTAATTTACTGTGATTAGGATGGATATTGTCATGTTGATAATACAACTAAAATTGCAAAACTGAAAGGTTTTGTTAATGTGAAACCACAAGATATACAAGCAATGAAAATAGCTCTTGTTAATCATGGTCCAATATCAGTAGCTATTGATGCTTCTCACAAAACATTTTCTTTTTACTCAAATGGTGTCTATTATGAACCGACATGTGGTACGTATTTAATTTCAAAATTAAATATACCTTATAAATTGAATGGATCAATTTAATTAACATTGCAAAGAGTTATGTTTTTCATAAAAAAATAAAATATTAGTATAAAAACTTTTGTACGTGATTTTAGAATAGAACAATGTTAGTTGATGCATTTAAAAATCATATTGAAAACTATTTTTTTGTATGTATAGTTATTCACATCTTAATTTCTTGATTATCATTGGATTGTAGGAAATACTGAAGCTAGTCTCGATCATGCTGTTTTGGCAGTAGGGTATGGTACCATGAATGGTAAGGGTTATTGGTTAGTAAAAAATTCATGGTCCAACTACTGGGGTAATGATGGATATATTTTAATGGCTCAGAAAAATAATAATTGTGGAGTGCTGACTGCTCCAACATATGCTATTGTATCATAAGGTATTATAAAGTTTTTAAAACTTATATAATAAATCTTTTTTAGCATACAAATAAAGAATTTTTTAAATAGCAAAAAATGCAAAGGTTTCCTGCCATAGTTTTAGACTTTATTAATCCAGGCAATCATTTATTATTTTGAATTGTATTTGCGGTAGATGAAATTTTACTTTCCTAGATTATCATATTTTATAATTTGTTATGACCTGTACAAGTTGCAGCATAAAAAATTTATTTTAACTCGTAAGTTCTTGGGTATATATTTGCATTTAAGCACTGTTTCCCATTTGGGCCATATAATTGTACTGGGTCCAGAGTGGAGTATATGGTGCTTCTGTGATGAATATCATCGTCATTTATATCTAAGTCTTTCCACAAATTTTAGAGCCTAGGTAAATCTAAATTTTTGCCTTGTACAAATTATGACAAATTACAAAAGTTATATTATGTAACAGCTGAATAGGCTTCAGTAATTAAAACATTCTATTGACATATAAATTCAATTATCTAAAATATATTCAATAAAAAATTTTTTATTAGTATAATAATTATTTTAAAAACAGGTTTTAATTTTAAGTCAAAAGTATTTTAATATCTTCAAATTAAAAATATTAAGTTTGTTTCTTATTTTCATCCAGATTGTAAAATTTAGCATTTTAGAAATCATGTTCTATTAAATATCCTTTATAGTATGAACTCATACGATAATATATTTCTATAATTCCATGTGTTAGATTATTTTAGCCTTCTATAAATAGTAAAGCAAAAAATACCTGAAACTAAATATTGGACGGTATCGTAAAAGGATGTAAACATATGTGTCCATTGGGTGTTATTACGATCTGCGTCTTTGCTGCCCTGCGCGGCAAATGATTTATGAGTTTATTGTTTAGATGCCTGATGTTTTTTTATAGGTTTTAAGCTTCTCACAAGGGCTTGCAGAGTTTTCTTTATCGAGCACTGTAGTGAGTCTTGCGTTATCCTTTCGTTTGAACAGACGTCTTTTCTTTCCTCGTTTGAAATAAAGTTCATGTTAAAAGATTATTTCGTGTATCTTTATTTTAACATTCCACCTACTATATTTAATAAAAATTCAATATCATATTTTTTTCTAGATATTTCTTGAAGAATAATTCATGATAAATGAAAGAGTACATAATAATAATATAAATTAATTTAAAAGAAATAGTTTTGACAGAATTTAATTTCTTATACAGAAACTAATTTTTCAGTATGTGCAATGTTATACTTTGTGTAATAATAAGAGTGTTTGATCAATTTTTTAACGTATAAATAAAAATAAAATTTATAGTTGTAAACAATATTATGAATTGTTTAAGATAGGCAATGAAAATCAAAAGTAATTTGTTGAGACAAAAGTTTCGGATTAGAATCTCATGGTCATTTCACAGAGAATTTTAATTAATAATAGAACACTAATTGTATTGAAAATATCATTCGAATTGTAACTATAGGCTTTTTCCTCGATAATTAATATGTAGAAAGGTATAAATTAATAAAATTTGCACCTATACTTGTTTCATAATTATTTTTTTCCAATGCATAAGTATAAGTTTACTGTTGGGTGTACACATGTTTCCAGCGTTTGTCGAACGATGGTGTCACTAATGTATCTGTCTTGTGTATCTGTCAACAGTTTTGCAGCATTATATTTGAGCCTTTCTTTCGGTCTCGTTTATTTTATCGAGCAAAATCATGGCAAGTTTTGAGCCAAATAAACGTGACTTGCGAAAAGCGCTACTTCTATTCTTTATTGTAAGGAAGAGTGTCGCTGAGACATATCGTTTGCTTTCGAAAATTTATGGCGTGGAATGTATTGGTAAATCGACGTGTCACGAGTAGTTCAAACGGTTCAAAAGTGACGATTTTGAAGATGAAGGCAAGGATCGCTCCGGAAAGCCGAAAAGTTTTGAAAACCAGGAATGAGACGCTTTACTGGATGAGGACCCGTTTCAGATTCAAGAAGAACTTGTTGCATCATTAGGCGTTATGCAATAAGCCGTTTCCTTGCACCTAAAAGCAATAGGATTCGTTCATAAGGTTGGAAAATTGATGCCGTACAAATTACAGTTGCAAGACGTCGAATGGCGCTTTTGCATGTTCGAAATGTTGCTACAGCGGTTTACCAATAAATCATTTTTGCATCGTATTGTCAGTGATGATAAAAAATGGTTTTATCATGATCGAGTTATCATGGCCAGGTATGAATCCGTCATTTTCCATCACGATATTACTTTCCCACATGCTACGGATTCAGTTAAAACTATTTGGAGAGTAATGGATGGGAAATTCGGTCTCGCCCACTTTATAGTCCAGACCTGGCACCATCTGATTACTACTTGTTTCGATCAATGCAGAACCCTCTTACCGGAATACGCTTCAGTTCAGTAGAGGGAATCAAAAATTGGCTCGATATGCTTTTGGGCTCAACAGACACGACACTTTTTCGTGGGGAGTTTTTAAAGTGTTAGAAAGATGGTAAAATGTTATAGTTTCTGATAGACGATACTTTGAATAAAGGATATATAACCATGTTTTCATAATAAAACCTCACATTTTGGCAGAAACAATGGAACATACTTGTACACCCAATAATATATAGAATTTCATTTTTCTCATACTCACTTAAGAAACATTTTATAATGTCACATCGGAATTAACCATCGTCACACCTCCCATGAATTTTTCCTCAGATTTCGGCCTAGGATTTCTCCTAATAGCCGGGAAAAATGACAGAATTCTTCTATATATAAAAAATGTACGAAGTCCTAATTTATTTTCCTGAGACTTGGCAGGGCAGTGCAATATGTTAGGAAATCGTCTGCTTACTTCGAATGGAGCAAAAAGAAGATTCCCTGTACCGCAACCACATCCAAGCCGGTATTAACTACCTTGTCTCGAACACGAAAGCAAAAAATATGAACAAAAAAATTTTACAAAAGGGGATTGTTCTATTTCTAAGGAGAATATTGGACCCTGATAGAAAGGGTCCTTCTACTTCTCCAGATAAAAGGGATAGTTGCAGAGACTAAGAGGAAAAAGAAAAATGAAAATACTATAATTCATTCTACTTACTTTTATTTAATAAATTTTCTCCTACTGAATCTTACAGGACTCTGGAGAGAGAGAGAGAGAGAGAGAGAGAGCGAGAGAGAGATAGTTGTAGTTGTTGCTGTTGCCACTGCTGCTGCTATTGTTGTTGTTATTGAAAGCTCGAAATACTCGATAAAAGAAGTTAAAAAAAAATGAAGACTGAAAAAATACATGATCTGAGATCAAGAAATTGGAATCTGCGAGAAATCTACTCAAGAAAAACTGGAGAAAACTTGATGAAAAATCTTAGAGAAAAATCTGCCGCCACAAAAGAAACTCCTCCATTTAAAGGGTTGCTTTTTTCGGCGCTCAGGGCGTTCATCTTGTCATCTTCAAAATCTTCTTTTTGTTTCATTGGTGGCCGTGAAATTTGAATTGCCCATTAATTTCGTCGGAACCAATCATCTTTAAAGGGCTATCGCTGTAGCGTGAACCTAAAATTAGGTGGAGGGGTTTCCTTCTACTTCTCTCAATTCTCCAGAGATCCCGTCACGGGTCTCGTTTTACATTTTTTTTACTAACTTATTTTATTGTTAGTTTTTTTTTGTTATTACTGTATTGTTAAAAACTGAATAATTTTGTTTTCATTGAATTAATAATAAATATTGTTTATAATATGGGTTAGTATGTATTAAATAATTAAATGTATAATAATAACGTTTTTATAAATTATTGTTAAATTTTACATATCGTTTAAATTAAACTGTACTTAAAGTGTATAACAAAAAGGTGCAATGTTATATATTCATGGTGAATATATAACTTCTAATAATACATTATCAACCGAGTAGAATATCATATCATATCATATCATATATATATATATATATATATATATATATATATTTTATTGAATTTTTATTAAATATAGTAGGTCGAATGTTAAAATAAAGATACATGAAATAATTTTTTAACATGAACTTTATTTCAAACGAGGAAAGAAAAGACGTCTGTTCAAACAAAAGAATAACGCAAGACTCACTACAGTGCTCGATAAAGAAAACTCTGCAAGCCCTTGTGAGAAGCTTAACACCTATAAAAAAACATCAGGCATCTAAGCAATAAACTCATAAATCATTTGCCGCGCAGGGCAGCAAAGACGCAGATCGTAATAAGACCCAGTGGACACATGTTTACATCCTTTTACGATACCGTCCAATATTTAGTTTCAGGTATTTTTTGCTTTATTATTTACAGAAGGCTAAAATAATCTAACATGCCCCCTCAAAAATTACTTGAGTAAATACAATAATATATAATAAAATAAAACTTAATTTTGATATACGTTAGTTCCTTTCAGTTTATATTTTTTCCTCATTTGTTCTAGGAAATTACACACGGTCTAACATTTGTTGCAAGGAATAGCGAAGCCCAGCAAAACCTATTCAAACCGTCTCTATTACTAATATAAAATATATTTATGAAAACAATATGAATTATATTTTATTATTCCTCCATGCTCATTCCTTTTCTGAGTTCAAGGAATTTCACAGTTGGCAATGGCTTTGTTAGTGCATCAGCAATCTGCTCCCCTGTGGAAATATGTTTCAATATTATTACATTTTTCTCTATTTGCTCTCTCGAGAAATGATATTTAATATCTATATGTTTTGATTGCTTATGATTACTTGGGTTATTCGCTATACTTATACAACCGTTATTGTCTTCATAAATTACAATCGGTTTCATGATTTTTATTTCTATACTATTTATTAAAGATTTTAGCCATAATGCTTCTTTAACACCTTCAAGTAAAGTCATATATTCTGCTTCTGTTGAAGCTGCTACAGATGCTTGTCTTTTAGTATTCCAGTAAATTGTGTATTTTTCAAATAACTTAAATATGTAGCCTGTAGTACTTGTTCTATCAGTACCTTCATGACTATCCCAATCAGAATCGACGTAACCTAAAATAACTTAAAATATTTTCACTGTTGCTTTTTTTATAAGTTAATTTTAAATTCGTCGAACCTTTCAAATATCTTAAAACTCTTTTTAGGTATTTCTATAGTTTTGTATTATGTTTATTTAAATATCTACTTAGAATATTTATTACTGTACTCAAATCTGGACGCGTACAAATCATTACATACATTAAGCATCCGATAAGATGTTGAAAAGGGTGTCGTATTTGTTATATGAATTTAAATCAATATAATTTATATTATTTTCAAGTTGTGTGCTTACAGCATCGCAATCACTCCAGTTAAATTAATTTAAAATCGTTTTTATATATGAACTCTAATTAAGAATAAGTACATCATTATTTCATTATTTCATTATTTCATAATTTCATAAATTTATTATTTCATTATATACATCGTAATTACATCATATTAAAATTTTTATTCCATGAAATAGTTTAATTTCTTTTAAATCTGTCATTCTGAATTTATTCATTAAATAATTTTTAAAATTATTCATTGTGTGAATATCGGTTGTAACGATTATTAAATCATGTACGTAGAGTACAACATATATATTCTTAGATATTTCTTCTTTATTTAAATATATATGCAACGATCACACTAATGAATTTTTAAAATCATTTGCTATTAATGTTTTATCAAAAGTTTAAAACCAACATCTTACTGATCGTTTCAGTCTATATATATATAGCTTTATTTAATTCACAAACTTGATTTGTTTTGTATTTAATTCCTTCAGGAATTTTCATGTAAATTTCTTTCTGCAATAAACCGTTTAAAAATACAGTTTTTAAATCCATATGGTGAATAAGCAAATTATATTGATTTGCAAACGCTATAATTAATCTAAAGCTTGTAATTCTTGCTACAGAAGTAAAAGTCTCATTATAATTAATTAAATATTTTTGATTGAAACTACGAGCAACAAGACCCGCTTTATATTTAGATGGATTTTCATGTTCATTCTTTTTAATAGCGAATACCCATTTGCAATCTATAATATTTTTTTTTGTGGCTTTAATACTAGTGTCCAAGTTTTATTAAAACAATATGAATTTACTTCATTTTTAATTGCTTGTTCCCATTTTTCTTTATGGATATTATTTTGAATATCATTGAAATTATTGAGAATTTCACAATTTACTGATTGTGCACACAAAACGTAATTTATTTTCTCTTAAGAAATTCTTAGTTTATATTTGACTCTATTTTTCCTTCTTATATTTGTAGTTATTCTCGTTGTATTATATTTATCAGTTTGAAATTCTGACTGATTGCAATGATTTATTTCTGTTATAGATTTATTAGACTTGTTCAAATTTTCATTTGAATTTCTGTATTACACCTTTTGCAATGTGTCCAGACTTTTTCCACTCTTCTGCCATTACTGCAGGGACTTGCTCATCAAGCAATAGATTAAGTTCAGATAGAAGAGATCGGATTCTAAGCTTCCACACACTATATTTTTCACCGTTAGAATGTTTAATATTCCTTTTTGTTTTAATAGATTTCATTTTTCACTTACTAGAAAAAAAACTGTTTTTTTTTGTTGTGTATTTAACACAAATTTATTTTATTACTAGATTACACTATACACAAAATCACGGAAAGTTTACTTGCGAAATCTGGGCCGATAACCTATTGAATTTTTATTAAATATAGTAGGTGGACTGTTAACATAAAGATACACGAAATAATCTTTTAACATGAACTTTATTTCAAACGAGGAAAGATAAGACGTCTGTTCAAACGAAAGGATAACGCAAGACTCGCTACAGTGCTCGTTAAAGAAAACTCTGCAAGCCCTTGTGAGAAGCTTAAAACCCATAAAAAAATATCAGGCATCTAAACAATAAACTCATAAATCATTTGCCGTGCAGGGCAGCAAAGACGCAGATCGTAATAACACCCAGTGGACACATGTTTACATTGTTTTACGATACCGTCCAATATTTAGTTTCAAGTATTTTTTGCTTTATATTTATAGAAGGCTAAAATAATCTATTAGGAGTGTGAATAAGTCTTTCCCGTTTTTTGTAAGAGATGGCGCCACCAATACTGTGCGAGTATTCAATGGTTACATATGTCATAATCAAAGCTTATTCATATGTCAACAATTCCATACTAACAGATTAGTTAAAATTTTTTCGCATCATAAATTTTTGATATCGTGAAAATGTCGAAATTTGAGCCGAGTCGACGTCATTTGCGGGAAGTTTCACTTTATTGGTTCAATTTGAAGAAATCTGCTGGCGAGACGCATCGATTGCTTCAGGAGGCTTATGGAGAAGGTTGTGTCGATGATTCAAGTGTTCGCGGATGGTTTCGACGCTTCAAAAGCGGTAATTTCGACGTGGAAGACAAGGAGCGTTCCGGGCGCCCGCAAATCTTTGAAGATCGAGAATTGGCGACTTTGCTTGATGAAGATTCTTGTCAAACGCAAGAAGAACTTGCTGAAGCATTGGGAGTTGACCGAACAACCATTTCCAAGCGTTTGAAAGCCATGGGAATGATCCAAAAGCAAGGAAATTGGGTGCCGTACGAACTGAAGCTGAGAGACGTCGAACGGCGTTTTTTCACTTGCGAACAGCTGCTTCAGCGACATAAAAGAAAGGGTTTTCTGCATCGTATCGTGACTGGCGATGAAAAGTGGATACGTTACGATAATCCGAAGCGAAGAAAATCATGGGGACTACCCGGCCATGCATCATCATCGACGGCCAAGCCAAATATTCATGGCGCCAAGCTCATGCTCTGTAGATGGTGGGACCAGCTAGGTGTGGTTTACTATGAGCTTCTGAAACCGAATGAAAGGATCACAGGCGAGGTCTATCGGCGACAATTGATGTGTTTGAGCCGCGCACTGCGAGAAAAACGGCCACAATACTCCGACAGGCACGACAAAGTTATTTTGCAACATGACAATGCTCGCCCACATGTTGCACCGCCGGTGAAAACCTACTTAGAAACGCTCAAATGGGAAGTCCTACCCCACCCGCCGTATAGTCTAGACGTTGCTCCGTCTGATTACCATCTCTTCAGATCGATGACGCATGGACTGGCTGACCAGCACTTCCATTCCTACGAGGAAGCCAAAAAATGGGTGGATGACTGGGTAGAGGCCAAACCGGTCGAATTTTTTCTCAACGGGATTCGTATGTTGCCAGAAAGATGGGAAAAAGTTGTAGCTAGCGATGGCCAATACTTTCAATAATTCATTTGTAACCATTTTTTCACAATAAAGGCTCAAAATTTGAAAAAAAACGGGAAAGACTTATTCACATACCTGATAATATATATATATATATATATATATATATATATATATATATATATATATAAAGCGTGTTTTTGTTTGTACACGATAACCGAAAAAACTACTGAACCGATTGTTCTAAAATTTGACATATAAATTCTATATTATCTTGCGAAGGACATAGGCTATGTTTTTTATTGAAAATCATTTTACTTTCATCAATAAATTAAGTTAATGGTTTTAACAATCAGTTTCACCAGCGGCCACTAGGTGGCGTTTTGAATCACGAAGATCAACTTAAAGTAGTCCGCATAAAGTATTAATACCAGGCCAACTCAAACAAATGTTCATATCCAACTTTGGGATTCGTATCCTAAAGGAGATGTAACGTTAGTCGGTATTACCTTTTTTGTTCTTCAGGTTAATCTGACAGTACTCTCACACTTTATGGATATCTGTGGATTTTTGTAAATTTTATTTTCTCTTACGTGTGAAAATCTCTCTCTCTCTCTCTATCTCTGTCTTTCTTTCTCCTTCTTTTATAAAATGGTTTTGTATGCCAAATAATACTGAACATAGTTTGTGACGACAAATTGTATTTTTATTTTTATACATTCTATTAAGTTCAGAATTGTGAAAAGGGACTATGTTTTTTTTTATTTAGATCAAAAGAAATGACGGCAAAATAGGGTCCTTTACCAACAACCTCGAAACTATGTATATATAAATAAAATATATCGTCACTTAAAAAGGCAATATGCATCGTCTGCTTAAAAAATATGCTATGTGCATACTAACATTTGGCTTGAATTTCAGTTGGCATCACTACGAAAATATTCACGGTATTGAATTGAAAAAACGGAAATATATATATATATATATATATATATATATATATATACTTTATGTATATTATATTGTACATATTATATATACACATTTTAAATACGATTTCTACTGAGTAATATTGTATTGGCGTCTACGGGCGGTTGATCTCCCGTTGCCTCAAGTCGATTTCTATAGGCAGATTGTGTGTTCGGATGATAGAATGCAATGTCCACGTATCTCTGGGCGATTTATACGGGGAATATTGTGTTTCGTCGATAGAAAACGAGATCCAGGTACGAGGAAATTAACTTCTATGGGAAGATTCGTATTGGGACGGTAAAATACAATATGTAGATCTTTCCAAACGACTTCTGTGTGGAGTATTGTGTTTAGTCATTAGGAAGCGATGCAGCTTTCTCGGGACGACTTCTACTGGGATTATCGTGTTTAGTTAGTAGGAAACGACGTTTGGGTATGTCGGGACAACTTCTATGGGGAGTTTAGTGTTCGGATCAGAGAATGCGATTTCCAGGTGTTATGGAACGACTTCTGCAGGGAGTTTCACATTCGGACGGTAGAAGATGATGTCCAGGTATGATGAGACGATTTCTATGGGAAGTATCGTATTTAGTTGGTAGAAAACGATGTTCTGGTATGTCGGGACAACTTCTACGGGTAGTTTCGTGTTCGGATGGTAGAATGCGATTTCCAAGTGTTTTTGAACGATTTCTCCGGGGAATTTCGTGTATAGTTGGTGGGAAACAATGTCCATGTATTTCAGTACGACTTCTATGAAAATATTCGTATTCAATCATTCGAATACGCACACTTCCAGTAAGAGCCGTTCCGGGATACTTGGACATTGTATTCTACTTCTCCAATACAAAACTCTCTATAGCAGTCGTCCCGAGACATTTCCTATAGTCCGAACATGATACTCTCCGAAAACGTTGTTCGAGACACTTGGACATCTTTTTCTACCGCTCGAACTCGAAAGTACAATTTTTCTCATAAAAGTCGTATGTAATGTGCATGTGTGTGTGATTGTATAGAATGGTCGGCAAAATATTAACGTTTCGAAGTGGACGCTACATTGAAGCAGCTTTTTATACAGAAGCGACGATAGGTCAATTATTTATAGAAATATTGATTTGTATATACAAGGTAATTTTTACTTAGATATTATTGAATTGTTTATGAAATCGGTTAAATTATTATCTCGGGCGAAGCCGAGACGGGGGATGCTATTTATTAATATATGTATTTCATTTATTCAATTAGATTTACATAATTAATTATTTAATAAACAATATTAATGCAAATTTTGATTAATAATTATATACTTCAATAAAATAATATTTAGATCGAATATGTACCAACCAATAAATATATTTTATTTTGATTTATTAATGAATAAATCAACAAATAAATAAATAAATAATATCGTGCGTAAATATTTATTTATTAATATAATTAATTATTGTGAAATACTTTCTTAAAAAAAATCAGAATAATGTTTTCAATGCTCTGTTATTTAGCACTAATAATAATAATAAATTTAATAATAATAATAACAATAATAATAATAATAATAATAATTATAGCGCATAAATTAATAAATATTTTTTATCGGTCTTGCAGTCCAATCAATTTTCAGCCTACTCACCTGTTTCGTGCGCAGTGCTCCGGCAACGAGCACCACGTCCGCAGCTAACTCAGATCGCACGGCGGAAACTCTTCGCCGTGCCCGCAGAGGCGGGTGGATCCTGTGCACAATGTCAGCGCGATGCGGGCAATTATGCAGGGGAGATAGTAACTGATAGTGAGAAAGGAAAAAAAACGAATGAACGAACGCGAACGTGTTGTTCAAATATAAGTTTTATTATAAAAACTTATTTTTATTCAAATATAAATTTCATTTACAGGCACGACAATCTCCCGGTCTACAATACGGAAAGATGCGAGGCTCGCGCGCCTGCAATAGCGTCCGCGAAAAGCTCAAGCCGTAATACATGCGCACACGCACTCTGTCTCTCTCACGCACGCTCGTCCGTCCGCTGGCGGAGCGCCTTGCAACAACGCGTTCGCTCAAACTAACCTGAATCTACTGTCGACGGGCCGTCCCCCAGGAGTACTGGCGTCGTCGCCGGGCGGCACACTCAATCACACGCGGACGCAGAACGGCAGCGTTCCGCATGCACCGTCTGCGCCAACACAAAACGAAAGCGAGCACCAACGCGGCAGGCGCTGGGCGACGTTCTGGAGTTGCTGAATCTTCTGCACGGTCGCGGTGATGCCAACGGTCGCCGGCTCCAGTAGACGCTCCTCTCAGGTTACCTACTCTGCTCGTGCGCTTGGTAGGGGCGAAGTCGCGAGGTGCCGGTTTCCTCCGCAGAACGTGTCAAAAACGCGCACACCGACGACTTTGCTGTACTCACTCTTCTTTCTTTTTCGACTTGAGCGATCGTGGCTCTCCTCCTACTTTTCAAAATTCGACTAAAAAGAAACTATTCTTTTCTCCTCTCCGCGACGACCCTTCGCTCCCCCTTCCCCATCGCTCTGTCCTCCGCCGGCCGGCCGGCCGAGGTCATGCAGTATTTATGTTTGCCGCACGCGCCGCGGCTGACGAGTCACATTTCGATCGCGACTTCGTTACAATATATATATATATATATATATATATATATATATATATATATATATATATATATATGATCAAATTTGATCCGGACTGGTGCATTTAAACTCCTCGCGAAAACCGAATCGATAACATTTTTTTCCTATGTTGGTACAACTTTTCTTGATGTTCGTGTGAAATTTGAGTGCCATATCTCCATTAGTCCGTGTTGTTCAGCTGTTTGTTTACAACGCAAAAAGTTTGTCTAGCGATATTGACTATAGAAAAAAGTTGATGAACGAGTTTGCTTGAAATTTTATGTTTCCAATGGAATTACGGATACGGAGTCGTTGAAAATATTGCATAAGTGTTTTGGAGAGTCTACTTTATCGTGAACGCAAGTATTTGAGTGGCACATAGCATTCAGTGAAGGTCCTGAAGTCGTCGAAAACTTGCCTCATGCAAGTCTCCCATCCACCACTGTTAACGACAATATCATAGAAAAAGTTCAAGAAATGGTACTTCAAAATCATCGTGTCGGCATCAGAGAGATAGCAGAGGCTCTCAAGATCTCTTATGGATCGACTCAATATATTTTGATTAATGTATTGCATATCAAGCGTGTCAATGCTAGACTCGTTCCAAAACATCTGAATCTTTTGCAAAAACAGCGTCAAGTAGAGGTAGCAAAAGAGTTGCTTCAAAACGTAGCTGAGGACCCTACATTTATTAAACGCATCAGTACTGGTGATGAGACATGGGTTTATAAATCTGACGTTGAATCTGTCCAACAATCTAGCGAGTGACGCTTCAAAAAAGAGCCGAAACCGAAAAAATCACGTCAAAGTCGGTCGAAAATCAAGGCGATGCTCGTCCTTTTTTTGGATTACCATGAGGTGGTTCACCAATAAGGAGTACTACTTGGTCGTTTTGAGGCGTCTACGTGAAGCAATTCGTCGTAAACGACCAGATTTGTGGGCAGGCAGCTGATCATTTTGTCACGACGATAATAAGCCGGCACATTCCAGCATGATTGTGTATGAATTTTTGGCTAAACACGAAATGTAAGTCAACGCTCAACCACCGTAGTCACTAGATTTAGCTCCCTATGACTTTTTCCTCTTTCCGAAACTCAAAAATCCGCTTCGGGGAATGCTCCATGAGTCCATTGAAGCCATAAGCAGTAATTCTCTAAAGGAACTAAAGGCAATCTAAGGTGAGACTTACAACAGGTATATGCAAAATTGGATTAAGTGTTGGCATGTTTGTATTGACTCAAAAGGAGCCTGTTTTGAAGGCAATAATAAAGGTTTGTATTAAAATACGTAAAAATATTGTTTTTAGTCAGTCATGGTCAAATTTGATCACATTATATATATATATATATCAAACTAGCCTTCGAGACGCTATCCGTCCACTTGATTTAGTTAGTTACTGCCGGAAATTACGCAAATCTCGTGAGTATTTTGCGGATAAACAAAACTAAATAACTAGAAAGAAAAAGACTTAATGAAAACGGAGGTAAAAAATTCACTGCCTAACAATTTCAGTATAATAAAAATTTTTTACATAAAACTTTTTCTGAATTGAAGTATAATGGAATAGCTTTTTTTAAGCATAATTAGAAGTGATATAATGGTTTAATATTGGCGCAATAATTATTTGACAACCTCGAAACCCAATATCAATGTATATACAGAGATAATAAGGAGAGATTGCCGATGCCATATACGAAAGGCTCGACGATGTTCGAGCGCCGGGAACGTGCGCCCTTAACAAGCTCAACTACTACACTAACGCACCAACGCGACGTCATAGCTACGTCAGCATAAATTAATGTGCGCATTTGCCTACGTCACGAGCTGTGGCGTAGGCAATAAATATATATAGATATAGTTATACATTTTTGTCCAATGCGACGTTGCTGTTTTCGTTTATATCATTACAGAGTCTAAGCCAAAACATATCTAATATGCGCACGAGCATCAGAAAGCAATTCAGACCTAAACGCCTATGCCAGCTTCATAATGCAGATGAATTTTTGATTCTGCAGAATATCAAGATTTTCCTTTCTGCCATTGTAGAAATTTCAAATTGAGTCTTATGATTTTGTGCTAAAATGGATATTTCTTAAGTAGTTTAAAAAATTTAATTTTAATATTTAATGCTTATATTATATTGTAGTAAATAACGCGTAGGAACAAAAAGAGAAAATCCATTCATTGTCTCCAATATTAAACATATAAATAATAATGTAAATCAAAAATAGAAAATGAAATTCTTGCTATTAAATGCTAAAATAAAATAAAATAAAATAAAAGTATAAAAGTTTATGAACTTAGTTAAAAAACTAAGTTTAAAAGTTATACGTTATCTAAATTATAACTACAAGATATAAGAGTTGCATTCTACAACGTTTTACAATAGGATTGAATTTGAAGTTTTGTATTTTCTATAATATGCATTATCAATAAAAAATGTATAAGTATTTTAAATAATTATAAGTAATGGCATGAGTTTAAACATATTTTTAAAAAATACGAGTATGGCGTACATTTTAATGTCAACTACATACATACTTTTCATTTATATTTATTATAATCTACTCTGTATTGTTACTTATTGATATTTTAAACAATTCATGTAATTCCGATTTAATACAAAGATTGGTCTAAGGAATAGAGTCATTTTATGCATAAACTAATAATGAAATTATTCCATTTGTTTGGTTATAATAGTACAGTGATTGCGGATATAACCTCATTTATGATAAAATTAACTATTGAAGAAATTGTTAAAAATAGATTATCTGAATTACTTATGTATATTATAGAGTAATTGCAATAATTTATTCAATTCTAAAAATTATAGTATAGAATTTGAATAACTATATAATAAATCGTTTATAAGATTAAATTTATATTATTTAATATATGTAATTGAATACAGAGCTGTTTCGAGAAACTTGTCAAATTTATATAAAAAAGTGATAATAATTCTAGATAGATAGATTACATATAAATTTTGAGTAGCTTGATTATAAATTTATAGAAATTGAATAAAAAATTATAGATCAGATCAAAATATAACATTTATTTTCCACGAAATTTTTCTCTAAAAGAAAAAAATAAAACCGAATAGAAAAAAATCGATTAAAAAAATTGCAGGAAAAAATGTGGTGAAAAAAAATTTGTGAAAGAAACAAAAATTTGATAAAAATCAAACCAGCTTAAAAAACATAAGACAAAATGCAGAAAAAATTAGTTCCAAAAAATAAAAAACTAAGTTGAAATAAAATTAGTTAAAAAAAGCTAACAAGATGGTACGAAATATCGATAGAATATTACTGTGGCGCTAAAAGGGGGGGAATAATTTTTCGAGAAATAATATACCATTGATATTATCATACTCAAATGGCCTTAGTGACAATATCCAAGACATTTCACCTGAAGAATCAATTTGATTTTTCGGAGTCAGTGCAAAACATCCCAATTTAACTATATCAATGAACTTCTTTTCAGGCGTTGATAACTTTTGGTTTGTAGAGTTGATTCCAAAGGGTTTAGTCTGATAATATGGTCAGAATGCCTCAACAGTATTTGTTATAAGATTGTACCCTCATGTCAAATGTAATAAAAAACTCCTTTTGTCAGATTTTTGTACCTCAAATTGGTCCGACGATACTTGCAGGTTCAAAAAGATGTCCGAACGTTGTTTCTAAATATCTTAACTTCTAAAATAATTAACGGAACCAGCTGTACATAAAAAATTTTATTTTTAAAAGATCTATCAATCAAAGAATTTAATATAAAAATAAGTTTTATTCTATTAATTAATGCCGTTTATTACTATTATTTTAATTAATAATAATATATTGATAGATTTTTAATCAGTAAACTAAAAATATTTATATATGTAAACTTTTTCGTAGAATAACAAAAACAAATGTTCGTATATAAGAACAATATTCATATAAAATATTTTTCGATAAAAGTTAAAAAATAAAAGTTGAATTATATTTAGTATGTAGTATCACAGATATGGGTTGATCAACTACGTTGACATTAAAATCTACGCTATACTCGTATTTTTTAAAAATATATTTAAGCTGATGTCATTACTTATAATTATTTAAAAGACTTATACATTTTTTATTGATAATGCATATTGTAGAAAATACAAAACTTTAAACTCTATTCTATTGTAAAACGTTGTAGAATGTAGATCTTATATCTTGTAGTTATAATTTAAATAACGTATAACTTTTAAACTTAGTTTTTTAACTAAGTTAAAAAACTTCTATACTTTTATTTTATTTTATTTTATTTTAGCATTTAATAGCAAGAATTTCATTTTCTATTTTTGATTGATATTATTATTTATATGTTTAATTTTGGAGATAATTAATGGATTTTCTCTTGTTGTTCCTACGCGTTATTTACTACAATATAATATAAGCGTTAAAGATTAAAATTAAATTTTTTAAACTTATTAAGGAATATCCATTTTAGCACAAAATCATAAGACTCAATTTGAAATTTCTACAATGGAAGAAGGGAAAATCTTGATATTCTGCAGAATTAAAAATTCGTCTGCATTATGAAGCTGTCATGGGCGTTTGGGTCTCAATTGCTTTCTGATACTCGTGCGCATATTAGATATTAAGAGGCCTACGATGGCTCGATCGCTAGAGCGAAGGACTAGTAACTTGGTGATCCGAGTTCGAATCCCGGTCGCAGCCGATTGACACAGGCACCGCTATAATAATTTACATGTGCTTTGTTTACAAACACATCGTAGACCTCCGTCGCTGATTAGCACCGGTATTTGGAAGCATAAATAGAGCGACGTTAAATAACATAAAAAAAAATATATTAGTTATGTTTTGGCTTAGCCTCTGTATGATTCAAAGGAAAACAGCAACGTCGTATTGAACAGAAGCGTACAGCTATATCTATATACATTTATTGCCTACGTCACAGCTCGTGACGTAGGCAAATGTGCACATTAATTTATGCTGACGTAGCTGTGACGTTGCGTTGGCGCGTTAGTGTAGCAGTTGGGCCTATTGAGGGCGCACTTTTCCGGCGCTCGAAAATCGGCGAGCCTTTCGCATATGGCATCGATAATCTCTTCATATTATCTCTGGTATATATAGCACGGTCGTCCGAAGGTTGTAGTACCCATACTTGATATTAACTTCAGAAATGACAGTTTTTTTAGTTTGAAAAAAGAAATAATGGCAAAATGAGATTATTTACCAACAATCTCGAAACTATATGTATATTAATATTATATTATATGTATATAAAATACATCGTCACTCCTACATAAAAAGGCAAGATCTAGCGTCCGTTTAGAAAATATGCTATTCGCTTGAATACGATATCCCGTTGTCTTAAGACGACTTTTATGGGGAGTATTGTGCTTCGTCGGTAGGAAACGATGTCTAGCTTTCTGGGGACATCTTCTGCGGGGAGTATCGTATTTAATTGGTGGGAAACAATGTCTAGGTATGTCGAGAGGACTTGTACTGGAATTTTCGTTTTGGAACCGTAGAATACGATGTTTAGGTGCCTTGGGATTATTTCTACGGAGAGTTGCGTGTTCAGACGGTAGAAGACGATGTCCAGGTATGACGGGAGGACTTCAATGAAGAGATTCGTATTCTATCATTCTAATACTCAAACTCTCAGTAGAAATCGTTCTTGGATAGCTGGACATTGTATTCTGCCTCTTCAACCCAGAACATTCTATAGCAGTCGTCCTGAGACATATTCTATCGTTCATGAACATGATACTCTCCGTAAACGTTATTAAATCTTTTTCTACCGCTTGAACTCGAAAGTACAATTTTCCCCATAGAAGCCGTATGTAATGTGCATATATATATATATATATATATATATATATATATATATATATAATGGTCGGCGAAAAATCAGCTTCTTGAAGTGGACGCTCCTATGAAATAGCTTCTTATATAGAAGCGACGATAGGTAAGTTACGGTAAATTATTTATAGTAATATAGATTTTCATATATAGAATACTTTTGACTTAGATATTATTGAACAGTTTAAGAAATTGGTTAAATTACTATTTCGGGCGAAGCCGAGATGGGGGATGCTAGTATGTATGTATATATATATATATATATATAAATATATATATATATATATATATATATATATATATTCAATTATTAATTTTAAATTATTTTTATTATGTAGACATTATTGTTATTATTATTATTGTATTTAGATATTTTGATAAAAACTGTTTATTGGGAATTTGATCTTCACCCATTTTAATAGGTAGGTACAAGCAATAATAACTAATTTTTTATGAACGTCTATTCATTTATAAGAAACAACCGTTCAAGTATAGAATTAAATCAAATGATCATTTTGTAATAGATCTCTCCATTAATGAAAACAAAAATAAGCGATTATATGATATGCAGTGTACCTAAATAAAATAAATTTACAATGAACTAGTTTGAACGTAGAGCTTTCAATATTTTTCCCATGCATATTCATCGTTTATACTCAAAATTTTTATTCTTTCTTACTAAATGTTACGACATCATAGACAATACCATATATCTTTTCTCCTTCTCCCCGCACAATGAAATGCAAACATTATTTTTATAGACTAATCAATCTTGAAAATTAATACAGAAAAAAATAGTAAAACTTTTGTACTTTGATTTTACAAAGTCGTAATAAAATTGCAAGTGAATCCACCAATCGCTCGCCCCCTTTTCTTCGCTGCATTCGTAAAGTGTATGTCTTCGTCTTTCTAAGCCAAAAACGACCGAGAGGTGTTCTTGAATTAGTCTTCAAGAGTCCAGGATGATCGAGGCAAGTGTACGCTAGAGAAGGTCCATTTCTAGAGCTTTGTGAAGCGCTCTCATGTCCGCGTGGCTCTTAATCCTCCAAAAAGGACACTCGTGAGCTCGCGCCGCAGCTTCTTCGTCCGAGCCATCACCAATTACGACGTATGTGCAGTTTCGTCCGAATCTGGCCCTTATTCTCCCGAAACAGCTTTCTTTGCCTATAAAAAATGAGTATAATTAAGCAATTTTTTAAGTGTAAAATTTGGCTTTCTACTTTTTATAGAAAATTGTCAACAAGAATTTATTCTAATAATTTAATTGTACTTTTGTCGACTGCTTATATACAAATTAATAAATATTTTTTCATTGGTCTTACAGTCCAATCAAATCATTCGAAAACAGTACGTAACAATATCAATACATATCTACATTAACATTAATATATCAATACACAAAAATAATAAAAATAAATATAAAAATTAAATTAAAAATTATAATGACAGTCAGACTGTTCTTGTTTACAGTCACCCCCGTAGACTAATCTGAACATAAGACCAATGAAAAAATATTTATTAATAAGAATTTATTTCTTTCGATATTTTGTTTACGTTTATTTTAATTTATTTATATCATAACTTCATGGAAACAAAATCTTCTTTAATAGCTAGAAATTAATTAAAAATTATTTGATTAAATTTCCTAAAGAATGATCCATTTCTTTTAAATATATTAACTGGTAACAACTATTGTAAAATTTAAAAAATCGATTTTCTACCTAATTTAAGTTTTATTATTATAAAAATATGTAAAATTTATTTTAGAACAAAATGTTAAATAATTGGGACAAGTACTTTCGAAAAGAATAAACCAATAAAAATTCTGAAAAACCTATATCATACATTCAAACCACTGATGATGAATATTACAGGAAAAATTTAGGACAAGAAGAATTTCATGGTGAAAATTTCACGGCAGGATTTCGGAACAGATTTGGCCGCAAAGCGGTGACACTTCGTGAGGTTGCTCGGTCAAATGCACGTATTTCAAGAAAAGAGAGTGGCGGTATGCAGTGAGCGTGAAGAGAGGGGAAAGTTAAATCTCTTATCTCCTACTTCTGCTTCTTTTTTCCCCTTACTCGCTTTGGTTTTTGCTCTCTCTCTCTCTCTCCCTCTCTCTGTTCCACATAGAACCATTGTAGGATTTTCGAGACAACAATGTCAACCGGACAAATCTGAACTACCATCTCCGACTAATTTTTGATAAGCTTCTCCCATGTAAAGTTAGCGAGTGAGCGGAGTTTCCACTCCTTCTCTGTACTCTCTATAGCCGAAAATCTGAATCTATCGAAGCTACAACATGAAGTGAAGCGCAGCGAGGCAGCGCTAGTCTGCCGAACGGAGCGCTCTTCGCACACACATGTAACCGTAGGATAAAGAACGAAAGCTCGCAGAAATGCGTCGAGCTAACGCTCTTTATTCCTACACTCTCTCTCGTTAGCACAGATGCATTTAATCGATTACATCCGTGCATATTTGTATTATCTTTTCTCATTACTTAAATATATATATATATATATATATATATATATATATATATATATATTGTGACGAGGAACGCAAGCACTGCGTGCGCCTGCCTTCCCCGTCCCGTTGCTCTCTCTCTCTCTCTAGCCGTAGCATGTACATATTTATCTGTATATTTATATGTAGAAATGTTTATATGTTGCAGGCCGACGCACAACCACCGGCGGAGAGGTAAGTGAGAGAGAGAGCGGGGAGTGGGGAGAGACAGCCACGCGCGCGAATTAGAGAGAAAGAAAGAGAGCCGCGAGAAGACACCGCGTACCGGCCCTGTACACACGTCGTCCGTGTTCTTTTTTCCGGTTGCTAAAGCCGTGCCGCGACGGTTCGTGTGTGGGAACCTACCTTGTGTTCCAAGGTTCCCCTCCGCCTCGTACCTCGTCCTCGGGGAGAGTGCCCGGTAACGCGCTCGTGGTGCTACAGCGGTGCAAGGGTATGCAGTGTACCCGCGCCGAATACGAGCTCGACGCTCGTATACTCTAGAGCCCGATACTCCATCTACGCGGAATAACCGCCCCATCCCGGAGGTCAACGTCACCGCCGCCCCCGGCAAAGGAAGGCGCTATTGCGCTTCGAGAACGCGCTGCGAGACCTGCGGGTTCCAGCTCTCTGTAAGTGGCAGCTCCTTTTCTCTCTCTCTCTCTCTCTCTTCCCCAACGCCCCGCGCGCCGTCGCCTCGGCGACCCTCGGCCTGCGTCCCGCACGCCTCGTATATAGGCGCTGCATCGTATGTGTGTCTTTGGCGCCGCGGCATTAAATCTTATTTAAATTTTAATTATCTGTCTTTTCTTTTCCATTAGCCATCCTATTCCACGCGCCGTCCCACAACGCGATATTTCGCCCTTCGCGGACCGCCCCTCTCCCTCGCCGAAATCCTTCGGGGCTAAGCCCAGCCGGGCACAGATTTGCAACGGCCGTGCCCGCCGTCCTCGTGCTCGAGGCGGACACGCGCACCGTTACATGGCGCCCAACGCGATCTCGGGATCGCACTTTATATAAAAATAA
Source organism: Sycobia sp. Sy_11 (assembly GCA_018907035.1). Classification (NCBI taxonomy): domain Eukaryota; kingdom Metazoa; phylum Arthropoda; class Insecta; order Hymenoptera; family Epichrysomallidae; genus Sycobia; species Sycobia sp. Sy_11. Next base: position 975,511 of record JACCIC010000137.1, on the reverse strand, counting down.
TTTATATATCTTTATATATATCATTACATATATACATTTTATAATATATATGTAATAATATATTATATTACAGTGCCCCGGCGAATATTCGCAAGTGACGCGGATGCGCGAAAATAATTTAATAATTTTATTATATCGAAAATTATAATATTACAGAGTGCGAACGCATAGCACATCGCGAGTGTTTACGTTGCGAGCTCGTAGATGTAAACACTCTCGAAGTCGGCCAAGGCCAACGGCAATTCGGCGAAAGCGGCTGAAAAGCAGCACAAATGAAATGTAATGCCGAATACGGTAATATAATATTTGTGCAGTTTTTCAAGCAAAACTAATTTTAAGTTAAATAGACACATATACATTAATTTATATAATACTTATATATATATATTAATTAGATGTAACTTTAAAATTTAGCTTAAACTAAATATGTGAATTCCATCTAAGCTAAACTAAAATTAATCAATAATTAATTTTTAAGATAGCGTAATATGAAAATATAACTGATATAAATAGATTTACATTCGCCATTATAATATAATAATAACTTTTCGCCGTTACAGACATAAGGAACATTTAGTGTAAATTAAATATAATTAAAAGTTCTCTTCATTACACATAGTCGACTATAAATAGCGAAGTCTGCGATCTGTGTATACTCACATACACACACCACCGCGACTCTACGCTGTACATACAGTGTACATGCGACTAACGCAAATTTTTCTTTGCTCTCAATTTAATTTGATCAAAATTGATTATCGCCTTTATGCTTTTCGCTTTCGGATCTTCATTTTGATATTGTAATATCTCTAATATTTGTGCAGTATAATTTAAAAATTAAAATTTTTTTTTTTTTTTTCGAAAACTAAAAATTAAAATTTTTTTTTTTGAAAACTAAAAATTAAAATTTTTTTTTTTTTCCCAAAACTAAAAATGAAAAATTTTTTTTTGAAAACTAAAATTAAATTTTTTTTAATTTTTTTTTTTCTTTTTTTTTTTTTGAAAACGAAAAATTGAAAATTTTTTTTTTTTTTTTGTGAAAACTAAAAATTTAAAATTTTTGTTTTTTCGAAAACCAAAAATTAAAGTTTTTTTTGGAAAACTGTAAAATAAAATTTTTTGTAGAAGTTATAAAAGAACTAAAAATAAACTATATTTTTATTTTTTTTGTTTTTTTTTTGTGTTTTCTTTTTTTCTTTGTATTTTTGTATTTTTTTTTACATTGCTTAAAAAATATAAAAAGGAAAAACTACTACAATTTCAAAATAAATCTTTTTTGGAAAATCGAGAATCCGAAAGCCGAAATAAGAATTTTGTGAAAATTTTTGGTAAATTTTTTGATAATTTTTGAAAATTGTTGAATTCTTTTTCTCTTATATTTTCTGGTTTTTTTTTGCGTCAGTCGCCCCTAATTTTTGCGTTTTCGCCCTCGCACTCCACTATCTCTTGAGATTGCCGGCTTTTAATTATTTGCTTTCAATTATTTAATCGAAAACTTTGGCTGTAACGCTCTATTTTTCTCACGTTGTATTTTTTTTTTCTTTTTCCGTTTGTTCGTTTGTCTTCTTCTAATTTTCAACGAAAAGAAATAAAAGATGGCAAATCCGCCAAACGAATTTAACAACTGGCTTAAAAGCCTATGTGAGGAAGAAACAAACCTAATTACAGCGGAACTAGAATTAAAAAATGAGGGTTTCCCATTTCAAAGGGCTGCTAGGCTATACCATAGACTAGCAGGAAATTATAGCCCAGGAGATTTTGTGGAATGCGAGAGTGACAGTGATAGTATAAAAACACGCACGCGAAGAGATAAAAATCTGTTAAAGATAATCGTCACCTCGACAATGCGCGACGCAACAAAAACTTATATTTTGGATCGAATGGAAGCGACGTACGCCGAACAAGCGGACGAATCAGCTGACATATAGCAGGCTCGGGAAATTTACTCGAGCACAGATCAAAGAAATATAACAACAGCTGTCGATCACCAAATACAAAATCTGATCGACTTCAATTTGGCCGAGATGAACAGGCATGAACCGCTCGCATGGAGCACTGCCAACGAATCGCCGATTCAGGCAGCCACCACGAGCGTAATTACGCCTCTCGACTCGGGTGTCACGAATGACACCACACGTCGAACCCAAGTCGCATCTCAGGCGACAAATACAACAGTCGAGCCTCAACCGACTGACCTCGAAAACAATGTAAACCTTCGTCAGGGATTACATGGCCTGCAAAATATGCTGCAAACTTGGATGCAACACCAAAACTGCACTGTCCAAGATTTGCAGCAGAGGCAAAGTGAGATGCACGCTACGCTAGCCAGCATCCAGCAGCAGCTGCAGAAATCGGCGCGACGCGACCGTGTCACTTTCCAAGACACGTACGACCTGCAATACTTGGAAAGTGACAAAAACCTCAACAATAATAGGTTTGTAGGGTCGACCGGCGAGCCTACGGTTTCGGCTCCTTGCCACCCTCGGTACCAAGGGCCTGGAAGGGGGGGACATCACATGGATCGAGGTCTGATGAGCTCGCCCGCGAATACAACGCGATCAACGCTGTCAAGCACCTTGGCCCAGCGCACGGATATTGGTAAGACCGTGCGCCAATGGAAAATTAGATTCAATGGTGCCAAGGGGAAAAGTGTAGAAGAATTTCTGCAAAGGATCGCGGAATGTCGCAGGTTGACACCGCTCACGGACGAGGACATGCTCAATGCCATGACGGAGCTCCTCGACGGTGTCGCCCTGCATTGGTACCGTCTATCTCGGAAAGACTGGACCACGTGGCAAGAGTTCTGCCACGCAGCCCGGAGCTGCTACGGCGTCGATCTACGCTTCCAAGCTGAGCTAATCAGCGAAGCGCAGCGGCGTACGCAGGCGAAGCGCGAGCCAACACGTGACTACGTGTTTTGTTTGTTAACGATTCTCAATCGGTTCGAAGAACCATGGTCGGACGACAAACAGCTCGCCCTGATCTACCGTAATCTACTCCCGGAGATACAGAAGTTAGTCCCGCGGGAGAAGATTACGAGCGTCAATCGGCTAATCGAGCTTGCTCGAGAGGCCGAATGCGTCCTCGATGCGGAGCGAAATTATAAGCCACCGCCATCACCTGAGGACTGCATAATGCCCGAAGTGGCCTTCCATGCGGCCGACACGTCTCAAACGCGCCCGAAACCAAGGATCGCGGCCGTGGACGTGAAGCCGCCCAACTTCAAAGCTCTAGTGCGAGAAGTTTTACAAGAGGCTGGCTTTAGAGCCACCTCACCTGATTTAGAGGCGCCAGGCGTCGCAGCCCTTATCCCGAAGAGAAGCGGTCGCGAACCACGCCCGAGGTCGCCGCGTACAGGAAAAACCAGAGCGTCGACCTCACCTAAGTCGGAGAGGAAGCCCTCCTTCAAAGGAAAGCTGGTGCACGAGCCCCTCAGTGACAAGAACAAAGGTCGGACAGCAGGTCCTGATCCGCGGTTCTTGTGCTGGGGCTGTAGTTGGCCTGGCCACACCTTGCGCAGCTGTCCCGAGTGTTCGGGAAACGCGAAAAAGGGCGAGTAATTGAGGTCCAACTCGCCCCTACGCTCCGTGAGACCTCTGAAGATCAGCATGCAACTGCGAGGACACAGGGTAATGATGATTGCCCCCTCCTGTCTGTAAGGGAGGAGCATCACGACCGTGACTCCGCTGACTCAGCCACAAGTGTCGACCCCGATCGGTATTCACGATGGTGGGTACAGGTAGGCATAGGCGAGTTTCGCATTCATGCACTGCTGGATGCAGGGGCTGCTCGTACAGCTCTCGGAGCAATCGGCCTGCAGATTGCATCTGCCCTCGGTCGTCTAGTTCGACCCTTTCCTGGATCTGGCGCTCGATTCGCCACGGGAAAAATTGAGCCGATAATAGGCCAGGTGGCCCTTCCGTTTGCCATAGCAGACGTAGAAATGGAGCTAGACGTCATCATAATTCCAGACTTGGAAAATGACTGTCTGCTCGGTGCAGACTTCTACCGCGCCTTCAATGCGGTCATCCACCCGCGCGACAACACCATGTCGATCGAGGGTGCTGCGGATTTCGTTCCGTTACAACTCTGCACCGTCTCAGTTACCTCGGCGTATTCGCTTGCCTCTATAGGCTTGGCCGATATTGACGATAGTCAACGCCGAGCTCTCGAGGAACTCCTCGACCGGATGCTGCCTCCGGCTGATCAGCCTCTGGGCTGCACGCATCTGACCGACCACGTGATCGATGTTGGCGATGCTAAGCCGATTAAGCAGCGTTATTATCCGGTCTCTCAGAAGATAGAGCTGGAAATGCATGCGCAAGTTCGCAAGATGCTTGATCAGGGCGTAATTCGCAGATCAACCAGCGAATGGTCTAGCCCCGTCGTGATGGTTCGCAAGAGCGATGGGAGCTACCGATTCTGTGTGGACTATCGCAAATTGAATTCCGTGTCCAAGGTCAGCGCGTACCCGCTTCCTTACATGGACGTAATCTTACGGAAACTGAGAAATGCGCGATACATCTCCACACTGGACCTCAGCAGCGCCTACCATCAGGTCCCTCTTCGTGAGGAATCGCGACACCTCTCTGCCTTCACGGTTCCAGGCATGGGGTTATTCGAATGGACCCGTATGCCATATGGTGTCGCCGGTGGCCCTGCCACCTTTCAGCAGTTAAGCGACAAGCTGATCGGCCCTGAAATCGAGCCGGTGGCCTTCGCCTACCTCGATGATGTGATCATCGCTACGGAGAGCTTTGACGAGCACCTCAGGTGGCTCGAACATATCCTGAGACGGATTTCCGATGCCGGCTTGACCATCAATCGGCAGAAAAGTAAATTCGGACTCGCGGAGGTACGGTTCCTCGGCGTCCTCGTGGATCGTGACGGTTTTCGACCCGATCCGGATAAGATTGCACCAATCTTGACTTACGCCGCACCAAAGAACCTGAAGCAGATCCGTAGGTTTTTAGGCCTTGCGTCCTGGTATCGCAAGTTCTTAGAGACCTTCGCAACGCTTGCTGAGCCTCTCACCCGATTAACCAAGAAGAACATCAAGTACCATTGGGGAGAAGAGCAACAGCAAGCCTTCGAACAAATCCGGGCGCTCGTCGCATCTGCACCCGTCCTTTCTCGACCGTCGTTTGGAGAAACGTTCGTCATCCAAACGGACGCCAGCGACTCGGGACTAGGCGCCGTGCTCACGCAAGCTGTTGATGGCGAGGAGCGCGTGCTCTCCTACGCTAGTCGCACGATGACTGCGGCTGAGCGTAACTATTCGGTCACCGAACGCGAGTGCCTCGCCGTGCTATGGGCTGTGCGTAAATTCCGCCCGTACGTCGAGGGCTATCACTTCCAGGTGATAACCGATCACAGCAGCCTTCGTTGGCTGCACTCATTGCGCAACCCCACGGGCAGACTCGCCCGTTGGGCCTTGGAATTGCAGGGATACGACTACGAAGTCATCCATCGGAAAGGTACCTTGAATTGCGTACCAGACGCCCTCTCTCGTTTGTACGAAGACGAGCCGACCTGCTAAGTTGCCTCCCTCAGCGTCACCGATGTGCAAGACCCCTGGTATTTGCGCCTTCGTAAGAAAGTGGTGAGCGATCCGACCAACCTCCCATGGTGGAAAGTCGTTGGGCAGCGACTATACTACTACCGTCCCGATCCTGCCGTCGAAGATTTAGTAGACGACCAGGATGCGTGGAAGTTAGTCGTGCCTAAAGAAGATCGTCGTACCGTTCTGCATGAATGTCATGAGGAGCCCACAGCTGGTCATTTCGGACGCCATAAAACATATGACCGAATTGCACGATCATACTATTGGCCATCAATGCACAAAGATGTGACACAATTTGCCCGTGACTGCACCGTGTGCCAACAATGTAAGGTACAGCAGACTGCACCAGCTGGCCTGATGGGCCATCGAACGGTCACCCGCCCTTGGGAAATAGTAGCTGGAGATGTGATGGGTCCATTTCCGCGATCTACCCGGGGATACGAGTATTTGCTCGTCTTCATGGATCTATTCACTCGCTGGGTAGAATGTATTCCCATCAGAAAGGCGAATGCGCAAACGATTCGCCGCGAGTTGAAAGATCGCGTATTTTTACGCTTTGGTACGCCCGAAGTATTCCTATCGGACAATGGCACCGAATTTCGTAATAAAATCATTGAGAAATTCCTTGTGGAGCGTGGGGTGGAGCATTCCACGATACCCCCTTATCACGCTCAAGCCAATCCGGTAGAGAGGGTCAATAGGACTCTGAAGACCGCGATAATCGCCTTCATTGAGGAGTCTCACAGTACTTGGGATGCGCACATCGCCGAGCTGATGTTCGCGTACAATACATCCGTACAAGACTCCATTGGCGTAAGTCCGGCCTTCCTTAACACGGGTCGTCACCCCTCAGCCCCTGGCACACATCGTCGCCAGGAGGAGCAGCGCGCACAGATTGCGCAAGAAGAGGCTGCTCTACAACATTGGAAAGAGCGCATGGAGAAATTATCTGATCTCCATCTAAAGGCAGCGGAAAACTCGCAGAAAGCGCAGGCAAAGCAAGCTCGCTATTATAATGCGAGACGTCGCGACGTGCATTACGCGATTGGCGATCGCGTATGGCGGCGTAATCGCATCCTCTCGTCAGGCATACAGGGCGTAAGCGCCAAGCTGGCCCCAAAATTCGACGGGCCCTTTACCATCACGGAGAAACTCGGCACGAATGTTTATCGACTGATCGACTCTATGGGAAGAGATGCTGGTAAGCATCACGTCGCCGACCTGAAGCCCTACCATCGAGATCACGACCCCGAAGATGATAGCAGTTCCGACACGGAAGAGCCTTCGGGTGAAGAGCGTGACTGCGATGCGTCGAATTGTAATGTCGAGGCGAGCGAGCGAATCCGCATTGTAACACCACTGGTGAGCGTACGGCGCCCCGACGACGCGCCTCATTGTAATTCCGATACAAGCGTGCGAAGCGATACCCCCGCGGGCAATGCCACGCGATCTAAGACCGATATCGCACCGCGTAGATTAGGGAGGCCGCGTAGGACGCGAATCGTAACCCGTCGAAGAACCCAAGCGCGAGCCCCTGCGGAGCCCGATAACAGCGGAGCCGCCTGCCATAACGACGTGCACCTGGTGAGGCGAAAAGTAGGTCGCCCCAGGAAGAGCGGACGCTCAACCCCGCCGCGGGACCAATCTCCCCGCCGCACTCGGGCCCAAGCTCGCACCCATCAACGGGCCGACTAACTTCGATTATTGACTGGCGCCGTTATTGACGGAGGAACACCGGCGATTGTTACCTCCAAAAACAACTGCGTCTAGGGAAGAGAGTTCTTTACCCGTCCTTCCTCATCCCAGTGATCCTCAGCGGTAGATCGCAGCCACCCCGTTCCTCATCCTGACACGATGGTCGATCCGAGAGAGAGATGTTGGGTCGAGCTGTCACGCTTCGGCTACCAGCGTCTGGAGGGGGGGCGTGTGACGAGGAACGCAAGCAGTGCGTGCGCCTGCCTTCCCCGTCCCGTTGCTCTCTCTCTAGCCGTAGCATGTACATATTTATCTGTATATTTATATGTAGAAATGTTTATATGTTGCAGGCCGACGCACAACCACCGGCGGAGAGGAAAGTGAGAGAGAGAGCGGGGAGTGGGGAGAGACAGCCACGCGCGCGAATTAGAGAGAAAGAAAGAGAGCCGCGAGGAGAAGACACCGCGTACCGGCCCTCTACACACGTCGTCCGTGTTCTTTCTTCCGGTTGCTAAAGCCGTGCCGCGACGGTTCGTGTCTGGGAACCTACCTTGTGTTCCAAGGTTCCCCTCCGCCTCGTACCTCGTCCTCGGGGAGAGTGCCCGGTAACGCGCTCGTGGTGCTACAGCGGTGCAAGGGTATGCAGTGTACCCGCGCCGAATACGAGCTCGAGCGGACGAATTGTCGTCCGCTCCATCTACTCGGAATAACCGCCCCATCCCGGAGGTCAACGTCACCGCCGCCCCCGGCAAAGGAAGGCGCTATTGCGCTTCGAGAACGCGCTGCGAGACCTGCGGGTTCCGGCTCTCTGTAAGTGGCAGCTCCTTTTCTCTCTCTCTCTCTCTCTTCCCGAACGCCCCGCGCGCCGTCGCCTCGGCGACCCTCGGCCTGCGTCCCGCACGCCTCGTATATAGGCGCTGCATCGTATGTGTGTCTTTGGCGCCGCGGCATTAAATCTTATTTAAATTTTAATTATCTGTCTTTTCTTTTCCATTAGCCATCCTATTCCACGCGCCGTCCCACAACGCGATATTTCGCCCTTCGCGGACCGCCCCTCTCCCTCGCCGAAATCCTTCGGGGCTAAGCCCAGCCGGGCACAGATTTGCAACGGCCGTGCCCGCCGTCCTCGTGCTCGAGGCGGACACGCGCACCGTTACAATATATATATATATATATATATATATATATATATATATATCAGGCTAAATGAATAATAAAATTATCAAAACTTAGGCATGCATTAAGACTTTTCTTTTACAAATAATATAGTAATTTCAATTTGATTTTCTTCTAAAGGATGTATCAAGGAGGGAATAGGTCCAGAACTGTAATTGACAAGGCCTGATTTAGATTTCTTTTCCCTTTATTGATTGCGATGTACATTATTGCTCAACCTCGCTCCAATCTTCCTCACTGCATTCTGCAATTTAGAGAAATATGTTAATTGTTAAGTATGAGCGTGGTCAGCCTAACATGTGTTTCAACGCTTAACCCTTTAGTGAATATGTCTGCTAGTTGATTTAACCCATTTGATATCGACTAGCCCTTTAATAACGTATTCTTTAATGTAATGTTCCTTGCGTTAGATCATGTGCCTTAGCTTGCTGCTACCGTCTGTTTTTGCGCATGCCTGAGCTGTCTGATTATCGCAGTATAACGTGACTGGATACAAATCTTTCCGGAGAATGATTTTTACGGAGTTGTGTAACGCGACGATTTCCTGACACGTGTTGCTCATCGCCACGTATTCCGCCTGACAAGTAGTTAGAGCTACACTTGGCTGTTTTTGTGTTTTCCAGTCAACTGTGTCTCTATACAGTTTAATGATATAGCCGCATGTTGTTAGCGAGTCTTTGCAATCGGATAGACTCGCGTCGGAGTAAGCTATAAGTGATTCATCGGACCCTTTGTATATTAAGCCTAGCTCTTTCGTACGTGCTAAGTATTGGAAAACTCTGGTTACCATTTTCCATTCGAAATTGGTAGGTTTTATCTGGTGTCTGCTTAGAACATTGACCGCATATGATATATCCGGCCTGGTGGTATTTGCTAGGTATAATACCGAACCTACAGCTTCCCTGTATAATGTGTTCGGTATGTCTTTGTTGTTATATTCGGTTTCTTCTCGATTTTTCCTATCTAGATTAGAAGCATCGTTCTGCGTTATCGGTGTTCCTACTGCTCGAGTTTGTTCAAAACCGAATCGTTTTATTATGTTTTCGATGAACTTAGTTTTCAAATATTTTAACTTTAAATTCTTTACTAATCGTTTTGATTGTTTCATCTATTTTTCTTTCGTTGTTACTCGTAATTAATATGCCATCGACATATAATAGCATTATTGTAGTGTTATGTTCATGATTTTGAATGAATAAACACGGATCTAAGTCACTGTTTTTAAACCCGTATTTGTTTACCGTTTCAGTAAACTTAATGTTCCATCTTTTCGGACTCGTTTTAAGACCGTATACTGATCTCTTTAGTTTTAAAATATTTTTCTGGCTTCTATTCGAACATTCGCTTATCCCTTCTGGAAGTTTTAGGTAGATGTTTTCCTCTATATCTTCGTATAAAAACGCGATCTCTACATCGAGTTGTTTTAACGGCAGATCGTATTTATTTACTATTGCTAAGAATGATCTTACTAACAAGAGTCTCGATACTGGTGCGTAAGTTTCACGTATATCAATTATTTTTGTCACCAAAGCCTCTAATTACTAACATTGCTTTATACGTTATTTTTCCGTCATTATCTATTTTACGTTTAAATACCCAGCGTGAATATAGTATATTAGGTTTGTTTTGTTCTTTGTACATTGATTCTTTCGTAATTTCTTTAAACACACTCTTCTTGTACATTAAGTTTATTTTTTTGTTAATCGCGTTTTGCCATAGTTTACTTTCGGGTGAGTTTATCGCTTGTTTGTATGTTTGTGGATCTCCGTTTATTTTCGCTAAAAGTGCGTGATATTTAATATCCGTGTTTTCGTTCGTTTCGCTTTTGTTTAGCGAATATATTATTTGACTGTCTACTTTTCTAGCCATGCTACGTGTTAGTCTCGATTCTTTATTTGGCTTTGTTTCTGTTTTCGTGTTCCCGAAATTTAGTTTACTGCCCTTTTCGAAACTGTTTTTGTAAACCTGATTTTCTATAAACTTAGCGTCTCGCGATTCATAGATTTTCTTTTCTTCGGGTACGTAGATTTGGTAACTGTTGTTTATGTATCCGACTAAGAATCCGCGTATTCCTGTAGTACCGAATTTAACTTCGGTTCCCCTTTGTTTTCTAAAGACTGTTAAGCTTCCGAACCGTCTCCATTTAGTTACATCTATTTTATAATTTTTAGCTAACAGCTTCAGCGGTGCTTCAAAATTTATTGATTTGTGAGGGGTTCTATTATAGATGTAGTTGGCTGTTCTCACAGTGAAGTCCCAGCATGTGGCTGGTAGCCCTGAATCGTGCATCATTGTTCTAACTTTGTTTTCTATTGTTCTGTTGAACCTTTCCGCGACGCCGTTGTGTTCGGGTGTATCGGGACACGTTAGTTGTAGTTCAGTTCCTAACTTATTCAGTATTTCTACTCTGTCTCGCCCGGTGAATTCTGTCCCTTTGTCGCACCTGAGATAACAAACCTTTTCTTCCCTACCGAGAATATTTCTAAAATACCTAACTCCTCTCTCTAAATATTCGGAGATATCACTTTTGTGTAGCATTGGATAAGCCAGTGCTGCTCTGCTGTAATCGTCTATTAAAACTAGAATTAATTTATAACCTCGCGGGTGTGATGCTGGGTTTATTGGTCCCATTGTATCCGTGTGTATAATTTGTAGCGGCTTAGTTGCTCGTTGTCTCGTGGTATTAAATGGTAGTCGTGTACTTTTGCTTATTAAACATGTCTCGCATTCGTATATCTTGCGCAAGTCCAGCTTGTCGGGTTTGCACGGGGCAATCGAAATGTTTTTGAGACATTCGACTAAGTATTAGCCGGAGATGTGACCCAGTCGAACGTTCCACAGTATGGTTTGACTTAATGCTTTTGTTTTATTTGTATCTGTTACTGAACTTTTATTTTCTGTATTTGTCGATGGATCTGAGTCTCCATTGACTAATACATTGCCTACGCTATTTTGTGATTCGTTCCCTTGTGTTGACACTGCGCTACTCCTGCTCCTAGTCATGTATGTGTTGTTCACGTGAGCCTCAGCTGTTTGGGCTTTCTTTGAACTAATTTTATTTTCGAGCGTGAATGTCCAGAATGGAGATTCATATCGTCCTGACATTATTGATTTCTTGGTTGATGGATCTAAGATATCGATTCGTTTATTATCCATATATACCTGAAGCCCCTGTTCTACTAACTTCCATAATGAAAATAAGTTTTTAGACAAGTTGCTAGAATATAATACGTTTTCTAATTTAAATGGTTTGCCTGATTCTGTTCGCGTTGCTATATTACCGATGCCTTCTGCTCGCAAATCAGAATTTTTATTCGCACATTTATTGTTATTATTGTAGTTTAAGTCTAGTTTCTTAAATAATAATTTTTGTATTGCATATATGTTCAGTTGCTCCAGAATCTATTATAAATTTTAATACATTTTTATGTTTAATTTTCCTGATATCATATTTATTAAGTGTGTTTAATATATGTTCATGTATATTCTTACCTTTTGGTGTGCTGACCTCCGGGATTGCAGCAAGGCCGAATGGATTTTTGAGCTTTTGCCCGCTGCTCTCGTCGCTTTTCGGCGAGTATGTCGGCTTTTTACCCTATTTTTGCCATAGTTTGGCCTCTGATCTCTTTTATCAAATCTTCTCTTTTGATTACAGTCTCTCGCCAGTTGACTGCCTGCATTCTGGCAGTTATAGCAATATCTTTTGCCCGGATTCGGGCAGTTGACATTAATGTGTCCGTTTTGTCCGCATGAGAAACACCTCTTTTTCTCCACACCATTACCTCTTATTTCGCGTCTTGGCTCTCTGGGCGCTTCTCTGTTATAATACGCGCCTCTGCTTGGCCCCGGACGCCTCCGTGTAAAGGGCGGAGACGACCGGCTATTGCCGATGTTGAATAAGCTCATTTGAGCCTTTTTTACACTCGCTGGTTTTACTGCTTCCACCTGCAATATCAGCTGTTTTAACTTTTCGAGTTCCATCTCTACTCCTACAGTGCCTTCATGAAGGCAATCAACTAATATCGTCTCGGGAAGAGATCCAGCCACGGCGTTGTAGAATATGTCGCGTTTCTCGTCACTGGCTAATTTCTTAGACCTCGGAGCGTTCTCAAATTCTCGCACCTTGTCTTCAAACCTATTCCAAAACTCTGCGGCTTTTTCTCTTCCCGGTACGTATTTAAGCTTGTAAAGTTCTTCTCTCGCGGCTACTCGCGTGACGCTACATTCTAATCGTTTATAATCTTCAAGTTTATCTAAAATTTTCTTAGGCGATTTAATATCTACAATTCTCTGATAATAGGTTAAGTCAATATGATTTATAATTATTTCATGGACTTTGTGTTTGTCTTCTTCAATTTTCTTTTCCGAAAAACGCGATAGTTCATTAGCATTTGGATTAAGTACGTATTCTAATTTCTTAGTTCTTAACTCTATTTCAAAATAATCATTGAAAATATCAAAACGCGTATCCGCGGTGAGTTTATATTTTCGCGTCGTTCCATTATCTTTTCCGATTATATTTTCTAATTTTTCAGCTAATAAATCTATCTTATCATCTTTAATTCTTTCTTTTAATTTTGACTCTACTAATTTATCAACTGTCCGTTCAATATATTTTTCAATTTGATTTTCACTGCAATCGTTTTCATTAACAATCGCGTGGCTTGTTTCATCAATTTGATCCACATCTCTTAATTTTTCAGACATTATCGCATCTTTGTTGTTGTTTGGCAGTTCATTTTCTGCATCTTTTTCATTATTTATCATTATATTATTCACATCTCTCTCTGTATTTGACAGTTCAATGTCTGCATCTTTTCTGTTATTTACAATTATAGTATTCACATCTTTCTCTATATTTGGCAGTTCAACATCTGCATCTTTTCTGTTATTTACAATTACAGTATTCACATCTTTCTCTATATTTGGCAGTTCAGTATCTGCATATTTTCTATTTATTAACTCTTTTTCTTTCACCTCTGCCGGCAATTGATTGCCGCAGGGATTCTTTTCAGTCTCAGTGTCTATTCTAATCATATCTTTGTTATTTGCATGAAATTTTAATATATTTAATTTTTCAATAATATTAGATAAATTAATATTGTTTATACTTACATCATCCCAGTTTTCTTCGTTGTCCATGGATCGTTCAACTACTTTACCTTGAGAGATAAGGGGCATCTCTCGTCTTGACCCTTCAAGGAACGGATTGCCCCCGGCCCAGGGCTTCTGCTGCGGTATAGGTGGTTGCTCATGTGATACCTTGATGGCTTCAGCGACTTCGCGACGTACCTCGTCGCGCTCTCTCTTTCGCACAGAATCGCAGACCTTCTCTACGCTGAGAATTCTCGGCCTCTCTCTCGCCTCATGGCCTTTAATAGCGACCAGATTGTCGACATGAAATCACATTATTTCGGCAAGTTGGAATGCCATACCTTGCACCAATTCTTGGTTTGCTTCCTTCTGAAGTCGGAAAAACTCTGACCTTTCTCTGACCGTTTCAATTCTCGCTTCTGTAACGCGAGCTTCATTACGTCTTTCTACCTCCTCAAGAGCTCTCCTGAGCTCGTCCCTGGTTATGGGAGTTTTCTTGGTACCTTCTGAAATTTCAAGTTTTAGCGTCTTTACGCCTCGAGGCCACTTGCGAATGAGCACCTCCTTCTCTGCTGCGGGTAGCAGGTATCCAATTTGGACAATTTTCTCATCCGAAAAATATATATAAACGCTACTAGCGTCCTCTGCAGCCAAGGAAACGTAAACTTTCCTTCCGTTGGTGGCGAAATACAGCTGCTTCTCCGTCCATATGCGAGTAAGCGCCTGAGCTATAGTAGCTTTCTCTTCTTCGCCACCTGATAATTATAAAGCTTTAATTAGTAGACCATGCAATATAATTATCCGCATCGGTGGTTGATGTTGACTAGGGGCTTTTAAATAATCTTTCGCAAAATTACGTGTTTTAATTTACATTTTTAAATCGATCGAATGACACATTTTTTAAGATGCGCACTCCCGATTTTCATGCAAACACTCATTCTAACATTCTTTCTAACTTTTATCTATTTCGCGTCAATCACTCTCATACTTTTGCTTTTACTTATTTTCTATGACTTAGCCTTGGTGGTAGTGTTAGTATAGTTGCTCATTTTATCTCTCTCTTTTTTTATGTATTTATATTTAATTAGTTAATTTTCCAATACTTATTTTCCGGGTTTATCAATCCAGTTATTAATTTTCCAATGCTTATTTTTCAGATTTATCAATCCAGTTATTAATTTTACAATGCTTATTTTTCAGATTTATCAATCCTTGTAAATATCTTTATATTTTATCGTCACCACCAGTGGTATTGAAATTTTTGAATTTGGTTGGAAAATTATTTATTCAGATTTTTCCTAATTTTCCAGAGAGTATTTGCCAAAATCTCAAATGAAATTCCACTATTCTTTTTCGTTTAAAAAGGCCTTTATCACTCCCGCACAAAGATCACTGCGAATCGCTCGCTATCGTTCGACCACGTGCGCGGAGAATTTCGCGCCAAACGTAACAAATGAAAATTGCTATTTTCAGTAAATTAACGAAAAATATTTTAATCTGCTTTTAATCTAACTCTATTACGCTGTGTAAGCGTGCTAGGCCTAATAACCTGTTGGGATGGGTGAAATAACGAAGCAGAGAACAAACAGAATATATGAAATATCAGCAGATCTTTATTAACACGTCTTACTATATCGAAGCTACAACATGAAGTGAAGCGCAGCGAGGCGGCGCTAGTCCGCCAAGCGGAGCGCTCATCACACACACGTGTAACCGTAGGGTAAAGAACGAAAGTTCACAGAAATGTATCGAGCTAACGCTCTTTATTCCTACACACACACACACACACACATATATATATATATATATATATATATATATATATATATAGAATAAACTTTTGGTTTTTATCTTTTTTAAAACATTTTTATAAAGTTTTGGTACCTGCAGAGATAATAAGGGGAGATCGCCGACGCTTATGGGCCAGACTGCAGTAAAAATTTTCGACTGAAAACGAGGGCCTCTGGCGGCCAAAGCGAGGTACTGGCCGTTTCGTGCGATATTCAAGATGTTGTTTTTCGAGCTCGTGCGATGGCGCGATCGAGGGAGGAGACGGCTGTCTTCGGCGCGTGCAGAGAAAAAGCTTGTCGAGACAATAGGCTGGCAGCGGGGGGTGCAATAAAACATAAGTAGCTTATACTGACCAAAACGAAGTTTTATTGCTACATGTATATATATATATATATATATATATATATATATATATATATTCTCGCAGCAGCTAGCAAGCAGCTCGAAGTTTTGAAACCTACGGCAACTTTAAGGAAAACTGGCAAACATTAAAGCTGAGAAAATCTCTTATAGCAAAGAGCTGCCAAATTGTTCAAGTAGTCGACTAACGCGATTTTTATTAAAATTTTTAAATATACGTTTTTTAGGATTCTGATTATATATATGGTAGTAAAAATTGGTGATAAATTCAATTTTATAATAAATCACATTAATACCCAGTGAAAATATTGTTTTTCTAACTTATCTCGTAAAATACAAAAAATTCCATTAAATGATGTAACTAAAAGTTCAAAATCTCACCAAAATACATATTTTTTAATCTATATATTTTTTCTTTAAACGTTTTTTATTAACAACAATGCACATCACCGTAATATTCTCATTGACTATTCTATATCCTTCGTTAGTTTGAATATATTTTTTTGGGAACTCGGTACAGAAAAATGTATAGAATAAGAAATATGTTTTTTAGTGGAATTTATAACTTTTCTTAATAATCCTTTTTGGAACTTTTCGTATTTTACAAGATAATTTAGAAAAATCAGATTTTTACGGTGTTCTTATGGTTTTCGCTATAAAAATGAAATTTCCTCAAATTTTCACCATTATATTTATGATAAGCACACAAAAAACATAAACAATATTTCAATATACTAAAGTAAGGCGACTAATATAATCTGCAGGTATAATCTCTTTTTTGTTCAATTCAAAAAGTAACTAGATTTTTCTGTCGGTAATATAATAATGCTCAACAACACACACTTTGTTAAAGATTCTGTAAGATAAAATTTTTGTAAAAGCCTAAAAATCAAAACCTTCGGGTACTAGATAATAGATGGATATTATAAACAAATATGAATATGAAAAACAATTCTTAATAAATAATGGAAATGAATTTAAAAAAATTATTCTACGAATCTCTTCTCGAAATCGTCACAGACAGCTTTATTTTCTGTGATGAACTGTACAATAATACTACAAGTTTATATAAACATAATATTACTTATCTAATAACATAATTTGCATTGCGCTACACATTGAAAACAATTCCAAATGCAAATGAATCAATTTCATAAAAGTATATTTATTGCGATCCAACAAACATTCATTGAAACAAAATTATACAGCCTTAATAGGAACGAATATTCTGCAATTTTGAAACAACCCTGTATTTTAAATAAATCTTTAAGTTTATTTAAAGAGCAAAAAGTCTTTGTTACGTTGCAAATATATAAACAATTCTCGTTTATGTAAATTAATTATATAACAAAATATGTATTAGATTTTTATATTACAAGTTCTAATTCTTTCTATTTACATTATCATCTCGCGCAATTTTTTAAAGAATATTATTTACATGGTGCTACACACTGAAAACAATTCGAAATGCAAATGAGTCGATTTCATAAAAGTATATTTATTGCAATCCAACAAAAATTCATTCAAATTCTATTGAAACAAAAATATACAGCTTTAATAGGAACGAATATTCTACAATTTCGAAACAACCGTATATTTGAAAGGAATAGTTGAGTTTATTTAACGAGCAAAAATTGTTAAGTTACAAATATTTTTAAATAATTAGAATTTCTAATACACCATACTTGCCTTATTCTATACTTTTGTATAAAATAAATTTAAAGTATGTTTTATTTGGGTAAGTAATTTTTAAAATTAAGATTTTTAGTGCTGAAGAGTACATGTAACTGCCTTATTAAACAGTTAAACACTCTATTTATTAGGATTAAGTCCTAATAATAACCCTAATTAACATTCCGATCGGGATGCCTAAAGCTTGAACGGCAGATTGTGTGCGTTGAACATTCACTACGATTGCGTTTTGTATAATACAAATATATTACCTATAATATATATATATATATATATATATATATATATATATATATATATATACAAGAAATATATTCAATTTTTTAAAAAACCATTTACTCAAACGAATGAACTAGTTTTCTCAAATGGTGGATTAGATATATTTGATTATTCCCTGACAGTTGTAAAATCTAATAAATATTTACATAATTTTATTAAACGAAGCACAAAGATTTAAATATTAAAAGTAATAAATAAATAGTAAAAACTACAAAATATATATATATATAAATCAAAAAAATATTTTCTATTTTTGAAAAAATTATTTACTTATAACATATAAGTAGTTTTATTAAAAGATTAATTCCTTTAAATTTAATATTTAAATCTTTGTGCTTCGTTTAATAAAATCGAAAAAATGTTTATTAATTTTTAACAACTCGTTGGGTCTAATCAAATAAATATATTGCACCTTTGATAAAGCTATTTAATTGTTCATATTGAATAGCTTTTCCAAAAATTATATTTGTTAAATTTGAGTATTGTAACGTTGTGCGGACTTCCGCTCGTCACGTACTTCCACTTACCGCCTTTCCTCCGGTATACCTCCAGGGCAGGAACTCGGGCTGGTGTGCGTGTTGTTCGTCGATGTAGCAAATGGATTTATGTGTATGGATGTATATATATATATATATATATATATATATATATATATATATATATATATAGGTATGCGGCGAATTTTAAGAAATAAATGGCGTCATATAATAACAAAAATAACAATTTAATATGCTGTAACAAATTTAATCATGGTACAGAATACCAGCCACTATCCTCCTCGCCATATCGTACTCGCGCGCACCGAAAATTTTCTACCTTCCTCGCGTTTGGTGGCCGCCGCTTCCTAATCTCTACCGCGTTCCCTTTTCCCCGCTCGCAATATTTACAGTAATATAATTAACATTGACGGGCGCGCAGGCCCACTCACCCGCTACCGCTATATATAGACGAGGGCGTCCCCTCGTGCGCTCGCTGCTGCTATCCGCTTCTCTTCCGCGGTGGTCTCCCTGGGAGAGAGAGAGAAAAGAGACAAGAAAAAGTTTGTCTCGTCTGGCACCCTCCGCACAATCTACTCTCACCACTTACACAGTTCTGGTCCACACTTCACTCTACTTCCCGACTACCGTTTCTCGCACTTCACCTTCCGTACTCTTGCCTTCCGGACACGATCTACTTAGTTCTACTAACTAATGGTTTTCTGTTGGGCGACAATGGCTGCGGCACGTGTGTCGTACACCGGCTTTCAAAATATTCTGAAATCCTCTTCGTCTTCATCCTTGATCCTCCAATCGCAGCTCTTCTTTTCGTTATCCTCCAATTATCAGCCTTCTCCCCCAATTTGCACCAATTATCCTGCGTCTTCTCCGATCTGCGCCAATCTCGGACTCTTCCGTAATTTTCATACCGTTTCGACCGACATTATCGGTCTACAATGACTGGTTTTATGACTTGTGCCGCGCGCCAATTTCAAATTTACCTGGGAGATATATCTATATATATCTCCCCATCGGTAGTTCGGTGCGGCGCCGCTAAGAGCGGTGGCGCTGTTGGCCGCTTCTTCTCCGCGGCGATTTCCGTCTTCACGCTGGCTGCTACTTCCAGTGCGGTCGTTTGCAGTGCGGACGTCGCACGCTGTGTCTCTCCGACTCTCACTAATCTCGTTGTGTTTTTCAGCGTCTCCACGCGCCCTTTCTGCTTGTTGAGCTGACATCGTTGAGCTCGATTGTCGTTGCTGCTTCCTTTTCTCTGTGCGGCTTCTTTGCGTTCGTTCGAGCAGCGGCCCATGCGGCGTCCAGTATGTTGCACTTAACCTGCTGCGGCCACGTGTCTTCAAATCTTCCACTTCCCGCTTGCAGTGTCTACATCGCTTTTGGACCTTTGCCACGTATGCTTGTTTCTTTTTTTTTTTTATTTTATCTCTTTAGTTTAGTATCTCCACTCGCGTCTACTTTACGATTTCATCATATCATTTCCCCGTTTCGAGGTTATGTTCTCTCTCTCTCTCTCTATATGTATATTTAACTCTTCTTTATTTCTCTGCCTGCATCATTTTATCTTTTATTTTCTTCTTCTATCTACCTTTCTTCTTCTATCTTCTCCTATTTTTCCTTCTTATCTATACTTTTCTTGCTGTCAATTCTATACATATCTTTCCTTTTTATTATATGCATTCATGTCTTGCTTCAATCTTCTCCTTCTATCCTCCCCTCCTTCTATGCGAATACCTTCTATTTGTTAACTGCATCCCTATAACTTTTCTCGCTAATTTTACTTTTATCTTTATATATTATTATTTTCATTTTCAGGTTGTAGTTGCTGAAATTCCCATTGCAGTATATATATAATTTTTTAAATATTTATTTATTTCACTTTATTTTTTACGTATATGTAGTTCCGTTTAGTAAAATTCAAGAGTTATTTATTACTAAGTTATATATTATTTAGTTTAATGTAATAAATATATGTTCGCTATTCAAATAAACTTAATTGTTTTTTTTCAAGTATATGGTTTACTATAAATTACAAAATATTCATTCGTGTTAAATATGTATGTTTCTGTTTTAAACATAAATTTAAATAAATATTTGTTGTATTCTAATAACTATTGAATTAATTTTAATGAATGCATGATATAATGTAAATAACAATGAAATAAAATTTATTATATAAAAATTTAATGAATGTTATTATATAAAAAATTTACAGAAAGTATAATTTTTTATATCAAATTAGTCTTATTATTAAGTTCAACGCAATCTTATTATCAAGTTTTAAACTCCAAATTTTAAGAAAATACGTATGTGTGTGTGTGTGTGTTTTTTTTTTTTTTTTTTTTTTTTTTTAAGCGTAGGCAGAGCAAGCTCTGCACTAGTGGCCTCTCGAAACCAGCATCCCGCCGGAACTATCCGGGAATATTAATTCGGCGGGGCTGTCAGTTAGCCTATACGACTTCTCTTCTTATGACACTATCCTACGTCCCCCATCCACACAGGTGATCAGGGGTTCGGTGTTCGTCCTCTGTATCTTAAAATAGAATCAGTTAGCCTGGTTCATCCTGGGCCATTCGCCTAGTTCTATCGGCATATCTAAGTTTGGTCATCATCTCTTTTGCGAAACCGGCTACTGCCTTCCAGTTTTCAGAAGATTCCAGCATTATTGATAGGATGCTCTCTGGTCTTATTGGCTTATTGATGATGTTCATCAAGTGCTCACGTTGTGTTCTAAAACGAGGGCAGCTCACTAATATATGCTCGGCATCCTCGACCAAAGTCGGACAGATGGGGCAGAAATCATTATTATCCAGGTGAAAGCTGAAACTCGTTGCGCTTTTTCGCCAGATATCTTTAGATGCTCTTTGACGTTTAACCTGGCATTAAGCTGTACACCCAAGTATCGTAAAGATGGCGCAGAACTAATGCGGCAGCTACCAACTTTAAGAGTAATACTATCTACCTTCTTACGACTGCTGACAAGAACTACTTCTGTCTTGTGCTCCGCTAATTGTAGACCAGCCGACTTAATCCACCTACTGATGTTGCTGATTGCCTCATTGGCATTTTCAGTTAGTTCATCAAGGGTCTTAGCCGTCACTACTAGAGCGATATCGTCGGCGTACCCTACTGTTATTGAACCAGGCGGTTGTGGAATCCTCAACACGCCATCATATATAATATTCCACAATATAGGTCCCATAACTGAGCCCTGGGGGATTCCCGCAGTAACCTTATGCGATATAATGCCTTCATCCGTTCGGTATAATATTATCCTATTCTCAAAGTAGTTGGCCACGATATTCTGTAAATAACCAGGTACTCCGAACTCTTTAAGAGAACTCATAATAGAAGACAGCGCGCTGAATTAAAGGCATTCTTGACATCTAGAGCGACAATGGCACAATACTGTTTAGTGCCACCTTTCCATCTCTTACCACTGATTGTATTTCTTGCGGTACACACTACCAGTTTAATGGCATCGACTGTTGATTTTGATTTCCGAAATCCAAATTGGCGTGAGGATAAGCCGTGCAATCCTTTAGTGAATGCTTCCAGTCGGCTACATGTTATTTTTTCAAATATTTTACCTACCGTGTCGAGCATATACAATGGCCTGTATGATGAAGGATCATCAAGTGGCTTATTGCCCTTAGGTAACAGGACTAACCTTTGAGTTTTCCAGCAATCAGGAAAAATACCCTCAAGAAGACTAGCATTATATACTTTTAGAAATATAGCTGGATTCTTCTGTATCGCCAATTTAACTGCCGCATTAGGGATACGGTCAGGGCCAGGGGCAGCATTGTCTCTAGTCTTAGCGTAAGCATTATGTAGCTCCATTTCTGTTATAGGAGGTATATCGTCCGAGTGTTGCGTGCGCAGTACAGTCCCATGGGTGTCATTGGGAAAGAGAGCGGAAACAATCTTATCAATCAATACCGTGCTAGTGGGTCGTATTGGTGCCCTACTCAATCGTGCCATAACTGTTTTGTATGGTCGTCCCCATAAGTCATTGTTGGCCTCTGCACACAGTTCAAGCCAGCATCGACGCTTGCTTGCCTTAATGGCCTTGACAAGCGCTCTTTGTGCTTCTTTAAATAAACTATTAAACGTATCACGATGGGTGCGGGCTCTTTGGGCAAGTCTAAGTGCGCGATGACATTGTTTGCGCAATTCTGCAATTTCATTTGTCCACCAGTAGACAGATAGACGATGTTTAAATCCGCTCTTAGTCCTAGTCATCGTTGCATCACAGAGATGCGTCAGAGATATGCTTCATGAGTGCATTTGCCAGATGGCCTGGTGCACCATATTCTAAGCGCTCTTCTGATATTATAGTGGCGAACACTTCACAGTCTAGCGATCTGATGTTCCATTTCCGTGTGGGCATCCACTCATTGCACTTGTTCTTTACTTTCTTCTCTGCAATCTCATACAAGATCGGCCTGTGATCACTGTGGGTGTAAAGGTCGCTTACTCTCCAATTAAGGATCCGCTGAATCAAGTCATCACTGGCGAATGTTACATCAATGGCTGATTGTTTATCACCCCTAATGAATGTGTGTATGTGTGTGTGTGTGTGTATGTGTGTGTGCATGTGTATGTTCTTAAAAATTTGGCAGCAGAGTGTAGTAAATGGGATTCACTGGTGTCGACGAAGAAATTCTTTAAGGGCGTATACCCAGGTATACCTTTTCGTAGCCTCGATCATTGCCACGCAGTGAATTAAAATTTTAAGAAAATACGTGTGTGTATATAAATGCATAAATATACACTTACACGCACAGACAAGAAAATCTATACGCATTTCAAGAATTTCGACACCAGTTAATCCCTTTTATTGTATTTATTGTTTCGGCGTCCCCCCTACTGAACGCCGTCACTCCCTTCATCGTACGAGTTCGAAAACCAACATCTGGAATATCGCACGAACGGAGTACCGACGTTCACCGCCGTAGCGCTGAGTGTCAAAATTTTATTGCAATGTCTAACATGGGCATCGGCGATCTCCCCTTATTATCTCTGGTACCTGGCGTTGTCACATCGAGATTAATTGACGAAGTAGACATTGGCTAAGTTTTAGAACACATTGAAACAAATCAGTTAAACTAATTTTCGGTCGAGGATAAATCTATGACAAAAAAACGTCACTGGCTCCCGGACTATAAAGCCACTTCCTTATTCGTAAATAGCAGCCTAAAAAACAATGTATACAAATTGTGATTTAAATCGGGGGCGAATGTTTTCCTGAAGTTTATCAAAAATAACCATCTATAGATGCGTGGATAGCGTCAACAATGCTTGTACTTTTATATAGACGTCTTCAAAGCTAAAAATAATCATTCCTGAATGTCTCATCGATGGCGCTGATTTGTATTCAAACTTATTTTTCTTTTCTGAAATTTTTGTTTGAAATATTTAAAAAAATTTTTAATATTTTTCAGAAAAAAACACGTTTTTTTATTGGATTTTTATAATTTACACTATAAAATTCTTCTTATCGCCAATTTTCTCTGATATTTGAAATTTGTTGCAAAAATACGTAGGTATGATTTTTTGAGAATTAGCGAATTGTTTTCGAAAATTAATTCAATAATTGCCATGTTCTTCTTAATTTTTCGCAAACTATAGTTTGTTTTTTCTATAGATAAAATTAGAATGAGATTTAAATTGGACAATATAAACACTAAAGAAGGAGTAAGTAAGAGGAAGTTTTTAATTTAAGGTAATTATTTAATTAAATTAAATTTTATTGGTATATATTGTAGACTAATTAAGGAATACAGAGCGTCCACTAGATATAATTACGGGGAAGTCGTATAGCGCCCAAATACTTCATAGGTAGTGCCAATGTAGGTGCGAAATCGTAATACTTGCATGTTTGAACCTCAACTACAACTATGTATAAAGTACCATGAACCGTATTAACGAAAAAAATCAGTTTTGACAGGGTGCGAAAAGATTGACTGAGCATTAATGTGTGATAGTGTAAATAAATAATTGTAAAGTATTTTGTTTTTATTTCAGTATATTTTAAATATATATATAGATATATTGTGATTTATATTTATTTTGCCCACCATCCTTACACTTTCCTACAATACTTTTTTGGTTAAACAAATTTTTTTCTCAATACACTCAATAAGAAAACAATTAATAATTGTATCTAGTATTTCTTGTTTGTTATTTTGAGATAATCTAATAAACTTTTATTCTAATTTTTATTTAACATTAAATCTAAAGTATTGTGTTATTTGATTGTTCTGATCATCCCTTTCTTACACAAATATATATATATATATATATATATATATATATATTATAACATTATAACATTAGCCTAACGTCTCAACTATAAAGGTATTTGATTTATTTATTAAGTCGTATATAAGTTTTTCGTCGATATTAAAAAATATCATATCATAATATTGATGGAAAAGCAAGAATTATAAAAAAAAAAATCTTGAATAGTATTTACAATTTGTTCATGAATAATAAAAAAACTTTTATGTTTAAACTTTAATTTTTTAACTATTATTTGTAATTAAGCTGATTATTTCTTTAAAATTATATTCCCTTTCTTAATGTTTGAAATACTTTTATGTTTTATTTGTCATAGTTAAAATAATAAAATGTTTATTTTTCTCACGCTATTATTCATTGCGTGTATCAAACTATCGAACATCGTCTGTCAGCTCGACTGTAGGACAGACATTGTACTTCCGAAAACACATGATATGACCACCTTTATCATTAAATATTTACTCAAAATTACCATTGACATTTTCATGATATCATTTAAATCCTTAAAAAATAATCCATGCGCAGCTCACTTATGAATATGACTTAAAAATTTTTTGAGAGATTTGTTGATCAAGTAAATCTCATTCCTGGTTCGCCTCCCATACGAGTTGATATGTAATGTTCTCCCTTCTCCCGTATTAAAAATATCTACGGAAATATACAGAATTTCTATTTATTCTAATTTTCTTGTGATCGTGTTTCAATAGTCTCGTTACACTCCCCCCTTTTTTTGGGAGCGTAAATTTGAACGCATACAATAAAGGAATTTTCTTACATGGTTAACGACCGAGACTTGTCGGGTACGTCCCGTTCGCCAAGTAATACAATGATTCGTATGAAAAAATTTCCACGTTAAATTTCTTAGCGGATAATTTTTCCAATATTATATTTTTTCAGTATGACGAAATGGCGGATATCATTTTTAGGAATTTTTAGGATAGTTATTTCTGACGGCTAGCTTTTTCCTTGATCTAGACTTTTCTAGCAAGTATTTTCTGGCTGATAATTTTTTCGGCATGTGGATTTGCAAGTAAATTTTTCTGTCGGATAGTCTTTCATTAGGTCTCGAGGATTCCAAGTAAATTTCCTTGGTGGATTATTTTTTTCTTGTTCACCGTGATGGTTGAACTTCATGAACTGGTAGAAATATAATTTTATGCTTAACTGGGTTTGATCCAACATTTCTATTTTATCGAATGGAGTAACGAGATATCTATTGTTTTTATTTTCAGTTTTGTATTTTCTTAAAGTATCTAACCTCAGCATCATCGGATAATTGAGCTTTTTTTTTTTTTCAACGAGAAAGTCTTGTTAAATATGGAGTTGAGAATCTTATTGAATATGCATATTTGTATAAATTTCACCTGTAATAACATCTCCTAACTTCATTAATAAATGATTTTATCTGTCTTATAATCTTTATAAAATAATATATTATACTAATATAATGACAGTCAGACTGTACTTGTTTACAATCACCCCCGAAGAATCTGAAAGAGAAATTAATACTAAAAAAAATTAAATTAAATTAAAAGTAATAAAATAATAAAATAATAAAATAAACTATATTCTATGTTAGCAAAGGACAATCTGACAACCATCACCACCTTCAATTTAATTTTACCTTAGATGTCCGACATTTCGAACCATTACTGTACTACACTACTGTACCACTAAATGTAAAACAAAATTTTTATACTGTTTTAAATTTTTAATAGTATTATCCAATTGACTTGATTCTAATATTAGATTTACATTGAAAACAAGGCCAGTTTGACTGTCATTATATTAGTTAATATATTATTGTACAAAAATTGTAAAGCCAATAAAAACATTTATTAATTTACTTCAGAACAGTCGACACAAGTACAAATTTTCATTTTTAATCTGCCAGAATTGCTATACGAATACTGGCCTTTCAAATTATAGTTTCAAAATAGGTTTTCTGTGGTACATGGCCAGTTCTGGGTGCATTTTCCAATGTATGCCATTTATCATCGCGCGTATGGGCTCTTTCTGTGCCATAATACGAGCAGAAGATTTTGCCGATATTATTACGTTTAGATGTATCGTGAGCTCTTTGTTTACCTCGCTAATAACTTGTTGGATGGCTTGTTTACACACATCCGCCTATATACAAGAGCGCATCGCGGATTATTTACACTTGATTAATATAAATCTTATTTAATTTCTCTTATTAACTTTCTATCAGTCAGAAAGCAATTGAAACTTGTTAGAAAAGTCATCTTTCTATTTTATACGTAGGAGTACTTTAGAATATATAAATCAAAAGACATTTATAATCGAAGAAATTTTACATTGTTGAGTGAAAATTTCTTTCGACTTATAAGTAAACAAACAACTTTATATTATGTCATACAATATTTAGCGTACCAAATAAGAACGCCAATCCCGCACTGTATAATCAAATCTTTTTTTTTATTCTTTATTCATCAATACCATCCAACTGCGCTATTTAACTTAATGAAGGGGAATTCTTCCCAAGTCTGGAGTCGCAGGATTAACTCCAAAATTGAGTGGAAATTTATTATATTCCACCAACACTTTATTCAAGTAATTTCTTTTTTTTTTTTTTTTTTTTTTTTTTTTTTTTTTTTTTTTTTTTTTTTTTTTTTTTTTTTTTTTATAGTCACCACTACTCTATATTTATATATTTTAATAAAAGTTTAATTTAAATAATTAAAAAAAACTTACCATTCGGCCATTAAATATAATTAATAATATAATGACTATCAATAATTCTATCACCTCAATAAATATATATCTAGTGATACTTATCACATTAATTTTTTATCAATTTCTATCATCTTCATCATAATTATATATTTCAAATCTTAACTGGATCTCCTTCAATCTATTATTTTCACTGTACTTCCTCAATTTTATTTCTCAATATTATTTCCTCGATTTTACTTCCTCAATTCTGAATTTCTCTCTCTCTCTCTCTCTCTCTCTCTCTCTCACACACACACACTTTCGCTTTCCACACTTCTTTTATAATTTAATAAATTTATTTTTTATCACAATAATTTCTAATCCATCTTCACTCACCACCGATACTTGAATGGATACCCCACAATTTCAAATTCTCAAAAAAAGGAGAAAGAAAAAAAAACAAGAGAGAATCTCACAAAAGAAAAATAATTTAAATTTATTCCACTCTCGACAAGAGTCAGAAATCAACTGCTCTCTCCACAAAAATTAACATCCCCTCTTCCTTCAAAT
The DNA here is from genome assembly GCA_018907035.1 of Sycobia sp. Sy_11. Taxonomy (NCBI): domain Eukaryota; kingdom Metazoa; phylum Arthropoda; class Insecta; order Hymenoptera; family Epichrysomallidae; genus Sycobia; species Sycobia sp. Sy_11. The sequence goes on along the minus strand of JACCIC010000137.1, from coordinate 947,818 downwards.
ACCGCCAATTTATTATTGCTTGGCGGGCACCAATTACCTTATTAAATTTATTAAACACTCTAATTTATTAATTTATCAAATAGGTCTTGGTTCCCACCTTTACTACTTAAGTCTTAATCCGGTTCCGCTTCCTTCCTATAACTCCTGATTGGAGCAATTAATCTGCCCCTTTCAATTATTCATTAGAATTTCGCGCGCGAATGTACTTAATTCATTTGAAGTCGGTAAGAAGGGTCTCCACTACTATCGGCCATCTACCGGACGCACAACGACATTCCTATACATCTCTTTTTTTCTTTCTTTAATGCCTGAAATGTATATTCTATGCATTCGTATACATTCCGGTAGTCCTTTTTCTGTTCCGCTCTCCACCTCGCCGCCTACGTTAGCGAGCACTACTGCGCAACTCGCACATTATATATGATTAGTATGTGTGTCGTTTCATCGTGCATCTCTAGTATATCATCGGAAAGAAATCCTGCACCTAACAACAACACTTTATATGAGTGTTAACCTCAAATTGGTTTGATAACTCAATTTGTTTATTATATTTCTAATAAAGTTATTTTATTTAAGTGTGTTTGATTTAATCATCTTTCTTTTTTTTCAGATTATTTAATAAGTTAAGTGACGCATTCCAAACGTCACAATATATATATATATATATATATATATATATATATATATATATATATGTATATATATATATATATGTATATATATATATATGTATATATATATATATATACATATATATATATATATATATATAAAAGATCAAAACAACTATTTTTTATAAAGTTGTTTTCATCAAATTTCGGATAAAGAGACAAATTGTAAACGTGGGCGCGTTTCTGTTTGATACTAATACTAGGTATAGTAGCTACGAACTCATTAAATCTATCCATAATCTTATTCTACTTCTACTAAAAAGAAAAATAATGTTTGATGCATCTAGATATATTTGTTAACTTTTTTAAACGTTGAAACCGTTTTCTATATAATCTTCAACTTTTATGAAATATCTATAAAATTATTTGGGTCATTCACTTGATAAACAATATGGAGCCTATAACTCAATATAATGGAAAGTATAACTTAACGTAAAACACAATGAACCACTGTTAAACGAACAATAACAGAACATTTGTAGAAAGCTATGGAATATATAGTGAACACAGTAATAAAAAAAATTGTGGCTTTAAGCTCAAATATAATTATTTCTATAATCAGAAGCATCTATATTAATAATCAATTTGCAAATATCTTACATAGAGCAAAAATTCAGTAAATCGAACTTCACCGTACATGCCCGGATTTAATCCAGTAAAAAGACGTTATTAGGTAATTAAAACTATAATTTTTCAATAAGAGTTTAATTGGGTTCAAGACGCAGAGAAGCTTGTCAAGTAACCATTATGGTACACTAATCCAATAATGAAGTCAGATTATTTAATAAGTTAGTGACGCATTCCATACGTCACAATTATTATGAGTAGCTCTTCGCCTATAATATAAAGTTTTAAACATCTGTTTTTGTCCGAAGCACTCGACAACAAACAGTGATTATGTTTATTTACTAGAGTTTCAATGTCTCGGTGGATAGTGAATACTGATGCAGAGAGCACTTTGCACTCAGTACTATTTCATTAAATATAATATTCTTATAAAGCGGTATATTGTGTTAGAAATAATGGTGCCGAGAGCACTTTGCCCCCAATATTTCTTTCTATAATATAAATTTTCAGGGAAAGGAGCGCGCTTTACTCCTACTTCTTAAGTCTTAAGTCCTTACTTGAATCAGAGAGCGTTATGTTTATCAGGAAAAGACTTGTCACCTTATCCTTAAGTCCAATGGATCGTTTTTGACAGCTGAAGCAGAGATTGCTCCAGGAGTCGGGATTTGGGCGGCGGTTTCTCTGTGTGATATTTTGAATAAAGAATATGTAACCAAGTTTTCATAATAAAGCCTCACATTTTGGAATAAACACTGGAAACTTACATGTACACCGAATATTATAATCAAGGTCTTCTTCTGCGTTAATATATTTAAACAAAGATAAAATATATTTATATAAAAATTAAAAACTTGAGTCTAGGTTTAATCGGAAATGAAGAATCGAGTTTAAGATTTTTGAACAAATAAACGACAAGAAAACAAATTAAACGTTAAGAGAATTTCGACTTCAAATAAGTCAGTAGAACGTTTTAAAAGTCATGAAAAAGCAAAGATTATTGCGTTGATGTTTTCGCTCTAATTCAAGTAAAGAAATATGAACCAATAGGAAACAAGTTGAATTTAAATTCAGCTCAGGAACAAAATAAAGGTCGAATCTATTATTTTTTATGTGTTTCAGGTTGTTGTTCAATCAGATAGATGTACGAAATTTAATGCATCAAAGCATTTGCTTCTTTTTACTTTTTCCTCCATAAAAATTAGCGAATATGTATGTCTGAATGTACCTATTAGTATATTTCATCTTCACAGCATTTTCTAAGAATATGACTTTAGGACGAATACCTTACTTAATAAGAAGAATACGTATACAAAATCGGTTAAATACTAAAGCATCAAAAACTTAATGGCTTTAATTTATTTAATTCGTCACACATTGTAAATTAATTATATTTATATTAATAATATGTTCATTAAAAGAAGAAGAGAGAAAGTGCAAGAAACAAAGATACTAACCGGTTTTAGCCGCTGAATATATATTTTCAATGGGAAAGAGGTTCCCCAGGCCGAAGAGAAGGACGGTGGATATAGAGGGTATCAGTTGTTCTGACGTGACAAGAATGTTTACACTATGGTTCCGATTGCCAATCAGACTGAGACATTTTATTGCAAGCGTCAGCCAGTTATCGGTCTGTTGTTCGATCTCTGATCTGAGATTTAGCCAGTGTTCGCGTTTGGTCGTGCCCAACAGGCCACCAACGTTATTGCAGCAGTTGCTGTAGATCTCTTTAATCTTGCGATAGCGAAAGGCTAGTTTTCGCATCCAGTCGACACCACCTCTGACGCTTGACGGGAGGCAAAGGCCATTCGTTACTGATTCACAGTGAAAGCCATCAGTTGTGAAGTTGTATGAAGATAAGTCCTGCCCGTTGTCATCCGACGATACATCGTCGATGTGCGCCTGACTGCATTCCTGTGAGTGAAAATTAATTGTTTCTTACAATAAAGTAATCTTACTATTGTTTATTATCTCCATATCATGCATATACAACCCACCTTCCGCCATCACCTATACCTGTTTTGTACTTATAATTTATATAAAAATCTTATTAATTGTCGTAAGATATAAACTTTCCCTATATCACGTTGCCAACTCAGTGCCTCCTCCACACTATAATTTTTGGCCGCTGTTTTATATTACTTAATGTTTTTTTTCACCTATTAAAAACAAAAAAAAAGAAGAAGTCGACAAATCAAGATAAGTTTGATGGTAGTGTATTATTTTTATTTATTTAAATATACGTTGTTCGCGCCATTTACGCTCCGTGTGTTCATTTGAAAGCATGTGATTGAAAGCGAGCGCGCGAGGGTGATAGAGAGAGAGAGAGAGAGAGAGAGAGAGAGAGAGAGAGAGAGAGAGAGAGAGAGAGAGAGAGAGAGAGAGAGAGAGAGAGAGAGAGATAGAGATAGATAGAGTTCGTGCGAGAGAAAGCGCACGAGTTAGAAAGCGACCACGAGTGAGAGAGCGCGCGCGCGAGAGAGAGAGTGTGTACTCATAAATGAGAGAAAGGTACCATAAAATCCCAGAAGGAGTAGGCGTGTAAAAATGAAGAGTCCGCGCGGACAGTACGAAATTTAGTACCAATTCATTTGTGCAATTGGACATAGCGGCAATATCCTGTATTTTTATAGGTTGCAGGCCTCCTACTCGAACCAACGAAGATGCGTTATGTTTTGAAGCATCGGTTCATAAGCTCGGTTAGAGCTTATACACAGATGCACAGAAAATCAGTACTTCTTCAAATGTCGTTAACATATTTACGGCTTTTAAAGAGTCAACACATTGACGGCTTGTCCCTCATCTATGGCTGGGGCTATTTATTATGCCTTCGATTTGTTAACTTATTTTTAATTAAGTTTTTATTGCACTTATATTGTGATTTTTTTCATTTACACTCTACGCACATTCTCTTATCATTTTACCTCATCAAATTGTGTATTATATATCTTTATTTAAAAACACACGTATACGTTTAAGGTCGTCATTCCATTTTTTTCCGAGGTATTATATTTTCAATGTAGGGTAGGGGTTGAAACTTTATTTCTCAAATATACAGTTATAGAATAATCATAAATGAAGTATAAAGAACACAATTTATTAAATAATTAGTCTCAATAATACTATTCTACTATCAATATATATATATATATATATATATATATATATATATATATATAAATCTTTTAGAATAGGATATAAATAAAATTTTTAATTAAATTCATATATTTTTATGGTATATATAAAGAAAAGCAAAATAAAGTGTCCTTGAAAATTTCAGAAAATTCTGCTGAAATCAATTGTTTTGGATATGAGTTCTTACGAGGTTACATCATTGTAAAATTATCTATATAAAAAATTTTTATATTGGTTTAAAGTTGTTTTGAACTATCTAACATAAGCGACAAAATATCTCATACACGTGAAATTTTTTTTGTTTGACTTTTCCAGGTCCATATCAAGAATATTTGAATTCTGTGAAACAATACCTGCTTTAACGGCAAGGTCTAATAACTTTATATATTTTTCCATCAAATTTCTAATGTACTAATTGATGTCTAAACGTTTTCAATATAAAAAGGAATTTAGTAATACAAGCGAATAGACTATGGCGAAAAATCTTATTAAAAGGGAAAAATTAATGGATTTTTATAGATGAATTTATCAATAGTTTCAGGATTAAGTTTTCATATATAATTAATTTATCAATATTATGTCAACCCTCGTTGTCGGGGTGGTTGTGTTGGTTGGGATACTCTCGGCCCCGGCATACACCCTCCAGCGTGCACTGGTTGCAGTTAGGCAACTGGATGGATGCAAACTGCGGTCATTCGGCCGAAGCCTACTCACGCCACGTCTCTGCCGTTTTTCGCAGGGCGAAGACCCTATTGATGTTCGCTTGCAGGCGCTGAGCCACGGAGGCGGTGTTGATTCGGAAGGCCTCAAGGGCCTGGGCCGCCTGCACGACAGACTACATGTGCGCACTGCTCTTCCTGGTAATGATGCATGTCAAAAGCTTAGGGGTAACGACCCGTGTTGAGGAAGGTCACACTTACGCCAATAGAATCTTGTACGGATGTATTGTACGCAAACATCAGCTCAGTGATGCGCGCATCCCAAGTGTTATGAGACTCTTTAATGCTGGCGATTATCGCGGTCTTCCGAGTCCGATTGACCCTCTCTACTGGATTGGCTTGCACGTAATAAGGGGGTATCGTTGAATGAACTACCCCTCGCTCCAAGAGGCATTTCTCGATGACCTTATTACAAAATTCGACGATTTTCTACCATAGATGGTCCGCCATCGTTTACCAATTTAAAAAAAGACAAAATTATCTTTTTACTTTTAAATTAAAAAAAGTACGGTCCCTTCAAGGCAAATTTCTGACCCAATTGAAATTCTCTTTTAAGATTAAATTTTATTCTTAGTATATTTAAAATAGAATTTGAAATTAATTAATTACAACATGATTAATAAAATTTAAAATTAATTAATTAAACGAATAAAAAAATTTCTTGGCAATATTCCATCAACGAAAAGAAAACAGAAAGATCAACAAAAAGAACAATTAAATAAACAATTAACTACTTCGAAAAAGTTGGAAACGAGAGAAATTACTAATTAATTAATTAATGCATATTAAATTAATTAATAAATTAAATAATGCAAGTAAATATCTTGTTGAGCAATGCTCATTTAACGCTGATTACGATAGTACACAAAAAAAAAATTCGTTGTGTATTTGTCATGAAAGGAGAATAGGAAGAAGATAAAAAGTAAAAAAACATTTTATTTAATTATTATTTATTAAATCGTTATTTATAAAAATTTAATTAACTATTATTTAACAGCAATTAATTAGTTATTATTTAATTTAGTAATTAAATTGTTATTTAATTATCCCTCAATTTCTACTATTAATTGTTTTTGATTTATAATGTATAAAATATATAAGTTTTACTCATTATTAATTTTATCTATTATTAAACAATTTAACATTCGTTACTTTCCTAAACCAATTTTTATTGTTTGCATTGTTAATCTGATAGCTTTGGAATTATTTTTAATTTCTTAAACATTCAAATTTCCTTTTTAATGTTTGTCTATTAGTATATTTTGTTTTAATAAAATGCTTGTTCTGACCAAGAAAAAATTCATGTAAGTCATTTCTTTCTATATTTTGATATAAATAATATTCAATCTTTAATAAATATCTATTTAAGGAATGAATCTGAATATGTAAATCTCTAATTTCCAAATTAAGTAATAATTTTTAAAAAAGAAAATATTTTTCTTCAGATCATAACAAACACTATTATTATAAACCTGCAAAAAATATTCATCATGAAATCTATTATTAATGTGTACCGGAAATATATTTAGTTTTTAATAACTCAATTTTTTCATTTGATAATAAATTTTATGAACAAAAGTACGGGCGTCCAATTAAATTATTTGAAAACAATACTTAACAATATCAATACATATCTACATTAACATTAATACATCAATACACAAAAATAATAAAAATAAAAATAAAAATTAAAAATTATAATGACAGTCAGATTGTCCTTCTATACAGTCACCTCCGTAGACTAATCTGAAAATACAATATTAGCTGAAAAAAATTTTATTAGTAAAGTGCAATCTGACTGTCCGCCACACCCTTACCTAATTGAAGATCCAGTCCAACGTTTCGAGCTCGCTACGGCTCCTCATTAGGGACTCAAATCTTGTTTAGACTGTAAGACCAATGAAAAAATATTTATTAATTTAAAAAAATAAGAATTTATTGTAAAAAAAGGTACAAATAATGTCATTCAAAATATTGCCCATCAATTTCTACTACTTTTGACCATCTTTTATGCAGCAAGTGGATATCCTATCTAAAAAATTGTTCGTTTTTTGAGGCGATTCACGAATCGACCCACTTCTTCAATTCCTCGTAAGAAGTGAAGTGCTGTTCAGTCAGACCATGAGTCATCGACCGGAATAGGTGCTAGTCTGAAGGAGCAATGTCTGGTGAAACGGTGAGTGGGGTAGAATGTCCCAATTCATTGCTTCTAACGTTGCCTTTACGATTTTTACAACATGTGGCCGAGCGTTCTCATGTTGAAAAATGACTTTATCGTGCCTTTTGGCATGTTGTGGACGTTTAATCTTCAATGCTCGGCTCAATTGCATCAGCTGTTTTTGGTAACATTCCCCGGTGATGGTTTGATTGTGTTGGAATAATTCATAATAGATTACTCCAAGCTGATCCCACCAAATGCACAGCATTAGCTTCTTACCACGAATATTTGGCTCGTCCATCGAAGTAGAGGCATGCCCGGGCTTACCCTACGTCTTCTTATGCTACTTATCTAGTGAATTCATTTTTCGTCTCCTGTCACAATTCGATGTAGAAATCCTTTGTGATTTTGCCTTTTGAGCAATTGTTCGCAAGCGAATAAGCGACCACCGACGTCTCTTAGCTTTAGTTTGTAAGGAACCGAATTTCCTTGCTTTTGGACCATACTCCGGGTTTTGAGACGTTGTGAAATAGCTTGTTGAGTCACTACTAACTCTTGTGCAAGTTCTTCTTGCGTTTTACATAGATGTTCCATGAGTAAAGCTTCCAATTCCGTGTCACTATACACTTTGGGCCTTCCACTGCGTGTTTTGTTCTCCACGTCAAAAACAACACTTTTAAATTTTTGGAACCACTTCCGACAACTTCTCTCACTCAAATGAACATCACCATATACTTCTATGAGTAGACGATGTCTTCAGCTGCAGATTGCTTTAAATGAAACAAGTAGATTAACAATTCCAATTAATATTATACCTATTTAGCCATACATTAAATTTGTGCTGCTTTTTTGCCACTTTCGCCTAACTGGCAGTGACCTTGATTGCAAATGTTTACGTTACCGGCTCGAAGGCCTAAACACTCTCAACGCGTAGTGCCTTTGCACTCTTTAGTACGATTATCGTCTATATTAACTAATTATATTATATAGAATATAATTATAATCCGCACACGGAAAGTATTATGCAATTATTTTCGCGCATCCGCATAACATTTATTGCGAGTTTCGCAGGGGTAACTTAAATATTATATATATATATATATATATATATATATATATATATATATGTATGTAAAATATATTTTCTCAATTAATTGTTTAATCCCGAAATCGCGTTGGGAGCCATGTAAAAGTGCGCGTGAAGACTAAACTGTATATACACTTTTTCTTTCAAAGTACGATTGAAACGCTCACGTATAAATGCTTTTAGATTACTATACGTTGAGGATAGATTAATATTATTTTTTCTCAGTAGTTCTTGAAAATCTACATTGTAAAATTCTTTACCTCTAACTGCATGTAGATTTTTTGGTTCACGTCCTTGTTTTAGAATAGTATTAAAAGTTGTTGTCACATCTTTACCAGTTTTTTTATTTAAAGGGTTCAGCCCATGCAATTTTGATAAGGTATCTATGACTGTAATCATATATCTGTATCTTTTATTTTGTCTAGGATAAAGTTACATTTTAATGATCTTTACTGACCATGTCTCATCAATATTACGTAGTAAAACCTTCTTCGATTCGGTTTATCGATTCGGTATTCGGTTCTACGGTCAGGTTTATGCATTTCTCTTACTATTTGTATTTTTTTAATACTTCATTATGTATGTCTCAAATCATCTGCTATCTCTCAAATATATTGTACTTTGCTAGTAATAGTATTTAATTCACATTTAATTATATATATATATATATATATATACGTATTTAATGAAGTTTATGAATCAGCAATTTTTTTCCTATTCTAGTATACATCGAGGTATTGCAGGTAAAATGTCAATTTTTTATTTATTTTATTCAAAAGTTTTAATAAATTAGAAGTACCTTTCTACTCATAAGTTCTCAATGTATCTAAATGAACGGCATCATTTAATTTAACTGGCGTTTCTAGATTACACAGTCATTTATTTTGTATATCATATTGACTATGTAAATTTAAATATGTCAATTTTAATCCAACGCCAGGTGGACTTTGACTGTCTTTAGATTTCTCTAGCTTACGTCCGAATACATCGACACTTATCATTAAATTGAGTGGAGTATTATACTTATAGATTGATATATAACAATAGCCTCACGCGGCTCTTCGATAGTCGAGTATATTGCATTTGTGTCACTCTGATTTTCCGCAGATTTTTTTGCTAGCATTACCCTTAATAGATTTACTAATTCATTCGGATTAACCCAGTATATATAGGCTACAAGTATCTTTTTTATACAATTTTAAGTTGAGATAAAATACTTCCAACTTTTTTCGTAAACATCAGTAAAATGATTTCTAAAAGTTTTTATTGTTCATTAAAAAAATTCCTTTATTTTTATCGCAACCTTTTTTATAAGCATTGGATACTTTGAAAATTCATTGACAAGTTTAAGAATTGTTATTGTTAATGAATTTTACGCATGGTAATTTTTTAAATAATAGTTTAATAATCCATTAGTTATGGGGTATTTTATATTATTAACTATGTCATTGCCGTTGGTGAAATTTATCGATAAATTTTCAATCATATAATCATTATTTTCCTTATGTACTCCATACACAAAATCTAGAATTGAATGGCGATTAAGATCCACTATAGCTAGATGTTTTTCAAGACTTTATTATCTTGCTCGATATCGCTCTCAGCTGATGCGAAAGATATATTAATCCATCAGTGGTTTGATCATTCTGTAGAGAGTAATCGTCACTGATATCAGTATTAGTATCATAATTACCCTTATCATCAGACAACGGTTTTAATTTTTTCCCCTTTTTTAAAGTAGATAAATTGTTCTTATCTTCGTTTTTAATATTTAATACATCAGGCACATTTGCTACAGTAATGAGTTTATTCAGAGGCGAAGAGATTGGTTTGAAGGTTTTGTTTAATGCACGTTTTACATTTCTCGATCATATTTTAATAATTTATATTTACGTCTTCTTGCTTTTTGTGACTTTTCTAGTTGATGCAATATAGTTTTTTCTCGCTAATAATCGGTCATATTGAGTGTTCAAGTTTTAAAACCAGAAAGTTCGATTTATTTATGTTATGCTATATTTATAACAAAATAATCGAACCCTTTTCTTTATTTACCATAATTTATGTTTATATATATATATATATATATATATATATATATATATATATATATATTCATAGACCATATGATCAAATTTGACACAGACTGGTGCATTTAAACTCCGCTTGTAAACTGAATCAGTAAAAACTTATTTTCCTATATTGATACAACTTATCTTGATCTCCATGTGCAATTTGAGCGCCATATCTCCATTAATGTGTGTTTATCAGATGCTTGTTTTCAACGCAAAAAGTTTGTCTGACGATATTGATTATGGAAAAAAATTTATTAGTTTGCTTGAAATTTTGTGTTTCTAATGGAATTACGGCTACGAAATCTTTGTAAATGTTGCAGAAGTCTTTGGGGAGTCTGCTTTATTGCGAACGCAAGTATTTGAGTGGTAAAAAGTATTCAGTGAAGGTCGTGAATTCGTCGAAAACTCCACGTCAAAATCGATCGAAAATCAAGGTGATGCTCATCGTTTTTTTATTACTATGGGGTGGTTCACCATGAATTCGGTCTAGGAGGTCAAACAGCCAATAAGGAGTACTACTTGGCCGTTTTGACGCCTGTAGGTGAAAGAATTCGTCGTAAATGATCAGATTTATGGGCAGACAAATCATGGTTTTTTTTACCATGATAATGTACCGGCACATTTCAGCATGATTGTGTCTGCTTTTTTGGCCAAAGACTAAATGAAAGTCATCAATCTGCCATCGTATTCACCAGATTTGGCTCCCTGTCACTTTGTCCTTCTTCCGAAACTTAAAAATTCGCTTCGGAGAATGCACCATGAGTCCATAGTCAATGGTGCCAGACAAACCTTTCGCGTCGTAAACAAACAGCTGATAACCACATACTAATGAATATATGGCGCTCAAAATTCACATGCACATCAAGAAAAATTGTACCAATATAGGAAAAAAATTTTTTACCGATTCAGTTTTCGCGTGGAGTTTAAACGAACCAGTCCGGGTCAAATTTGATTAAATGGTGTATATATATATATATTAGGTTGTCAAATATCTCCCTTCCGGCTTCTTGTCTTCTGAATTTCACGGCTATGTACAAAGCGTTACAGAGCTCGTATCTGGCAATACTATACATCATTTGAAAGGTCTTGACATAACGTATAAAATGACGCTATGCATGATTAGTTTGGACATTGCATTCAAAAGTTGTAGACGTGTAAAAATGGAGTTAACTAACGCCGAAATTGGCGGTATTTTAAAGTTTTCCTTCGTCAAAGGCAAATCCGCTAGAGACACGTTCCGTGAGATTAATGGTGTTTTGGGGCGATGGCACGCTATCACTTCGAACCGAAGAGGAATGGTTTCGACGATTCAGAGCCGGTGAAAACGACACCATGGATAAGCCAGCCGACGGAAGATCTGTGATGATGAATACCGATTAAATCATGGAATTTAAACCACCTGCAGAAGGGCGGATTCAAAAAAGAGTTTGATGTTTGGGTGCGTTTTCTGTTTTTCATTCAATGCTTTATAAAAAGTGTTATAGTGGTCGGATTTACTTCAAATATGCGCCGTTTTGTTCGATAATCTGTTTCCATCTAGACGTCAACTTCATAATACCCCTCTCGTAGAAATCCCTCTCCTTATTTCCGAAGAACTCGGACAGCCACCTTTCACAAGCCTCTTTTGAGTCCAACTTTACACCATCAAGGGTATTCGACATGGACAGAAACAGGTGACAATCACTTGGTGTTATTTCTGGGCTATATGGTGGATGCCATAAAACCTCCCATCCGAACTCCCGTAGCTTCTGACGAGTCATCAACGAAGTGTGTGGTCTGGCGTTGTCCTGGTGGAAAACTACACCCTTTCTGTTGGCCAATTGTAGACGCTTCGGGTCGATAGCCTGCTTCAAGCGGTTCAGTTGTTTACAGAAGATGGTAGTAAAAAGATGGTATTAAGCGTCTGACCATATGGGAGCAGCTCATAGTGGATGATTCCCTTCCAATCCCACCAAACACACAATAAAACCTTCCTGGGCGTCCATCCCGGCTTGGCCACTGTTTGGGACGGTCCACCGGGCTTGGACCACGACCGTTTTCAATTAATATTGTCGTATGTGATCCATTTTTCGTCGCCAGTCACCATCCGCTTCAAAAATGGGTCAAGTTCGTTCCGTTTAAGCAGCACATCGCAGGTGTGGATTCGGTCCAGAACGTTTTTTTGCGTCAAACCATGCGGCACCCAAACATCAAGTTTTTTTTATATCCAGCCTTCTGCAGATGGTTTAAAATGGTTTGGTGACTAACTCTCATGTCCTGGGCGATGTCACGAGATGTCACATGCCGGTGTAACTCGATAAATTCCATGATTTGATCGGTATTCGTCGTTACAGGTTTTTCGCCGGCTGGCTTATCCATGGTGTCGTTTTCACCGGCTCTGAATCGTCGAAACCATTCCTCTGTAGTTCGAAGTGATAACGTGCCATCTTCTAAAACACTATTAGTCTCACGGAACGTTTCTCTAGCGGATTTGCCTTTGAGGAAGGAAAACTTTAAAATAGCGCGAATTTCGGCGTTAGTGAACTCCATGTTTACATGTCTATAACTTTGGAACGCAATATCCAAACTAATGCATAGCAGCCTTTTGTACGTTATGTCAAGACCTTTCAAATGATGTATAGTATTGCCAGATTCGAGCTATGTAGCCCTTTGTAAATAGGCGCCAAGTTCATAAGACAAAAAGGCGGAAGGGAGATATTTGACAACCTAATATAATAATAACCTCTGATCAGTGATTATTCTTATATGTATGTACTGTATGTGATCAGGGGTTCATACATATAATGTATCACAAAGATTTAAAATTTATTAATATTATAAAAGTATCATGCGCAAAGTAAGGACATTGTAAATAACGCTATTTTTAGGCAATATAAAAGTTAATCTTTTATTAAATAATAAAAACATAATATCTTTGTTACAGTTGGTATGATGACTATTATACATGTTATGTCGAATAAAAAAATTATGCCTAATGATGCAGCAGATGGTGTGAAAACCTAACCCGGTATTTTATCAAAGTTAGCTTCACACACAAGTTCACTTCACAGCTTACATTCACCAGTTTTAAATGAAGTAATTAATTTTTTTAAGTTACATTTTTACATGTTGCTTCAAGTTAAAAAATTTCAATAAGAAGTTTATATTATTATTATCGATGTGGAAATAAAATTTACTCTTTGTGATCATTATTTATAAATTATTGTAAAAGGTTGCATTTTCTAAGGTTTTTTGCCATTTGTAATATATTTACTAATAATAGATTATTTATAGTTTGTAATACTATAGACTAATTTGAATGGCCATTCAATTAAAAATATGCAATTTACTCATTGCGATCATTATTTATAAATTATTGTAACTTCAAAACTAGCATTTTCTAACGTTTTTATGATTTGTAATACATTTATTGATAATAAGTTATTTATATTTTGTAGTACTATAGACTAATTTGAATGAACATTCAAAGTATAAACCTTATAATTAGAATTTTATCATCACCATCATCACCATCATTAACATTATAGTATATTCATTTTATTATTTATACATAATTTTTAGTTATTATTAATAAAAAAGTATTGTTAAAAATTAAATGCCTTTTACAAATATATATGTTATATTATGCATTCCTTTTCTCTTCCCATTCTATTGCTTTAATCCTATAATAAATATAAATGTAAAAAAACTTTTAAAAAAAGGACAATAGATAGGCGAGTTTGATGTATTCTTAGCATAGTAAAAACTTTAAATACATCTTCTCATGTATTTCATAAAAAATTCATATAATACATTTTTCGAAAGTTCCAAATATTAACACAAAAATTATTCTATAATTAAATAATAATTAGCTCACTGATATAGTGAAATGTCCTACTATCTGTGATAAAGGGAAACATAATAATATATTTTTTTAGCATATTAAGAAATCTACTACTTATGAATCTTATATGTATTTTTAAAAACTTTATAGAAAATATTTTTCTAAATTCAATAATATATTAAGACAAAAATATATACAATAACGTCTTAAAACAATGGATCATTAAAAAAAATGACTATGTGCATTTTACATGCATCCCTATATATGACAGCATGTATAGTTTATACAAATGTATCTAAAACTCTAAAAAAATAATAATAAATAAGTAGTTTTAACGGAAATGCACGTTAATAAAGTAATGAGTTCATTTACCAATAGACGAGTTTATTTTCACATCATTTAGTCTACGCGTGGACTCATAAAAAAGAGTTAATTATCTTGAATCATCGATGTTTTTAGATGAGAGTTTGTATGCTAATTTTTCTGATAATTCATTATTATTAAAAAAAGTAGGTATGAGCTTGCCAGGCCCATTCCCACAATTTTTATGCTGTTTTTTTAATAATTAATTTTTGCATAAAAACATTTTACAGCTTATACCGTAATCTCAATAAATGAAGCTTTATTAGTCAATAACTTTCAGTTTTGTAACTAAAAACAGTCAATATTTTTATGTTTTCTCATGTAAAAGTAAGCTTTAACATTGTCTTGTTTCTTGCAAGCGATATTATGGAAAATCATAATAGAATCGTCATTGAATATATATATATATATATATATATATATATATATATATATATATATATTTAAATCTAAGACCACTCGAATGAATTATAAGAATCAATAAGTTATTGGTTTTCTCGTAATTTCAAGGTTCTGAAATAATTGTTCGTATACTATCTCGCTTACTTTTTTACTGTTCTGTAAAAGAGTCAATTCCATGTTTTATTAGGAGTGTGAATAAGTCTTTCCCGTTTTTTGTAAGAGATGGCGCAACCAATACTGTGCGAGTATTCAATGGTTACATATCTCATAATCAAAGCTTATTCATATGTCAACAATACCATACTAACACATTAGTTAAAATTTTTTCGCATCATAAATTTTTGATATCGTAAAAATGTCGAAATTTGAGCCGAGTCGACGTCATTTGCGGGAAGTTTCACTTTATTGCTTCAATTTGAAGAAATGTGCTGCCGAGACGCATCGATTGCTTCAGGAGGCTTATGGAGAAGGTTGTGTCGATGATTCAAGTGTTCGCGGATGGTTTCGACGCTTCAAAAGCGGTGATTTCGACGTGGAAGACAAGGAGCGTTCCGGGCGGCCGCAAATCTTTGAAGATCGAGAATTGGCGACTTTGCTTGATGAAGATTCTTGTCAAACGCAAGAAGAACTTGCTGAAGCATTGGGAGTTGACCGAACAACCATTTCCAAGCGTTTGAAAGCCATGGGAATGATCCAAAAGCAAGGAAATTGGGTGCCGTACGAACTGAAGCTGAGAGACGTCGAACGGCGTTTTTTCACTTGCGAACAGGTGCTTCAGCGACATAAAAGAAAGGGTTTTCTGCATCGTATCGTGACTGGCGATGAAAAGTGGATAGGTTACGATAATCCGAAGCGAAGAAAATCATGGGGACTACCCGGCCATGCATCATCATCGACGGCCAAGCCAAATATTCATGGCGCGAAGCTCATGCTCTGTATATGGTGGGACCAGCTAGGTGTGGTTTACTATGAGCTTCTGAAACCGAATGAAAGGATCACAGGCGAGGTCTATCGACGACAATTGATGCGTTTGAGCCGCGCACTGCGAGAAAAACGGCCACAATACTCCGACAGGCACGACAAAGTTATTTTGCAACATGACAATGCTCGCCCACATGTTGCACCGCCGGTGAAAACATACTTAGAAACGCTCAAATGGGAAGTCCTACCCCACCCGCCGTATAGTCCAGACGTTGCTCCGTCTGATTACCATCTCTTCAGATCGATGACGCATGGCCTGGCTGACCAGCACTTCCATTCCTACGAGGAAGCCAAAAAATGGGTGGATGACTGGATAGAGGCCAAACCGGTCGAATTTTTTCGCAACGGGATTCGTATGTTGCCGGAAAGATGGGAAAAAGTTGTAGCTAGCGATGGCCAATACTTTCAATAATTCATTTGTAACCTTTTTTTCACAATAAAGGCTCAAAATTTGAAAAAAAACGGGAAAGACTTATTCACATACCTGATAATATAATAAAATTTACGAAATCTTAAATTCATATAATTTTTTTAGGGGTGTATTCATATAATTTATGAATTAGAATTCATATAATTGAATTAGGGAGTCACTAGAGAAATCGGAATGGAATGATCAATTATTATAATGCTTTGTTTTAATCAAGTTAGTTGTTAAGATTATTGTGCAATAAGGATTGCCAAGATAATTTGTACACTGAACAGATGCACAATACAACAAAAGAGCGTACACTTACCACAAAACTGATACCTTTTACTTCCTTAGCAAATATATTATACGTAAAAGGTATATATATCCAACATAATTAAAGTCTGAAGCAACGTAAATTGTCGTGGTCAATATTATCTATTACAATTCTGTCAATATATTAGGAGTGTGAATAAGTCTTTCCCGTTTTTTGTAAGAGATGGCGCTACCAATACTGTGCGAGTATTCAATGGTTACATATGTCATAATCAAAGCTTATTCATATGTCAACAATTCCATACTAACAGATTAGTTAAAATTTTTTCGCATCATAAATTTTTGATATCGTGAAAATGTCGAAATTTGAGCCGAGTCGACGTCATTTGCGGGAAGTTTCACTTTATTGGTTCAATTTGAAGAAATCTGCTGGCGAGACGCATCGATTGCTTCAGGAGGCTTATGGAGAAGGTTGTGTCGATGATTCAAGTGTTCGCGGATGGTTTCGACGCTTCAAAAGCGGTAATTTCGACGTGGAAGACAAGGAGCGTTCCGGGCGCCCGCAAATCTTTGAAGATCGAGAATTGGCGACTTTGCTTGATGAAGATTCTTGTCAAACGCAAGAAGAACTTGCTGAAGCATTGGGAGTTGACCGAACAACCATTTCCAAGCGTTTGAAAGCCATGGGAATGATCCAAAAGCAAGGAAATTGGGTGCCGTACGAACTGAAGCTGAGAGACGTCGAACGGCGTTTTTTCACTTGCGAACAGCTGCTTCAGCGACATAAAAGAAAGGGTTTTCTGCATCGTATCGTGACTGGCGATGAAAAGTGGATACGTTACGATAATCCGAAGCGAAGAAAATCATGGGGACTACCCGGCCATGCATCATCATCGACGGCCAAGCCAAATATTCATGGCGCCAAGCTCATGCTCTGTATATGGTGGGACCAGCTAGGTGTGGTTTACTATGAGCTTCTGAAACCGAATGAAAGAATCACAGGCGAGGTCTGTCGACGACAATTGATGCGTTTGAGCCGCGCACTGCGAGAAAAACGGTCACAATACTCCGACAGGCACGACAAAGTTATTTTGCAACATGACAATGCTCGCCCACATGTTGCACCGCCGGTGAAAACATACTTAGAAACGCTCAAATGGGAAGTCCTACCCCACCCGCCGTATAGTCCAGACGTTGCTCCGTCTGATTACCATCTCTTCAGATCGATGACGCATGGCATGGCTGACCAGCACTTCCATTCCTACGAGGAAGCCAAAAAATGGGTGGACGACTGGATAGAGGCCAAACCGGTCGAATTTTTTCGCAACGGGATTCGTATATTGCCAGAAAGATGGGAAAAAGTTGTAGCTAGCGATGGCCAATACTTTCAATAATTCATTTGTAACCATTTTTTCACAATAAAGGCTCAAAATTTGAAAAAAAACGGGAAAGACTTATTCACATACCTGATAACATCACTGTTTTAACAGAAACTGTGAGAGTGGAGTAGAAATAGTAAACTAATTTATAAATTCAAGTAGTATAATTTTATCTTCCAATACAGAACGTTCGTACATAAGTGACAAAGTAGTAAAGTATGTAATAAGATACTTAGCAAATTATCTATTGAATTGAATTTACCAGGTTATCAATACTGTGGTCCTGGGACCACAGATCCTTCTGTTCTCTGCTTCCAAAGATCTGCTTCCAAAGAATCTGCTTCCAAAGATCACGGCATAGCATATTTCAATATTGTTAAAAATATGAAAGCTGCGTATGTTGCGGAACAAATTCTTGTAGACAAAGCTCACTTGTGTCTTAAATCAAAGGATGCAAGTATGGTCGAAAAGGCTACTGCGCTTGCATTCTATAATGCAATGAAACTTAAAGTAAAAGTAGGAATGGCAGTGCAGAAAAATAATAAAAAAAAATTTAACAGTGTTTTATCATTTCTTGTACTTTTATTTTCCGGTTTGAGTGCAATTGGAGCATTTGCAGGTGGTGTTGCTGGAATAGTGAAAGCTATGAATGATGCAAAAGTGTCAAAGCAAGAATTGGAAGCAAATCGAAGACATAAAAAAACAATAGAAGCAATTACTCTTGAAAAACGTTTATATTCGAAAGATTACAAAAGAAGATTATGGTCTTTACTTAAAACTGTATAAAAGCAAGGGGAGAGGTCTCTACCTAAAACCGTTTAAAGGCAAAAGAGTAAAAAGGAAAGCTTCTCTGTTGAACCATTATCTGACATTGCTTTAATAAAATATGCTCGTATTTTTTAAATTTCTGCTTTTCGAGGCGTATTTATGCATAATGCACTACTAACTAATGGTCTGCATTATAATGAATCAGATATTATGCATCTTAATGATGCAAGTAGTCCTAGAACTCATTAGGTCACATATCGGAAACGACGCTACACAGTGCTATATTCCCATAGTTTTTGTGATTTAAAGCCATCCATAGACCTTATATTTTACTTTCGTGATGATGAAATTATGAATAATTATGAAACATATCAGGATTTTAATACATATATTTGTGGTCATTTATGCCAGTAATTTCTATGGAACAATTTTGCAAATATTTCTGTATAATCTCACACATTTTGTAATACATGTCATTCTTATCTTCACCATAATGAATGAGTCATTTACTTGATGATTTCCGGTAGATTGTTTATTTTGAGGCTCAATATTTTCCTCCTATTGAACTCTTACGTAATAAAACTTATGTTCTTGGTTTAGTTAAGTTTTTAACATTTAACTCAATTTCTAATATTGATGAAAGTAACAATAAATTTTATGTCGATAAAGAAGTAATTACCATACCGACCGGCAGTTATAAAGTTGAAGATATTGAAAATTACCTGAAGGAGAGATAAACTTATAAATATGTAGTATTAAGTCTTAAGCCTACTAATAGTACGCTGCGTAATGTCACACCGTTGCCGAATATTTCCTTACTATGTAGATACTATAAAGACTAAATTTATATATTATGATGTATATAATGTGTATACCTATTGCTATATTAGTAGACAATATATAATAAAAAAGGATATAAAATTAAAATGTAGAACTCTTTATTTACTTATGCCTATACCGTTTCTACAATCGATTCGAATATTGAAGTATTAAATGTTAATTGTCCGAGCAATAGGAAGATTCTGTCTGATTTTTCACTGTGGAATTCCTTAGCATATACGGTGAATGAATTTCTTTACCTATGACTACACATTTACTGCGTGCGCGCGCAGACACACACACACACACACATCCGCGCGCGTATATATATATATATATATATATATGTATATGTATATATGTATATGTATATATATATATATATATATATATATATATATATATATATATATATATATATATTACATAGTATGAGCACCCTAACACCTACAATCCATATTCCAGTATTTATATTCATTACAAACGAGTGAAATGTATTACAAATGGTATTTAAAATTGTTCAATAGTATTGTTACTTGGAATCGCTCAGAATTTACTCTAGTTGTTTAGAGATATTAAGAATAGAACTTGGATAGCAAAACACGAAGCTATGGTACTTGAAACTTATCGCAGATCGTGCTGTGAACCACAATGGTGGGAGAGAGATCTTCTACACTGATATAGTCCGCACATGCATACAGATACGCATACCAGTATATAGGAGACAGAGTAGATTTTAGGTATCTTCGCTTTTTGAGTCTGTTGAGGCAAGTTTAAGCAGTTGCACATTCGACATTCACAATGTAAAGGATAAGACTACTATGCTCGATTCTCAACATCTCTATTTTAAAACCACAATTCAATTGCAGTTTTGAAATTTCATAAGGTAACAATTAAAAATAATAAACATGGAAAGTGGTTTGGGAAACTATAACGTACAAGCTTTGTATTAAATAACGAAACCTTAAATTTCTATGAAAATTCGGAAGGTGCTGTAATTCAGATTTTTTTGTTCATGTTATTTCGCTGTACCTGACATTCTGATGATGAGATGCTGTTCAGTATCGTATGAATAACAGTACGCAGTACTGAAAAATGCTGTTAACCTGGAATGGAAAAGCAGATCGGAAAAGTACATATACCGAGAGAAATTGATATTTATAACTACACTTTCATTGGCACTTTTGGAGACTCGACTGTTTCAAAAAGTTCAATTAATGTTTTTTAAATAATTTTTTATATCATGAAAAATTAACGATTTTTATAAACCATAAATTTAATTCTATAACTATTTTTTTGAGCAATAATCATATTTCATTGTCTAGACCCAATTTCTCTCGCTCTCTCTCTCTCTCTCTCTCTCTCTCTCTCTCTTTCTCTCTCTCACTCTAAAGTTAAAAAAAAGGAAATCGAAAAAAATAGAATAAAAAATATAGAAATATTAATAATACGCTCGTGTCAGTGTATTCTAATAACATACCATAAGAGGTATAAGAAAGCAAGCCAATTGAATTCACGAAACTGCTCCAAAAGCTTGTTATGCGTCAGTTATTACTTCATATATTTGAAAAATTTAATCAGGAGAAATAGATGTTCATAATTGAAAATGTCACCAATAGTTTGGTTGACATATTTCTGTTAGAGTATAATTATATTAATATTGAGACAAGCATGTCGGAACTTGTTAATTTGGTACCATTAGATTTAAGTGAAATAACTTAATGATCTTGGGATGATGTGTGCGAGAAATTGATTTGAAGAGTATGTGCACGAGTTTGTGTTCATATAGAGTTTTGACAATAACATTCATTATAATTTATGTGATTTTCGTTCTTTTTTAATAAAATATCGGAAATTCTTGTCTTTATTTTTAAGTCAATATATTGAGTTTTAGATTTTTCTTTACTTCTCCACTTATTCAACATCCGCACTCTAACATTTCTATTGGGCTAAACTATCACTACAAGTTTCACTTAGAATCTGCTAAATGAAACTAGCGCAATAAGGTGTAGAGTATCCAGTTGGCTTATTGATGAAATCAGCTTACAATTTACAAGCACATTGATGCAAATCAGGTGTTTGTATTTCTTAGGTGAAAAGGAGTAATTTTGGACAGTGTCTTATTTATTCGTTTCTTCTGGCCTCTTTGTCTTTGTCTTTCTCTCTTGTTCCAATATGACTAAATAACTGGCGACATGTATTTTTTGCGATAATGCAATCAAGTCAACAAACTTAAACTATCAATACCAGAGATTTTATTTTAACAGACACATCTAACTCTGAGATTAATGTTCCAAAGAATGCGTCATTGTAGTTAGTATTATATATACTCTTTTTGGTTTTACAGATCAAACTGAAATCGTTACGTGGATGTCTTTTGTATATTTTGTTCTTGTTTGCAATGTAGAAAAAATGCATGATAATATTTTGATTCATAATATAACGAAAAATAGTATTTAATTTATTATTTTTCATATTACCAAATTTCCTCAGAAATACGTCTATTTTTTAAAATAGTGATTAATTACATCGCTAGAAAGGTTCCTTTTTTAGTAAATGAATAAAAATAATATTCCTACTTTAATGCTTTACAATTTTTAAAAAATTCAGAAACTTAAGAAATTAAAAATTTCATTTATTTCAGAATTACAATTTACTTATTAACTTTTTGAAATTTTGAATGCGTACATACAAAATATCAGGTATGTGAATAAGTCTTTCCCGTTTTTTTTTCAAATTTTGAGCCTTTATTGTGAAAAAATGATTACAAATGAATTATTGAAAGTATTGGCCATCGCTAGCTACAACTTTTTCCCATCTTTCTGGCAACATACGAATCCCGTTGCGAAAAAATTCGACCGGTTTTTTCCTCTATCCAGTCATCCACCCATTTTTTGACTTCCTCGTAGGAATGGAAGAGCTGGTCAGCCAGGCCATGCGTCATCGATCTGAAGAGATGGTAATCAGACGGAGCAACGTCTGGACTATACGGCGGGTGGGGTAGGACTTCCCATTTGAGCGTTTCTAAGTATGTTTTCACCGGCGGTGCAACATGTGGGCGAGCATTGTCATGTTGCAAAATAACTTTGTCGTGCCTGTCGGAGTATTGTGGCCGTTTTTCTCGCAGTGCGCGGCTCAAACGCATCAATTGTCGTCGATAGACCTCGCCTGTGATCCTTTCATTCGGTTTCAGAAGCTCATAGTAAACCACACCTAGCTGGTCCCACCATATACAGAGCATGAGCTTGGCGCCATGAATATTTGGCTTGGCCATCGATGATGATGCATGGCCGGGTAGTCCCCATGATTTTCTTCGCTTCGGATTATCGTAACGTATCCACTTTTCATCGTCAGTCACGATACGATGCAGAAAACCCTTTCTTTTATGTCGCTGAAGCAGCTGTTCGCAAGTGAAAAAACGCCGTTCGACGTCTCTCAGCTTCAGTTCGTACGGCACCCAATTTCCTTGCTTTTGGATCATTCCCATGGCTTTCAAACGCTTGGAAATGGTTGTTCGATCAACTCCCAATGCTTCAGCAAGTTCTTCTTGCGTTTGACAAGAATCTTCATCAAGCAAAGTCGCCAATTCTCGATCTTCAAAGATTTGCGGCCGCCCGGAACGCTCCTTGTCTTCCACGTCGAAATCACCGCTTTTGAAGCGTCGAAACCTTCCGTGAACACTTGAATCATCAACACAACCTTCTCCATAAGCCTCCTGAAGCAATCGATGCGTCTCGGCAGCAGATTTCTTCAAATTGAACCAATAAAGTGAAACTTCCCGCAAATGACGTCGACTCGGCTCAAATTTCGACATTTTCACGATATCAAAAATTTATGATGCGAAAAAATTTTAACTAATGTGTTAGTATGGAATTGTTGACATATGAATAAGCTTTGATTATGACATATGTAACCATTGAATACTCGCACAGTATTGGTGGCGCCATCTCTTACAAAAAACGGGAAAGACTTATTCACACTCCTAATACATTTTTTACCAAAAACAGCTATCTTTCTTTCGTTGTGAAATCACAGATCAGTAAAACTATTGGCATGTTTTCTGATGTTTGCGTATAATACGTCTATGCACAACTCAACTGGAATGAGTTTGGTCTTCCTCAATACAAGCTGAGATTCAGCCACCCTTCGTACATATTAAATTGAATACAAATTGGGAAAGGAAAATGAAAATATTGAACAAACTAAAATTTAATTTTTAAATAAAATAAAAATATATTTACAAAATCTACTTTAAATATAAAATACACAAATATATATTTTTTCAACTAATGGTCAAACATAAAAGGGACTCGATGTTAGGCGGTTCGTGGTTGAGGCAAATCTGTCGGGTTCCTTATTCTCGTGCGAACAACAAGCATCGGTTGCTCCCAAGTAGTATAGCTAAGAGAGTTCTGGATTACCGGAACTAATTGCGAGCTGACGTCAGCAGCTGTGAAGTCACGTCCCCCTACGTCATCACTTCCGGTGATCCTGAACTCTCTTAGCTCACAGCGTTAACATCACGCAGTGCCTACTTCCCCTAGCGCTATATATTTCTCTCTCTCTCTTTCTCTCACGCTCTTGTGCTAGAGAGAGAAAATTATATAGTTCTCTCTCTCTCTCTCTTGCAGTGCGCAGATTTCTTTGTCATTGAAGGGTGCAGTTGCACGACCCCACTTATCATCCTAATATGGAACAGAGTAGAGGAAGCGAGAGCTATATAGCTCTCTCTCTCTTTCTCTTGCTAATGGTGCACTTGACCATGCCTTTGTTTAGCCTTGTAGTCAACACTTTGTCCCATAGTTCGGATCAATAATTGGGGACATATATAATTGCTCGTATACTATAATACTTTTGTTCGACTTTGGAAGGAGCTCTATTTTGAGGACATATCGAGATAGTATTTTTTAAATAGTTTTACATTGTGTAGAACACACGTAACTTTGTATGCTGCATTATGATTGGTGCATATTGTTAGAGGATTCTTGCGCTTTTGTTTGTTCCACTCGCAGAATGGTAAATTCACAGTATTAATATCGTAAACGATAAAATTATATCTTTTAAATCTAGCGAACCATTCTCTTTTTATTGCTCCATTGGTGAATATTTTAGTTGCATTCGGTAAATTTTTATAAAGTATATTGACAATTTGATTATACCAAAACTGTCCTGAATTCCATGAAATACCATGATAATTCATTTCAAGCTATTTATTTTGCGCTTTGATATGATCTGGAAGTCGTTCACGAGAAAATAGCTTTTTAAATAAAAATACTATAACATAACGCAATAATATAAATCCATTTAATATAAATAACACAATAAACATATAAATAACACAAAATAATATAAAACTCTATTGCCTCGTTTTTGATATGCAACCCAATGAGTTCCAGGTCCACTGGCATCATCTAGGTTTACCATACCTGATTTATTATAATGAGGGCCATTATTAGGCAGTGCATTACGCATAAATACACCACAAAATGCGGACATTTTTAAAACACGAGCATATTTTATTAAATCAGTGTCAGATAAAGGTCGCTCGGGCAATTCTACAGAGAAACTTTTTTTTTTTAATCCTTGGCCTTTATATGCTTTGAAGTAGAGACCTCTTCCATTACTTTTATACAGTTTTAGGTAAACACCATAGCCTTTTTTGTGAGGTTTCAAATAAAGACCTTTTCAAAGAGCAATTGCTTACATTGTTTTATTATGTCTTCGATTTTCTTCCAACTCTTGCTTTGCTGCTTTTACATCATTAATAGCTTTTGCTATTTTATCAGCATCCCCTGCCAATGTTCCAGTTGCACTGAAACCGCTAAGTTTTTGAAGAAGTGTCAATATCCTTGGAATTGTAACATTGGCTTTACCTCCGGCCTTTTTAACGACTTCGCGAGCACCCTTTAATGCAGAGCGAACTAGTTTTTGAGAATTTGTATTTGGAATTATTGAATATGCAACAGATTTAATTATTTTTTTCAAGGTTGATTTATTGGTTTTACCAGGCAGTTTGTTATTTTTCTGCTTTAATTCCATTCTTAACTTTGCTTTAAGTTTCATTGCAGCAGCCTTTTCGGCCAAATTTGTGTTCTTTGATTTAAGACACAAACAGATTACGATAAGAATAAAGGAATTCGTGTAATGAAAAATAAAAATTTTTTAGAAATTATTTTACCAATGTTTACCAAAAAAGGAGGAGGTATTTTACCTCGATTTAAAATTATACAAAAAATATGCCCTTAGACTATGTATACGTGGATAACCCGAATGATTTAGTAAATCGACTCAGGGTTTTGTTGGCTGAGAGATCTGCGAGAAATCAGAGTTACGCGAATGAAATATACTCTATTATCGGGGAGTTGCGTGAGACTAGTCTTATATATTAACATATAAACATAATACTCCAATCAGTTTAATAATGAGTGTCGACGTATTCGGACGGAAGCTGGAAAAAACTGAAGGCAGTCAAGGTCCACCTGGCGTTGGATTTAAATTTACATATGATAGTCAATATGATTTGGAAAATAAACGACTCTGTAATCTCTCACCGCCAGTTAAATTAAATGATGCTGTTGATTTAGATACATTGAGAACTTATGTGCAAGAGGAAACTTCAAACTTATTAAAACTTTTAAGCGAGATAAATGAAAAAATCGATGTTTTATCAGCAATACCACCATCTATTGCAGAATTAGAAAAAATAATTGCTGATTCAAAAATATCATTCTATGCGTATAAATAAAAATTAGACGTGAATTGATTTCTATTAATAGCAAGGTAAAACATGTTATAGAGTTAGCAGGAAAAACACACAATGAATTATTCAAACAAAGAAAAAATGGATATAGTGAGGGAAATTCATAAGCCTGCTCGTCGAAATTATATTCGACGACAATTTGAACTACATGATATAGATGAGACATGGCAAGAAGATCTTGTGGAAATGCAACCTTATGCTCAAGAAAATAAAGGATTCAAATACATGATTGCAGTCATCGATAGCTTATGAAAATTTGCATGGGCTATACCCTTGATACGAAAAAGTGGTAAAGGCGTGACAGCAGCTTTTAATACTATTCTCAAGCGTGGGCGTATACCAAAAAGTATACGCCCAGGCTTGAAAGAAATAAAATTGAGAAAAAATAAAATTAATCTATACTCAACATATAGTAATCTCAAAGCATCTATATGCGAACGTTTCAATCGTACTTTGAAAGAAAAAATGTGGATACAGTTTAGTCTCCGCGGAAATTATAAGTGAATTGATATTTTACCGAATTTAATAACTTCTTATAATGCGACAAAGCATAGAACTATCGGAGTCAAGCTAAATGATGTTACATCTGCAAATAAAGCAAAAATTTTAAGAATCTTACTTAGCAGAGTAAAAATAAGGGGGAAAAATTAATAAATTTAAGGTTGGAGATAAAGTAAGAGTGAGTAAACTAAAGCAGAGTTTTGAGAAAGTATATACACCTAACTGGTCTACAGAAGTATTCACCATTTGCAGGATTGCAGCAACGAATCCAATAACTTACCATTTAAAAGATCAATAAAATCAACCCATCGCTGGATCTTTCTATGAACAAGAGCTGTTACTTACCTCATTGAAAAAATTCTTAAACGTCGAGGGGATAAAGTTTTTGTCAAGTGGCTTGGATTTGATAGTTCTCATAATAGTTGGACTAATAAAGAGTGTACGACTAAAGTGATAATAAATTATAAAATCAGAATATGTAAAATAATTTTGTATACAACGAGAATAAATAAACACAGCTATAGTTAAGATAAAAAAATGTTGTTTAATTTATTTCACATTATACATATAGTTAGACTGTGATATATTATCTTACACAAATACACACATATACATATATTTTTTTTGTTTATACTGTGATGAATTCAAAATTATCTTCACCTATACATTTTATGAACAACTTTAATTTATTTGCATATTCACACATATTATTGAAGAAGCTTTCGTATTTGATTAACGCCTTCGAAATTATATACAGTAAAAAACACTGAAATTCACTATCAATTTCGACTACTGATTTCCATCCGAATTTAGTGTTAACTTTTTTTATTTTTGTGATCATGTAATTTTGATTTCTTTTGAATTCGCCAAATTTTTTTGTGAGTAGATAACCACCTCGTGCTATATTATTCAATGTTTTCAAATCCATCTGTAAAATAATATAAATTATTTAACTTTTTATCTTAAAATTATTTAGTAATGTGTACAAGTCTTCATTAAAATTCGAAATGAAATCGGCAGCCGTTAGCTGCGCAATTAATTGAGTAGACGACTCGACACCAGGGAACGTCATTTCAAGACTATGTTCCATTATATATATGATTATCTTTGAACGAAATACTGCTTGCTAATAATTACAATCAATAACTAAACACTGAATAACTGATCTCTTTCTGCAGTTTCGTTTATTTGGTCGTACTTCCCCCTCCATAAGGTCTATATCCCCTCCATCTTCCCCCTCCATATCGATTGAGCTCGACCGCCGTTTATGTAAGCTTTCTCGCTCTCCGCTTCTCGTTTCTCTTCCGATTAGTTCTGATGATCCTTGTAAAATCGAGTAGCTAGCCTTGTCTCCAATGCATGTTATAACTTGTTTAGTCGACTGTTCTACTAAGTGACTACTGCCCTTGTCTCCATGTATTCTCATTGCAACTTGTTCAGTTAATGGTGTTGTAATATTTGTTCGTTTGCATTGTCGCCTCTCATTTCTCTAGCGACTCCATCATTTAATGCACGTTCATGTTCTCGTATGCTGTTGTGATCCCATGGAAGAGTATCTGTTGATCCCGTTTTTATAAAACGCTTATCATCAAATGGATTTAAGGCAATTCTCTTTTGTTTTTCTGTATGTATAATATGAAGTCTCGATCGAATATTATATTGATCTATATGGATAATGGATCTTTCTTCCAAGCAATGAACATAATCTTCAAAATTAATTGTAGTTTTCACTATAGTACTTTTAACACCCTTGGCTTTCTTAATCTGTTTTTGTCCTTGAATCTTCATACTGTACATTTTACTCCGCAATCCAATAAATTCTGTTAAAATTTTACCATTACATTCATCCTTCATCAGTCCAATAATTTTCTTATTTTTTTGCGGTATTTTATAAGGATAATTCTGCAGATAATCTGATGTATCGAATTCATGAATGTCCTCCCGCATCAAATCGTACATATTAATGTGTTTTACTTCATATACCAAACTATCAGTATCTGTAGGTAATAATTTACAGTTACAACCCACTCTATTTTGCATGTATTCATAGTGAAATCTATAAACTATTGTTTTCGACAAATCTAATGCAGACAGTCCAACATAAATAGGTTTTCTGATCTGAATTTCAGCTATTTGTAACTCTACAGCAACGAAATTTTCATCAAAAATTGAACAATTGTGAAAATTTGGACTTGCTATTAGTGCTTCTGCACCATAACGTCCATGCCATTTATTCACTAGCTTCACATCTACAAATTTCCTTTCATTTTCCATTGTTCCATAAATAGAATTATTTAAAAATGTGAAAAATAATTTTCGAACTCATTTTTTGCTTGTTTTCTTTTTTCGCTATTTAAATCAATATAGTCTTTAAGCCATGGTTTCTGATTAAATTTTAATACTCTATGTATCTTTTTTAAGTGTTAACTGTTTGTTGCAATGCTCTCTAGTGAATTATATAGCGTTTTTTATTATATAAAGTTGTTAATAGTTTCTTCATTTTACTTCCTGGTGCTGCAACATGTTCGGGGCACAGTGGTAAATCTTTATGTAAATCATGAATATTTTTTGGATATTTTAAATCGATCTCTAGAATATATCCAGTAGGAGATTCATCTGATGTTTTCAGAAATTTGGATTCATTGTCTATATTTTGTTCCCATTCAAAACCTCCGTAAGAAAGATATTGTGTCATTGCCCAACCATAAAGATTGTTTACGTCATAGTAGAGCAAAATTTATTTTCCTTCGTTTCATCAAACTCATTATCCATATATTTATTATTCGCCTTTGAATAGGGGTTCGAACATTGGCTAATACCACCCCTGATACCTCTTTCGATAAACATCAACATATCAATATCGGTAAGCAATTCTAATTTTATTTTTGTATATTTTAACATTGTATCCCACGATAGATCCGGAGTGGTATAATAATAAGCAGGATCAAGATGATATGCTTGAATGTAATTATCTCTAAAGTTTTTGAATACATCTGCAATGAGCAATACATCAGTTTTTAAATATAGATCGGAATATTCACCAAGTGTTTGAATATCAAAATCTTGTCATACTTGTTTAGCATGCTGATAGTCTTCATCAGTAATAGTGGAATTGTATAAATTACTGTAAAATGCATCTTTGACTGGCATTTCCATTTCTTGTAATTTATCAAATGATGAAATATATTCGTATGGGAAGACACCTTTTCATTTAACTAATCTAATTTGCTCGTTTGATCGAAAGTCCATCTTAAAAGTATTTTCTAAAATTCTATGCTCTTCTATGAATCGATAAATCTAAAACTAATATCCATGTCTTGTATATATTTTATAAATGATATATATTTTTCCTTATCTTCCGGGAGAACATATACACGTCCTTCAAAATTTGTTGCAAGTTCTTTAATAAATAAATGCGCATCATACCCCGATAAATTATGAAATATAACAGTTATAACTTTGGAAACATTATAATTCAAATTACACGAGTTATGTGCAGGATTGAGGTATCTGAAATCGATATTTAAATTTTATAAAACTGCTAACATAAAACTCTAAAATATACTTACCATCCTGTAAGATGACAGTGATCTTGAACTTTATTATCTAAACAATGAAAATTTTTTTCGTAAATGTGACAATCTTTTCCTGTTTCATAGTTTAAAGTTTCAATGTCTGTCAGTCGATTCATCGGCTTTGCATTCTGGTATACCACTGTTATTTTTACTGAAAACTCTTGCAATTGTTGTGTGAACCATTCAGCAGGTGATGGTCCTATTTCTTTATCTGTTTGTCTGTAGCTTCGGTATTCACACTGTTTCTCAACAAAATTACATTTTATATAAACCCCAATATTCATTGGATTATGTTTTTGTTTTGCATACTTGTGATCATCTATTTTTTCTAGCATGCATTCAAAATCTGCATATATCACAAATGGTACACGCTCTTTGAATGAAAAGTTTTTAAATTCTAAAATATTATTCTTCTCTGTGGGTAATTTTATTTTACAATAATTTTTTTCCTGGCAATCGATAATATGTAAGTTTAATTTTTCTTTAGATAGAAAATAATGTAAGCATGTGTCACACAGATGAAGTTTCCCATTACGTTTTGTGACTTGAGAACTTATCAAGCGAGACAAATTCTTAATCCATACATAGTGGTAACGAGCTGGGGGATCTTCATTATTTACGCTTCTATTTACACTTTCTTCTTCATCATTATAATCATCTTGTATGATTAATAAATTCACATGCTTTTGCTTTTTTCTAGATGTTATATAACACGGAGATACATCAAAGATATTTTTCTTCTTCTTTTTTAGCATATATAAGTTAATGGAAATATTTTGATTGTATTGTTCAAATTAAGTATATCTTTTGTCTTCATTCGAAAGGCAATATCCTTAAAATTAAGCATATGTTCATACTGCTTATATGCTGAAACTCGATTACTATTTACTTTAACTGGATATAAGGGAGACAAAACTTCCCATTTAAAACATTGGTCATCGTTATTTTTTATATTAACACATGCCTGTTTTTTTTCAATTACTTCAAGTAGTGCTATGTATGAACTACCTTTTATTGGGTTAAATTTATAAATATTTATTGCTAAATTAATAATTGAATGCAACGTCCAGCCAAAATCTATCTCTTGAAACTCATCCGTATCACGCTGGATGGGTTTTTGGACATGCGTTGCATACCAATCTTTTAAATTTGTGGTCTCAAATATTTTCGCATTTTTTGTATTAAAATATTTGATTTCTATTCTCTGCTCTGAGTTTTTCGATCTAATATACTCAGCAGACAGAATCGTATTCATTTTAAGTGATGAATGATTTTGTAACGATATTTTTATCTGCTTCTCAACCAATTCAAATGCATCTTCTAAAAATGTACGAATAGCTTGATGTTTGATATTCGTTACAATTCCAGATTTTATGCAATTGTTAAAAGTGGATTGAATATCACTCCAAGTTACCTTTTTATCCTCCTTTTGCGATAAGTCGTCACCTTGTTTAGCGTAACAATCCAATTTGCAATAAACACTCTGAAAATGATTCAGAAGTGTAATACGTCGATGCTTCTCAGATGCAATTCTAGAATGAGTCATTAGATTTGTTATCGATCTAACTGCTGCAGATGCATAATTCATCCATCGAACAATATCCTCTCCGTCAGCCATTTGTCTAGATGCAAACAGACAGGATTCTTGAAGGCGTTGAATAGCATCCTGATAATGTTTGAGGAATGCCATAATGCTTCACAACACTCAACAATTTTTTTCTTTATTTCCTTTTTCAAGAAAATATAATTAAAACAATGTATATTTTTAAAATAACTATTCCACTATAATTTAGTTTCTACTATAACGTTAGTAGATAAATATCAGCCACAAAACAGATAATAACCAGTCACACAAATATGCACATATAAGAAACGTGAAACTGGAAACACTTCAAAATTGAAATCTATACCGTCTATACTTGCTGCTTCGTAATTGCGATAAAGTTAGAAAAGCTCGAATAGTTCAAGATTGAAAACTATACTGCCTAAATTCGCTGCATCAAACTGCTATATAGTTGGAAAAAGTTCAGAAAAAATCAATATCGGAAAACGTTGTGGGGAAATTTCTTTTGTTATGGGCACCCTTCCTATGGAAAATCAATATGTACAGCTGTTGTGATGAAAAATTTTACTTTAACAAGAAAGTAGATGATTGTTGCTTTAAAGAAAAAACATATAGCGATTATATAGTTTACAGAAAATCTAATTTCAAATTAATTTATATAATATATGAATTGCACATATGTATGTATTTAATTTAAAGTGGAATGGAGGGAGTATTTATATACCTATAAAAACAATAGTAAAACTAAAAGAAATCATTCTTAGTCATTATGGAGTACATTGTAGACGTGCAAGGCTTCAAGAGCTGTTCGAATGAATTTATTTTGAAAGAAGTTGCAATAATTTCTCTTGAAGATGAAGCGCCAAGAGTTTATTTGTTTCAAGCACCGAAAAAATGGTGTTGCCTTTCTGAGAAAAAGAAGAGTGAGAATCGCTGGTTAGAACGTAATTATCACGGGCTACCATGGAGTTCAGGTGATATTCCATATGAAGACATAGAAAAAACAATTAGTAATTATTTTAAAAATGCTCGTACGATCTATGTAAAAGGTCTTCAAAAGAAAAGATACCTGCAAAAATTTTCGGACAATGTTAAAAATATGGAAGAGTTAAAGTGTCCTCCATTATGGAGATTATAAGCTTATAAATATATGTACTACATTCATCATATATTATGCGTTAAAGCAGTATGTGCAGTACAGAATGCATACCTACTGAAATCTTGGATTCTCGAAAATCATCGTCCAACGCCATCACAAGAAATTAATGAATCAAAGTTTATTTTCGATGTATAATTAATACAAGTAAAATTAAACTTGAGGCAATTCTAAACTAGAAAAAGAAAACGAAATAACCTTTTATTGATATTGTATTGTTTTCGAAAATAGAATTTCGTCTGAGGTGTCTGCCTTGTGTAGAGAAAGCTTTTTTCTCTATACCTGCATATGAAATAGAGAAAAGAAAGACAAAAAAAATTATTTCAGAAACATTCTCCAGCACTGCTCAAACTAATTCTAATCTATACGAGAGAGGTCCATGTACACGTATACCAACGCAACCGTCACAAGTGCTGAGGAAACGTAGAAGAATTATGAATGAAGATGCAAGATAAAGTGTTTGAGAAATTAACTTTAAGCTCTCCAGAAAATTTGACCAAAGAATGAACCCTCAGTATTGACCAAGGCATTGTTGTACAAATGTGTGTCATATAAGATAAGCTAATGAAATATAAATCTAGTTGTTTAAAAAAAAAATCCAGGACTGCTCTGTACTACGCTCACCAAAGCGCACGTGTTGTAGAATTCTCCTATTTATTATTATTAGAGTATTAGAGATGAGTAAGTTTCATAAACACCCCG
Organism: Sycobia sp. Sy_11; assembly: GCA_018907035.1. Classification (NCBI taxonomy): domain Eukaryota; kingdom Metazoa; phylum Arthropoda; class Insecta; order Hymenoptera; family Epichrysomallidae; genus Sycobia; species Sycobia sp. Sy_11. The sequence goes on along the minus strand of JACCIC010000137.1, from coordinate 913,937 downwards.
TTTTTGATTATTGATTCTTACACTGAGATAAAAGAGTTGTCTATTCATTTTTATATAGTTCTCTCCCTCTCTCTCTCTCCATCTTGCACCCGCATGGGATCGTATTAACTTATTGATCGGAAATATAGGACCTTTAACATGCTTACTATTGACTGGCATCTCATTCTCAAGCGTTTATAGCATTAGGATAGAGAATAGGACTGCATATTGTGTACAATTCCTTAAACTACGTCAATGAATGGAAGTTATTATGTATAGTTAAAAAGAGAAATTAATAATCAGTGGAAAGGATTATAATATAGGAGTAAGTATACATGTCCCCCATTATTGATCTGAAATATGGGACAAAGTGCCGACTGCCAGGCCAAACAAAGGCAACATCAAGTGCAGCGGTACGAAGAGAGCAAGAGAGAGAGAGAGTTATATAGCTCTCCCTCTACTCTGTCCCATATTAGGGTGACAGCGGTCGCGCAACACCACTGTACAATGACATAGAATAGAGAGAGAGAATATAGCGCTAGGGGAGACAGGCGCAGCGCGACGTCATGGTGCGTGACGTCAGCGCTGTGAGCTAAAAGCGTTCAGAATAACCGGAAATAATGGCGTAGGGGGCGCGTGACGTTACCAATAGCAACAGAGAGAGAGAGAGAGAGAGAGAGAGAGAAGGCTCTCGCTCCCTCTACTCTATTCCATATTAGGATGATAGGTGGGGTCGTGCAACCGCACCCTTCAATGACAAAGAAATCTGCGCACTGCAAGAGAGAACGTGAGAGAGAGAGAGAGAGAGAGAGAGAGAGAGAGAGAGAGAGAGAAAGAGAGAAATATATAGCGCGAGGGGAGGTAGACGCAGCGTGATGTTAACGCTGTGAGCTAAGAGAGTTCAGGATCACCGGAATTGATGACGTAGGGGCTCGTGACGTAGAGTCACGTGGCGTCACAGCTGCTGACGTCAGCTCGCAATTAGTTCCGGTAATCCAGAACTCTCTTAGCTATACTACTCTCCCATTCTTTTATAAATCTGTATGCCAGATGTGTGGATATCTAAAATTTTCAATTTTCCTAAATTTTATTGCATGGCCGTAAAGCGATCGTCGAGAGGTCGGCCAGGCTAAAACTTTCTTAATCCGAAACATCCCATACAATAAACATAGAATAAAATATAATGAAAAAAGACACATTTAGCGAATTGTACTATAATAAAAGAGATTAACAGAAAATTTTGCTTTATTTCTATACTTTAATATAATTCAATATTCTAGTTAATCTCTCTTTATATTTTTCTCAAACTTTTCTTAAAATAATATAAAAATACAACAGTACATATCGTCAACAACATTTGCTATTGGACAATCGAATTGCTAACTGCATACACCTACATCAATCTTGGCTTTCTCAAATCATTCTATTATTGATTTACAGACAATTTAGATACTTTAGAGTTCCTTTGAACTACATCATCTCTCATTTGTCCAGAATACGACATCCTTTTGATGCCAATATAAACAGAGCATGACCTTATTTACTTGAATATTTTGTTTCGGCGTCGATTGGACGTGCTTGCCGGGCTTTGTATACGGACATTATAATCGTTTCTGATCATGTAATGAATTTGAAATAGTCGTTATCAAGTATGTTGTACTTTATTATAAAGTGAACATAATCTATATATTTTCATTTACTATTCCTATCCGTATAAACACAGAAGATTGCTCGATGCAGCGACCTAGCCGGCTTAAACTTTTCTTTTACATTTTCCAATGCCGTCTATATCGCGCGACACAAATAAATAACTATATATTCCAAACATGTCGAATAAGTGATCGTTACCATATATACACGTTGTCTCAGATATAGCTGCTCATATTAGGGGCATTGTATCGGGAAGAAAAAGTTACATGTAAATATTAATATTCATTTAGGTCAATTGTTAATAGTTTTCGCAGTACAGGCCAATGTCTGTGAGTCAATCAGTGCCCAGAGAAGTGAGTCATCGCCCACGAGAGAGGAAGAAGAAGGTCAAACTAAGAGAAACGAGGCGAAGTCGAGCAAACACGGCAATGACCAGTAGTTGTTATTTTTCTGTCTATTGTTGACGCTCGCGTAACAGTTATACGATATGAACGCATTGATAAAAGGACGTTCACGCGTATTGTTAATAAAGATTCTTTCTTTGTCTACAACGGTCTCTTCCCATATTTTTTGTCAAGCTACCCTTTTTTATAACAGCTCACTCTACTACATTGGAAATAATAAAGAAAAGGTGGATGCTTGCTCTCGGGCCACGAGAAAATCGGTATAGTCGCTGGCGCAGATGAACTGACCGTGAGCGTACACGAGAGTTTTTTTATAAAAAGAAGTATATAACTCAATTGTCGAAATGTTACAAAGATCGTAAAATAAATATTTGATAATTACATTCACAACTGGCAAAATACTGATGAGCAAAGAATACAGTTGAGTCGTCTTCATCAAAGAAAAATAAGCATTCATCGTGGATTGATATAGCGCATGAAGAGACTTCTTCATCAACTGGAGCGTTTGGCGATCTGCTGTTTGTTCTGTTGTTTTTAGTTTTATTACATAAGGCTATAATATCAATTATCATGAATATTGTTAAGTATAGGTGCGAGATATTCATATTTATATGAGCGTGATATCGAATTGGCGACTACAATTTAGTAAATTAAAAAATTGATTGACTACTTTTATTTCTATATAAATCATCTATATAAAAAGAAAACAGTAGAATATATATATATATATATATATATATATATATATATATATAAATGTATAGTATTTGTATCTGTATGTGTGAGTCTGTCTCAAATATGTAAATAATCATTACTTAAAGAACTACGATATTCGTGTTGAAAATGCAGCAGCTAGAGATAATGTTAAATATACAACTAAAATAAATATCGTTCACAATACATTGGAAGAAGATAAATGTGAATATTTTAAGTTGCAATTAAAATTGTCCGAATAAATAATTTGTTATTTTCTTAAATAACAATAGTTAAAATAACATAACGATATATCAAAGTTAATTAATTTAATATAGCTGTAATAAACTATTTACTGGGAGGTTTAAAAATAATAAAAGTTTAAAAACAGTGTTGAATAAATTGAACTTTAATATATAATAAAATAAATACAAATGACAATCACCTTAGTATAGACGAGACACAACTAATCATTTCTGCGCTCACATAGCGCTTTTTATAGATTTGCAGTCCTTCTTATCGCGGATCAAATTTCGGGCGATAAGTTCCATTCATCGATCGGAGCCTAAACACTTCGCGCAGCCGGACGGTCGGAGAACCCGAAGTGGTAATCCGACACTGTCCATATTTCTTTCAAAATTCTTGAAATTTTCTTAAAGCTAAAATACAGTCACCTTATTTGTGAATCTATAGAAGAGCTATTAGAAAGAAAATTTCTGAATTTTTCGTCACAGCACGGATCAATTGCTTTTATAGAAGCATAACCAGTTAAACCTCTTTCGTAAAATCACAAGATTTTCCTCCGACAAATATTTGATTACCTTAGTTGTAAATCATATAAAAGTCAGTCTTCAGGAAAATCTTCGGTTTTACCCGTCATGGTACGGATCAAGCGTATACCTTAATTGTATACAATTTTGTGGCCTTTAACGAGGGTTTTCTTAGGATCCTGATTTCAATAATTAACGAATTTTAAACTCATGTAAATTAAATCAAATCATTCAAAGTTCAATTCGAAATTTTAAAAAGGATAATACTGACTAACGTCACAGCTTCTTTAGGATACGAATCCCAAAGTTGGATATGACCATGCAACTGGCTGGCCTGGTATTAATAGTTTAAGCGAACTACTTTGAGCTATATTCATGATTCAAGGTACTACCTACTGTCCGCTGGTGAAAGTGATTGCTAAAACCATTAACTTCATTTATTGACGAAAGTAAAATGATTTTCAATAAAAAACATAGCCTATGTCCCTCCCAAGATAATATAGAATCTATATGTCAAAATTCAGAACAATCGGTTCCATAGTTTTTTCGGTTATCGTGTACAAACAAAAATATGCTTTTTCTTGATAAATTAATATGATATATATATATATATATATATATATATATTGCTAAGCTGGGCCGCGTAAAATGTGTCCATGCGTGCGGAAGGACAGGTTCGAAAGAGTCAGAGTTGTTTTCTTCTCTTCCTTTTGTTGTTTTGTTCTCTTCGTCTCTCTCTCTCTCTCGGAGTCCTATATATAACACAGGTATATGCTAAATCTGATTATACCTTCAGTATGCTTCAAAAATATGAAAAGCAATTGAATAAATTTTTAGTTTGAAGCGCAGTTTTAGTTTAATGACTTTCATTATTTGTCAAATAAATGTGTTTTATTCTTTATGTTTTTCTGCTTAATGAAAACCACGAATATTAAATAATTTAATAATTGATAAAATGAATAATAAGTAAAATCCATATATTTTACAAATTATTATAATAGTAACAGATGCAATTGAAGGTAACAATTGAGAGATAATTTAATAAAATGTTCATCATTAAATTAAATAATAATTAATTAAATTTTGTTAATAACAAGTAATTAAATTCTGTTAAATAACAATTAATTAAATTTTGTTAAAAAATAAATAATTAAAATAGAATAACAATTTGTCTTGTCATAACAATCGTTAAATGAGCATTGCTCAACGGGTTATTACTTGCATTATTTAATTTATTAACTAATTTAATATTCATTAATTAATTAACTAATTAATAATTTCTCTCTCCACAATTTTTTTTGAAGTAGTTAATTGTTTATTTAGTTAAAGTTAAAGTTTTTTTCAAATTACTGGAATATTATCGAGAAATTTTTCTTTCATTCAGTTAATTTTATAATTTATTAATCACATTATAATTAGTTAATTTCAAATTTCTCGTTTTTTTTTTAGTATACAAACAAAGATATAATTTTGTTTTTTTTCTTCTCTCTTTCGTTTCCCGTCAATTAAACTGATAAATGATGGCAAACCCTCCAAACAACGTTGATGACTGGCTCCAAAGCCTATGCAAGGAGGAGAGAGGCATCCTATGTACGGAGCTGGAATTGAAAAATGATGTTTTCCTATTTCAAAGGGTTACCAGGCTGTACCGCAGACTGGCAGGCAACTATAACCCGGGGGACTTTATGGAATGCGAGAGTGCGGTTGATGTCGCAAAGATACGCGCGCGTAGCGATAAAAAGTTATTAAAAATAATGTGCGATGCAACAAAAACGTGTATTCTAAATACCATGGAAGTGACATACGCCGAGCAAGCTGATAAATCAGTTGATAACAGCTGTCGATCAGCAAATGCAAAACCTGATTCATATTAAATTGGCAGAATTCAATAGGCATGAACCACTCGCATGTAGCAGAGCCCACGAATCGCTGATTCAGATGGACATAACGAGCACAGCTACGTCTTCCGACTCGCGTGTCAGGAATGACATGACACATGAGGCGCAAGTCGCATCTCAGGCGTCAGCTGAACACGGCCGATTCTCAGACTGCTAGCCACAAAGAAAATCTGACAATTAGTTCTGCATTCGACAGCCTGCAGAATATGCTACAGACTTGGATGCAACAACACAACAGCACTGTCCAAGATCTGCGGCAGAGACAGAATGAAATGCATGCCATGCTAGCTAACATTCAGCAACAGCTGCATAAAGCACCACAACACGATCGCGTCACTTTCCAAGACACATATGATCTCTAGTACTTGGAAAGTGAGGAACATTTTAATATTAATAGAGTTCCAATGTCGACTGGCGAGCCTACGCTCTCGGCCCCTTGCCACCCTCGGTGCCTAGGACCTGGAAGGGGGGCATCACATGGATAAATGAGACGTGATCAGTACATCAGTTAATGTAACACGCTCTACGCTATCTAATACCTTGGCTCAGCATACGTAAAACCATGCGCTAATGGAAAATCTGGATCAAGGCGCCAAGGGAGCATGCCGCGAGGAATTCCAGAGAAATGCGTAATGCCACAGGTTGACGTCGTTCACGGACGAGGACATGCTTAATACAATGACAGAGCTCCTGGACGGCGTCGCTTTAAACTGGTACCGACTATTCCGGAAAGATTGAACCACGTGGCAACAGTTCTGCCACGCAGCCCGATGCTGCTACGGCGTCGACCGACGCTTCGAAGCTGAGCTGGTTAGCGAATTACAGTGGCGTACACAGGCCAAACGCGAGCGCACACGTGACTACGTGTTCTGTCTGTTGATGATCCTAAATCGGTTCGAACAGCCATGGCCGGACGACAAACAGATCGCTCTCATATACCGTAATCTACTTCTGGAGATACAGAAGTTAGTTCCGCGGGAGAAAATTATAAATATAAATTGGCTAAAGTTCCCTCGAGGGGCTGAATGCGTCCTCGACGCGGAGCGGAACTATAAGCCGCCTCCGTCGCCCGAAGACTGCATCAGGCTACACCAGCTGGTCTGAAGGGCCATTGAACGATTACCCACCTTTAGGTAGTTGTAGTGGGAGACGTGACGAAATTCGTTTTGGAGAGTGGGGTAGTGCATTCAATGATACCCCCTTATCACCCTCAAGCCCATCCGGTAGGGAGGATGAATTGGACTCTGAAGACTGCGATCGTCGTCTTCATTGAGGAGTCTTATAGCACTTGGGATGCACACATAGCTGAGCTGATGTTTGCGTACAGTCCATCCATACAAGACTCCATTCGCGTAAGTCCGGTCTTCCTTAATACGGGTCATCATTCTTGAGCTCCTGGCACGTCGCCGACCTGAGGCCCTATAATCTAAATAACGACCCCGAAGAAGATGGCGGTTCCGACACGGAAGAGCCTTCGGGCGAAGAATATTACTGCAATGCATCTGATGTGGAGACGAGCGAGCGTAACCGCATTGTAACACCACTGGTGAGCGTATAGGTCCCCGACGACGCGCCTCATTTCGATACAAGCGTGCAAAGCGATACCCTCGCAGGCAATGCCACGTGACCGAACGCCGATGTCGCGCCACGTAGAGAAGTCGGACTCGCTTCCCCTACAACCAAGGGCTTCCCTGCCCAGCAGTGTCAAGCCCTTATGCCGATGGCTGAACGAAATATATTTTCGGCGTCAGTAGCTGGAAGCTGAGGCAGTCAGTGTCGTGTATCGACGATACCGGCGCCCCTACTGTACGTTCTATTCTCTCTCTCTCTCTCTCTCTCTCTATCTTCCCTGCTTTCGCACGCGCCGTCGTTCCAACGGCTCTTGACCTGCGCATCGCTCCTCGCGACTCCGCACGTCTGTCACCTTTGACTTTACCTTTATAAAGACACCTTTTATTTTATCCGTTTCTTCTTTTCTTTATCTTGCGCGTCCTTGTACATGCGAAACTTCGCCCCTTGCGGACCGCTCCTCTCCCTCGAAGAGTTGATTCAGGGCTTAGCCTAGATGGCACTCTTTTTGCAACGACCGTGTCTGTCATCCTCGTGCTCGAGGCGGACCCGCGCACCGTTAAATAAATAAATAAATAAATATATATATATATATATATATATATATATAATATTATATTTGCATTGTACACAGCGCAAAGCAACATAATTTCTAATGCAAAATCTCTGCCGTACACAATTTATATTATATTAATAAATGTTGAGAATATCTTTGTAAGTTTACTAACCAGTAGAGACATACGTTAAATACGAGATGCGATGTAAATTTTGGATCCATCTAGCGTGAAATTTATTAAATATTTTTATTTTTAACAAACCAAATATTAAAATCAGTAATATGCTTATGAAATTAAATTTAATGTATTTGATTATATAATATTATATATTTTATATAAATGAATCATATTTAGACAATATAATAAATTTTTTTAGATTAATAATGTTTTTATAAATTAAAAAAATATCGTTTCAACTAAATCAGTTAATATATTTAAATATATCTTTTTTATAATGATAAACAGTTGTTTATGTAAAACAAATAATTCTTTGTTTTAATTAGAAGAAACCTATTTATTTAGAATTATCAAATTTTGTTTTAGTGTACTTCACAATTAAAACAATAATAAAAAATATTTAAAAGAATAGTTGTTGATCTTATAAATTAATTTTTTATACTATGTGTTGAATTTCTACAATCAGAATTTTTCGAGAAAAATACGTTGTTTATATTGGTATTTTGTATAAACGTACAATTGATCAGGGGATTCCGAGACAGAACTGTTGAAATTGTCTCCAAAAATATATAGTTTGTACTAAAAAATGATCTAGAATAAAATATTTAATGGGCTCTATGATTTTGGTTTTAAATTTTATTTTCAACTTTTTATTTTCTAAGATAAATAATCAACCATGATTTTCATGGAGTTTGCGTGGATTTGGAATAAATATTTGATTTCAGTCTCAAGATATTATGATATTCGTGATCCGCGCTCCGGATAACGTAAGTATAAAATTTTTCAGAAAAATAGGATAACAGCGCTAACTGAATACAGTCATACCACTCTTGATGCTTCAGGGGGAGACCAAGATCGAATATTCTCAGAGGATAAAATTATCTTTAAAAATATAGATTTATAGATTGAGAATTGTTTAGATAGATATTATTTAACTCTTGAAATCGATTATATTACTGTCTCGAATGAAGCCGAGACTGAATTTCTGTGTATTTGCTGCGAGCACGCATTTAATATTTCTGATAATGTGTCAGGGGATCTTAAAGCAGGATTCTTGCGTTTTTTTGCAGAAATATTATCACAGGTAAAATTATCTATAGCTCATATATTTTTATACATAAAGCATTATTTACATAGAAAGTATTTAACTATTTCATATGTCGATTACGTTAATATCTCGAACAAAGGCGAGACAGCAATGCTAGTGTATATATATATATATATATATATATATATATATATATATATATATATATATATATATATATATAATATCCATATATTGGTACAAATAAGTTTCCGTCGCTTTTTTATTAAGAAATAAGAATTTATTGTAAAATAAGGTACATATAATGTCATTCCAAATAATGCCCATCAATTTCTACTACTTTTAACCACTTTTTAGACAGCAAGTAGATACCCCGTTTAAAAAATTGTTCGTCTTTTGAGGCGATCCACGAATCGACCCACATCTTCAATTCCTCGTGAGAAGTGAAGTGCTGCTCAGCCAAATCATGAGTCAACGACAGGAATAGGTGGCAGTTGGAAGGATCAATGTCTAGTGAATACGGCGGGTGGGGTCGGACGTCCCAATTCAGTACTTCTAACGTTTCCTTTACGATTTTTGCACCATGAGGCCGAGCGTTCTCATGTTGAAAAATGACTTTATCGTGTCTTTTAGCATATTGTGGATGTTTAATTTTCAATGCTCGGCTCAATTACATCAGCTCTTATTTGTAACGTTCCCCGGTGACGGTTTGATTGTGTTGGAGTAGTTCGTAATAAATTACTCCAGGCTGATCCCACCAAATGTACAGCATTAACTTCTTGCTATGACTGTTTAGCTTGGCCGTCGAAATAGAGGCATGCCCGGATTAACACCATGCCTTCCAACCCTTTGGGTTCTCACAGTGAATTCACTTTTCGTCTCCCGTCATAATTCGATGTAGAAATCCTTTACGATTTTGCCTTTTGAGAAATTGTTCGCAAACGAATAAGCGACGCTCGACGTCTCACAGCTTCAGTTCGGGCCTTCCACTGTGTGTTTTATCCGCCATGTCAAAATCACCACTTTAAAATTTTTGGAACTACTCCTGACAACTTCTCTCGCTCAAGTTAGCATCACCATATGATTCTATGAGTAGCCCATGTGCTTCAGCTGCAGATTGTTTTAAATGAAAGAAGTAAATTAACTTCATGGCTCCTTGGTCGAAAACTTGACATCTTAACACGATGAGAACTAAGTGATGGTAGCAAAAAGTCAGAAATATGAAAATGTTATACTGTTTCCAAATCTCATTATATACTATACGACTTTTTAAAGCTGACTATTTCGATGTTATCTTGTCGGTGGCGCCATCTTTTCAAAACGGTGGAAACTTATTTGTACCCCTAATATATATATATATATATATATATATATATATATATATATATATATATATATATATATAGTGATGTGACGAAATTTATTTTTCGCGCACACAGTAATATTTATTTATTTTCTCATCTGTTTAAATTACTGAGGGAGCTCCGCCGGCACGCATGAATGTAGTACACCGTACTCAAAAAAGTTCAGCTTTCATTCAACTTTCTCCTAATTTCTTTCTCCACTATATCCCTTTCGTCGTCACATTTAAGCTCTCACTTTTAATTCTCCTACTATATCTTATAATAATTAATCATTCTGTACTTCTGCCTATTCTCTCATTTCTCTATTTCTTGCACTGGTCTTTCCCCTTTCTCTCGTCTTACCTTCTGCTTTCTCCTTTGACTGTATCTTTCCGTTGTCTTACTTCCACGCTCCATATTCTCTCTAATATTTGAACTACTGTCCTCGGTGGTTGAGACGAGAGAGAGAGAGAGAGAGAGAGAGAGAGAGAGAGAGAGAGAGAGCATTCGCTGCGTGCCTGTCGAAAATTTCAAAAGAAAGGAGGTATGTAGGATGGCGGACGACTACTTTGAAAAAAGAAATTTAAGTTTGCATATAAAGGAGATAGTTGACCAATATAATTAATATGTAATATATATATATATATATATATATATATATATATATATATATATATATATTATACAAAAAAATTAATCTACAGCTACGTACGACTATTATAATGCTATAATGAGGTCTGAAGTAGTTTTCTGAATTTTTCAATTATTTTTCAGAACTTGTTTAAAAATAATTTTCTTCTTTCTAAACTCTGCATAAAAAATATTTATAATTAATTTATATATAAATCATAAATATTATTTAACAAAGTTATATTAGTAGCGTACTTAAGTTATAAGTATTTAAGTATCGTATTTAAGTTAGTATAATATTTTTTTGAGACAGGTGCACTACTCTATTAATTATTCTTGTTATAAATATCGAGTATAAATTTAGAACTAATGAAAAAAATCATTTCTAAGTAATTTATATCATAATTGTACAATTTTACAATTTGTACCTTATAAAGTGTAAAAAAAAATTTGGATTGTCAGTTATTTCGCCGTACGGGGATTATTACTGTACTACGATATGATTATCAATTAATTACTAATATTATTTAATCTGTCAGTGTACATATTCGTCGATTTAATAGAGCAGACCTAGTAATCTTATTATTGAAAATTATAATTAAGTATTCAAGCTGTTGCATCCTGCTTATGCAATTAATCAATCCAGTATTGATGATGGTTATAGCGCAATTGATACAGCATCAGCTACGAGGGTGAATTGATAAGTTTCCGGCCTGACCAAGAAAAACAACGTTTTTAAGAACTTTATTTCTCAATATAATCTCCTCCAAGGCTGATACATTTCTCATAGCGTTGTTCTAGTCTAGTAATGCCATCTCTATAGACTGATTCGTCAAGCTCCTCAAAATACCCATTTACAGCTTCGATTACTTCTTCATTGTCCTGAAATTTCTTACCGCCATGCCATTTTTTGAGGTTAGAAAAGAAATAATAGTTATTTGGGACTAGGTCTGGAGAGTAGGGAGGGTGCGGCTTCAATTCAAACTTTAGATCGCTGATTTTAGCCATTGCAACGATAGATGAGTGCGCTGGTGCGTTATCGTGATCAAACAAAATTTTTTTCTTCGCCAGATGAGGTCGTTTAATTTTCACTTCGTGACTCAAACGTTGCAATAATTCTGTGTAGTACTGATAGTTTTACTCTTTTCAAGGTAATCAATATATATATATATATATATAATACCTCTTGCATCCCAAAAAACAGTAGCCATAACCTTGTTCGCCGAAAAAATTGTTTTTGCCTTCTTTGGAGTTGGTTCCCCTGGTCCAATCAGTTGTTTAGACTGTTGTTTGGTTTCAGTAGTGTAGTGGTGTACTCAAGTTTCGTCAACGGTTACGAATCGATGCAAAAATTCACGTGGATTACGCTTATACCACGCCAAATTGGGGGTAAAAATGTGCTTTCGAATCAATTTTTGGTCGACTGTTAGCAAACGCGGCACCCATATTGCACAGAGCTTTTCCATATACAAATGTTGGTGCAAAATATTTTGTACACGTTCGTATGATATCTTACAGGTGTCAGCTATCTCGGGCACTTTTAATCTGCGGTCTTTCAGCACTATTTGATGGATTTTTCGATCCTATCGGGAGTTGTGACCTTAATGGGGCGTCCTGAGCGAGGCTCATGAGAGGTGCTCACACGATCCTTTTTAAAGTCGGAAACCCACTGCTTAACGGTTCAATATGATGAGGAGGATGTCCCCAGTGTTGAGTTCACCTCTTGTTTAATTTTCTTTGGCGTTAACCCCTTCAAATAAAAGTATTTGATGACAGCACGATTTTCCAGCTTTTCCATTTTTACGAAAAACACAGAAGCGTCTTGTTCAGCGTACTCTCAAACCTAAACTAACATGGCGATCGGACTGAAACTATATTATTTAACAGATTCTCTTTAATAATGTGATAATTGCCTTATTTCTCATGTGCAAAGAAGCATATGTTAGAATATATCACAGATGGTTATAGACAATAGTATTGTGGCGGGTGGATAGGAGAAAAGGAGAAAACATTCGAACTAGATGTTCTTGCGCGCTTCATTTATTTTAAAGAAGGTGAAAAATAAACCTATTGTAGCAAAACAAACGTACTGAATAAACTTTTCTTTCTTACAACGAAGGCTTGAAAATAAAGAAGAGGAGGATGCAAGCGCGGCCGTGTGTCGCTTTTATACCTCAGCACGAGGCCCCGTTCGCACTCCCCACTATTAACTAGGAAACTGCTCGGAAGAAAAACTTACATAGCATGGACGAACCGCGCACGCATTCTTTCCCGCGCGTTTTCGTGTTTCCGACCGAACTCTCCACTGCATCGTCCTGCGCCTTTTCGGAGCTCCCGCGTGCTATCGACAATGCTGTTCGCGCGTCATACGCGGATCCCTGTCTTCTCCGCGAGTCCCTAGCTTCCATGCACACGAAGGCAGACGGCACGTCTTCACGGTGCATCGGATAAAACAGGGACGCAACAGTTGCATGCGCAGACGGCATGTAGAGGTCGGTAGAGAGAGAGAGAGAGAGAGAGAGAGAGAGAGAGAGAGAGAGAGAGAGAGAGAGAGAGAGACACGCACAGGATGTAAACATTTAATACATTTTCAATAGGCTCCTTTACGGCCGCTTTCTGGTTTTACAATGTTTTTTTCTTTGATAGTCGCAGTACAAAATTAATAGACATAAATTTAATTTTTACATAAATTTTCTTATATTATTTTTGTCATTAGCAATTAACAATTCGTATCCGTTAAAAGTATTGTGACTTGCCTTAATAGCGTCCAATTTCTATATCCTCTCTTACGGTATATAATTTGTAAATAAACAAAGGCTTACAGTGGAATTCTAGTTATAATTATAATACAAATCTCATAGTAGTACAGAATGCCCATCAAAAATAAATAAAAAATGTGAAATTAATTTAAACATTATTCCAACCGAGGAAAATATAATACAGTTTAGATAAATATCTAATAATGAAGTTGACAGGTCTATACGTCTATAAATTTAAAATTTGAACAATATTTTACTTAATTACTTGCGATGAGCAATATTTGAATATTAAATAGAATTCAATCTAATCTTGACGGTGAAATCGAAGCTTGACGGTGCGGCGCGGTACGGCGAGGTGAGAGAAGAACGGTCTTGGAGTGGGAGACGGCTCGTCTCAAACTTAAATAAGCAGCACTGCGACTGCAGTTTTCAGTGTGCTGCCAGTCTTGAAAGCGGATTTCCAAGGGGGGCCTGTCGTCGGCGCGATAGCGGACGAAAAGCCTCAGGCACACTTGGCGCGCGCGATTTTGTAATAATAATTTGTAATAATAATTTGTAATAATACATAAATGTAAGATCCGAGTGAGGACCAAAGGAAAGGAAAGAAAAATATAAAATCTATTTAGACTTTAAGTCTAATGACATTTCTATCTTTTGTATTTTTCTTATAGATTTAAACAACAGCCGGAAAAATAAGTAGTAGCGTGGCGTACCCCGTGCCAAAGGCTATATATATATATATATATATATATATATATATATTTGTTTGATTTTTGTAAATAGTAATTTTAGTTTATTTCTTCTTGTGTTTTGTAAAATTTATTTAATAAATTTTCTATTCTAAATGTAAAACCAAATACTTTCCGATAATAAAAGTAATTTAAAAAAACCTTATCCAAATATATTTAATAAAGATTCAATATACTATCTTACTCTGGCGTGCTGAGCAAGAGTAACAAGTATATTGTAAAATAGATAAATAACAAAAAAGTCAAATATATTGTCTTGCTCTGGCATGTTGAGCGACAGCGCGAAATATATTTGTCTTATTTATTGGAAATGTCTACTAGATAGCAACTTGGTGGCGTGCTGAGCGACCAAGGGGCCTAGGCGAGCTGAACCGAAGCCATTGTTTTCTGGTGTAAGAACTACTCAATAAATTGCCGCTGTAGAGCGAAACTGGTGGCATGTTGAGCGACCAGTGGCCGAGACGTGTTGAGCCGAAGACATGCTCGTGCAGCGTATACGAAAATAGAGCAGGTGTGCCGGGGAGTCCGCGAAAAGAACCTGGTGGCGTGTTGAGCGACCAGGCGCCGAGGCGTGTTGAGCCGGAGCCACGAACGAACGGATAATCGGACACACGCGGTTACATACTACATACCTTAAAATTAATTAAATTAAAAGACAGTTAATTATGTATGCAATAATGATCAGTTTACGTATGCTTGTGTTCCATCTTTTCAACATTCATCATTCATTTTGTGTTTATAAATTTACGTTATCTCATTTTATTATTTTATAAACCGGAGAAGTAACACATTTGCATTCCGTGTAGCAGGGATAACGTAGCATAAGATCATTTTTGAAGTAGCCAATAAATAACAATTGATGAAATAAAGAAATATGATGGCCTCGTAGGGTCACTATGTCGACTTAATTATCTTTGAATGAGATTTGAGAGATTTGACACATTAACTAGTTCACCTTCATTCATCCTGAATTTTTTTAAATACTATGCTTATGATTATTCAATATTGACTACCATCATGACTTAACATTAACTATAATAAACCTTATTCTATATGATTATTTTTTATGATTATTATCCTATATATTATTATTAAACCATTATTAAACTTATTCTATATATATTTTATTGATGGAGAAATATGATTTTTCTATTTCTTTTTTTTCCTTTTTTCTTTCTTATATAATAACTAGTATTTTATCATCTGCTAGTACATTCTCAACATCATAATTTTCTTCACTGGACGTAGGTGTACCTAAATTATTTTGAGCCAGAATATTTTTTCAAAATTTTAGCAATATAATGAAATATATCTGTTATCGGATCGACATCATTACTGTAAGTTTTTTTGTTGTTTTTTTTTTTTTGTTTTGATGCATATCACTTCTGGTAGTTCCTCATCTCGTTGTATCTCAATACTGATAGTGTAGAATATCTTTGCAGGAAAATTATATATATAATAATCTTCGGAGAAAGTTGAGACTAATTCTGCACAAATAGCTCGACACTCTTTATACTTTTACTGCAACATCTCGAAGTGCGTCATGCTGAAAATAATACTGTTATAATTTAATAATATTTCCAAACTTCAACAGACTAAAACACCAGCACTCAAAACGATAATTCCTCAGCTCGTATTGGCTCGTTAGCTGATCGCGAGGAGCATGGACAAGACGCGCGAGTATGGGTGCGCGCGGTGAAGTAAGGGAACGGGAGACGGAACCATGTACAAGGCATGACAACGGCGCGCGCGAGTACCTTAAGATTACTTGCATGGAGTGTGGCATATATATTTATCCGCCTCGAAAAATGCACACTCGTAAACTGTCGTTTATTATATGAGATTATAGTTTTAGGACAACCAAACCTTACATTGATTTTCTTATTAATTGCATGGGTAACAGCTTTTCATGTAGCTTTATATAGTGCTTGTATTTCGATCCATTTCGTAAATTTGTTATGCATTAATAATAATCACTTTCGCCGATCTTGCAAGTGGATCTACTAGATCGACAGCCACTGTTTTCCATGGTTTTCCGTGACTACAATTGCATGTAAGATACCTGCATCAGTTTATTGTTGTACCTTAAATTTGACAATAAACACAGTTAACACAATTTCTTACATATACAATACTTTCTCGTAACATTCCTGGTACTTTTTGGCTATTCGTGATAAGATTTTAGCGACTCCCAAATGTCCTGCAACCAGTTCATCATAAACCTCTTTCAATATACGTTTCTAATTTTTTTGGGACATATATTTTCCATTGTTGGTTTTCTGCTGTGTCGATAAAGTCTTGTGTGTCAAAGGTGTATTTATACATTTGTTCGTTTATTATAAAAAAGTCTGGAAAGTTTTTTGTTTCATTTTCTACATTCCTAATGAATCTTTCGCAACAATCTTTGCTTTTTATGTCATTTGCATCTACTTCCAGCGGTTTTCTAGATAAAGTATCTGTCAGTAGCTTATCCGTCCTTGGCCTGTATTTCATCTCGACATCATATTGACTCAGTTCAAGGGCCCAGCCAGCTAGACGACCACACGGACTTTTTATTTGGTTAAGCTACTTTAGTGATTCGTAATTCGCCAAGACGATAAAATGATATCCTTTTAAATAATATGGAAACTTTGATATTGAGACATTCTAATTTGGTGGCAGAATAAGTTTTCTATGGAGCAGTCAAACTTGTACTGGCGAATGCAATAACTCGTTCTGTTTCACCATATGTTTGTGTTAAAGCCACACCTAAACTATCTTTACTCGCATCGGTTTGCAGAGTAAAGTATCTATTCCAGTCTGAACAAGCGAGTACCGGTGCATTCGTAAGCAATCGTTTATTTTTGTTAAATGCTTTCTGTTCAGTTTCGCCATAATTACATTTGGCTTTTTTTCTGGTGAGTATATGCAATGGAGCAGCAACATTTGATATATCTTTCAAAAATCATCGGTATCATAATATTAAGCCAATGAATCGCCGTATTTATTTACTGTCTCTTGGCGAAGAAAGATTTAACATGGCGGAAACCTTGTATGGAACGTTTTAGAGGCCGTTTTGTTCAATTATGTGTCTAAGATACTTCAAACTGAAACGAAAAAATTCGCATTTATCCACATTTGGTTTTGAACAGGCGGATCGAATCGGTGAAATACTTTATGAAATAGTTAGAAATATTCTGGATACGTTCTTGATACAACTACAATATTATTTAGGTAAGCGAAAGCATGTGGGGCTAATTCTGACGTGAAAACGCGTTCTAGTAGACGTTGAAATATCGCTGGGAGTGTAATTCGAATGGCATAAAGTTAAATTCGAACAATTGTTTTTCAGATAATAGAACTACTTACCGATATCTATTTTTTCATTCAACTGCAGATAAATACTTGGCTCCTCGTAACTTACCTAATATTGCGATAGTGCTTTGCCATCTTTCTTTTTGATAATAACTACTGATGAAATCCACGAACTGCTAAAGAATCGTATTACATTTTTTTAGCATTTTATCGACTTCTTCTTTGATGAATTCCTCTATCTCTGGATTTCGGGGTTGATATTTCTGTTTGAACGGAGTTTTAGTTTCTAGCACTATGTTATGACTTATTAACGCTGTTGGCCCCCTAACATCATCAAGTTTGTTCATCTCGATATTTATAACTATTTTTAATTGTTTTTTTCCCTTTTATTAAATTTTTGAATCCCCTGGGCTTTTCTGTTGTACATACTTGATGAGTTTAGACTTTTTCTTTCTGGAATATTTCCTGTCCGTTTAACTATAGTTTTATATTTAAATTATGGTGAGCATCCATTCCTAGTAACATATGTTGTTTGAGCCCTTTCATCACGAGAAAACTTAAATAAATGTAACCTGTGATGACATTTTTGAGCTATGTCGATGCCAGTGGCGAGAACGGCAATACGATTGCTTGGTTCATGATGCGAACTATATCGATTACATACATTTGCGAATTTTTCCCTTACATAGGAACTTACGGAGCCTGTGTCAAGTAGGGCTGCCACCTCAAAATCTCCAGTCATTACTTTAACAAAGATTCTATTATCTTTTTCTTGTTTTACTGTTTGGGCCGAGCTGAATTCGGCGTTGACTCCATCGGCGGGTGGTTTCTCGGCGTATGGAATTTACAGTTTCTGGTGTAGATATCGTCTTTTTCGCAATATGAACAAAAAACCTTCGATCGATTTGGACATTTAAATGTCCTACCATATCCTTTTTGTTTGCATCTCCAACAGTATTTTTGTCTTTCATAAATCAGAGCTAACGAGCTTGTCAGTATATATTTAGGATTTTATAATCTACGGTTATATCTATAATTACTTGTCTTATGTACTTTTGATAAATCTTCTTCTTTTGCTTTGGTCTTTTCGTTTTTCGTAATTCTTCTACATGCTGAATTATATCGGTAGTATTTTGAACATTGTCGCGCTAATATGGAAACGACTTTCTGCTTTCATGTTTGAAAACAAGCTCAAGTCTCCTCGTCTTCGCATCAACGTGATGCATGAGTGTGTAAAATTACGTATATTCTCACTGGATTCTTGTATCTTATTGTGTATTTGTGTATCAAGATGCCTCAGTTCACAAGACGATCGATAAAATTTTCGAAGAGCGTCTTCTAGTTTTGTTAACGTATATAAATTTGTGGCGTACTTTCAGTAACTCAAGAAAACCTGCTAGAATTTGATCATGCGAGAGACGTTGCAGTTCGAGCACTCTTTCCAGAAATGAATATAAATCTTCAAAGTAACATCCCCACTTTCTCATCTGATATAATACTTTTGCCGTGTTTTGTACAGAAGTCGTCTGTAGAATAACTAACGCAGGAGCGGTGTTATCAGATCTATTACTTGATATCCGGTTGGCACTGGCTACATTTATTATCTGTTGTTGGATTGTTGTTGCAGGCATTTGAACTCATTTTCCATCACTTCTATATCCTTAGTTCTGTCGAGATTTTCGTTATAATCTTCTTTATCAACGGATTTTTCTTTCAATAGGATGAACGATGTCCCAAGGTTATAAGAGTACCCTAGGTAATTAATCTGTGTAATTCTAATTCATTCTCTACTTCTGCCTTGTTTAATTTATAAATCTACGGCACTCGTAGTCCGGCCATTTTTAAATTAATTTATTTTTATTCGGCGTAAAAAAATAAATAAATAAATTTTTATATTTTTTATAAATCACAACTGAGTATATATAGAATAAAAAGAAAAAATGGAATTTTTAATAGGAAAATAAATTTTATTTATTATTAAAAATTTGTTAATAATGATAAAGGAAAGACTAATTTTTTAACCGTGCCTGTTCGGGTGCCAAGTAATGTTTCCCTTTCCTTTCAAATTGTTCCTGGCACTAACGCGTAAGTTATCCCGAGTGGAACAGGAAAACGTTATACTATTTTCAATTAATAAATAAATTGATCGATTGTGTTACATTTAGTTTTTCTGGAGATTTTCTTTAATTTCAAATTTTGCACATTTAAATATATGCTTTTTTAATTACACAAATGTTTTATACATATACCATTAGTTACCCATTTATTAAAAACAAGTAATTTATATATTTAAAATACCAAAATGTTTATTTAAATACAGTGAAAAATTTTTTGATGTATGAATATTCATATTTTCTTTAAGAAATTCGATTTTTATTTATTTGAAAAATATTTATTTGCTTTAAAGAAGTATTTTTTAAAAGAGCAATTTTGAATTTCGTATAATTACAAAAAAATAAATAATGGCACTGTAGAATTTTAACTTATTAGACCATCATTTTCGTAAAGTTCAACTATATAAATTACTATATATTATCAGGTATGTGAATAAGTCTTTCCCGTTTTTTTTCAAATTTTGAGCCTTTATTGTGAAAAAATGGTTACAAATGAATTATTGAAAGTATTGGCCATCGCTAGCTACAACTTTTTCCCATCTTTCTGGCAACATACGAATCCCGTTGCGGAAAAATTCGACCGGTTTGGCCTCTATCCAGTCATCCACCCATTTTTTGGCTTTCTCGTAGGAATGGAAGTGCTGGTCAGCCAGGCCATGCGTCATCGATCTGAAGAGATGGTAATCAGACGGAGCAACGTCTGGACTATACGGCGGGTGGGGTAGGACTTCCCATTTGAGCGTTTCTAAGTATGTTTTCACCGGCGGTGCAACATGTGGGCGAGCATTGTCATGTTGCAAAATAACTTTGTCGTGCCTGTCGGAGTATTGTGGCCGTTTTTCTCGCAGTGCGCGGCTCAAACGCATCAATTGTCGTCGATAGACCTCGCCTGTGATCCTTTCATTCGTTTTCAGAAGCTCATAGTAAACCACACCTAGCTGGTCCCACCATATACAGAGCATGAGCTTGGCGCCATGAATATTTGGCTTGGCCGTGGATGATGATGCATGGCCGGGTAGTCCCCATGATTTTCTTCGCTTTGGATTATCGTAACGTATCCACTTTTCATCGCCAGTCACGATACGATGCAGAAGACCGTTTCTTTTTTGTCGCTGAAGCAGCTGTTCGCAAGTGAAAAAACGCCGTTCGACGTCTCTCAGCTTCAGTTCGTACGGCACCCAATTTCCTTGCTTTTGGATCATTCCCATGGCTTTCAAACGCTTGGAAATGGTTGTTCGGTCAACTCCCAATGCTTCAGCAAGTTCTTCTTGCGTTTGACAAGAATCTTCATCAAGCAAAGTCGCCAATTCTCGATCTTCAAAGATTTGCGGCCGCCCGGAACGCTCCTTGTCTTCCACGTCGAAATCACCGCTTTTGAAGCGTCGAAACCTTCCGTGAACACTTGAATCATCAACACAACCTTCTCCATAAGCCTCCTGAAGCAATCGATGCGTCTCGGCAGCAGATTTCTTCAAATTGAACCAATAAAGTGAAACTTCCCGCAAATGACGTCGACTCGGCTCAAATTTCGACATTTTCACGATATCAAAAATTTATGATGCGAAAAAATGTTAACTAATGTGTTAGTATGGAATTGTTGACATATGAATAAGCTTTGATTATGACATATGTAACCATTGAATACTCGCACAGTATTGGTGGCGCCATCTCTTACAAAAAACGGGAAAGACTTATTAATACTCCTAATATATTGCAATAAAGAAGAATAATTATATTTACATATTTTCTTATGCATCATATGCATATGTGTGTGTGTGCCCAAAGAATTTAAAATTAATGATCTGTTTATGTAAGTAAATAATAAATTCTTTTTAGACAATTGATTTTTTTTTTAATAAAAAAAATATCGTATCAACTAAATCAGTTAATGCATTTAAATATATATTTTTTAGAATTAAAAACAATTGTTGATATTAAAAAAAATATTTCGTGCTTTATATGATTACAAAATTCGAGAAAGATTATATGAAATTTGGGATTATATGATTATTTGAAATTAGCCGAGCTTGATTCTGAATTCTAATCGTTTTTACCTAATTTTATTAAACCTAATTTCAAAGGCTTTAATGAAAGATGAAATATTTTTGAACAATATGTACAAGTATGCAAGTGAACTTAAATGATTTATAAAATCTTTGGGTGAGGTGAATTTTCAATTTAATACAGCATAATATGTAAAATGTATGTGTAAAATAAAATAATTAAACAAATTTTATTTCAACCGAGGTGTTATTAGTTATAAAAGCTCAATAATAAAATTATACAAAATTAACTTGCATATTAAAAGTATAATCATTTTACAATTTCTTATTACTTAAGTTTTAAACTCTCTTAATTTGTCGAACTATTATGAGAGCTATCAAATCCAAGCCACTTCACGAAAACTTTATTTCCTCGACGTTGAAGAACTTTTTGAACGATGTAAACATCTGGATACTTGGTTTCTAGACCTTTCCTGTTCATAGAAACATCTAATGATGAGTTGATTTTTATAATCTTTGAAATGGTAAATTGTCGGATTTGTTGCTGCAAGACTGTTGATGGTGAATATTTCTGTAGACTAGTAAGCTGTATATGCTTTCTCAAAACTCTGCTTTAGTTTATATTCGTAATATATCTCAATGCTAAAGCTATTAATTTTTTCTTTATTTTTGATCTTTCAAGTAATGTTCTTAAAATATATGATTTATTTGCTAACATAACATCTTTCGGATTCGCACCGATAATTCTATGCTTTGTCGCATTAAAGCAGTAATTAATTCGGTAAAATATCAATCCACTTATAATTTCCGCGAAGACTAAATCGTATCCACATTCTTACATTCAAAGTACGATTGAAACACTCGCATATAGATGCTATCAGATTACTACATGTTCAGTATAGATTAATATTATATGTTCTCATTAATTTTTACAAATCTACATGGCAAAATTCTTTACCTCTATCTGTATGAAAATTCTTTGATACACGTCTATCTTTTAGAATAGTATTAAAAACTGTTGTCACATCTTATCAGTTTTTCGATTCAAGGATCCAGCCCATGCAAATTTAGATAAGTTATCTACGACTGTAAACATATATTTGTATTCTTTATTTTCTGTAGCTATAATTGCATTTCAATGACATTTGCTTGCCATGTCTCATTTATATTACGTAGCTCAAATTGTCATCAATTATAATTTCGATATAATCGATGACAATCGTTTATGAATTTCCCTCACTATATCCATTTCTTCTTTCTTTGAATACTTCCTTGTGTGCTTCCTTTGACTGCTAACTCTGAAACTTGTTTTATCTTACTACTAAAACAAATCGATTCATTTCTAATTTTTGATTTATACACATTTAATGAAGTTTTTGAGTCGGAAATTCTCTTTTTCAATTCTACTATAGATGGTGGTATTGCTGATAAAACATTGATTATTTCATTTATATCACTCAAAAGTTTTAATAAGCTTCAAGTTTCATCTTGCATATATGTTCTAGATGTATCTAAATCTATCTAAATTAAGAAATATATGGAAATTAAGGTCCACCATACCTCGATATTTTTCAAGACTTTTATCATCTTGTTCAATATCACTCTCAGCTGATTCAAAAGAAGTATTAATGTTGTCAGTACTGTGATCATTTTGTAGAGTGTCATTATTACTAATAATTATTCTGATCAGCAGACAACGATTCTTTAATTTTTTCTTCTTTAAAAGTAGATAAATTGTTCTTCTCTTCTTTTTTAATATTTGATATATCAAGCAGTTTTATTACAGTAATGAGATTATTCATAGCAGTAGTGATTGGTTTGAAGGTTTCGTCTAATGCGTGTTCTACATTTGCTCGATTATATTTTAATAATTTATATTTACGTCTTATTGTTTTACGAGACTTGGCTAGTTGATCCAATATAGTTTTTTCTTGTTGATAGTCCATCATGTTGAGTGTTCAACTTTTAAAACCGGAATGTTCGACATATTTATGTTATGCTATATTTATAACAAAATAGTCAAATCCTTTTCTATATCTACCATAATTTATGTTTTAATCTTTATCAGTGACTATAAAACGATGTTTACCATTATTCCAACAAGTTGAGTAAATATTTTTAAATTGATTAAGACATGTCTGAATTGACGAAACTCTATAAGTAAATTAAAATTATTCCTTTCGAAATGTTTTGGATCATGTGCATAGAACTGATAAAAATAAAAAGAATTAACATTCTTAGGTCTTCTCATGCAAAAGCAAGCTTTAACATTGTCCTGTTTCTTGCAAACCAAATCATGGGAAATGGTAATAGAGTTAGAATGTATGATATCAGGGGACACTACTGCTTTATGTTCACTAAATGGAAAATATTATATACCCTCTATTGCTTCCAAAACTTTTTCTAAATACTTGTATTTTGGTTGATTTAATGATTTTGAATAATAAATGTATATATTTTTAAATCTATAACCAATCTAATGAGTTACAAGAGTCAATAAGCTATTGGTTATTCCACAATTGGAAGGCCCACAAATAATTGCTCATATACTATCCTGTAGTAAATCTCCATGCCCTTTACTTTTTTTACTGTTTTCTAAAAGATTCAAAATTTATGACGGGAAATTTTGTATTTTTGAATTCCATGTTTGTACATTACAGTTTTAACTGAAACTGTGACAGTAGAGTATAAATAGCACGCTTATATATAAATTCAAGTAGTATCATTTTAACTTTCGATATTTAATAAGATACTTAGTAAATTACCTATTGAACTGCATTTACGAGGTTATTAATACTGTGGTTCTAAGAAATACTTGAAAAAACGATAAAACGATAATAATAAAACGATAAAAAATACCATATTATTAAATATTGTTAATGACATGTAAGCTACGCATGCAGCGGATCAAATTCTCGCAAAGCTCGCTTGCACCTTAAATCAAAGGATACTTGCATCCTTCATGGCTGAAGACATAATGTTTTAGAAAATACAAGTTTCGACTGAGTTTCCGGCTTGTAGCAGATGGCAGCGAAAACTGACGTAAACACGTCGATGCATATGGATACCAACGTGATTATGATAATTGCATTGTAAAAGAGCCCTGACAGATAGATAGATAGAGGGAGAGAGAGAGAGAGAGAGAGAGAGAGAGAGAGAGAGAGAGAGAGAGAGAGAGAGAGAGAGAGAGAGAGAGAGAGAGAGAGGCATATTGTTCGCTATCTATTTAGCTCCCATGAATATGGCAGAAAGAGAAATAGCAGTTACGCCATACAGTCTCAAGTATGCTATAAGCTAAGGCTCTCTCTTATGCAGCGTGCGGTATAGGGAAAGAGAAAGCTATATACTTTTCTCTATCCCTAATATGCAAATATTCTGGTCAGTGACAAAAGTATATAGCACACTTTCTCTTACAAGGCCACTAGTGGTTATGTGACGTAATACAATGTAATTAAAAAGAGTGCGCTGTCAGAAAGAGAGAGAGAGAGAGAGAGAGAGAGAGAGAACGACATACTTTTCTCTCTCTCACCAGAAGTAATTCAGAACTCTCTTAGCTCATCTGCTTGCACATATTATAATCCAATTTACAAGACTAATTGTGCATTACACTATGTGAAATTCATGAAACTGTACTATAAGTTCTTCATTTGCAAACAAGAAAAAAAAAGAAAAAAGAAAATAGAAAAAAACAAATAATGTGGTTGCCTTTGCTATAGGCATCATGGTATACTAACGGAGAATACATATTCCTACTTCTTCAGACTTTGCTCAAAGCAGAATGAAAAAGTCTATACGTATTCTACGATTTTTAAACTGTACTCCCGCGTCAAGTATGTCAGGCCGCCGCTGCTGCACACCCTGGATCGGAACATAGCAGACTTTTCAAGGGGGGAGGCGCTAGAATTTCTGTGTGCTAGAATGCCTATAGTCTATCTACTTGTAGATAAAAAAAGAGAGAAATTTAGTTTCGGCATATTCGAAGAGGTGTCGCAACAATGAGTATATATAGCTTGTATTTTACATTATGTATTTTCTATAGTTTTTACATATAAAAGATATTTAATGTTTCAAAAGGTCATGAAGTGTGCAAGTATGCAGTTCATGTGCATATACGTACACAATATACAGCGTCCCATGTGAGTCGAGCGTCACAGCGTATACCTTATTATCAAAGTATGATATATTAGTCGTAATACATCCGAGTAAGATGGAAAGCGAAAGTGTTTAAAGTAATTTGGTTTTATTGCTTGATACTCTGAAAATCGGCTTACTATATGCGTTATATTGCTGTTGTAAAGGCCGTCGGCTAAAATTGCTGTATATATAAATGTACAATCAGCACATTTAAACGCTGATTCTGAATATCGTTATGGTTTTCGACAGATTTTGAATTTACATCATAAAATACATAAAAATACGTAAATGCAGAAACATTATGTTGTATGAAATATTTTTGAGAATTTGACAAGATGTATTTTATAAAAGTTTCTAATGTGTGTTACTCAGCGGCGAGAAATAGATATTATAGATATATAGATATAGTATAGTGAATAAATAATGCGCATAATCCAATGTTAAATAATAGCTAGTTTACTTGTATTGTATAATAATATAGCTAAGTACTATCAGCGGTCACTAAATAAATAAACGACCAATAATAGCCGACAAAGTTATAATTTAAAATGAAATAACGTATTTTCCGTTCGTATAAAAGTGCGTTATTTTTCCATAAATGTCCTGTTCGTTTTCGGAACTTGCTGAGGAAGGGAGTGAAGCCTCTCAAGTGAAGAAGAAAAACATAAAAATTCGACCGACCGACCCGTCGTCTCCTGGTGCAAACTCTTCAACGATGAAAAGGCGCTCCTTTGCTCGTTTGAAGATATAATTTCTTGTGTAAGAAAGGGCGCTCTTTTGCTAACAAGAATTACCGCACAGACCGACACTCGAGAAGGCCAACGAAAAAGGAAAAATTCTATTTCTGAGTAAAGGCGTTTGTGAGTAAAGACCTTTGTCAGAAAAAGAGTAAAGACCTTTATCAGAAAAAGAATTAGAAAATATATTATCGATGAGGCGCTTCTCGTAATAATATATTAAACTCCGTAGGGCATTCTGTTTATCTGTGAAAAATTAAGAGTCACATTTTATCTCTCAGAAAAGGCACTCCTTTGTCAGAGATAAAATTAAATGTGTATTAATGACGAGGCGTTCCTCGAATTAATACATACCGACCACCGAGAAATTGTAAAATCCGTCAAAAAGTTAAAAGATGAAAAGTGAGATTTTACCTCGGAGAAAAGGCGCTCCTTTATCAGAGATAAAATTAACGACGTATTAATGACGAGGCGCTCCTCGAATATTAATACATCTAGACTAATACAGAATAATAGTAAAGTGTCGATAAATCGTCAAGATAGGGAAATCTGTATAATTGATGTGTTACAGGAAAAGGCGTGACGTTTCTCCGAATCTAAATTATAGCGAGACATTATATAGGTCAGGCTGGAAACTTATCAATCCACCCTCGTATAGAGGCAAAAATATGTATCTTAATGAAATATACAACTTTTATTTTGAATATTTTTTAAAATTTTTTGTAATTTCTCTGGTCGATTTGACTAACCTTGATTATTCTGTTTATTCTATTTAATTTTCGATTTAAATTCCGTTTCTATCCAAAGTCATATCATATTTTAAAAATAAAAATGCACCAATTTTCATCACAATTGATTATCGCTGTTTTTGGAAAGTTTAAAAACGAAGTTACTAATCTATTTAGATTTAGTAAATCTAACTTTTGCTTTTATAATGCACATAGATATCGATCCTTTTTTCTATCTTCATTTTTATTAACAGAAGAAAAAGATCACATTTTTATGATTCATTTTTTAAATATAAAGTTATTTATATAATGACTGAACTGACTGAATAAATAACTTTTAATGTAATCCGATAATAGTCCAGGTCGCCTACACACTTGAGAAAAATATTTCTTCAAGAAAAATATAGAAATAACAGATTGTATAGGCGACTATAATAGAAATAGGAAATTAAAACATAATTTTATTTGTAAAGTTCAATATCCAAAATATAGATATAATGAAAGAAATTTTATGTTTGAAATAAAAAACCCTTTTTATTTATTTATTCTCAACTTGAATTATTTGTAAAATTTTAGTTCATTCACATTTTTATAAAATTTAAAATATTATATCCCATTCTAACCTTGATTACTATTGGAAAAAGATTTATAAATAAATGATATTATACGAGGTCAGACAATTAAGTAATGCGACAAAATTAAAAAATCGAGTGCATTTAAAAATTAAGGTACATCACTGTGATCTCCTTCAAAGTAGTCCCCTCCCGCATCTATACACATATTCCAGCGAGTTTTCCAGTTTTCGTAACAATTCTGGAACACTTCTTGTGAGACCTGTCCGAGTACCCTTGTCAAAGTTTCTTAGATGTCTTCAACGGAGTCAAAATTTCGACCTTCGAAAACTGAGAGACACTGAACGCACTGTGACAGGGTGCATTGTCGTAATACAGAACCCAAGTCTTCGCAATCTCTGGATGCACTTTGAACACCCTTTTTCGTAATTTTTCGAGCACATTGCGGTAGAAAACTTGATTTAAGATTTGTCCAGGTAGTAAAAACTCTTTGTGAACCACCTCTTTGCTGTCGAAGAAGCAAATGAACATGGTTTTGTCGTTTAGTTTCGGGGTTATATTGAAAGAATCAACTTTTATCACCGGTAATAAATCGATCGAAAAGAGCAGGATCACTATCAACTTCCTCGAGACAATCTTAAGCGATGTGCATTCGGTGGGCTTTTTTCTTATCTGAAAGGTTCATCGGTAACATCTCAGCGCACAGCTTTTTTATGGTGAATTTTTCGGTTAAAATCTTTCTATCTGTTTCCCGGTTAATATTCAACTCGTAAGTTAACATTCGAATGATTAGTTGCCGGTCTTCGCGAACAAGGGTGCGGATGCACTGCACAATCGCGTCGGTTCGCATTTGAATTGGCCTTCCGTTCCGTGCCTCATCTTTGATGCTTTCACGGCCTTTTTTAAAATCGGCATGCTACCGAAGCATCTGATTACGACTCAGGGCATCACTAGCATACACTTTAAGCATTTTATCATAAGTTTCTATTGCGGTTTCGTCGAGTTTCACACAAAATTTTATCGCGCACCGTTGCTGTAAATTTCTCTGTTTCATTTTCATGACATGAACTACTCGCGCGTTGTTACGAAACACTAAACAGCTGGCGAAGAAAGGATCGTACAAGGGTTGTCAAGGTCTCAATCGAGAGAGAAGGGATCTACTATTACGGTGGCTGAGTTACAGATTCAAGTGTTATCACAGGCCGAAAAATAAAGTTGGTCGCATTACTTAAATGCTTGACCTCATATAAAGGAGCCTTAGAACAGTAAATGCGTGATGCCTTTTTGTAATTTTAATAAGTTCGAAATGATAAAATTTTAAAGTAATTAAATCATAATTCCTAAATATATATTTCTGGAAGATGAAGATAAGTGGCTTTTTGCTTGGAGTGATTTATTAAATCTTTTTATTATATATTTTGTATATTATTATGTCATATTTGAAAAAATAAAGCAAAATTAATAGTAAATTTGGAAATTCATCCAATGAAAATTTAATTTTTATTGAAAAGTACTCACACCTGATATTTTAAGCATTTTTCAACTTACGCTTATTAGAATGTCTTAGTATAGTGCAGAAACTGAATTTGCATGGGAAAATGAGTCCAAATATATTACAATGATGGATTTCACCATTTACCTTGGAAAATAAGAAAAATTAAACAAAAATTTTCAAAGAACAGTTTAATATCTCAAAAAAGTATATATTTCTTGTTCTATAAAGTTTTTGGAAACAGCGTGTCTACGTTTCGTTCTCTAAATACTTATTACAAAAAACTCATTTTTCTCAGAGCAACTGCTTGTAAAAAAAATTCATAGAACAACAAAAGAAGTATTATAATGATTTTTATCGCAATTGTTTGCAATATTTTAAAACATTTTCTTATTATATAAAACCATAATTTGAAAAAACCATAATTTTTCTGGTTTTGGACGTGAGAATTATATCTGCGCTACATGATATTCAAAAATATAAATATACAAGTCGATTTTTAAGGACAGAATAGAGATAGAAGGATTTAAATTTTGTTTTAAAAATATATCTTCTATTGAAAAAATTTATAGAACAAAGAAGATGTATATTGATGAAATCTACAATGTATATTTATTTTCCAAGATTAATTACAAAATCCAATATTTCTAGGGCATTTATGTATTTTACTTTGAAAATTAAATTTGCAACAAAAGCCATTATGATATTTTTAAGCAGCACCCCCAAAAACGTAAACGTACAAAATGTCAGTAAACTCGAGTATGATCACTTTTCGGAATTTAACATTGATTGTATATTCATTTAGCATGTATATTCAGCGACCGAAAGATCATAAAAAATAAAGAATTATTAATGGTTCATTATAAAATGTCACATGTATTAATCCATAATTAACAATCAAATATTTAATGAAAGGTTTCTTAACATAAATTTTATTCATTTTTTTTTGTATAAAACAAATAATTGTTGACAAATATAGAATGTTAGGGATTACCTATAATTTTTGTGCTATCGCTCTTGCCATTCACTGTCTCGCGACACTACAGACTTTTATCATTTGCCAAAGAAATGTGTTTTGTTCTTTATTTTTTCTTCTCCGTTTTGCTCAATGAAAACAACGAATATTAAAGAATTTAACAATCAGTAAAGAAAATAATAAGTAAAATTTATATTTTTACAAATTATTAGTAACAGATTCAATTGAAGGTAGCAATTGAGAGATAAGTAAATAAGATGTTAATTATTAAATTAAATAATAATTAATTAAATTTTGTCAAATAATAATTAATAAAATTTTGTTAAATAACAACTAATTAAATTTTATTCAATAATAATCAATTTAAATACAATAACAATTTTATTGAATAACAATTAAATAACAATTAAAATATTTTTCTTTTTTCTTCTTTTATCTCTTTTGTTCATTCATGATAAAACATACGAAATTTTTTTTGGGTGTTCTATCTCGTCGTAACAACCGTCAAATCAGCATCGCTCAACGGTTTAGTTACGGACATTATTTAATTCATTATCTAATTTAATACCCATTAATTAATTAACTAATTAAGAAATTTTTCCAATTTTTTTTGAAGTGGTTATTTTTGAAGTAATTGTTTGTTTAATTAAATTCTATTGTTTTTTGCTATTTTAAAACAATTGAATTGTACCTTTGTCGACTGCCCATATACAAATTAATAAATATTTTTTATTGGTCTTACAGTCCAATCAATTTAATCTAAAAATAAAATAAAAATAAAAATAAAAATTAAAAAAAAAAAAAAAAAAAAAAAAAAAAAATGAATGTAAACAAGGACAGTCTGACTGTCATAATTTTAATTTAATTTTTAATTTAATTTTTATTTTATTTTTAGATTGAATTGATTGGACTGTAAGACCAATAAAAAATATTTATTATTTTGCTGTTTTTGCAATTGCTGGAGTATTACCGAGAAATTTGTCCTGTATCTAGTTAATTCTTCTCTCTTTCGTTTCCCGTCAATTAAACAGATAAATGATGGCAAATCCTTCAAACGACTTTGATGACTTGCTCCAAAGCCTATGCGAGGAGGAGACAGACATGATAAAAACGGAGTTGGAATTAAAAAATGATGGTTCCCCATTTCAGAGGGCTGCCAGGCTATATCGCAGACTGGCAGGAAATTATAGCCCGGGAGACTTTAGAGGCGATGTCCTAAAAAGACACGCGCGTAAAGATAAAAATTTATTAAAAATAATTGTAACCTCGACAATGCATGATGCAACAAAAACGTATATCCTAAATAACACGGAAGCAACATGCGCCGAACAAGGTGATAAATCAGCTGACATAGTGTAGGCTCGGTAAGTTAATCCGAGCACAGGCCAAAGACGTAGCAAAATAGCCTCCGATCAGCAAATGCAAAACCTGATCGATTTTAATTTGGCAGAAATCAACAGGCATGAACCGCTCGCATATAACACAGTCAACGAATCGCCGACTCAGGCGGCCATAGTGAGCGTAGCTACTCTCTCGCTCTTCGGACTCGTGTGTCACGAATGACATGACAAATAAGGCGCAAATCACATCTCATGTATCAGATGCAACAGTCGAGCCTCAGGCGGTTAACATCAGAGATAATTTAGTAATTAATCCCTGCATTAAACAGCCTGCAGAATATACTATAAACTTGGATGCGATAACATAACAGCACTGTCCAAGATCTGCAGCAGAGGCAAAATGAAATGCATGCTACGTTGACTAACATTGCAACAACAGCTGCATAAATCACCGCGACTCGATCGTGTCACTTTACAAGACACATAGATCTTCAATACTTCAAAAGTGACGAAAACTCTAATAGTAATAAAGTTCTAAGGTCGATCGGCGAGCCTACGTTCTCGGCTCCTTGCCACCTTTGGTACCCACGTCTGTCGAGAGCGTGCTACCGTACGTCCAGGGCTTGCCGCCGCCGCCTCCTGTCACCAGCGGACGAGAACGGCGAATTCGGCGCTCCGATTGTAACTGGCAGCCCGCTACTCTCTTTCTCTCATTTTCTTACCTGACTCCGCACACGCCATCGCATCTATGGCCCTCGACCTGCGCACCGCACCTTGCGAGTCCGCGGTTCTGTCAGCGCTCAATGAGTCACAACATTAAAGATCTATTTTTATTTTACTCGTTTCTCTTTTCATTCTTTTTGCGTTTCACCTTTCGTGGACCGCCCCTCTCCCTCGCCGAGTCTATTCGGGGCTAAGCCCAGCCGGGCACATCTTCTGCAACGGCCGTATCCGCCGTCCTCGTTCTCGTCGCGGACACGCGCACCATTACAATTCATAGTACAATATCCTCATATTATATACCACATAATAGAGTGCATAGGCATGATTCTCGAACAAGGCATTTATGTAGAGATGTATGATGTATGAGATCGTTGCCACTAGAATACGCCGTCACATTAGTACAAAGCATTCCTAGGAGATGCCAGGCAAGGTATCGACGGCGGTGGTGACTGGACACAGAACTGCATCATCGTTTGTAATGTGTACAATGTACATATAAATATGAAACTTTCATCAAATGAATTTTTTTATAAATTAACACGATCACGCTCTTACTTGAGAGACTGTAGCCAAAAAGGTAAATAAATATAGTTTATTGTTTTTTCTGAGCGAATTATACATAAAAATTATATATAACAAGATATTATTTATTTATTCTAACAGATTATTTAATATTTTTTTGAAGTATTCTAATTTAAGAATTCAATTTCAATAGTGTTTTGTAAAAAGATTCCGAAAAATTCGGTTGACACGAATCCAACTTGGACCATTCGCAAACTTGAATTTGGCAAGTAATGTCCGTACTTCATGATAATAAACAATCAGGTATCCTCAATATTTAAGGCCAAGCTACGCTATATATATATATATATATATATATATATATGATATATATATTGTGACCGACCAAATGGCCGGTCCGCGGTTGCGAAACCGAGCGTTCGCGCGTTACGGCGAAAATACGCGAAGCAGGAGCGACGTTCGCCCACGAAGAAGGAAGTGCAGAGAAAGGAAGTTCGGCTTCTTCTGCGAGCTGTTGAGGAGGACTGACGCATAGAGACGAGTCGTCATCAGAAATTTCTGACTTGTTATCGATTCGGTTGCCACCCGCATCCCGACCATTCCCACGCGCCAGCCGTACCTACGTCGACGAAGATCTCAGCAGCCACGATTTATCCACGACCGTCCTCGCGGTCATCCCAAATAAGTATTGCCCCTGGGCCTGAAGGCTCAGCGAGAGCACGAGAATGAAGGAAGGAGGGAAGACAGTTCCGCACAGACGAGAGATCAAGAGAGAGAGAGAGTGAGAGAGGGAGAGAGAGAGAGGAAGCCCGAAGAGACTCCCGGACGAGAGGGAACTATACCATCGCGAGGAAGCAGCGGCGCCGAGGACCCTTCGGCAAGTAGTCTTCTATTTAATTAATATTCGAAGTGCGCGCCATCGTTGCACGGCCGCGCGCGCGAGTGTCTAGTTGTAGACTTTACCGCGTCCGCCCCCCTTTCCCTCGTCCTACCGCATCCATCTATGTCCGCGGAACCCGCTCCATAGTGTTGTCGCCATCGCGCGGAAAACCGTAGGTATAATTCGCGAAGTGATATGTCGTGCGTAGATTAGGAAATATTGTGGTCTGCGATTTAAAATAAATGAGTGATTATCTAACGTAAAACAGATCGATTTATTCATTCACGTTCCCAGTTCCCCGTTCCCCGTTCTCTAGTTCCAGAGACGCCGACGCCACGTGAGATGTCAAAGGTAAGTAACCCGCAAAAGCAGGGTTATAAAATGGCGCCCAACGTGGGGCCCGTTGGACAAAATTATATAAAAAAAACAGTTTTTCCGAGTAGAAAGCGCGTAAGCAGAGTTGCGGTCGGAAAATTAAAATGAATAGGAAAAGCGAGAACGTGCCGTGTAATGCGCCACGTGGCAGATACATACGGCCATGTTCGAGAGCGGCGCACGAATATGCGCAGTAGCACCGTTCCGCGTAGCAGACGCGGCCGGTAAGAACGACATAAGCGTCGTACGGACTGTACGAATATTCCCCCCGCCCTCAGCCCTCGTGTTAAAAGAAAATTTTTCACTTTCTCCCTGTCGATATTTAAATGTGAATATTAAGCAATTTCGAGTCAGCCGTGTCCCCGTAAAATAAGTATTGTCGTATATTAATATTTGTTTGAATAATATAATTTCAAGTTGTCTAAATGATAATATGTCCTAGTATTGTTTACTTATGTTGTATTTGCATGTTGTCATATTTACTAACCTATTATTGAGTTAAATATTTATTACATTTTTCTATATAAATCTATATAACATTATCTATAATATAACATTTACTATATATGTTTTTTTTCTGCAATATATATTTCATATAAAACCATGTTTTCTTTAAATATTTCTTATGCACATGTTTTTGTAAATAATTTAAAACCCTGAACGGTGTACGACCGCCCTTCTTCCTGTCGTTCAGCTCACTAGCTTGAAGAAGCTAGTGGCAAATGTCCTAATAAGGTAGGTTTACACAAGATTGTAAAATCATAACAGTATGAAGCTATAGAAGCTATAGAATAACAATTATTTAACAATAAAAACAATAACAATAAAGTCACTATAAATAAACAAAATTTTTAAGCAGTATATGAAAAAAAAATCCATCAAACTTCAAGCTCTTTCTTTCTGCTAGCGAGGGACTCTGCATATTGTTCAGCGTAGTAGCTGACCCAGAATTATTAATTAAATAATTAACAGATAATAAATAATTAATAACTGAATAATTTATAATAAATAATCAGCACCAGGATATCAAAGCAACGAAGTTAGTGAAGCATCGGCAAAATCAGGTATCGTCAAAGCAATATGGACTAGAGAAAATACAAACAATCTAAATAATAATAATAATAAAGAAATAAATAAATAATATACCACTTGGGAAAAGAATTCAACAATAGTGGTCATCTTTAAAATAATCAATCAAAAGACCAACGCGGACATAAAACTCATTATTTAATAACAGAAATTTATAAACAATAAATAAATAATTTTTTTTGCATAAACAATCAACAACAAAAAATGTTAATTTTTTTTTGAAATTTTCTATGATTTTTTTAGAAACAAAAAAAGGATGTCGAATTAAATTACTTCAACCTCAACATTTTTTTTTGGAAATGTTTCTAGTATTCCTCTATTTCTCTTTATATTGCTATAGCTGACTAAAAACAATTATCTGCAATAAGAAAAAAAAACGATAATAACTTTTGGACTTCTCCACCACAATAATACCTGCATAATAAACATAATAGCAATAATAATTAATAAATATTGTCAAGAAAAATATTAATAATAATCAAAGTAAAAAAAGGGGAGAGAGAAACAAAATAAATACTTATCTCATACAACGATTATTTGGTCCAGAGACAGAAATACAGTAGTAAATAAAATAAAATAAGGTTGAAAAAAAAACAAAACAACGGAATAAAGACTAACAAAACGAAATTTTAACAAAATATGTTAACAATTTTTTTTATCTGTAATATAATACACTAACCATTATAAAATAAAGGTGGGGAAGACTGATAGTATTGGTAAGTAAATGTAAATACAAACATAGATAGACCTTTTTATCGAACCTATAAATCGACAATCATCAGTACAATAGACGTGTATACGAGCAAACATAACAATAGGT
This sequence comes from Sycobia sp. Sy_11, assembly GCA_018907035.1. Classification (NCBI taxonomy): domain Eukaryota; kingdom Metazoa; phylum Arthropoda; class Insecta; order Hymenoptera; family Epichrysomallidae; genus Sycobia; species Sycobia sp. Sy_11. Next base: position 877,912 of record JACCIC010000137.1, on the reverse strand, counting down.
CATAAAAACACGATTCTAATTTAGGATTATATAGTAAATTATACATAAACTAGATTTATATTATTATAATTTTTTTAATTACTGTCATACATACTTTAGTAAAATGAAAGCAAAACCATCAACCGACGAGGTAAAAAGGTTAAATAGCCTTTTCACAGTAATGACGCCTGAAAAACTTACTCAAGAAGCAAGACTACACAACATCAAAACGCATGATAATATTGAACTCATCGCGACAGATTAGTCAGATTTGAGTTGAGACGCCTTTTTGGAAACACTAAACATTCCCGCAGCAGAGATATTAAAATTAATACCTGGTATACTATGCGGATCTGCTCGTACATGAGCAAGGCCAATATACAAACAATGGCAAACACTGAAACATCTGAAGACAGCACTGCGACAACAATTCCGACCTATTGACTACACATTACGGTTGGAGGAGGAACTTAGAAATAGGACGCAAGGTTCCAATGAATCAATAGGGTCACACTTAATCGGTATGAGAGCGATATTAGGAAAGGTGTCGCCACCGTTACCACCAGAGATACAACTCGATAGAGTATATCGAAATTTAAACCCTACCTTTATCGACAAGATAAATAGGGTAGATTTTAAGACATTAAACGAGCTGCAGGTACTAGGCCAGCATATAGAACTCAAGAGAGAGAGAGAGAGTTAACTCGTCGTTACAAGGAACCGCCAGCAGCAGAGACCTGCTTAATGAGCAGCGCAGCCTGCCCATAGTCTGGAAGAGCGACCAGACGATCTAGACTGGCAGCATTAGACGAGGAACGATCAAAACATGTAACGTTGGTCGAACCACCGGCAACAATATTAACAACAAAAAAAGAACATAGCAAAGGCTCCTCGCCAGGTAGACGTAACCGGAAAAAGAGCCTCAGCCTAGCACCCAGGAAACCACGGGAAGAATCTAGAAGAGAGTCGAGGGAAAAACAATACCGTAGTCCCTCTCCCAGATATCGTTCGGTAACACCCCCTCGGCCCCAATCCAAATCAACCGACGAACCACGATACAAACCTAGAAGTCCGTCGCCACGTAACAAGACCCGTTTAACTAGCCCCTCTTGCGACTATCGTCCAGCTCGAGGAAGCAATGACCAGAATCATTATCCCCGATCACCTACAAGAGAACGCAACGATGAATATCCAGTATATGAGAGTATACGTCGTGAGTTACCACGACCATGCACGGAACGAAGAAACCACGGCGAAGATGACCGGCCATGTTGGATATGCAGTAGACGAGGCCATTGGGCAGATAGATGCCCCGAGCGCAAACGCATCTTCTGTTATAATTGCGGCGAAGATGGCGTTACCACAGTAAACTGCACGCGTTGCGGCCCGAACAGGAGGACCTCAGGAAACGCTTAAGGGAAGAGGCTATCGGAGTCGCACCTACAGCCACGGACGTTACCGACTCCCGACGCACGTCTCCAATTCGAGAGGACGACAATCGATTTTTCTGAAATATCGATATTCAGAAAATATAATCGATTTTCTGAAATAAAAATTATTAGGAAAAATATTCCCAGCATTGTTCGATCTGGGGGCACGTGATTCATTTATTGGACCACGTTCTTCAAAGGTGGTGAAAACAGCCACCATACCAATCACATCGTTTATGTAGCTGCCAGATGGCCAGATCTGTTCCGACGACGGAGAAATAGACCTCCTCCTGAAAATAGATGGGCAATAAATTTCGACGTGCTTCAGAGTGTTTAACTTATTGACATATGATATCATCCTAGGGATGGATATAGTGATACAGTTAGAAATGACGATTAATTTCGCCAAAGCGACTTGGCATACGTCTAAAAACATAGTCAGACACTAGTAAAAGCCATCACGGCTTTAGCAGCACAGATGCCCCCTCATCATATAGACGTGTAAGGACACCGACCTATTAAGCAGCGCCTGCGCCGCATACCGGATAAACTATTAAAGCAGGCCCACGCAGCTGTCGACAGACTTCTCGCCGAAGGAATTATCGAACCTTCGCAGAGTTCATGGAGCAGTTGTCCGGTGATCGTGCCGAAGAAGGACGGCAGATTCTGTATTGACTACAGGGCAGTTAACCAGGTGACGAAGAAGGATGCATATCCTCTTCCTCACATGGACGTCCTATTGGATAATCTGCGTGAAGCTCGTTATCTTTCTAAGATAGACTCGAGCCAGGCGTATCACCAGATTTCTTTAGATCACGCAAGCAAGGAAATAACTGCCTTTGCAGTCCCACAGAAAGGGCTGTTTCAATACACCAGAATCCCATACGGGCTGACGAACGCCCCAGCCAGCTTCCAACGCGGCATGGATGTTGTGTTCGGACCTCAGTGGTAACCCTGCGTGTTTGTCTACATGGACGATATCATCATCGCCACGAATACTTTCGTGGAACATACTCAGCAATGAGAAGCGGTACTGGCCCGCCTTAAACAGGTTGGACTAGAAATTATTGAAGAAAAGTCTGAGTTTTATTACCGGAGGTACGCTACCTAGGATATGTGGTAGACAAGGACGGACTACGTACGGACTCCGACAAACTAAAGCCCGTTACGGAATATACATCACCAACGAATATTAAGAACGTGAGATGGCACTGGGATAAATCCCAGGAAGAAGCATTTAACCGACTGCGTATCTTGCTAACGCAAGTATCCGTATTAGCGCTCCCCATACAGAATAGACCCTATATACCCCAAACCGATGCCAGCAACTACGCCCTCGGTGCCGTGCTTAGCCAAGACACGGACAATGAAGAACACCCTATTGCTTATGTGAGCAGGGCACTAACCAAGGCAGAGGTAAACTATACGGTTACTAAGAAAGAGTGTCTCGCAGTACTCTGGACCGTCGAGAAATTTAGAGGCTATCTGTTGGGAGAAACGTTCACAGTGATCACTGATCACAGTAGCCTAAAATGTTTACATACGCTAAAAAACCCCACGGGCAGACTAGCGAGATGGGCCACAGCGTTGCAGGCCTATAATATGACAATCATCCACCGAAAAGGCTCACAGTACAAGGTGCCAGACACGCTCTCACGTTCCCCTACCATGGAATCATCACCAGCAGCTACCATCACCACTATAGAGCGAGATAGCTGGTATGAAAGAAAAGTTAGCAAAATACGAAAGTGCCCAGAGAAATATACAGACTGGCGCATTAAAGACAATATCCTATTGAAACATCGCCCAAGCGTCTACTCGGACATACTAGGCCCCGAGGAAGACGATTGGAAGATTGCCATCTCTTCCAAAGATCGAGAGCGGATAATGGTCGAGTGTTATAATACACCGACATCCAGACATTTTGGTGTTGAAAAAATACTATACAAGGTCTCTCGAAAGTATTACTGCCCAGGAATGAGGCGAGATATATACTGCTACATAAAACACTGCCCAGAATGCCAGTTATACGAAGTCTCCCAGAGAGCACCAAAAAGTTTGATGACATACAGAAATGTGGAAGGGCCGTGGACGAGCGTGGCCATTGACATAATGGGTCCATTTCCAGCCAGTAAAGGTCAACACCGATATCTCTTGATCTTCGAAGAACTGTTTATCAAATACGTGGAGCTTCGACCACTCCGCAAGGCAATGGGGTAAACGATAATTAAGGTGCTAGAAGAGCTAGTTGTATTCAAATGGGGTTGTCCCAAATTTTTAATCTCTGACAATGGCGCCGAGTTCGCCAATAAGTTAGTCAAACAGCGGCTCGACGAACTCGGAATAGTGCAACAGCTGATAGCACCATATCATGCACAGGCAAACCCAGTAGAACGGGTAAACCGAACATTCAAAGGCATGATCTCAATCTTTGTAACGGAAGATCATAAAAATTGGGATATCCACCTACACGAACTAGCCTTTGCCATGAATACCTCGCCGGCGTTCCTAAATTTCGGTAGAAACCCAAGGGAGGTGCCCACGTATAGAAACATCCGCATAGCAAACCAACCACGTCAGCCATTAACACCTGCTGACTGGCTAAATTGAATGAAGAGACTATCCGCCATTCATGAATTAGTCAGAAAAAACCTTAGTGTGGCCAGCGAAAAACAGTCACGCTATTATAACAAGAATAGACGAGAAGCTTCGTTTGAGGAAAAGGAGACGAATTGTAGGAGAAACCATATATTATCATCAGGGCCGGATAGATTCGCAGCAAAACTAGCACCGAAGTTTATTGCTCCATGCCGAATAGTCAGGAAAATATCCCCTGTTATCTTCGAGCTAGAAGATATGGACGACAGGAAGAAAACCACAGTACACGTTTCGGACATAAAAAAAATACTAACCCCCTAACGCACCATCTCGTTTCTTCACAGGTACCTTCATCCAAGACGATGCTTCCTAATGTAGGCAGAGGCAGAAGGCTGCGCCGGTCCGTGTTGATCGACCAATCGCGTCGATAAGGGGACGTTCATACCCCCAACCCAACGGGCTCAGAACCCGTAATCGCGACACAAGAACGCCTACGGGACCGCGAGCAAGTTTTCGATACGGCCAAACTGGCCCAAGCCCTGCACCAGCAAGAATAAGAAAAAGAAATAGGAAACCTGATTGAGTTCAGCCCGGGCTCAACTCAGGAGCTAGGTGTCGACGAACCTGGATCGAAAACAACCATACCGGTCAATGACAATTCATTTGCACTGTCTTTGCTGGACACCAGTAACTCCCCCCTCGACGACCTAGAGAATACCCCCATCCACCCCCTACCGCCACCAGCTAAATAGCTCAAGAAGAGCAAGAGCGTCCGGAACGACGTAAAACTACCAACATCATCGAAAAGACCGATGAGGAGCGTCCGCAACGACGTAAAACTATGATAGAAGTAGAAGAAAACAACGCTTTCTGCGATCGTACGAAACGGCGTGAAACTACGGAAAACGCAGAAACTCACACCGTCTGCGGGCGTCCGGAAAAACATGAAACTATCACACCATCAGGAGATGAAGCAGGAGAAGTAGCTGAAAAAATTATTCCGCAAAGACACGAATCTACATCAACAACAGAAATAAAGGAATTACGAAGACCACATAGACATGAAGCTACGGAAAACGCACACGAGTGCGAGCGTCCGGAACGACGTCAAACTATCACATCAACATCAATAGGGAAAGAAAGAAACGGACTGGATTTTCAGTGCGTTCACAAGGAGATATGAGGACTTGGGCGACACAATAGCCGTGGGTTACAAGTCCGATAGCGACGCATCGCACAAGACCGGACCGTTAGAAGCGTCTCGTAGACGCATTGTGGTCCACCGTAAACCACGAGACGCAATACCGCATTCGACACATCAGCGAATACGATCTATTAGCCCCCTACCATAACGGCCAGGCCCTAAATGCCATAGGCGAATTATGCCAAAGAAACCAGCAAAAGCCGAGAAACCAGCGCCTATCGCATTAGTAAGTATCCCGGAAGATAAGCGCCAAGAGTTCCCGGGCAGCACAGATGAAAAGACGCAGGGTAAAATTATAATTCCGACAAAATTCAAAGAGAATGATGGTCTCTATGAAGAAGGAGTTTGTGCCGGTAGAAAGTCCCAGAAGTCCCTACCGTGCCCAGAAATTTCAACCAACAGACACACTGACAACTACAGGTTGGAATAGAAGAAGGGCTTTAACCCCTTCAGGATTCAAGTTAGAACCAGCCCCGTCGCCAGCCTCTACCGCCCTGTCGTGCAGTAAGCGACGCAAGATTCCGCTACAACTATACCGAAGATACCAGCGCTCATGACGTTGGCAAGAACCCCCCCCCCAGAAAACTTTGTACCCCCCAAGCGACCGCACCCATCCTATCCCGCAAGGCCGTTCTCCAAACAACAGGCCCGGAAAAAGGATGGCTGCTGGAATTGCGGTAACGAAGGCCACAGGTACTCCGCCTGCCACAACCGCGGAGTAGCAAATTTTGCTATCGCTGTGGCAATCAGTCATTGGACGTACATACTTGCACATCCTGTCCCGAGAGACCGGCCTCCACCGCTTCGTCTTAGCAGGGGGAGGGGGTGGGCGACAGCGCGAGGCAGTCGCCAGATGAAGCCGATAAGACGCCGCGGCAGATGTCCGAGAAAGTAGCAGAGGAAGAAGAGGCGCCAGAAAATGCCGAGTCCCCGACAGTCGCGCAACCAAGAGCGCAAGACACGACTGGGCAGAACCTGCAGGAGGTTGCAGGAGTAATCGGCCACGGCACACAACCGGTCCTAATCGTGATGCCGGGTGACAACGTCTACATCAACAAGTAGATGTAAAGATACCGTCCATCTGTCTCCCCTTTATCCCCAGATTCAGATACCATTGAGATTTGAGATTGCTCCAAGTAAAGAGAAGGCTACTTGCACGACCCTGCAACACTGCCGCAACGAGGGTTGAGAGGAAATCAATCACTACAGAAAAACCTCATTTACAGCCTCCAAGTCCACTACAGGAAAAAGCCAACGCAGTGCAGAGAAGCTTGACAAGATGGCTGAAACAGGCCCCGAGCGAAGAAGAGTGACGAGCAAAAGTCACACATAATAAAATTTAACTGTCTAAACATTGCTTAGACGTTAGATTAGGCTAATTAGATTATAGGTTGCATATTTTTTATAACTATCTTAGATTTAACCTATACATTTCATATTTTTTATAATTGTCTTAGATGTAGCCTATACATTTCATCTTTTATAATTGTCTTAGATTTAGCTTATACATTTCATATTTTTATAATTGTCTTAGATTTATCTTATACGTGTTATATTTTTATAACTGCCTTAGATTTAGCTTATACATTTCATATTTTTTATAACTGTCTCAGATTTAGCGTAGTCTTAGTCACCTTTTCTTTTCGTTTCATATTAAATAATTAGCTAGAATAGGTATTTATAGTCATAAACATTTTTTTCCCTCTTAGGTCCCAGCGCACAGAAGTATTCTGTTTAATTTCTCTCATAGTATTCAGAAATTCCTGATACTGAATTTGTTAGAATCGGCGCGATGAACTGACATTTCATTTTCGATGAATGCACTAGAGTAGAATAGGAATAAGCCATTAGTATTTAAGAATTACATAGAATTATATAGAGCCACCAGCGGACGACGACAACACCAAGAGACCACCGATGGTCATGAAAAAAAGTTAGAGTTTCATTTTATTATTCGTTATAAAAATTTATAATTTTTAGTTTGGAAAAAGCACTATAAATTCTACCCAAGCGCTTCCGATATCCACAGATCCCAATCCCTATCCCCAATCTTACCATTACCGGACGATAGACGCGCGAAGGACTTGGAAACGCGCCTCACCGTTTGTTTGGAAGAGGGAGTTTGTGACCGACCAAATGGCCGGTCCGCGGTTGCGAAACCGAGCGTTCGCGCGTTACGGTGAAAATACGCGAAGCACATGCCGCGAGTGTGCGCGACGTTCGCCCGCGAAGAAGAAAGTGAAAAGAAAGGAAGTTCGGCTTCTTCCCCGAGCTGTTGAGGAGGACTGACGCATAGAGAAGAGTCGTCATCAGAAATATCTGACTTTTTTCGATTCGGTTGCCACCCGCATCCCGAGCATTCCCACGCGCCAGCCGTGCCTACGTCGACGAAGATCTCAGCAGCCACGACTGATCCACGACCGTCCTCGCGGTCGTCCCGAATAAGTATTGCCCCTGGGTCTGAAGGCTCAGAGACAGCACGAGAAGGAAGGAAGGAGGGAAGACAGTCCCGCACAGATGAGAGAGGAAGAGAGAGAGAGAGTGAGATAGAGAGAGGAAGCCCGAAGAGACTCCCGGACGAGAGGAAGCTATACCATCGCGAGGGAGCAGCGGCGCCGAGGACCCTTCGGCAAGTAGTCTTCTATTTAATTAATGTTCAAAGTGCGCGTCCCAGTATGAGCGCGCACCATCGTTGCACAGCCGCGCGCGCGAGTGTCTAGTTGTAGACTTTACTGCGTCCCCCCTCCTTTCCCTCGTCCTACCACATCCATCTATGTCCGCCGAACCCGCTCCATAGTTTTGTAGCCGTCGGGCGGAAAACTGTAGGTATAATTCGCGAAGTGATATGTCGTGCGTAGATTAGGAAATATTGTGGTCTGCGATTTAAAATAAATGAGTGATTATCTAACGTAAAACAGATCGATTTATTCATTCGCGTTCCCAGTTCCCCGTTCCCCGTTCTCTAGTTCCAGAGACGCCGACGCCACGTGAGATATCAAAGGTAAGTAACCCTTAGTAGGTCAGTATATATATATATATATATATATATATTGTTTTATATATATATATATATATATATATATAAATTGTTTCACCCTGGTAGAAATACATTCTATTTTTAACGTATAAACAAGGAATTTTCAAATGAAGATACCTACTACCAGGGTATATTAGTTCGGCAGTAAATAGCAAAACATGTAACGTTTTTTACGGTCCTTCCGGCTTTATAGCTACATTTTTATGTATTTAAGGCCTATAGTAGCAGTTTCGTATTAATGTATTTTTGGGTATAATTAAAATTTATCTTAAGACAAGGTTAATTTAGGTATAACACATGGCCTCGCTAAAAATTTAATATTGTTATTATGCTTTCTTATATAAATTCATTGACTTTAATAATTATTTTAATTAATTAATCATGACTGTTTATCAAGTTTATTTGGAAAATTTTCAAGTAACTTATAAGTTCACGCTTGAAGCAAAACTCGATCGCAACACTTCACAACGTTCTCTCGGATATATATATATATATATATATATATATATATATATATATATATAAACACGGCGACAATAATACAGAACACTACAGATGACAGAACGAAGTTATGTAACTGATTCGACTGCTCGACGCAAACTGACTACTTCGCCGTATGTAGAGTTAAAACTGACTATATATATATATATATATATATATATATATATATATATATATATATATATATATATATACTATATTGCAGCATAAATGCATGAAGCCTTCTCTTTCCCTTTTACAACAAGCCATCCGTCGGGTCGTGCTGGCTCCGAAACATCGCCCGTCGAACGTGTCCGATCACATACCTGCGGGCAGGTACCCGGTCACAAGCACCCGACAGGAAGGTTTTCTTCTTTTCCGAAAAATAGCAATAAAAGCTTGCTTGCGATCTTATATAAATAAAATAACATTCTTAGATTTTGTTAATAACGAAATAAAATAATAATATTCTCGTACTTTCATAAAGGTTGGCCGTTCATTCATTTAGTTGTTTTTCTCCCATAATTTTTATACCCTTGCAGGATTGGGAGTTCTGCGATAAAAATATTTGCAAATATCGAGTTCCCATTTTCCAGGAGGACTGGTAACGTCTGGAAGTGGGGTGTAACGAGCACCGATGTATATAGCGATGATTTCGTTCACAAAGTAGAGAGAGAGAGAGAGATAGACGACATACTACAGTTTCTTTTTCTAACTTCAGCAAATATCAGGGAGCGGGGGTATATGAAGAGTTAGTTTTTGCCTGACTGCTTCAAGCAAGATAGATAGATTACTACATCTTTGCTTTTACCTTTGCTCTTACTTTCTTCAATTAAAAAATTGTAAATATTTACTCAGTTTTGATGTTGTTCGCGGTTTTGACAAAATTGCTGGTTGAATAATTTAAATCAGTAAGTTGTGAATTACTGAACATATCGTCTGGTGATTGTCTTTTTATTATAGTTCAGTTGAACAAGTGATTAAAATCAATCGGCACCGACCAGTTGCTATACGAGAAACTAGCTACTGGGAATAAAAGCCGACTTAACTTTGTTTTATAAATTGAAATTTTTATAACGGTCGTGCGTATATTCACATTGTTTGTATGCGTGAACGTTGGTTCAAGCGGTAACCACACGTACACAATCTAGCCTATAATAAATAGCTTGTGCGCATCGGCGCTACTGTACAGTTTGTTCATGCGCACAAACAGTCTGAAATGAAGTGTCATCATATAGATATCACCTTATATATTTTTGAAACCTACCGGGTGATCAAATAATTCATATTAGTTCTCCGCGACAATTTTATATATTACTTTTAATATTTCTCATTATATTCTTTATAATATAACTTCGTTTCATTCAAATAAGTATTAGATAGCGGGTGCACAATAATTGAATAAATTTAAGTAGTTATATAGTTTATCCTTTAAATATAATTATTTTGAAATTAATAAATGATTATTTATTAATTTCATAATTATAAATTTTTTTATTTTATAATATCTATTTCCATAATAATTTCCTCTTTCCCTATATATACAAAAAATACAATTAAATTACTAATATTTAAGTAATTATGGGAACCCACCGTTGAGACGGCGGATCTAAAAAGCCCTAGGTCTAAAAAGAGAATTCTATTTTATAAATAATTTATAAATAAAATATTGGATTTAATTAAATTAAGATTTTTATAAAACAAATTGCCAAGGGTAGAACTGAGGGCCGAGTAGTAAGATTAATTTCTTACTAAGAGAAATAATGGAAAACTAAAGAATACTGATATTGTACTAATAATAAATAAAATTTATAATAATTTTACAATTATTCATAAATTAAAATAAATTTATTAAGTTTTTCCGGCCAAGGTAAGTTAGATATTGGCGACGGTAAGTATTTCAAATTATTATTATCTATACCTATAGTAACAGAACTAGTTATATTATAAGAAATACACTGTGGTTATATTTAATACCTTGGTTACCTGGCACCCTGTTACAATTTATATAAACATCTGCCCTCTCTGTTTCACTCGAAAGAATATTGTAACCAATTCATTAGTTAAATAACCGTTAAATAATATCTATGGAAACAATACTCTATCTGTAAATTTAAAAACTCCATAAAAATCATAGTTTGTTCAATTTATGTTAGAAACTAATTTTTCTCGAGAAATGCTGACTGTGGAAATTGAACGAATAGTATAAAAAATTTATTTTGATAAGACCTATAACTAATGTTCGACATATTCTTTGTAATTTTAAGTACACAAAAACAAAATTTGATAATTGTCAATAATTACGAGCAATACACAAGAGCAGATTATGTGAAATAAATTTTTACCGGACAATATTGTGCTCTGATTTGTCTAGAAATACGCCTAATTTCTATACCAAACTTGTCTCACGTTGATACAATGTCGCTCAACCGCAATTTGCATTGAATATGCCGTATGCGAAAAATCGCAGAAGCATGGCAGGTTCATCGACTGTCAATCACCAATTGTTTGCAATAGTTTTAAACAATATAAAAGCTACTTTTATAAGTGATTTACGAAGAGTTCAGAAATCATATTAATGATCGATATAACAAGCAAAAATTTTCAATATATACCGGTAATACGTAGGAGTAAATAGCTTAGAAGGAAATATTATATCCAAGAGAACATTCCGTGCTAAGCATGCGCGCGCTCCTAAGATATGATGTACATTTGTGTTGTAATTGCACAAGTTCATTGCCAAGCAAGGAAGTTTCAATTATTGTTGGAAATACACAAGCACAAAATTGAATATATACTGACAACATATAGGCGTACATACATGTGCATATATATATATATATATATATATATATATATATATATATAACTAAAAATTGACTTGAACGGGAATCTTTTGCGTCGATAGATGAGATACAAGAAGCTGTGTCAATGAAATAAAAAAGTATTCTAACAGAGGAATTTTTAAAGGGAATGAAGAGATTGGAAGATCGCGCCAACATCGTGCCTATAAAATACTCTACAAAAATAGTGAGACGTGTCTAATGACGAAAGATAATACCTATCGGTATCACCCCAGGTGTATGTGATATAATACATACTAAAATATAGCTACACAAGCTGCTTTGGAATACAATTATAATAAGCTGCAACAAAAGGTCAGGATACTGAAATTCTGTATTTTTTATTATATACCCAAGTAGGAATATAGTTAACAATTATACAAAATTTAATACAGGATGATTCCACAGAAATTCAAGTTTTCTTGTGGAATATATTAATGCACTAAATTTGCCTTGATAAGCACATATCTGCTACATGTAGCAAGCAGCTACATATTTTGCTAAGCATAAAGATAGACTCAGATGGCATATACCAACAAGAAGCATCCTAACCTATACAGGGGTATAAGCATATGTACAGGCATTGAATGTAGGATAAAATTAAAAATAGGAAAAGTGATAGAAAGAGACAGTTTTCCAATCTGAAAATTTCTAGCAGTGGCATAAATTAGAAAAAATAAAATTCAAAGGGATTTTATAGAAATCAAGAAATTTTCTTAAAATAATTTAGCAAAAATTTAAAAAGTAGACCTTTAGTCAGTATTAAGGTAACATAACTTCTTATGCTAAACATAGAATAATAGTATCAGCAAATATCAAGAAGACGTTCAGAATAAATAAACACAGATCATATTGACAAATAAACATATATAAATAAATAACAATAGCTTTAGCACACAACAAAGGAATAGATGTGATTATACAATCTTGTGATATAGCAAATGACTTATTGGCAAACTAATATGATGACCAGGAAGCAACATTAGCGTGTAATAGTGTTAACACAAGAAATAAATAATTAAACAATAACTAATAAATAATTATACAATTAAGTAATAATTAGTAATATTCAAACAATTAAAGTACTGGTATTGATAAAGTCAAGTAATAGTATTCGATACTTATTTTATTAATTTTTTCTTTTTGGCTTTCACTGCTAAATAGAAATAATTAACAAACTTATAAAAATTTAAATTTATTTAAATTTAATTAATTTCAATTAATTAATTAATATTTAATATTTTAATTGAATAAAAAAATTTTTTATTCAATTACAAAAACAAAATCATTTACAACTTCAATAATTTTTTCCTTTTTTCTCCTCAAATAAAAGCAGCTACAATAAATTTACTAGCATAAAAATAATTAGACAATAATAAAGAATTAACTAACAATAATAAAATAATTAACAATTCAATATTACAATAAATAAAATGATCATCACCAATTAATTCATAAGTAAAATTAAATTAATAATCATACCATTTAAATTAAATTAACCCTAATAACTACCATTAAACTAATTAATTGAGTTAATAAAAGATCTTAAGAATAGGGAACTATTAATTACATGATGAAATTAATAACAATGTAATAAGATATTAAATAAATATACTTATAAATCAATAATAATAAAATAATCTAAAACAAAATAATTAATAATAAATAATTAATAATAAAACACACACTAAAATATTAAAATTAAATTAATAATAATTGTGGCTGATAACATAACAATATTGCTGCTTGATGCATATAACACATATGGAATTATAACAGTTTTCGCATGAAATTCAATTAGGGAAGCGAAGGTTGAGTAAATACATCATAGAACTATCTTGAACAATTATTAACAACAATTATAATAATCTACAAAAAAAAATCTATAGAGAGTTATAATAAAAAATATTCAATTAGTAAACATAAACAAATATAAATAATGTATATAACACTTTACAAAACTATTTTCATTTTAAATAACATACATTAACAATAATTATAAGAGTATTTTAACAAAAAAAATGTATATAAACAAATAGAAATAAATATAAGATATAATCATTATATTGACTTATGGGCGCTAGATCTGTATAGATAAAATGTCCTGAAGATAAATAATAATTTTAAAGATTTTAGTCACTTTACTTAATAACACATTATACAATTATACTTATATGATATATGAAACAATATATCACATATTAGATAATCATTAAGTGATTATCAAATATATATATATATATATATATATATATATATATATATATAAATCAGAATAAATATTACTCGAATAGGACAGGAATCTCCACAAATAAACGCAGATTCCGGCATTATCTGATTCGCTAACACTACGCTCACGCGAAAATAACATTACCGGTCGGAATCTGAAAAAAAATCATGGCGAGTCCTCACGCATAAGGCTCAATCGTTGAAACCGAAGAGAAAAGACTCTGTAATCTTTTTACGGAGGTGTATCAAGAAATACTGCGTAAGGAAGCAGCACAGTTGAATCTACGCACCGAGGGTACAGCTGACGTCTTACGGAACGGACTGATCAGGTTCGAACAGCGTCTCTTTGGTGTTGACGCTGCTAAATGGGATGAAGAAGTCGATGAAGCCGTCGTGAAACAACACCCCGATGTTCGTGAAATATCTGAAGTTCTCAGTTCGACAGACCTCGAACCGAAAACGCATAAGAATAACGACGTAAAAGCTGAGGAACACTCAACTACACTGAATGCATTTGGTAATACGGCCTCAGCTATGCCCTTTTAGCCTGCGTTCCCCAGTACCATGCCATGGCCTGGTTATTCAGTGGGGCAATGGCCCGCCTCTCACGCGCATAGCACGGATATGGAAGATAATGTTCATTTACCGGCCATCGAATATTTTCCAGCAGCAATGAGGCAATATTTTGCGGCAATGTCCAACGCCAGTACGTAACAGACGTCGCCAACGGTACCACCCCATACCGCACAGAAACTGATCATTGCACGCTCATAAATGGATGCGTGCAACAGATCTTTCGACAATACATACTTGAAAGAGACGAGAGCAGGACAGCTGCTGCGGCAATGGAAAGTGCAGTTCTCAAGAATTCAACAAGAGGATGTAGAAGAGTTTTTTTTCGAGAGGTTAGAGAAGACAATGGAGAGCCTCGACATACCTGCATTAGACATATTAAAACTCATTCCCGGGATATCTAGCGAAGCAGCTAGAATATAGATAAGGCCTATATATAACACATGGCGTACCATAAATGACCTGAGGCGCCAATTCAGGCCTGTAGATTACGCAGTGCAATTAGAGGAGGGGTTAAGAGAACGGACACAAGAATCCGATGAATCCGTTGGATCATACCTTAAAGGTATGCGGGTATTCATAGACAAAATGTTTCCACTACTCTTTTTAGAAAGTCAATTGAACCGGATATACCGGAACTTATATCCACAATATCATAGACGAACTTCAGTCGATCGGATAACAGATCGATTTGAAAAAGGAGTTAAAATGCCGTTATAAAGAGCCATCAGCAGCTGCAAGCTGTATGGTAAGCACTGCAGCATGCTACTCCTCTGCACGAGGAAACAGAAAATCGAGACTAGCAACGCTCGATGATAACAGGGCAAAAACTGCACCAAACCAAGTAACACTGGTGGAGCCAGTGACGACAATGACAGTGAGGTATTTTGAAAAAACAACAAATTCTTATAATAAAGAAAAGAGCAGGAGTCGAGAGCAGAGCCTTCAACGACCAAGCTCGTCCACACGGATTCTCGAATCACCTAGACAATTATCAACTTCCCGCAACCGCGATCGTTCCCCCAATGCACCTACATATAGGAACAGAAGCGTGTCGCCCAGATACGACATTAGGACGAGAGAAAGGCGTTATTCGTTTAGCCCATCGCGCGGTATGCGATTCTATCGCAGTGCTATCAGACGAGAAGACCCGCATTATAGAGAAATGGACCACTCGGCAAGCACTGACAGATCCTACCGTAAAGCTAGCCAGCGTAAAGTCACCTGTCATCAATCAAGAGAACGTTCGATAAGTAATGACACATCCCATCGAAAAACAATGGCGCAACGAATACCGGTCAAACTCCAGAAAGAGGATCAATAAACCTGATCACAACCTAGATACGAGGACATGTTGGATTTGTAAAAGATGAGGATACTGGGCAGGCAGGTGCCCAGAACGAAAACAGAGGTGCTGTTGCAATTGCAGAGAAGGCACCGTATCAACGTTAAACTGTCCACCTTATGGACAAACCGATAACGGATCAGGAAGCGAGTGAGGAAATAGGAAAACGGAGTCTATCCTGATAACCCTTACGAATTGACTCAACAATGCAACAAAAACCACTACAGAGATACGAACAATAACTACCCTATCGACTTCCCTGAAATTTCTCTCAACTCCATGGATACAGACAGAAGGCTCCCAAGAGAAACAATAATTACGGATGCGTACCCCACAGCCACGGTGCAAGATGAGAAAAACAGATTTTTTTCCTCGAAAGCATCGAGGTTTCGAGGAAAACTCCCGGCATTAATTGACCCTGGAACCAGGAAGTCCTATTTTGAACCCCGGTCAGGAAAATTGGTAAAAGCAAGCATTTTACCAATCATCTCATATATACAGATGATAGATGGTCAATTATCTCCAAATGACGGAGAAGTAGATTTACGACTAAACATTGATGGACAGCTAATAACAGCCCGTTTTAAGGTATCAAATACCCTGACATATGACGTCATCCTAGGGATGGAGGACTTGGTGAAACTCGAAATCACCATTAACTTTAAGGACGCAACATGGTACACGCCAAGAAATATCATCAGAACTTTTGCGAATACAGGAGCAAAACATCCAAAACATCTTACAGCCTTAGCAGCCATAGATAGTGTAGCAACACTCAACAAGGATGAGAAAATAAAATTGAAATATTTAATAGACAGCATGCTACTCCGACGCTACGAGACGCTCCAATTAGGCCATGTAGCTCCGCACCATATTGATGCCTATTAAACAATGGTTAAGACGTATACCTGGCTGCTTGCTCAAACAGGTTCACGCAGAAATTGACAGATTGCTATCCGAAGTGATTATTGAGCCATTCGAAAGCTCATTGAGCAGCTGTCCGGTTATCGTCCTGAAGAACGATGGAAAAATATGTTTCAGTATTGAATATCGAGCAGTTAACCTAATCACAAAAAAGGACGCCTACCCACTTCTTCATATGGACCCGTTGTTAGATCATTTACACAACACGAAGCATCTATCAAAAATAGACCTAAGTCAGGCGTACCATCAGATAATGTTAGACTAGGAGAGCAAGGAAATAACCGCCATTGCAGTACCTCAAAAGGGATTATTCCAATATACGAGAATACCCTACTGGCTGATAAACGACCCGGCAAGTTTCCAGCGAGGCATGGACCTTGTTTCCGGGTCACAGTGGCAGCTGTCCGTATTTGTTTATATGGACGATGTAATCGTCGCCATTAACACTTTCGAGGAGCACCTATACAAACCAGAGGCAGTGCTAGGCCGCCTTAGCGAGGTCGGCCTACAAATTAACATAGAAAAATCACAATTCTGTTCCCCGAAATGAAGTAGTTAGGCTACATAGTGGACAAAGACAGACCGCGAACAGACCCCGATACGATTAAGCCCGTAAGTGAATATTCAGTCCCTAAGAACTTAAAATAACTGAGAGAGTTCTTATGAATAGCGGGCTGGTATGCAAGGTTCATACAATCGCTGGCCGATATTAAAATACCGCTAATTCAACTACTAAAAAAGAACGTCAAATGGAAATAGGGATCAGAACAACAAGAGTTCGTTGAGAAATTTAAAATCCTATTCAAACACAGACCACAGTGTTAGCACGACCATCACCCAATATGCCGTACATATTACAAACCGACGCGAGCGACTATGCGCTTGGCGCAGTCTTAAGCCAAAACATTGGCGGTGAAGAAGACTCCATTGTATAAGCCAGTAGAACTCTAGCGAAAGCTGAGTTCAACTATTCGGTGACAGAAAAAGAATGCCTGGCGTTGTGATCGGCGGTAAAAAAATTCAGAGACTACCTCCTAGGAGAGGAATTTACGGCCATTACCGACCATAGGGGCCTAAAAGGGCTACACTCCATCGGAAACCCCGCCGGCCGCTTAGCGCGTTGAGCTACTGCCTTGTAGACTTACTATATGACGGTAGTACACCGAAAAGGTGCGTTGCTCAAAGTACCAGATGCCTTATCATGTCCATCGAATGACGTCAATATTCCAATAGCCACACTTGCGCACATCAAAAACAGGCCCAAAAGATTTCCAGACTGAAATGTCATAAGTAATATAATATACAATCATCGTCGTAATCGACATAAACTAGCGAAAATGCAGACAACGACATAGTTTGCGCTTGGCCGGAACGACGTAAAACTAGCGAAAAGATATCATAAACGAGTTTAAATGACTCGTAAACATCGATTTACGAGTCATTTACGATGACTCGAAAATCGTCATCGTAATTACGATGGCTATATAGCGCTGTTTATATGTTTTACAACTAAGGCAATACACCAGGAGCCTGTAAGTGATTTGACCACGCCTACTTGTATTGCGCCTTATAAAAGATTCATGAGTAGACGAGGTATTTGTCGCAATCTTTACAGCGACAATGCGACGACATTTCAAGGCGCAGATAGCGAATTACAGATAATGTTTACAGAGGCGTCTAAATTTTATAAAGAGACATCGGCAGCTCTGACAAATGACGGAATAGCATGGAAATTCATCCCGCCGACTACCTCACAGTATAGAAGCCTTTGGGAGGCTGGGGTAAAATCAACCACGCATCATCTAAGAAGGGCTTTTGGGGAGCGTTCCTTCACTTTTGAGGAATTCAGTACGATTTTAGCACAGGTTAAAGCGTGAAGATATATACTTATTGGTTACAGACTAGGAGACATACACTGTCAAAAAGCTATCAACTGGCTCCTATTGTGCGAGCACGAAGTACGAAGAGAAATAGTACATGAAGATAGATCGTGAGAATTCAGAGTACGCGAAGGTCATTTAGTGGATAGTTACTTACCTACGATAAATAACTCAAGCGTTAAGATGGGCATAGGGTACGAATTCAAAGAATACAAAGTTATTTGTGATTACATAACTAATCCTCTAATAAGCAGAGTAAACTGAATCCAAGAGATTCATTTTATGGAGAGAGGTAAAAGGTTTCCAACCGATCATACGAAAATATACGTAGATTCTGTATGTTCTGAATGACTGAATGTTCTGCATGTTCTGACCGAGAAAGGGAAATAATGACAATCTAGGTCATGTGGAACGATTATTAAAATATATAATTTTATTACCATGTGACTTATTTTTACATGCTTTATCGATACAAATGCATAATATATTATTGTTTGTATTGTATAGATGTTGCGAGGGGATGTATCAATCCATATGTATGAATTTACGGGAACTTGGGCGGTCGATCAGTACTGAGTGAAAAGCCCTTCAAATAGGGTTTCCTATCAGTGAAATTATGTAATTTATTAATACAATATTACGCGATTCGATTCGAGTACTGGTATGGGTGGCTTATTCGCCAGTTATAGCTAATTGAAGGCCCATGTGGTGTGTCGATGAATTAAGAACAGCTTAATATTTTCAAGGGTGTAAGGAAGCCGAAGATATGTAATTAGAACTGGAACAATTTGCAAAAAATTCGTGTATGCGTTCGGTGGCTAAACTCTGCTTGAATTCTATTCGGAGAAAATTCGGACGACGAGATAATTTAAAGCAAACAACCATTATTAAAATGCGAAAAGATATATTTGAATTATTGCTTTGTCCCAAAAAAGAAGTCCTAACTTTATAACTAGTAAGAGATAAAATTTTATACGTTAGATCATAATTTGGAAATGAGAAAAGACTAGAATAAAGCAATCTATGGATACAAATGATATTATACCTGCTTACACAACTGCGCAGACTCGCTTGAAACTATATTCTTATTTTAAAAATATAAATCAGCTAATTCTGTATTACGATACGAGTTCATGTATATATGTAAGTACGAATAACATTAGCAAAAACGAACCTCCTATAGGGTCACTATTCGGTAAAATGACTGATGAATTGAAAATTTACGGATTAAACGCGTATATAAAAACATTTAAAACAGGAGACATTTAATAGAACTATATATGAGCGTACGTGGCAATACTTTTCTCACAAAAACACAAAACGTTATTTTGATGTAGGCTAAAGTATTATGTATGCCTACAATAATAATATACATAGAAGAGTATAAATAAGACCATTGAACGTGAACATGTATAACGTTGAAGAAGCTCGCAATTTTTCAGAAAAATGAGCCCTTTTGCAAAGTAATAGTAACAGAAATAAGAGGGCGCTAAATGCTTTTATTAAATACAAGATTGATGAATATGCACGCATCAGTCGAACTAAAAACACATTCGAAAAACGTTACGAACAAAACTTTAGCGAGAAAATATTTAAAATAATCTACGTATTGACAAAAAAAACAAATAAAAAAACAAAATAAAAAACAAATAACAAACAAAATCTTTATGTGTACGTCTTGGACTGGAAGAATTAAAAGGTGAGACTATCGATGATTTATTTTACACGTACATCATGCGTGTAAAAGATATATGATACACAGATGTATCGTGTCAATAGATATCAAGAATTATTGGTTTGCATTGAATATCCTGCGACATTCAATCTTACTAGATTCCATTGTTACAACATAGTTTTACTCTATTATTATATAATTCGGGGTCAGTCAATTAAGTAATGCGACAAAATTAAAAAACCGAGTAGATTGAAAAATTAAGATGCATCGCTGCGATCTCCTTCAAAGTAGTTTCCTCACGCATCTATACACTTCTTCTAGTGAGTTTTGCAGTTTTCGTAACAATTCTAGAACACTTCTTGTGAGACCTCTCCGAGTACCCTCGTCACGGATTCGTGGATGTCTTCAACGGAGTCAAACTGTTGATCTTTGACGAATTTTTTCAAAACGGGGAATAGGAAAAAGTCGCAGGGTGACAAGTACGGTAAATAGGGCGGCTATGGTAACGTTTTAATGCCATTAGACACTAAAAACTGAGAGACACTGAATGCACTGTGACATGGAGTATTGTTGTGATGCAGAATCCCAGTCTTAGGACGCACTCTGGGCACTCTTTTTCGTAATTTTTTGAGCACATTGCGGTAGAATACTTGATTTACAGTTTGTATAGGTGCTACAAACTCTTTGTGAACCACCTCTTTGCTGTTGAAGAAGCAAATGAACATAGTTTTCACTTTGGACTTGCTCATTCTCGTCTTCTCTGGCCTTGGCACTCCAGGAGACAGCCACCGTTGGCTTCGTTGTTTAGTTTCGGGGTCATGTTGAAAGAACCAACTTTCAGCAGTAGTGCTCGAGACAATCTTGAGCGAAGTTCATTCGGTGTGCTTTTTGCTCATCTGAAAGGTTCTTTGGTACTATATTCGCGCTCAGCTATTTCATGGCGAAATCTTCGGTTAAGATCTTTCTAAATGTTTCTCGGTTAATATTCGACTCGTCAGCCAACATTCGAATGACTAGTCGCCGGTCTTGACGAACAAGGGTGCGGACGAGCTGCGCATGCGCGTCGGTTCGTACTTGAATTGGCCTTATACTTCGCGCCTCGTCTTTGACGCTCTCACGCCTTTTCTTAAAATTGGCATGCCACCAAAACACCTGACTACGATTCAGGACATGATTTCCATACACTGTAAGCACTTTTTTATAAGATTCTGTTCCGGTTTCGCCGAGTTTCTCACAAAATTTTATTGCGTACCGTTGCTCTAAATTTCTCTGTTCCATTTGGTGACATGCACTATTCGCTCGTTGTTACAAAACACTAAACAGTTCGCGAAGACATGATCGTACAAATGTTGTCAAGATCTCAATCGAGAGAGTAAGGATTTAATATTACAGTGGCGGAATCACAGGTTCGAAGTGTTACCACAAGCCAAAACATCGGTCGCATTACTTCATTGTCTGACCTCGAAGATATAAGAGACGAACAAGGTAACTCATACCATTCAAGTATGGAACATTGACGATTACACTTCACTTTCAGTGCAATCGATAGACATATTCTTTTTAGCGTGTGTGCTGTTAGCAAAGAAGCTTTTCATGCAGGAGTTCATGTAATTGACAACGTTGCTAATAATGATTGTAAATGTAACGACTCATTGAAATTACGGGCCAAAGAATCTATTAAAAATTTAAAAAGAAAATCTGCTAATAAAATTCCTAATTTAATGAAATACGATGATCATAAATCATTTCGTGCTAAACGCAAACGTCAGTCAAAAAAGATATGCCTATCAGGCACTATTTGGTTGAAACTTGTAAAAACAAAAAAAAAGAAAATAATAAAAGATTGGACCGTTATGAAAAGGCGAAGAAAAAATCCTATAAAAAAATTAAAATGCCGTAAGACACGTACGAAAAAGGAAGTTACAGAAGTATAAACTATATTTTTTGGCATCTCTAATTCATGACGTTCTTACATACACATTCGTCCAAGTTCATGTCCAGTGAGTTGAGCATCTTCACTTTAACCACGACACACTTCTATAGAGAGTAATAGTTATTTTCATTATAAGCCTACATCTTTAATAGGCGAAGGAAGCGTTGTTCCTTTGGAATTTATCGTTCCAAACGCGAGCGAACACTGCATGGATTTTGCTCATATTATGCATCACATTTAAGCAGAGATTCTTTCCGTGGATACAGAGAAAGAAATGGAAAAGTTACATCCATTAATCATTTTCTTTGCTGTATGTTTAATCAAAACTTGCTTATAGTACGGCAATACA
The DNA here is from genome assembly GCA_018907035.1 of Sycobia sp. Sy_11. Classification (NCBI taxonomy): domain Eukaryota; kingdom Metazoa; phylum Arthropoda; class Insecta; order Hymenoptera; family Epichrysomallidae; genus Sycobia; species Sycobia sp. Sy_11. Next base: position 855,433 of record JACCIC010000137.1, on the reverse strand, counting down.
GTTAATAATTTCGAAGCAGTACTAAACGTTATAAAGACCCATCAATATTTGACGGTAGGTGGTAAAATCTTTGATATAATGGGTTATTATATTCTAACGTTTTTAATGAAGTTTAAAAATCATACAAAGTGATCTTTTTGCTTTTAAACAATACTTCATAAGTGAAACATTCAGAATTATGTTAAATTAAATATGGAGATATCAGTTCTAAAGAGAGAGAGGGAGAGAGAGAGAGAGAGAGAGAGAGCGAGCGAGAGCGATAGAGTGAGTGAAGGAAGAGAAAGTACATTTAATATATTTTGTATATATATATATATATATATATATATATATATATATATATATATATATATAATAATGGGTCTATTTTGAAAGACCTTCGGTAGATTGCCGATAAATAGATATGGCAATGTTGGAATGCATTTTCCTATACTCCTCATGTAAATGCCATAAGTGGTTATGAAACTGCCAGTTTTCCGCCGTTGACGTAATCTGTGGAAATAAACGGTCAGGTACGGTATTTTGACTTACTGATGACTAACTGGGATACCGTTCTGTTGAGTTTGCTTCAGTAAGCAGCTGATTGCGTCCATTTTCACAAAACCTCGTCGAACAGTTGGTCGCTGCTGGTCGCACCCATACACATGTATGTATATAAACAAAATTAATGCAAAAGTTTGTATGCGTATTGCACATTTCAATTTAAAGAAAAGAGTTTTTAAAGAAGGTTTCAAATCGAATTTTAATAGTTTTTATTATGGACAATTGAGTACAATTACTTAGAAGAGACTAGGTCGAGCTCAAACTGTACATTTAATAATCAGTTTTATTTATTCATTAGATTATTTAATTTCATAAAATTAAATGAATATAAAAATGTAATAACTTATTTGCGTTGTACGCATACTTGGTTTAAATATTTTGCTTTTTGCATTTAACAGAAGTATTTATGTTTATGAATTAATTATATATATTTGGATATATTATAAATATATATATATATATATATATATATATATATATATATATATATATATAATTAAAAATAATTCTAATTCATAATTAAGAAAGAAAACTGGTTATTAAGTATACATTTTGTCATAAAACTATTAAAATTCGATTTTAAACCTTCTTTAAACAGTCTAATGTGTAGTACGCATTAAAATGTGTAATACACATATAAACTTTTACACTAATCTTGCTTATACACATACATGTATATGGGCGTAACCAGCAGCGACTAGCTGTTCGACGGGGTTTTGTGAAAATGAAATCAGCTGCTTACTGAAGAAAATCCAACGGAACGATATTCCAGTAAGTGACCAGTAAGTCAAAATACCGTAACTGACCGTTTATTTCCACTAATTACGTCAACGACGGAAAACTGACAGTTTCATAAACATTTATGATATTTACTTCGGAATTATAGGAAAATGCATTCCAGCATTGCCATATCTACTTATCAGCAACTTATGGAGGCCTTTTGGAACAGACCCAATATAAAACGAAAATTGACAGTTGCCTGACATATATGTTTCGCTTTGATGCCGGGACTGAGATCGTGCAGAGAAATAATAGCAATAGTGCATTACAGAATTTTATAAATTCCTTAAGGCTTTCGTGTTTGCTAATTGCACTTTAATAATTAATGCTGAAGTATTTTTATTGAAGTATTACAGTTTTGTACTTACTGCAACTTAGCAAGTAATATATTACTTGCTAAAGTGAAGTAAGTAAAAAACTATAATTCCCGTTAATACATGAAGTGATAAAATGGGAACTGGTATTGTCCAAAAAAATTATCATCGTAATTTGAAACGGTTTTGCCATCTGTATTTCGGGATAGTGACTTATCTCGAAGTTGTTACACTTTTTATATGGGCTTTAATCTTGTATCTATATCTATGTTCATTGCTATAGCATCTGTGACAGCATTATTAGCTAACGTTTCTTCGCAGTTTTTCAATTGCAATATTTTAAAGAGTGCTCCATACCTCTGACGGAAGTTAAAATCAATTGCAGCGCCTGATTTTTAATATACTACGGAAGCTTATGGAACTCGAAGTGTACGAAAAATCATGTTCTGTTTTATCGATTGTTCCAGTATTAATCAGGGCCGCAGTAGCCCAAGTAGACGAGCCATCGTAGACCTCCCAGTTCGCACTTAGACGTAAGTCTTTATCTTTTCTTATCTCACGATCGATCGTTTTTGTTTTTCTAGAATCTGTAATTGCCGGCTACTTATTATACGAATAACTAGCTATGGTGCATAAGAAGAATCGCGATTCTTTAGTTTAAATTTCATGAAAATAACTGCTGCGTGAGTACGTATTACTTGTGTGTGTGAAGGTTGGTTTGAGCGGGAACTACAGGCACACAAGCTTCAATTATACTATTTGACTTGTGTGCATAAGCCCTACTATATACGTTGTTCATGCACACAAGTAGACTGAAGTCGAGGGTCGTAATTTAAATCTTATATTATATATATTTGTTGCTTTGTAGGACAATTATTTTAGTGAGTATTTCATGATAAATTAATATATAAATTTATAAAAATATGTTTTTTCTACTTCACTTCAAATTATAATACATTAGATAATACCTCTTTGATAAATAAATGTTAATTAAGCATATTATAAATTTAAATTTCACTAATTCAAATGAATAAATAGTTATTAATTACTTTTAGAACTATACAGGTATTGATTTATTAAATAATAATAAATTCCGTAGTAATTTCTGCAACTCCAAAAATAAAAAGATAATCGATTTTAAATATTCAGAACGATTTTAGGACACTGCCGACTCCGCGGTCAAATTAAAAGTTTTCTTTTTACTTAATTTTATATTCAATTATGTAATTTAATTAAATTAACTTTTCTTGATTAAATACCAAGAGTAAAACTGAGAACCGAATGGTAAGAATTATTTCTTATCAAAATAATAGAATAAAAGGACAGATATGGAAATGTAAAAATATAAACTTTATAATGATTATATATTAGGAGTGTGAATAAGTCTTTCCCGTTTTTTGTAAGAGATGGCGCCACCAATACTGTGCGAGTATTCAATGGTTACATATGTCATAATCAAAGCTTATTCATATGTCAACAATTCCATACTAACACATTAGTTAAAATTTTTTCGCATCATAAATTTTTGATATCGTGAAAATGTCGAAATTTGAGCCGAGTCGACGTCATTTGCGGGAAGTTTCACTTTATTGGTTCAATTTGAAGAAATCTGCTGCCGAGACGCATCGATTGCTTCAGGAGGCTTATGGAGAAGGTTGTGTCGATGATTCAAGTGTTCGCGGATGGTTTCGACGCTTCAAAAGCGGTGATTTCGACGTGGAAGACAAGGAGCGTTCCGGGCGGCCGCAAATCTTTGAAGATCAAGAATTGGCGACTTTGCTTGATGAAGATTCTTGTCAAACGCAAGAAGAACTTGCTGAAGCATTGGGAGTTGACCGAACAACCATTTCCAAGCGTTTGAAAGCCATGGGAATGATCCAAAAGCAAGGAAATTGGGTGCCGTACGAACTGAAGCTGAGAGACGTCGAACGGCGTTTTTTCACTTGCGAACAGCTGCTTCAGCGACAAAAAAGAAACGGTTTTCTGCATCGTATCGTGACTGGCGATGAAAAGTGGATACGTTACGATAATCCGAAGCGAAGAAAATCATGGGGACTACCCGGCCATGCATCATCATCCACGGCCAAGCCAAATATTCATGGCGCCAAGCTCATGCTCTGTATATGGTGGGACCAGCTAGGTGTGGTTTACTATGAGCTTCTGAAAACGAATGAAAGGATCACAGGCGAGGTCTATCGACGACAATTGATTCGTTTGAGCCGCGCACTGCGAGAAAAACGGCCACAATACTTCGACAGGCACGACAAAGTTATTTTGTAACATGACAATGCTCGCCCACATGTTGCACCGCCGGTGAAAACATACTTAGAAACGCTCAAATGGGAAGTTCTACCCCACCCGCCGTATAGTCCAGACGTTGCTCCGTCTGATTACCATCTCTTCAGATCGATGACGCATGGCCTGGCTGACCAGCGCTTCCATTCCTACGAGGAAGCCAAAAAATGGGTGGATGACTGGATAGAGGCCAAACCGGTCGAATTTTTTCGCAACGGGATTCGTGTGTTGCCAGAAAGATGGGAAAAAGTTGTAGCTAGCGATGGCCAATACTTTCAATAATTCATTTGTAACCATTTTTTCACAATAAAGGCTCAAAATTTGAAAAAAAAACGGGAAAGACTTATTCACATACCTGATAATTATTTATAAATTAATAAGTACGTACCGTATCTGAAGTACGGTAAGTACTTCAGATAACCCTATCCCTCATACTGTAACAGGATTAGATTTATTCGAGGAAATACACCAAAGCCGATTTTGTGCTTTGATCACCTGGTATATATATACCTATATAAGTATTGGCCATACGTATTTTCTTCTTTTTTCATTCTATCATACGTTGCTGTTCAAAATCTATGCATGATATATGTTTTACCTATATAATATTTTTTTGTGACAAATTTATCCTCGGCCGAACATTAGTTTAAATAATTTGTTTTAATGTGCTCGAAAGCGTAGTGAACCCCGCTGTAGCAATTTAACTGGACGTGACAATACCAAGCACCATAATATGTAAAAAAATTTCAGTTACTTATCTCTAGCTCAACTTAGGTCAGAATAAAATTTAAACTATATACAGATGAAAACAAAAAGTTCGCTGGCTTTAAACATCTGAATTATACGTCAACTGTTCACCATAGCATAAAAAAATCCTATATTATCGAAAAAAAATGTTGGATGAAAATCATAAAAAAAATCATATGTATGTATTTTCTATTTCTAGACAAATATAATGGGAAAAATTGAAGAGACGAAATAAAAAATTTCATTGTAAAATTCAATGATATAAAATAATTGATAAATCAAATTCATAAAAAAATATAGAAACCATTATGTATGGAACAATTTTGAGTTTCAAAAAAACTTTTTCATACAAATGTTGTAAACCTCATCGAAATCAATTTTTTATCTCCTATCCATTTTTACTCTAAAACTAACAATTAATTATCGAGAAAAACTATATGAATTATGAGCGTTTCGAGCTTCTAATCAGCTCAAGTCTAGTCTATATCTCAGCGATCTACCTCTCCGTTCAGTAAAGCTCATGTAGTGTAAATCAGGGTACAAGCACTTTCTATTTTTACATTTTGCTCATAAAATTATAGTTCTAAAGCAAAAACATATAGAATATAAAAAATTTATTTTAGTCAGATCTAAAAATTTTCTTTAAAATATTTTTTTACCAACTTATAATTGTCTTATTATATCATGATTTTTATATTATTATATACGAAGTTCTTTATCATTTTAACACCAACATAATATAAAAATTACAAAAATGGTTTACGCTCGCATCTCATTTTGTCAGAGAATAACTTATAAAAATTACTTTTTAATTGCCAAGACACAATTTTATAAATATTTTTCATTTCAATTAAAAATGACAAATTTTAATAAATTTTCATCCATTAAGCAACTATTTATATAAGATTTGTAACCATTTTTTCACAATAAAGGCTCAAAATTTGAAAAAAAACGGGAAAGACTTATTCACATAGCTGATATTATTTAATTCTTTAATCCTTTTAGGGATAATTATCATACCTTAAATTTATAAATAAAGCATATTAAATAAGTTTTAGAATGAAATTGAAAAAATGTTTGATTGGGGCGGTATGGGTTTGCGAAACGCGGCATAATAGGTCTTCGGTCAGCGCGCGTAAATGTGGTGCGTGTATGTGCGTCTTAACCAGTATACGTAATAATATTTAGTAGAAACAATCTTGTCAGTTGAAAATTTTTACAGAATTATTTTAGTTCTTGTAGTAGTCACTTCGCCTTTCCTCATTTCTATAAATTAAATGTCATATCTCGCATATCATGATATTTAATACCTTCATAAAGACTTTTATATGCTGTTTACAATATTTATTTTTTCCTTTGACGACTTTATTTAACTTGCAATATTATTGTCCATGTTATTAAAATGAAGATTATTTTCACTGAAATTTAATTTAAGAAAATTAATTGTTATTAATGCAAAGAATATATCTTCCGTTTTATAGTAATAGTTATTTTCTTCATAATAAAATTGAAACTTTTTAAATTTTAAATATAAAAAATTAATGTTTTACAAAATAAAATATGCTTCTTTCTGTTGAATATGAAATATGTACCCAAAGTAACTATTTCTTTTTGAAATTTCCAGTAATCATTTTTTACAAATTAAATAATTATGCTGAAAAAGGTAGTAACTTGGCGCAAAAGCAGGACGATAGGGTAACTTGGAGTGCTGTTGAATCTGCTTTCAACAATTGTATAAAATCTGGACTTGTAACGAATATCAAACATCAAGATATTCATATATTTTTAGATGATGCATTTAAGTGGGTTGAACAGAAAATTAAATTATCTTTACAAAATCATACCGCTATTAAAATTAATACAGTGTTCTTTGCAGAGTACATGGTATCTAAAAATTCAGAGCAAATAGTAGAAATAAAGTCTTTTAACACAAAAAAATCTTAAATATTTAATACTACGAATTTAAAAAAATGGTTTGCAACGCATGTTAAAGAGTCCATTCAACGTGATATGGATCAATTTCAAGAGAGAGATTCTGACTGGTTGTTGCATTCTATCCTAAATTTAGCTATCAATATTTATAAATTCAATCCTATAAAAGGTAGTTGATACATTGCACTACCTGTAGCAATAGAAAAAAGACATGCATGTGTTAAGGTAAAAAATAATGATAATCAATGCTTTAAACGGGCAGTTAATGTTAATCAATTTTCCAGATATAAGCAGTATGAATTCAGTTTTCAATTTTAAAGGTATTGAATTTCCAGTCAAGACAAAAGATATAGTTAAGTTTGGAAAATATAATCATAATATTTCAATTCATTTATATATGTTGAAAAAGAAAAATGTCTTTCAGGCCATGCTATATAACAGCTATAAAAAAGGAAAAGCACGTGAATTTAGTTGTTATATAAGATAACTACAATGATGAATATAGCGAAAGCATAAATGATGATAATCTCTAACCTTATTATTACTATGTTTGGATGAAGAATTTAACTCGCTTGATGAGTTCGCAATTATCAAAACACAATGGAAAAATTTACCTTTCCGATCGATGTCTACATTATTTTATATCCATATATGCATAGCATTGATTGTCAGGAAAAAAAGCATTGTAAAATTAAACTACCGACGGAAAAGAATAATATTTCACAGTTTAAAAACTTTACATAGAAGGAACGTGTTCATTTGTTATATATGCAGATTTTAAATGTATATTAGCAAAAATAGAAAATCATAAATGTGCACAGCAACGACATGAAGCATTTATTCTTGGTTTTTATACAAGATATAGTTTTGATGATGCACAATCGGAATAGCAAAGTTATAGATAAGTAGATGAAGTAATAGGACCATCGCCTGCTGAATGGTTCATGTAGAAATTATAAATATTTTCGTAATAAATAGGACAAATGTATGAGAATCCAAAATCAATGAATACACTTACAGATATTAAAATCTTAAATTTTGAAAAAGCAGAAATTTGTCATATTTGTGAAAAATTTTTAATCGTGAGGATACAAAAGTCCAAGGTCATTGTCATCTCACAGGACGGTAAGTTTATTTTAGAGCTTTATATTATCGATTATTTAAAATTTAAATATCACTTACGGATATCGAGATCATGCACATAATTTATGTAATCTGAATTATAATGATTCAAAAGCTAGATCAGTTGTATTCAACAATTTATCAGGGTATGATTCACATTTATTTATTAAAAAGCTAGAAAAAATTTTTGAAGGTCGAGTATATCTTCTACCGGAAAATAAGGAAAAATATATCTCATTTACAGCTCTCGATAAATTAGCGGCATATCTGGAAGAGCATCGTATTTCAGAAAATACTTTTAAGATTGATTTTCGAACAAATAATCAAACTAATTTAGTTAAAAGAAAATGAATCTTCCCATATGAATATGTCAAATCTTTTGATAGACTACGAGAGGATTATTAGATTCTTTGGATTATATTATTGGAATGGATTATAAGATTAATTCAATAGAACTTTCGAAAAAATTGTCTCGAAGCTTACGGCCTTGATCCAGCACACTATTCTACCCTTCCGGTCTATCATGGGATGTCTTGCTAAAATATACGAAAATAAAATTAGAATTGCTTACCGATATTGATATGCTTATGTTTAGTGAAAGTGGTATTAGAGGCGGTATTAGTCAGTGCTCTAATCGATATGCAAAAGCAAATAATAAATACATCAGTAGTGACTTCGATGAGAAAAAAGAAAATATATATTTGCTTATTATCATGTAAATAATCTTCATGGCTGATCTATGACACAATATCTTCCTTACGCAGGCTTTGAATGGTTTCAAAATATGGAGGACGAAACTAAATTATTGAGAACTAAAATTCATATACGAAAATCAATATATGTTGGGTGTCCGTATTGAATTTATCTAAAATTCTTGTTTACAGGTTTCATTATGAATATATGCGAAATGAAGTAGGTGAAAATTGTAAATTATTATATACAGCTACAGATAATCTTGTATAAGAAGCAAAAAGATTGATATGTATGACTTGATGCGGAAAAATAGTCATGAATTTGATATGTCAGATTATTGTGAGAACAATCTGTATAAAATATCTCAGAAAAATAAGAAAATTGTCGGGTTAATGAAGGATGAGTATAATGGTAAAATTTTAACTGAATTTGTTGGATTGTGAAGTAAAATGTATTGTATGAAAATCATGGGGAAAGTCAAATCAAGAAAGCCAAATGTGTGAAAAGTGCAGTAAGTAACTTATTGAAAAATACAATAAGTTTTAATGATTATATACACTGCTTGGAAGAAAACAACATCATACATAGAGATCAATTTAATATTCGCTCGAGACTTCATATTCTACAAACGGCAACACAAAATAAAATAGCCTTGCATCGTTTAGAACCTGCATGGAAGAGGAGGCTAGCAATAAAACTTTACGAAGGTCACTTGAGCAAGTCCGAATAGTGAGTGGTGAAAGAGAGCTTCCGTAAACGACGACGGAGCACATTCGACATGGAGATGAAAAATGGAGTAGAGATAGACCTTATGGAAGGAGAAAAACGACCATAGAAGCGTGATTGTAGAGACACCTCAGTCATTTAGTGTCTAATGCTTGATTGCAATTGTCCGCAATTAGGCTTTCCGAAAATATTTTTCCTAAAAGCAACTGTTCAACGATAATCATAGACAATGGTCATGGGTCCTGAAATGATGTTCCGTGTTGCTATGTCGACTAGTCAACTAGTAGCACAGCTGACGGCTGCTGATTTCATATCAAATTTTAACGTAGACAGCGTATAACTAGAGAATTCATCTCTTCACGTGTGTGTTTTTTAAAATTTTAATTGTAAATAGTAGAAAATAATTATATAAAAAATATTTTTAAAAGATTTTTTTAAAAATTTTTCAGATGGATTTGACAACATTGAACCATATCACAGAAGGTGTCTTTCTTCCCACTAAGAAAATTTTTGAATTAGAAAGAAATAGAAAATTATATGATTAAAAGAATCTAGAAAATTAATACAAAATTTGGGTGTAAAACAGTGGTCGAAATTGATTGTGAATTCTAATCTTTTTTACCTAATCGAATTTCAAAGGCTTTAATGAAAGATGACAGATTTTTCAATAATATATGCGAGTATGCAAATAAACTTAAATCATTTATAAAATCTTTGGGTGAAGATCATTTTGAATTTAGAACAGCATAATATGCAATATATATGTGTAAAATGAAATAATTAAACAACATTTTATTTAAATCTAGATGTACTTATTTATTAATCCTCATTAACAAAATTATACAAAATTAATTTACTGTAAAATTATAATTAATGCAAAGCATGAATTTGTTCTCATCAGTTGACGAACGATTTAACGGCTGTTGTGCAAATAGCAATACTGAGATCAACTGATCAGGCAGAACAATATAAAAATTTCAAAATAGAAATTAAAAACATCGAACGGTTGATGCCATACTTCAGAGTATCAGATGAATACAAGCTTCGACTACTAAAACAGTTGGAAAAAGATCATCCTATTTCTATGAGTTTTCGTACTTGGGAGCTCTATGAATAGCCACCCCTTTCCGCTACATCCAAGCATGTATGGATAGTAAAAACGACAAATGAACTGGAAAAATTCGTCATTCTGGGGCTTCAAGTAAATAGAAAAGGAAAAAAAGATAAAAATTCCACCAAAAGATACAAATTTGACCATTGTGATATCAGATATGTGAAACTTTTTCTTAATTCTGAGTACTGTCCGTAAGGAAATTGAAATATTTATATTACTAAAAATCAATATTCGATAGTGTCTGATATTGTATGAAAATTTTCAAAATGTCTACTAAAACAAGGAGTCTCAGCCTATATTAAAGAAAATACAGAGATTTTCGAGATCATATGTCACTTATAGTTATTGATTGTTCAAAGCAAAACGAGTCTCTTGAAAGGTGATTCAGAACCTATAGTATTTTTATTTAAAAAGCCTTTCTCGTGACTGACTTGCAGATCATATCAGAGCGCAAAATAAATGGCTTGAAATGTATTATCATGGTATTCCATGGAATTCAGACAGACATAGATTTAAAAGATACAATTTTATCGTTTACCATATTAACACTGTAAATTTACCATTCTACCATTAGAAGAAACAGAAGCACAAGAATACTCTAACAGTATGCATCAATCATAATGCAGCGTAAAAAGTTACGTGTGCTTTATATAATGTCAAACTATTAAAAAAATACTATCTCGAAACACAGATAAAGTAGAGTTTTTCCTCGCCAAGCATAAACATTGTGAAGAAGAAATAGCACTACACACACAAACACACGCACACTAGCGCACGTGTTTTCGACTGAGTTGTCTGCCTGCATCATATGTCAATAAAAGCGATTACAAAATGGTTTTCCTCGAATGAACGTAAACACGTCCGTGCATGTGGATACCAAAGCGAACATACTAGGCAAGTATGTAAGAGAAGGACCCTGACAGGCAGAGAGAGAGAGAGAGAGAGAGAGAGAGAGAGAGAGAGAGAGAGAGAGAGAGAGAGAGAAATCTATATTATTCTCTCTCAATCTGGCTCCCATGAACACCATAGACCCTCCTTCGTAATATACTTCTCTCTCTCTCTCTCTCTCTCTCTCTCTCTCTCTAACACGCAAGTATTGTCAGCGAGAAAAGAATATAGTGCACTCTTTCTTACATACGCTGCTAGTGGCCTTGTGGCGAAGTATGTAAAAAACAGCTCGTTATAAGAGAGAGGAAAATATATAGCGCTAAAGATTTCTGACGTTAGAGCCTGTAACGTCAGGGCCCGTAACGTGGGCGCGATAAGCTATGGGAGTTCTGGATCATCGGAAGTGATCTAGAACTACGTCTGACGTCAGTGTCCGTGACATGAGCGCTGTGAGCTATGAGAGCTCTGGATCACCGGAAGTGATCCGAAACTATCATAACTTATTTACTTACATGTTATAATAATTGTGATGACCTAAAAATGATACTATGACCTTCAAATTATTTATGAGTTTGAGATAGAGAACGGTACTGTAAGCTAGCTTATAAGTGTCAGCTGTTCATCCCAATCAATTTTATGAAGTCAAAATGACTCTAGCAAAATTTTAGCTGACATAGTAACTGGTAGTCTCTTATAGAGTATATTGTGTTTCGTTATCACTTCATCGGATTCTACATTGTTAATGTGAAACTTGATAAAGAAAAAGGTACTTTTGACACGTTTGAAATTCAGTTCCTCGAGTTCATTTGCACTTTTTACAATATTGTAAAGAATTCCGCTACCGTCTCTTGTCCTTTTCGATCAGACTGAGTACCGTGTGTGCGTTACCTGTTAATTTTATCAGTTAAAATATGTTAATTTTCATAACTAAATATATTGATTACGAACCATTTTTAGCTGTTGGAAGAAAGTTACGAATAGCGATTAGCATAGAAATTTCTATATAAAGTTACGATTAGCAGAGAAATCCCTATATGACAATATTAAGAAAATACACGTTAATCTTATCTCGTTGACTAAATTTCCACAGAATATAATAAATTAATGTATACACGCTATAATACTTACATTCTAAAGATCCTAACGGTAGAGTGTAGGGTTACAATTGCGGGTTAGAGTTCTTTAATCTAGTAAAAGGGATAAATTTTTTTACTAATTGAGTTTTGGATGGAAAATCATTGATTTTATCTAGCGATTTCTACCAAATTTCTTTCATCCCATTTTAAAAAAATTAAAAAAAGAAACAAGATGCTAAACAACAATCCCTTGTATAATCACGCGTGTAATGCATACACTTGCTAAGCGATCTAGCTGACTAAAAATTTAGATATGTTGGTACGTATGCTGTTGCATATGTATTTAATTTTAATATTTGAAATAAGACTCAGTAGATTTCAATAATTTCCAAGTTTCATTATCAATGCGAATGGAGCTATTTTCTGCTTAAGTCATTAGCCTGATTAAACACCAAACTCTATAGTACTTCACGTGAATCAACTGTCTATAGAATCAGCATTGTTATATATATATATATATATATATATATATATATATATATTGAACCTCTTTTCCACTTTTCTCTTATAAATTATAGTTAGGTAAACAATCAAGTAACAAATAATTACGAACAACTAACCATGCAACTGTCCATTAATCAAAAATGTGACGAATGGTGATCTTAATAATAAACGCTGAGATTAATAATTGTGAAACATACCCGAATATTCTCACTTTCTATGGCCTTATATAAGGGATCATAAGTAGAGGAAGTAAGCGATAATAATATAGAGCAATAGAATACTACGGAATAGCTACTTTTAAGTTTATGGTTCGTTGAATTTATTCAATGATTTACTCAATGAAAATTAAACTAGGCGTGACTAAAATCTCTCAACACTAATTATAAATTGATTGCGAACAATGGTAAAAAAACTATCAATTAAATATTTAATTGATTTAATTAATTTAACTAACATGATTAGAATATTATTAGAATAGAGAATTAGAATATTAGAATACCAAAAGAAGTTGTCAATATCCTTTCAAAAGGCATGAAATGTGGAACATTTGATACATATAATCATACCATATGCAACGGTATAAAGTGTGCGTTCAAGTAAAAACGTGTCGATAGAAAACATTTGTTTTGAACGATCCTTCATTTATTTTGTTTGTTTGCTGTGACGACTATCAAACATATTTAGTATACATTGAACAAATACCATCATTTTTTCATCATGTTAAAAATGTTGAATTTTGTACGAGAAAGTGATGATTAGTGGAAAGCATTAATGTTTTTCATCATTTGAATAAAATGGTTGCACAGAATGCTTCTCGAGGTATATGTTGATCATGCTTTGTCTGAAGCAACATTCAAAAGATGGCGTCTGTTAAATTGTTGTAATGAATGACAGAGGGAAACGGGAGGGGAATTCAAACACGACACTTGTAGCTCAACTCTATTTATTAAAGTCCTATTACAGGCTGTGCCCAACATGGCAATGTAAGATCAATTATCTGTTGCTCACTGTCTCCCTTAGTAGGTGAAACCACTCCGTCAGTTGCTCCCGCTGGCCCTATTGTCCGTAGGTGAGCGAACTCCCGATACTGAGCCCGTTTGTCTTCTTCTTCTCCGGTCCTCGTTTCTGTTGTGTCACTCAAACCTGCTTGCGCGTTCACTTGTGCTTCACTACTGACTGACAGATAGCGCGCCTGGCTCTCGAGAGCCGGACGGGTTCGATGGTGGAAAGAGGAGCGCGCGCAATAATCCGGCTCTCCATAGGCAGCGCGCCGCGCGCCTATCAGGTGGGAAGTCCGCGAGCGTGAGCGCGAGAGAGAGCCAATCGGGAGTCGAGCAGGAGGTTTCCGTGCGGAAAAATAAGAGTAGATTGCGCAGCAACAGGATGTAAGGAACGAAATTTTAACATACCGCCGGCATCATTCCCTGAACGACAAGATGGTTGGATGAGACCATGGTGCATGTGGAACCCTGGATCTGATGACTTTGCGCAGATCACTGTTTGTTTTCAGCAGGGTCGGCGACGCTCTTCCGGTCGGTCGAGAACTGGCAAACGCACGAGCTTGCCGATGGGCCTCGTGAAATCTCCATCCTTTGTTTTGATCTTCACTACCCGGACGTGATGATCTGATCCGGGGTAAATCTCCAAGATGCGCCCGAGTGGCCATCGACCGTAGCTCGACAGAAGAGAAGTGTCGGTAATCATAACGACGTCACCGACGGCGATGTCTGTGCGGGGGCGCTGCCACCTCCAGCGCTGTTGGAGAGTATTCAAACACTCGCGACTCCAGCGTTCCCAGAAGTGGTTACGGAGTCCAGTGACCAGTCGCCAATGTGTGGCGTGATCGGTGTAACGATTGGTATTTGGTTCGGGATGAGAGGTGAGGGGTCCTCGAAGAACCTGGTGTGCCGGTGTCAAGACATCGAGATCGTCCGCGTTGCCTGAGGTTGGTCCCAGAGGTCGGTTGTTGAGGACCGCCTCAATCTGGACGAGAAGCGTCGTAAACTCCTCATATGTCAATTTACGCGGACCCGCTACTCGGCGAAGATGAGTTTTCATCGACTTCACCCCAGCTTCAAAGAGACCACCGAAATGTGGAGCAGCGGGAGGTATGAAATGCTACTTGATGCCCTCCAAAGACAGGGAGTTAGCAACCTGTGACCAGCAGAACTTGGCCTCCCTGAGCATCCGTTGGAGCTCTGCGTCGGCGCCTCGGAAATTTGTGGCGTTGTCGCTCCACAGCTCGGCTGGCTTTCTCCTTCGTCCTGAGAACCGACTAAGAGCTGCCAGAAAGCTTGCGGTGGAAAGGTCTCCGACGAGTTCCAGGTGGAGGGCTTTCGAGCATAAGCAGACAAAGACGGCTACGTATGCTTTAGATGTTCGGATGCCGCGGCCCGGTGCGCTGAGTACGTGCAAGGGCCCGGCATAATCCACTCCGCATCGACTGAATGGGCGCGACAGCGTGACTCTAGCCGTCGGCAATTGAGCCATCAGTTGAGTAGAACTACGTGACCGGGTTTTGGCACAGATGACGCACCGCCGCAGATAAGCCTTGACTGCGGTCCGTCCCCCAACGATCCAAGCGCGCTGCATGACGTGGGCGTAGGTCACTCGGAACCCTCCATGAAGTGCTCGGGTGTGCGCCTAATCTACGATGAGATCGGCCAGATGGCATTTCCGATCGATGATGACAGGATGCTGCTCAGGAATGGGAAGGGCCGAGTGGCCCAGCCGCCCGCCGACTCTGAGAACTTTTAGGTCGTCTAAGACGGGATTCGGTGCACTGAGGTGGCTTCTAGTGGCAATTGGCTGACCTCCCTCTAGGGCCCGTATCTCTTCGCCGTAGCACTGACGCTGCCTCCTTCTGACGCAGAGGAGGTATTCACGATTCAGATCTTCCGGCGTTAATGGATCGAATACGGCCGGTGAAGAGGGATCCACTCGCCGTCGGAAGAGTCGGTGATAGCGGACAAGCGCTCGGAGAAGATGGTTGAGGTCGGAGAAATGCCTGGTGATGTCGGTCGGAGGTGGTCGGTCCGCGTAAGGAGTGACGTTGTTGATGGGAGAGGTCGCGTCCCTAGTGGTAGCTGAGGCCAGGCAGTGGCATGATCGCTGAGCCATGCTGATCCCGACCACCAAACGTGATTCGAAGCCAGTTGAATCGGGTTCGAACCCCTTGTGGCGATATCTGCTGGGTTGTCTGCACTGGATATGTGCCCCCATGTGCAACCCGGTATCATCTCGTGGATTTGGCAAACGTAGTTGTCGACAAAATCGTTATCCACTGTGCGCTCCGACTGGAGCCAATGCAACACGATATTAGAGTCGCTCCAGGCGCGGCACCTCTCAGAGGGTATGTCCAGATTATCTGAAGTAAAACGTAGGAGGCGTGCCGCGAGCAATGCCGCTCTGAGCTCGAGGCGGGGAATCGTGATGCGGCAGGATGGTTGAGTAGACAAGCCCCTCAGCGGTGTGAGTTTCGTCCTTGCTGCCACTAGTGTGGCGCGAACTTCCGGGCCAGCTTGAGCACGGAGATAGACGGCAGCTGCAATCGCTTGCCGACTCGCATCCGCAAAGACATGTAGTTGCACACCAGTTGTGGGTGTCCAGTGGAGCCATCGAGGTAATTCGATGTGGTTTATTTCCCGCAGACCTGTACGGAACTCCTGCCACTGCTGCATCTTATTTCTTGGGACAGTAGAGTCCCACTCGAGCTGCTCACGCCACAGATCCTGCATGAACATCTTCGCCACAAGAATGACCGGGGACAACCATCCTGCAGGGTCGAACAAGCGGGCGACCTCAGCCAGAACCACTCGCTTCGTGACTCGTGCGTCTGCATCCAGAAGTGGCGGGGCAAATCTAATGTGGTCTGCTACGGGGTCCCACAGAATTCCTAGTTCGTTGACGGGGCCGTCTGATGAAAACTGCAACCAACTAGGTCGCAGGCGGTCCTCCAGAGGAATGTCCTCGAGGAGACACCTGGAGTTGCACAACCATTTTTTCAACATGAATCCTGCCTTCTGTCGCAGTTGTGTCAACTGATTCCGTCGAACTAAGGCCTCCTCTTCACAATTAGCGCCACATAGGAAGTCGTCGACATAAAGCTCCTGCTCGATGGCTCGAACAGCCTCGGGAAAGGCAGCTCCTTCATCGAGGCTGAGCTGCTTTAGGGTGCGCAGTGCCAGGTACGGTGCACAAGTTTCGCCGTAAGTCACGGTGCGGAGGGCGTAATGCTTCGGCCGTTCGGATTCTGAGCGACTCCAAACGATGCGTTACAAATCGGTGTTACTCCTCCGACCCCAAATTTGTCTGAACATCATCCGGATGTCGGCACAGAAGGCGACGGCCCACCGTCTCCAGCGCGTCCTCACCGTAATCAAGTTGTTCTACAACTTGGGCCCCGGGTTGAGGATGTCGTTCAGGCTGCTGCCGGACGTGGTTGGGCATGAGGCATTGAAGACTACACGCAACTTTCTTCCCCCATCCTTCCGCTGCCAGACGCCATGATGAGGGAGGTAGTACGTGGTGTTCGAAGAAGCTTTGAACTCCTCCTCACTGATTAGTCGCATGTGACCGAGCTCTATATATTCCGCTATGAAGTTGATGTACTCCTTCCTCATCAGAGGGTCCCGGGTGATCCGTCGGTGAAGCGATGCCAGAGAATGTAGAGCGCTTGTTAGGCTGTCACCCAAGAAGGAGAGGTGTCCTGGAATGACGGGAAGAGACACGATGTAACGACCCGTCCCATCTCGCCTGTGGCCGCTGGCATACAACGTTTCAGATGCTGAATCTGACCGGGACTGTCTCACAACTCGAGGTATCTCTTCTGTTTCCCAAAAACGCTGTAAAACACCCATCAAGGCCTCATGCCAGTGGACCAGGGGCCGGTCGACAGAAGTAAGATGAGCGGTGGTGGTGGGGCTCAGTGCACCATCCGACCCACCGGCGATCGTCCAGCCGAACGCCGTTCTCTGAGCGATGTACTGCTCACGGCGTATGAGACCGGGGAGCACGATGCAGTGGTAAATGTTGACACCCAAAACTATGACGACGCCTTGAGGTTCAGAGAAAAGGGGATCCGCCAGGTAGAGATCACCGAAGAGCCGAACGATGCTCTTCTCCAAGGGGCTCGATGGCGTCTTTATCCGTAAGCTCTTGATGCCATAAGCAGCGAATCGAATGGGTTTCGACGAATGGGGAAGGTGGATGTAGAGATGCGTTCGAATCAGCGTTGATCCCATGATTCCGCCCAAGACGCCCGTTATGCCTACTCTCACCGTTTGCGCCTTATGGCCGAGTCTTGAAGCCAGACGAAGATCGAGGAAGGTGGACTCAGCGCATGGATTGAGTAACGCCCGGACCCACTGGCGCGGTCTCGATGCATCCCCCAATGCGACCAAGGCAGTTGGTAGGGCTCGTAGTCAAGCTGAGGAGGCTTCTGAAGAAACAGCCTCGGCATTGGAGGGTTCACTAATCTCGGCTCCTCGCACTCGTTTTAAAGGACGCTCGGTGCCCGTGAAATCGCGAGGTCTCTTCTCCGCAGATCCATGGAGGAGTGTATGGTGCTGGCCTCCACAGATGGTACAGGATGATGCTGAAGCGCAGTCTCCTGCGATATGCTCCGGTTTGAGGCAGTTAAAACATAGTTTCTCTTGACGTGTTAAGGCTGGACGTTCACGAAGGTGCAGAGCTTTAAAACGCGAGCAATGGCCGAGGTAGTGCGGGTCCTGACAGATGACGCACGGCACTGTCGTCGTAGCAAGAACGTTTATGCCTCTGGGGCCTGATGGTTTGGTGCTTCCGCATCTGGATGCGCCAGAACTGCCTTTGGAGCTCCGCGTCGCCTCCAGGCACTGGGGAGTGCGATATCATCGTTGGAGAAAAGCCGAGCATTGCGCGAATATCGGAGAATAGACATGTGGAAGAGTGGCGGTCGCTTCCAGGGTCTCTAGTTCTTCCTCCCAATCTCGGCGGGTAGTGAGATCCATGGCTTCAGTTGCAAAAAGGATAAGCCAGTCGTACAGCTATCAACGGGGCGCCCGAGCGTCCGCAATTGATCGCGGTGTCGTCTCAATTCGTCCAGCAGGTGCTGGATGCCTGTTACCGACTCCTCCTTCAGCGGCCGGAGGTTCTTCAGAGCCTTCAAGTGATCTTGGACAAGTAGGGGATGATGGTCGTACCTGGTTTCCAGACATTTCCATGCTATATCGTAGTTTGGCCAGTCACTCGCAAACTGTCAAGCGCGTATTTGGCGTCCCCTTGGACGTGGGTCTTGAGGTAATACAGCTTGTCCACAGCACTGAGGCGGTGATCATTGTGAATCAATGACCGGAAAAGGTCATGGAAGGACTTCCAATCCTCCCGTCGTCCACTGAACGAGGGGATTACGATCCGTGGTAGTCGACTCACACCTCGAGAATCCTCCGGGTTGGACGTGCTGGCCGCCAGTGGTTCTCGGGGTGAACGCGCGCGTGCGTCATAGATCCGCCCTCGGACCATGATGTAACTGCCTTCGATCCTGCTGTAGCGTCTTTCGAGGAGGTAAGCATGGTCTTCGGCGAGGCCCGAGCGAAGTAGTACCACATGGTTGCTCACAAAGCTTGACCAGTACCGGTCCAACATTTCGAGATGGCTCTGCAGCAGTCCGTCGGTCCACTCGCCGATGGGCGCCTCCTGAACAGTGGCGACCGCTTCCCTGATGGTCACCATCAGATCCTCCTGTGTCACAAGTGTTGAGTCCATCTCTGAAAACATAATTGATTAGTGCCCTGAAGCCGACGCGAATCAGCGAGGCGGCTAGACAGGATTCGGTAGTTTCCTCCGCGACGGAGCTTTCGAACTTGTATTCGTCAATGGGACACGAATTCACTGAGTAGCATTCTAATTGCTATGAGGAACTCAAAAATTGGATGTCTGAGTGGTTTACTTCAAAAGAAAAACAATTTTATTGGTACGTTATCCACAAAATGCTAGAAAGGTAGTCAAAATGTGGAGAAAACAATGCCCTATACTTAAAAAAAAAATGTTTTTCGCTTACCGATTAAATGTTTTTTCATTCACAAAATGCTCACTGCCTACCGGTACACCTGCTATCCTTGTTAAGGAAATGAATGCAGACGTGAAGAATTCTATAATTAACCTCAAAAGTAATTTTAAGAAGGAATGTATAAATCTATTAGCTAAGTAAATAATAATTTTAAAAAACAGCAGAAATTTGATAATTATTTTAATAGTAATATCATATATGAATTGATGTTAGCGCTGAATTATTTAAGATACAATAAATATAATATTCTAAATTGTAGACAAGCCGTCAAATAGAAGAATATACATAGATATAATTAATACGATATTAGAGGATGTCACAGTTTATAAGAAAATATGTGCCCCATCGATTTAAACAATGGTGGTCGATAGAACCCGAGTCTGGTGAATATGGTTGGTGAGGTAGGAGCTTCCAACCAAGTGCTTTGGTTGTATCCTGAACCGGTTTTGCTTTAGCTGCAAGTACATTACCATGGAGAAAAATTACCTTGCCGTGTATTCTGGTTCATACTGCTTATTTTACGATCAATGCATGGTTCAAATTAATCAATTATTGTTGGTAGCGATGAGTAATAACTGTTTCATCGGAATTTAACAACTCATAATACACCGCGCCATTCTTGTCCAACCAGATGCACAGACTGTCTTCATTCTAAATCGATCCGATTTTGCAGTCGATATTGAAGGTTGTCCTGTATTAACCTAACGGTTTTTCCATTTAGTATTAATGAAATAGATTACTTTTTCATCGTCAGTAAACATTCGATGTAAAATTGATTTTCTATTGTGTCTTCGAACAAATATTTCACAAGTATTTTTTCGGTTCTTTTTCTGCTTCACATTCGATCTATGTGACACACAATTTCCACACGTTTGAATCTTTTTTCATAGCTTCTAAATGGCCAGAATTGTTTCTTGCGAAAAATGTAACATTTTTTAATAAATATTTCTATTGGTCTTACAGTCCAATTAAATGAATTAAAATTAATACATAATAATATCAATATATATTTATATCAATACTAATAGTCAGACTATACTTATTTAAAATCACCCCGTAGACTAATCTGAAATAAAAACATTTTAGCCAAAAGAATTCTTTATTAGTGAAGCGCAATCTGACTGTCCCCACCACCTTTACGCAATTGAAGATTGAATAAGGTTGTCCAACGTTTTGAGCTCGCTACAAGAATTACTTCAAACTACAGAAGAACTTCAAACAATGTTCTTTTTAATCAGAAGTAATATGTGAACTACGTAAACTATATTTATGTTCATAAATTCTCTTTTTTCAATATCTAGTTGTTTGTCCAATGTAGCATTCATTACAATCTATACGATTAATTTTATAAACAACTCCAGATTTTAAACATAGATCATTCTTATTCTTGCAATTATTAAATAACTCACTTAAGTTATTACTATTTTGAAAGAAAATTTGAATGTTATATTTCCGAAAAATTCTTCTAATTCTTTTCGATATTTCTCTAACATATAGTAAAACTATAATTTTGCCCTTATTAACATCAACTCTATGTATTTTCGGTATTATAAATGTCAATAAATATCTCTGCAATTAATTTATTAATAAATTCAATTGGATATCCATTATTAATGAAAGTTTCCCTTACTATTTGCAAATTATTCTGTCTAACATCCTTAAGTGACACTTTTATTGCTCTGTTAATGACACCTTTCAGTGTCCCAATTTTGTTTCCGAAAGATGGTGGGGGCGGTCAGATTGCACTTCACTAATAAAGATTTTTTTCAGCATATATATTTTTATTTCACATTAGTCTATGAGGGTGATTTAAAGAAGAACAGTTTGACTGTTATTAAATTTTCAATTAATTATATAATGATGTGTATTCGTATTGATATAAATATATATTAGACTGTAAGATCAATAGAAATATTCATTAATTTATCTAAATACAGTCGAGATAAGTACAATTAAAGTATGTAACACTTCTGCCATTTGCTTTTGACTTAAAGTCCTATTTTTATTCAATATCATTTGTAATTCCTTGTATTCAAAATTTTTTAGTGATCTTCCACGTTCACCATTTCTAACATCAAAATTTCTAAACTTTTGAAACCATTTTTTAAATGTTGCCTCTAAAGCATTATCGCCATATGTGTCGACAAGCATTCGATGTAACTGTGCAGGACTTTTCTTTAAATGACAATAAGAATTTAATGCTTTTATACTAGAAAATAATGCAAATTCATTACTTTCAAGCTGCTGAACAGCATTGACTGTACAGCGATTGGCTATGCTGATGACATCATCGTAATCACCCTAGGACCCTTCCTCAACCCATTGATGGGGATCATGCAAGATGTGCTAATACTGTAGACATGTCATGTAACTATGTCATGTAAACAGTAACCTCGGTGAAGACCGAGGTTACTGTTTGCTTTAAGAGATATAAACGGAATAGGAGCTGAAGCCTGGCATTTGGAAGACAGGCTCTGTCCATTAAAAACCATGTGATATAACTAGGTGTTATCAGTGATAGCAAACTATCATGGTATGCTACCAGAAGCATCTGTAGAATGTAACCGATAAGTTCACTGCTTGCCTGCGGCAGGTACGATGGTGGTCCCAGAAGTATCTGGCTTGATCTACAGGTACTGGTAGTTGCTCAAACAATGACACGGTATTAGAAAGTACATAATCTATAAAGCATAAGTCTCATGTTTGAAGATGCCATGATGTTTAGTATTTGTTTGACAGCCATCAATAGTAAACGTTTTCAGTGAATTTGTAAATATGGAAAAAATTGATCATCGTTATCTGATACAATACTTTTATTTGAAAGGCCTGAACCCAACTAATATAAAAGCTGAACTAGACTCTACTCTGAATAAGACTTCATTTGCAACAAAAAAATATTGGGTCTCCAGTCGTCGACCAAACGAGGTGACGAAGAAATGTTGAAGAAAATGCAAAAGCGGTACTGGATGATCGTCGACTGAAAGTGCGCGAGGTAGCAGACATGGTAGGCATTTCAAAAAGTACGGTACATCGCATATTAACTGAAAATTTGGAGATGACAAAGCTGTGAGCAACATGGGTGCTGCGTTTGTTCACAATGGAACAAAAACAGCATCGTGAAGATGTTTCAGTTGAGTGTTTGGCAATGTTTCGCAAAAATAAAGCCGAATTTTTGCGCCGTTTCATAACCATGAATGAAACATGGGTCCACTACCTCCCTCTCGAAACAAAAGAACAATCAAAATAATAGACTCAAAAAGAAGAACTGGCTTCAAAGAAGGCAAAGTCCGTTCCATCTGCAGGCAAAGTTATGGCGTCGGTTTTTTGGGATTTGTGTGGGATAATTTTCATTGACTATCTTGAAAAAGGAAAAACTACCAACGGCAAGTATTATACGAACTTATTGCAACGTTTGAGCGAAAAAATCAAGCAAAAACTACCGCATTTGGTTAAGAAGAAAGTGTTATTCTATTAGATAATGATAAGACAATGCACCAACTAACACATCCGTTATTGCAATCGCTAAAACTAATGAATTAAAGTTTGAATTATTCTACCTCATGCACCCTATTCACCAGATTTAGCTCCCTCGGATTCTTTTCTGTTCCCAGACTTGACAAAAGGGCTCGCTGGTCAAAGATTTTCCAACAATGAAGAGGTGTTGTCGGCAGTTAATGGCTATTATGAAGAACTTAACAATTTTTATTATAAAAAGGGTATCGAACTTATTGAACATCGCTGGGAAAAGTGTATACAGCTGAAAAGAGAATATGTTGAAAAATAAATATATTTTTTTCCAAAATTTTTGAGTTTTATTTGTTGGGCCAGGTACTTCTGGGGCCACCCTCGCAAGAAGAGCTATCTGGAGGACATGCAGTTTACAACCTGAAATGAAGAGATGGGTATACGAGGCAGTCCTGAAATACAAACTGATCTATGGTGCTCTGATCTGGTGGGAAAGGATAACCTTATCTATGTCTAACGTATTCTCGAGAGATTGACAAGTATACTAGTAAGAACCGTTCAGGCTGGCTCTGGCAGCAGTATCCGCAAAGCTCCTCCATAAGGTCAAAAACTTTTTCGAAGAACCTAGTAATGATGGACGGTTAATGTCACTTAAAGGATTAGACGAAGAGGTCACTATGGATGAACCTCGACGCTATAAACAAAAGCATCTTGTTTATCAAGAAATACAGGGTCCGGTTTGCCTCCATAGAGAAGTGGATACTGGTAAAGCAAAGATTTCGGTTATTAGAGAACTGTGTTTCACAAAGGGTTTGAAACAGGAGGGAGGACCAGGTGCAGGAGTGCATTAACAAAGAAGTAGGAGGGGCTTGATTGTCTTTATGGGATGTTACTCCATCGTGTTGCAGGCGGAACTGATCGCCATACTCTGGGAAGCAGAGATAGCCATAGAAATGGCCCCTATAACTCGAATTGGCATCTGCTCTGACAGTAAGAGCGCTCTACAAGCATTGAATAGTTTCATGACGAAATCTAAGCTGGTTTAAGACTGTTACTTAGCCTTGAACTGTAGAGCTACAAATGTGAAAGTCATGTTGATGTGGATCCCAGATCATAAAGGAATCAAAGAGAACACTGGCAGATGATCTTGTCTAACTCGGTGCCTAAAGGCTACAGACTACATACACCCAGAACATAGAGAGAAAGGTAGTAAAGAGGACAACCGACAATGGCAGAAAACCGTGGCATGTAGACAGGATAAACCCTTCATATCCACGGAAAATGCAAAAGTTTGGACCGAAGTTATTCTTAGTCTATTATCCATTTCAATATTCAGAAAATACATAACCCGTAATAGATATCTCCAGATTTTACGTTTTCTGCATTTTGAAAATAATAGGGATAACGCATTACCTTATAAAAACCACCCTCTGACGAAAATTAAACCTGTAATAGATTTTATAATTCAGAAATTTTCCTCTACTCTGCATCCTGGGAAAAACCTTTGCATTGATGAAAGCTTGATGCTATGGAAAGGAAGATTAAAGTTCAAGCAATATTTAGCCTTGACAAGACACAAGTTTGGTATAAAATTTTTCGAATTGCTTGATTGTGAGATTGGATTCCTATTAGGATTCGTTATCTACACAGGAGCTGTTATAGATTATGAAAAATTTTGTTTGGGAATCTCTGGAGATATAGTAGTTGATTTCGTAACACTATATTTCCATAAAGCTCACGTTATCTTCATAGATAATTGGCACTCGTCTCCTCAACTTGCTAATTTTCTCCATGACAAAGATACTGGTATGTGCGGGATCGTGAAGAAAGGCAGAAAAGGAATGTCCAAGCTTGTCCATAAATTGAACCGAGGTGAAATTGAAGTAGTCCATACTGATTCTTGGTTAGCAATAAAGTGGACAAGAAAGAAGTTTACGAGAAAAAGTTTAAAAGAAAAGTACAGGGAAGAAACATTGGAGTACTAATAAAGATATTATAAAACCAATATGTATAGTGGATTACAATAAAATATGGGAGGGATTGACAACATAGACAGACATTTTTTATTGGCAGAAACGATTAGAAAATCTACTAAATGGTATCCAAAATTTTTTTTCACTTACTTGATTTTGTTCTGGTAAGTTCTCATGCATTGCATAAAATGAAAAGTACCACTAACAAAAAGATTTCTTATTCTGATTTTCGTTCAGAAGTGGTGAGGCTTACTGGGGATAAATTCCGATGACTTGCGCCATTCATGTCAGACGAATGACTCTCGACTTACTGGCAAACACTTTTCTAAGATAATTGATTAAGGGAAAAAGAAAGAAGGCAATTATTATTTATGTCTCAGAAATAAAACCTCGACATCGAAGCACACCAAAAAAGTCTTATCTTGATCAAGTTGGAACAAATTATAAAAAATAAAAGAAAGTTATAAAGTCAGATGTTATCGATGAATTCACATAGATCTTAGGCGAGCAATGTGAGAAAAATATAAAATAGACTTCTGACAAAATGGAAAAATATATAAAAAATGACACAATATAATATATATATATATATATATATATATATATATATATATAAACATAAAAAAAGTTAAAAAGGAGCTATATTACTCTCTACATCCACATAGAAGGCCTAAAAACGCCACATTTATAAAAATGAAAGCATGAATCAAAACACATAAACCGTGAGATGGCCATATACCCAGAAGAATGAGTATAATTATGTTTATTCACAATCAAATAAGTGTCAGATTCAGGTGTACACGGTGATTCGGGATAGTCTTAGATATAATTTTTGTTCGAATATATATGATACTTTCTGTATTTGACCTTGAAGTGCCCTTGTTTGACCTCGAATGGCCGTGATTATGAGCAGTTATGACCGATCAGCTCATTAAAATAGTTTTAGAAAACTTGGTTGACTAACTCGACTTTAATCGGCTACAAAAACTCCCTGGCGCTTAGACTAGAAATCCTGCCAGGATTTATTTCTCGAATAAAGAAAAATTCTGAGTAATTAATAGAAATAAATTAAATGGTTTTTTATTCTTTGTAATTTTATTCTAAAATATTTTATATATATTTCTATATTCTAATGTGAGAGGTACAATTATTATATTATACACAAAATTAATGTATTAAACAAGCGATTGTTTAACAAAAAAAAATTGAACATTTCAGCTAATATGTTCCTTCTTTTTAATTTTCAAATAAAGCGTATTAAAACATTGTTCCATTAAATTTTTATTAACAAATTAAACAGGTTCATAAGTATATACTGTAAAAAATATATATTGTTAAAAATCCCCAAATTTCTACTTTTATATGAATTTATATATATATATATATATATATATATATATATATATATATATATATATATAGTAACGGGGCCCTTATAGGTATAGGTACGGTCCTGGTACCTTGTTATAGTTCTTGAGACCGTTACAATTATTATAGGACTTATCTATTATTAATTGTTTACTATTACCAAGGTTTCAGCTACCTTGGCAATAAATAATTCTTCAATTGTTTAAACAATTAATTATTACTTGGAATAACTGCTAAACCTGTAAGAGTCCTATAAATATTCTTCGATTATTGATAAAAAAATTGAATAATAATAGAAAAATATCAATCGCACAGCTATCAGTTAGAATTACAGTAATTGTTTAATATTAAGCAATAAATAATATTAAAATTATTAATATTAGATACAACAATTAGTGTAATTCACCGCGGAGGCGGCAGGGCCCTGAATCGCCAATATTAGAATTTATTGGTTAGAAATAATAAAAACATTGATAATATATTATAACAATTTGGATATATTTATTAAATTATAAATACTATTATAAATTATTATTTAATTATTTAATTATTTAAGTATTTATTTACACCCGCAACCCTATTAGCCTATCGAGTGTGATTTAATCGAGAACAATTATAATTTAAACTTTATTAAAATTCAAATTTTGCGCGCTGTGTTAACATAGTATGATTATCAAGCGTTAGGTGTTGCTACTATAACCTCTTATATTATATTTGCGCGAACATTTCTCAACTACTTATACACGCGGGCGGAATATATCGTCGCACTCACACGCGTATAAGCTAATCACACTCGCGACTGTGTAATTCCCGCTCGAATTTGTGACATACACACACAAGCTGATTTAACAGTTATTTACTTATGCTCTTCGAATTAACGTATATAATTTCAAATTATTATGTACGTTTACGCACATCAAAAATAAATTACACAAGATAAAATTCGACGAATATATTTTAAAAGACAAATACTTCTCGCACGAATATTTGTCTACGCAAGTATACGCAAAAATGCAAAATTCAAATGAAATATTAAAGTACCTGGTGAACTCTAATTAATTCAAACTGCAGCTCACGATGCGGGCCCGTTAATCTTCGGATGTTGAATATTACTTTCCTTATTTATGGATGATAATTGAAACTGTTCAATTCCAAGAACAATAACGAAAAGAAACTTCCAACTATTAACAATATCAACAATAATAACTGAAACAACAGCAACAGGATAACGGCAATAACCTAGTACACGTCAAACTTTAACAAATCAATAATTGAAGAAACAATAAAATAACAATTTCAGTCGAACAAAAAAGAAACAGCGAGAATACTCTTTATAGCTCAGACTTTCAAAGTTAACTGCCTGATTTATTTCCCCCACTCCCTTACCTTCAGCTAGAATTCGACAGCGACTATAAGCAGTCGTCTGTCTCTTTCTAGTTCAAAACGAGCACCTCTTTGGTGCCCGTTACAATATATATATATATATATATATATATATATATATATATATATATATTACTAGACCTATCTAAGCGTGCTATACATACGTATTAACCTTTTTAAATCAATTAAAAATCCTATTTTGACTATTATTTCTTTGATTTAAATTAAAATTTATTATAATAATTTCGTCCAATTCACTTAATCTGTGATATTATAAAATTCGTCATAGACACAAGGACAGGGAAGAGATTTAAATATTCTTTTTAAAATTTGAGCGATAAAAATGTTAAATATTATAAATACATTAGAATCATGTATTTAAGAATAAGTTATTAAAAAGAACATAAAAGATTGTTAAAAAGTCGACAATATCTTTGTAGTATAATAATACTAATAACTTTTTAAAGTTTGAAAGTAACAATATATGTATACAAACATATTGTTGATATTTTAACAATCTTTATATTATATTTGATAACTTATTCTAAAAAAATGATTCGAATCTAGTTAATTTTACAAATTATTTGAATTGAATAAACGGTTACAGATTAATTGAGTTGATTAAATTTATGTAATTGAATTGAATAAATTATTGTAATAAATTTTAGTTTAAATTAAAGAAATAATAGGAAAAATAGAATTTTCAATTCATCTAAAATGGTTAATATGATTTATACGGGGTGTTCTAAAAAGGTATGCGGAAAAATATATCAATGGATAGCGGAGCCAAATTGAAGCCAAAAAGTTGTTATCACTTTTTACCTCAGATACATAGATTTTAAGCAATAAAATATTAATTACACTTAAATACACTTATATGATCTTTAGAATAATTAATGTTATCTGTTATTAAAAAAAACGTTCATGGTGTGCAGCAAGAATGAAATTTCTTTTTCTATCAAATTCATAAGATTCACCAGGCGAGACCTACAAAAGCTCGATAGTAGAGTAAAGGTGTAGTAATCCGGTGACCCGAGTTTAAATTCCAGTCTCATCGGATTAAAACAAGAACCGCTCTAAAAATTTACCTGTAATTTGTTTACAAACACATCGTAAACCTCTATCGCTTATTAGCGGGAATAATTATTGGGAACAAAATTGTTTGGGAACATATTTAGGAACAAAAATTGGGAATAAAAAAAAGACCATTATTTGGGAACAAAAATAGAGCGACCTTAAATAAAAATAAAAAAGAAAGATTTAGCAGCAAATTTATAAAAATAAAGTTCAGGATTTTTTCTTTCTTTTCGGCACACCAAACTACACAGTAATGACGAATTGAAAAATTATATTTTAATCCAATCAATACTATTATGTATATTCATAAACTATATATTTCAAAGATAGTTCAATGTATAGATTTACTCAACAAGTTTTAATAAAATACCATTATTAATTCAATTAAAGATATTTGCAAATACCTGTTTTTTCTTTTTTTTTTAATTATAAATAATTTTATGGAATCACATTTTGAAGTTAAGAAGCAATATGTTTATTATAATATATATTATATTTAGTAATAAAAAATTTACTGTATAAAATTTTACGTTCTAGTAAAGTTTGTATAACAAATTCCTATAAGAGTTTAGTACAAGCAGAAAAATATTATCCCGATCTCGCTTTTAATTCCTTACAGTTTCTGTAAGTTCAAGCAACTACACATTAGCCAAGAAACTGACAGGAATAGTCCACTCTATCTTTAATATTTCTATAATTTTACACGGAACTGATAGGTAGCTATATATATATATATATATATACACTAGCATCCCCCGTCTCGGCTTCGTTGGTAATTATAATTTAACGGATTTCATAAACAATTCAATAATATTTAAGTAAAAAGTAGTCTATATATAAAAATCTATATTTCTATAAATAATTGACCTTAATTTACCTATCGTCGCTTCTGTATAAAAAGCTTCATCAATGTAGCGTGTACTTCAAAAAGTTGATATTTTGCCGAACATTTTATACAATATATATATATATATATGCATATTAAATACGGCTTCGATGGAGAAAATTCTACTTTCAAATTCGAGCGGTGGAAAAAGATGTGCAAGTGTCTCGAGAGGACGTTTAAAAAGAGTATCATGTTTGGACTATAGGAATGTCTCGGGACGACTGCTATAGAGTTTTGTGTTGGGGAGGTAGAATTAGAATACAATGTCCAGTTATCCCGGAACGACACTTACTGGGAGTGTGCGTGTTCGAATGGTAGAATATTAATCTCGTCATAGAATTCGTACTGACATACCTGGACAATTATACACGATAATCCCTGTAGATGTCGTTCCAAATCATCTGAAAATCGTATTCTATCATCGGAATACGAAACTCCCCGTAGAAGTTGACCCGATATACATGAACATCGTTTCCTATTAACTAAACACGATAGTCCCAATAACAGTCGTCCCGAGAAAACTAGCATCGCTGCCTAATCAGTAAACACATTACTCCCCGTAGAAGCCGTTCGGAAAGACCTAGATATCATATTTTACCGTCTGAACACGAATCTTGATATAGAAGGTGATTTCCTCATACATGGACATCGTTTTTATCAACTAAATACAATATTCTCGGTATAATCGCTTAGAGACACCCGGACATCACATTCTATCATCCGAACAGCCTATATAAATTGTCTTGAGGCAACGGGATATCGTAATCAACTGCCTATACACGTCAATACAATATTTCTCAGTAGAAATCGTATTTAAAATGTGTATATATAATATGTACAATATAATATACATGCAATATATGTTACATATTTCGTATATTTTCATTTTTTCAATTAAATACCGGGAATATTTTTTATTGATGCCAACTGAAATTCAAGCAAAATAGTATGTAAATAGCATATTTTCTAAGCAGACTATGGATATTGCTCTTTTATGCAGAAGTGACGATATATTATATATATATATATATGTATTTATAGTTTCGAGGTTGTCGATAAAGAATCCTATTTTGCCATCATTTGTTTTGTTCACACTAAAAAAAATATAGTCTCTTGCCGCAATTCTGAAGTTAATATAATTTATAAAAACAAAAATATAATTTGTCGTCACAAATTATGTTTAGTATGATTTGTCATACAAAACCATTTTATAAGAGAAGATGGAGAAAGAAAGAGAGAGAGAGAGAGAGAGAGAGAGAGAGAGAGAGAGAAAAGTGAGATTTTCCCACGTAAGAGAAAATAAAATTGACAAAAATCAAAATATTTCCCTAAGGTGTGAGAGTAGTGTCAGATTAACCTGAAGAACAAAAAAGGTAATACCCACTAACGTCACACTTTCTTTAGAATACTAATCCCACAGTTGGATATGAACATTCGTTTGTGCTGGCCTGGTATTAATACTTTAAGCGGACTACTTTGAGTTGATGTTCGTGATACAAGACGCCACCTAGTGACCGCTGGTCGAATTGATTGTTAGAATCAATAACTTAATTTATTGATGAAAGTAAAATGATTTTTCATAAAAAACGCAGCCTATGTCCTTCCCAAGATAATATAGAATCTATATGTCAAATTTCAGAACAATCGGTCCAGTAGTTTTTTCGGTTATGATGTACAAACAAAAATAGGCTTCATCTTGATAAATTAGTATGAAGTATGATATGATATGATATGATATGATATGATATATATATATATATCTTCCTGTAAACGGTTACAGACGAAATTTTAGCCGGATCGTAGTTGTCGTTTATTTTTGAGAACGTGTGAAAGCAAGTAAAGGCAAAAGTTCGTGCCGCGTTTGCTGACCGCAGGCGACATGCTCATCCATGTGATCAATTGCAATCCAAAAGAATTTTTGCGTCATTACGTGACCGTAGACGAAACATTAATGTACTACTACTACACTCCAATAATCCAGAAGCCGTGAAGACAGTAGACCTTAACGCTGGACTAAGTGCATCCAACTAAAAGGAGACTACATTGAAAAATCAATTTTATTTTTTGTAAAATTTTAGTGTTTTTATTTGGAGGCTAGGTATATAGCAAATCACCCACGTGTATACACACACACACAGACATATATATATATATATATCTCTTTTCTCTCTTTCTCCCGCCCCGTATCGAGTTCTGGCCCTCCTCGGCCAGTCGTGAGGGACAGAGATAGGGTCGTGCTATCTATCTCCTATGCCCCCAACGCCCTCTCCCACTCTCTGCCACCTTTCGCCCGTGCATTAAACGCAGCCGAATGATATAAGAATAAGTTTCGCTAAGATAGCTTGTATATCTCCCGCGGGGCATTATCAAAAAAAAAAAGAAAAAAGACTAGTATTTCCTCTATCTCACCTTCCTCTTTCTCCCATTGTCCGCACTCTGACCTCGAGGCTACGTCAACGTGAGGCCACGGGCAGCTTAAACAAAGGTGTCCCTTACGGATTCGGAGGAGTCAGGCGACCCCATTCACGCTCTACCCGGGGCATGAGTTCGCCCCCGGCGAAACGAATCCGCCGAAACATTAAGCGAAGCCGAGACGACATCACTTCTGGCGGTCAGGAAAATGCCAGTGGCGCCCAACCACAGGACCAACAGCGGATACAACATATGACGCTTCTCTGAGACCAAAAGCCCGCACGGCAGCAGGAGAAGGAGCGGGGAATGGCGAAACAACAGCAACCAGAACTGCCGATACAGCAGATTGTGCACCAGCAGCAACAAGTTCTGTATCAAAAACAACAACATTTGCAGCAACAACTACTGCAACTCCAGCGCCAGCAGGACCTGATGCTCGAGCAGGCCCGGGGCGTCCCCTTACCACCGACTGTCATTACGGTCGAGGGGATAAGTAGGACTCACGGTGCTCGTCACACTTCCTCAGGACTAGAAGCCCGCCAGGACCTAATATGGGCATTAAATACTCGCAGCAGCGAATTACCCGAGTTCGCCGGGAGAGATCACGAGTCCCGGGAGCCTTCCTGCAGGAATGCGAGGTAGCATTCGCCTTGAATGGGGCCGAGCCACAGGTGCGGGTGCGATTGGCCTCCCGTGCTCTGAAGGAGGACCCCTCTCCATGGTGGGCGGCGTACCGCAACCTTGGTTTGAGTTGGCCCAAATTTTGTGAGCTGCTGAGGGGGAAATATGATTACCAAGCGGTGCGCATGAGGTTAGCCGCCAAACTATATGGTCAATCGCTGGGGGAAAAGGAAGCAGCCAGCCTCTTCTTGGAACAGCGCCATCTCCTGGCCCGCCGGGTCCTACCGGACGCTGCGGAAGTGGAGCTCGTGGCGGTGTTACTCGATTCGCTTCGAGGCTCTTCAAGAAAAATGCTCCGCTCTTCTACCCCAAGAACCGTAGAGGAGCTAATCACCCTGGCAGTCCAGATAAAAGCAGATGAGAGTCAGGAAAGGGCTGGTGTGCCGAAACGGAGCACCACCAAGACCACAGAGACGACCATTGGCACCGACTCATGGAGGGCCCCCAGGGAAGAGGCACCCGTCTCCTCGGCCCTACCATCGGATAGTCTGCCTCGATGTCGTTATTGCCCGGGCCGATACTGGCACCGAGACTGTGCCATCGCCAATGGGCCATCTATCGCGGGAAACGAGCAGGGGGTAGCGAGAACGGCGACGACCCCTGCCTCGAAAGGCAACACGCGATAGTAGCCTCCACTAAAGTCGCACATGCCGCGGTCTGTTATTTAGCCATCCGACTGAACGACATACATGCGCAGGTACTTATCGACTCTGCAGCCAGCCATTGCTTCGTTCCTTCGGAATACCTCGGACCGGAAAACCTTCTCGAGGACGTAGAGAGAGGACGCCACGATTACGTGGCGAGGACCGCCCTCGACGGCAGCACGATGACCGTACGCCACGCTTGTTGCCTTCCTCTGGAAGGCCGGGCAGGAAGAGGAGGTACGTTTCCTCGTTTGTGAGGATCTCGAGTCGGAAGTGACACTTGGGCAGACGTGGCTACAAGCTTAAGAGGTCATCCACAATCATGGGCAGAATTGCTTGTACGTAGAATACGGGGCTCGTCGACAGGTCTATCTCACCCGCCAAAACGAGCCACACAACGGGCAGATGGCTACCACCGCCAAATTATTTTGAAGCGATACGCCACGGTTTCCCGACGGAAAAAGCACCTGCCCTTGCCGCCCTGATCGCCGACTATGCAGGGCTGTTCTACCATCGAGGCCCCTTGCGACAGACACAGCATGTCGTTCACGATATCGACCTAACGGACGACCGCCCTTTCAGACAAGCCCCGTACCGCTATTCGGCTCAGAAGAAAGCAGCAATACAGGAGCAAGTGCGCGAGATGTTGGCCGATGGCGTCATTGAACCGTTAACTTCCCAATACAGTTCTGCGGTGGTACTCGTGAAAAAATGTGACGGGAAGCAACGTTTTTGCGTCGATTATCGCAGGTTAAACGCCGTAACGCAGAGCACGGCGCAGAACCTGCCGATAATAGCCGAGGTCATCAAGGATATCGGGAGCGCGACCATATTCTCCACGCTAGACCTTAAAAGCGGGTACTGACAGATCCCACTGACGGAACGAGCGAAGCCGTATACTGCCTTTGCCACCCCAGACGGGGGGTTATATTAATGGCGAGTGATGAGTTTCGGTCTCAAGAACGCTCCGGGTTGATTTAATAACTTCGTTACGCAGGAGGTTCTATGCGGATATATGAACTATTCCGTGCTGTCATATCTGGACGACTTCGTAGTATATTCAAACTCCTGGGAAGAAAACCTGCAGCACCTAGGGCGTATCTTCGAAAGGCTGAAAATCTACAGTCTCACATATTCCACAGAGAAATGTGTATTCGGACAGCAGGACTTGGAGTTTCTAGGCCAACAGATCACCAGCGAAGGTAACACGGCAAAATTGGAACATATTTAGGCCATCCAGGATGCTCCGGTGCCCCGCAACCGACGCGAGTTAAGCCATTTTCTGGGGATGTGTGGTTGGCTACGTGAGTACGTGCCCGCGTTCACCCAAATGGCCCTTCCACTAACTCAACTCCTGGCCTCGACCCGAGCTTGGAGGTGGACCAAAGAAACCCAGGACTCAAAGGATACCATCAAGGAGGCCTTCAAGCAGCCGCTGCACCTCTATCGGCTCGATCCTAGCAAGCCGTATGCACTCCAGACGGATGCCAGCACAGCGGGGATGGGGACAGTGTTGTCCCAGAAAGGAGAGAACGGCGATCGTCGCGTAATAGCTTACGCAAGCGCAAAATTCTCGCCCGCCCAACAAGGCTATCATAGTAACGAGCAGGAATGTTTGGCCGTAATCTGGGCCCTCAAGAAGTTTCGCCACTACCTCGAGGACGGACGCTTCACGGTACGTACCGATAATAGGGCACTCGCATGGTTGGATCGGACTCGGAACGACAAGGGGAAATTGTACCGCTGGGCCGTATACCTGCGCAGGTACGACTTCAATGTGGAGCATGTCGCTGGGAAGCACAATGAACTCCCTGACGCTCTCTCGCGCTATCCGGGCCCTGAAGTCGTTTAAGACGAACGGCGGGAATTAGAATACTTACTACCCCCGGAGACTGCCCCCCCCCTTCCGAAGACCAGCTCTGCAGGCTAATAACCCCCTGCCCTAGAGAAAACTCGAGTGCAAACCTCGACAAGGACAGTCGGGCGGGGTCCAAAGCACGTTTGCCAGCAACGATAGCTTAGGAACTTCAGGGGCTTATTGAAGAAGGCCAGAAGGAAGAAACTACGGACGTGGGGGACATCGAACGCCATTTACGATCCGAGCAACGGATCGGACACTTTCATAGGCTTATTTGCATCCTGGAGCATGGAATGCCGCCACGTCCGTACGTATACTACTCCTGCAGACAGGGGGTGATCCGGTACTTCCACCAAGACCCCCTCGCCGGGCATCCAGGAGGTGACGAAACGCTCCGGGCCATTCGGGAAAGGTATTTCTGGCCTCGGATGAGGAAAGACGTCCGCCTCGCGGTAGCACGGTGCAAAATCTGCGTTACAGCCATGGCATCGAAACCACTGTACGCTGGCATCGGGCAACCACGAAGACCCTTCGCCCCGTGGGATACCGTAGTCGTCGACATTATGAGCGCATACCCCCGAATCCCACGAGGCAAATGCTACATTCTCGTGCCTACGGATGTCATGTCTTGTTGGACATTCGCGATACCGAACGTCGAGCTCCCTACGATCGCCGTGCTGCTAGAAACTGAAGTTTTTATGCGTTGGGGTTATCCGCGAGTATTGCTTACCGACAACGACCCTCAATTTAAGGGACCAGCGTGGAGGCAGCGGTGCACTGAATGGGTAATACTCACCCTACACGTCTCCCACCTATCATCCCCAAGCCAATCCCACGGAGAGGCGGAATCAAAAGATAAAGATAAAGGCCTCCGTATCAGCATCGACCATCGGCAAACAGACTGGGACCTCCATCTACCCGCCACCCTGTTTGCCGCGAGGAGGCGTCAGAATACCAGCACAGGGCAAACTCCCAGTTATATGTTATTGGGCCGCACGATACCCAGCCCAGGAGAATGGTATTTCCCCTACGCCCCGTCAACGCAAGAGAGAATCGATGACACAGCCAGAGACAACGCCCTTCTGATCAAGTGGTAGAAACGCCCAACACAGCACTCGACGAAGGAGAGGCAGTATATACAAAAAACTTCGCGATCTCGAACGCCGCGGACAAGTTTAATGCCAGCCTAGCCCCTCGGTGGGTCGGGGTGTTCACGGTACGAGGAGTCCTTGGGAAAAACGTCTACCTGATTGAGCGACCTGGACAGGAAGATATCAAGTTATATGTCAGCAGCCTCCGGAGAACCGCCCGCTTGGTCAATCCCAACCTCGACGCCGAGTCAAGAACGGCCAACGCAGCCAACGCCGAGCAGCGAGCGACCGACTCAGCCGACGCCGAGCAGTGAACAGCTGACACCGAGCCGAGATCAACCTACGCAGCCGACACCGAGGCCGAGCCGAGGACGGCCGAAGAGGAGCCTTGGACCGCCAATCGACTGCTAGAATCCCCGGCCCGACCACCTTATAATCTGCGACCACGCCGCGTCGCCGGCCGGCAAACTACGTCTGATAGCCAGTTCCGCGTCAAGCTTCGACAGCATCATGGGAAAGTCGGGGTTCAAGAAGAGCCTGCCGAAGCGCTGGACTATCCTCACGAAGTGGCTATTGAAAGGGGAGGATAAGGCACGGGCATGGGAACCATTACCCGGATTTTACGCCGATCTGGTTTCACTGGTCCCAGCAGTAGTAAGGAAGGAATCACCTACGCCGCTGTCGACGCTGCCGGCCGCCGGAGCACGAGTGCCACGACAAGCGCGGCCTCCCACGACTGCGTTGCCACAGCAACGCCCACAGGCTTCCGCAGCTGGTGTGCCCGGTCGGGACGTGCGGGTGCAACAGGTAACGGACCATTCAGCATTGTCGAGGAAAACACCTGCACCAGCGGAGGTTCACGACGGGTTGCTCCCAGTTCACCGGGTAAGCCTGGGCACCTCACCATCCAGCTCGGTGGCGCGGCGCCCGCAGCCCACTGAGGGAACGCCAGCCGCGACGTACAACGCCACCGCAGGGGAAGGTTGGCGGCCGCCAGCTAACACGCAACCGGGCCGCGCGTTCCAGCGGCGCTATCTGCCGGGAAAGCGTCCCCTTGGCTCGCCAGCCTTGTACGGAACCGCCGAAGCTGCTTCAGCCCGTCCTCGTGCCAGCATCGCGCCAACCTGCCGGGCGGTGTCAACGAGAAATGCAGGGAGCAGCACCGACCACACGCCTGCAACCGAGGTGATCGAACTGTCGGGTGATTGGATCATCCTGGAGCGCAGCATGCCAACGCCGCCGCCCGAGACACGGACTCCGTCCGACAACAGCCTAACGAGAGCCATCGAGGAGCTGCTGCAGGCCACCGATGTCTTCATGGAGATCGACTACGAGGAGTTCGACAGGCTGCTGGAGCGGGACATCACGAGCTCACCGCATCCATAGGCGTAAGTCAAGAAAAGGAAAAAAACGCACACACACAAATGTAGCAATTGTACTAATTGGATAATTGTAAAGCATGTAACTGTAACTGTATAACTATAATTAACTATGACTTGAAGCAATAAACTTATGCCTCAACGGAGACAGGGACCCTCAAGTTAGGAGGTGATGTCGGCGCCGAAAAAGACCGGGGGGAATTGACGCCCGCGCGCACATCGCGCGCGAGGCGTCGCTCACTTCGGCCGATCGACACCGAAAGCACACGCCCCGTGGGGGTGGGAGGAGCGGCGGGCTTGAAACACCGAGAAATCCTCCGAGCGGTTTTATAGTATCGCCACCGTAAAAACGATCGGAGAGAAAACCCCGGGTATCGACGCACGCTGTGACCCCCCCCCCCCGTCAAAACGGTGGCATCGTGTACACAATCCTCTCGCTGTATTTTTACTTATCGTCCGGGGATGATATATAAGAGTGCGGGAGGAGGCCGAAGGAAGGACATTCCCTCCCGATCCCGGCGACACCACGCGCCACTCTCCTCGCCCGGATCCAGAATTTGAAAATAATAAATTACATACCAAAAAATTATTGAGAAACACATACAATATAACCCAACTGTAATAAACGATCAAAAGAAATCGAAACGAATGCATAAAAGCGGTCAAATTAACCGTACACTATACGGCGCAAAAAAGAAAACCAATGACGTAACGGTAACTCACCTTAATGTCGTTCAAAAAGAGGTGCATATCCGCCAAATCGTAAATCATTTCCTGCATTTTGTAAGCAATCTGGGCGAGTGATGTTGCGTCTTTGTTGTACATTCTGGCAAATTGGCCTGTCTGAAGTGTCTGGAAAACCACTATGGTTTCGTGAAGCTCCCAAATGAATATCCGGTCTGGTCCACTCTCCGTTGTTTCCGTTGAGCTGATACAGCTACCGCTTCCGCTCTGGCGTCGACCTCGCTTAAAGGGCTTCGCACTGGTTCCTGCATCATTGAAAACCCCTCCATTAATGCTAAGTCGCGCATTAGCCTACTGTGCTCTTTTTGTTTTTGTTTAAGCGAGCGATCGCTTGAAACAGGATTCGTAAGCGCTGTCGCGACAAACTTCGCTAGTAGAAATCGAAATTAATTACAAGCTAATGATCGGCCATTTTACTTAGAGATAGTCTGAACATTGGTCTGTTAAAGTGGAATGTTGTCACCATTGTGTAACACTTTTATCCATAATCTATTGCCATTTATTGAAACTTTTAGAACTTGGTTTGGTTTTTAAAACAAATTAACAATCTGACCATTTTTTAGCCAATTCTATGTCAAGATCAATGTTCAATAAGGAAAATGGCTGTAAACTAGATAAGAAAAATGGCTAAAATGACCTAAGAATTCTTAAATATCAATATATAGCATAAGTTGAATAATAAAATTAGTTTGGTATTCGTCATTTATTACTTGATAAAATAGATCGATGCGAATAAATTTAATATTTTTTCACTCTCCCTTTAATTCCTGCTAAAAATAAATTTGAAGTTGATTATTTAAGATGAACGAGGTAAGTATCATTTGACATACTGGTACTGTAATATATTTATTTCACATGATAGCCGAAATGTTATATACAATTTCTTATTTTGAGGTTAGTGGTAAAAAATGTAATTATAAACTTTTTTACAAATGAACTTTAATATCAATAATTCTTTTAGATAATATCCATTAATGTAATAATAATTTTTTTAATGATTAAAATTTCTTGAACTGATTGAATGTAAAACGGGTTTTATGGTCTTTCCAATTTTATTAATTTATGCGTAAACGCTTACAACTTGTAGCCTCATTATATTATTATATATTGAAACGCGCTGTAGATACATATAGATCTTACCAATATTTACATATATAACTAATATGTCTAATAAAATCAGTGGTTGCTAACTATACAATCTCTTTAAATTTACTTTATTTAAAAGTATAAAATAAAGCAAGTATAGTGTATTGTACTTCCTAATCATTTAAAAGCTTTTCCCTATAATGCATTATGTTTATATAAACGAAAATTTTTCCTACTTAGACTTTTCAGTCAATTGCACCTAAATATGTAATTCTTAAAAGAATGTTGTAACTTAAGATAGTAATAACATGATATTTCAGAATTCTATTCTGTTGTTTCTAATTTAAAAAAAAAGTAAGTTTGAAATAAATTTTTACATAGTTACTCTGGTAGAAATCTAACAATTTTCTATTGGTTGGAAAGTAGTTGCTAAGTATTGAAAATAGAATCATGTAATAGAAAATAGAAAATAGAACTATCGTGGCTTAAAACTTGACAAATATTAAAATGAAGAATATTAGAATTGTCAATCAAATTAAAAAATAGGTAGAAACTAAGTTTAAAGCTGGAACCTTATTTTTGACTAATAAATGAACATCTTATGCGGATGTAAGCTTCAATTACTACAATTTAAAAAACATAATATTTATATTAGGAGTGTGAATAAGTCTTTCCCGTTTTTTGTAAGAGATAGCGCCACCAATACTGTGCGAGTATTCAATGGTTACATATGTCATAATCAAAGCTTATTCATATGTCAACAATTCCATACTAACAAATTAGTTAAAATTTTTTCGCATCATAAATTTTTGATATCGTGAAAATGTCGAAATTTGAGCCGAGTCGACGTCATTTGCGGGAAGTTTCACTTTATTGGTTCAATTTGAAGAAATCTACTGCCGAGACGCATCGATTCCTTCAGGAGGCTTATGGAGAAGGTTGTGTCGATGATTCAAGTGTTCGCGGATGGTTTCGACGCTTCAAAAGCGGTGATTTCGACGTGGAAGACAAGGAGCGTTCCGGGCGGCCGCAAATCTTTGAAGATCGAGAATTGGCGACTTTGCTTGATGAAGATTCTTGTCAAACGCAAGAAGAACTTGCCGAAGCATTGGGAGTTGACCGAACAACTATTTCCAAGCGTTTGAAAGCCATGGGAGTGATCCAAAAGCAAGGAAATTGGGTGCCGTACGAACTGAGTTGAGAGACGTCGAACGGCGTTTTTTCACTTGCGAACAGCTGTTTCAGCGACATAAAAGAAAGGGTTTTCTGCATCGTATCATGACTGGCGATGAAAAGTGGATACGTTACGATAATCCGAAGCGAAGAAAATCATGGGGACTACCCGGCCATGCATCATCATCGACGGCCAAGCCAAATATTCATGGCGCCAAGCTCATGCTCTGTATATGGTGGGACCAGCTAGGTGTGGTTTACTATGAGCTTCTGAAACCGAATGAAAGGATCACAGACGAGGTCTATCGACGACAATTGATGCGTTTGAGCCGCGCACTGCGAGAAAAACGGCCACAATACTCCGACAGGCACGACAAAGTTATTTTGCAACATGACAATGCTCGCCCACATGTTGCACCGCCGGTGAAAACATACTTAGAAACGCTCAAATGGGAAGTCCTACCCCACCCGCCGTATAGTCCAGACGTTGCTCCATCTGATTACCATCTCTTCAGATCGATGACGCATGGCCTGGCTGACCAGCACGTCCATTCCTACGAGGAAGCCAAAAAATGGGTGGATGACTGGATAGAGGCCAAACCGGTCGAATTTTTTCGCAACGGGATTCGTATGTTGCCAGAAAGATGGGAAAAAGTTGTAGCTAGCGATGGCCAATACTTTTAATAATTCATTTGTAACCATTTTTTCACAATAAATGCTCAAAATTTGAAAAAAAACGGGAAAGACTTATTCACATACCTGATACAATATTATATTATTATATAGTTTATAGAATAAAAAAAACACCATAAGATAAGTAAATAGTTTGAAAGAATTACAAAAGAATAACAAAGTCTGTTTTGCGAATAAGCCTTTTGAATACGTATCAGAAATTTAACATAGTTTGGCATTCACTCTGCGACTTTGGCGCTCCGATTGTAAGTGGCAGCCCACTATTCTCTCTCTCTCTCTCTCTCTCTCTCTCTCCTTGACTCCACGCATGCCGTCGCATCGACGGCCCTTGACCTGCGCATCGCGCTTTGCGATCAATATTAAAGAGCTATTTTTAATTTACTCGCTCCTCTTTTCATTATTCTCCTTGACCTGCCGCGTCTCCTTGCATGTGACGTTTTGTCTTTCGCGGACCGCCTCTCTCCCTCGCCGAGTCGATTCGGGGCTAAGTCTAGCGGGACTCATCTTCTGTAACGGCCGTGCCCGCCGTCCTCGTGTTCGAAGCATATATATATATATATATATATATATATATATATATATAATTGTTTAACCCTGGTAGAACTACATTCTATTTTTAACGTATAAACAAGGAATTTTAAAATGAAGATACCTACTAGCAAGGTATATTAGTTCGGCAGTAAATAGGAAAACATGTAATGTTTTTTAC
Organism: Sycobia sp. Sy_11; assembly: GCA_018907035.1. NCBI lineage: Eukaryota > Metazoa > Arthropoda > Insecta > Hymenoptera > Epichrysomallidae > Sycobia > Sycobia sp. Sy_11. Next base: position 813,029 of record JACCIC010000137.1, on the reverse strand, counting down.
GGTCCCTCCGGTTTTATAGCTACATTTTTTAAGCTATTTTTTTATGTATTTAAGGCCTATAATAGGCAGTTTCGTATTAATGTATTTTTGGTTATAATTAAAATTTATCTTAAAACAAGGTTAATTTAGGTATAACATATGGCCTCGCTAAAAAATTAAGATCGTTATTATGCTTTCTTATATATATATATATATATATATATATATATATACAAACACGGCGAAAATAATACACAACGCTTCGACGGACGCATAGACACGACAAAGACGACAGAACGATGTTATGTAACTGATTCGACTGCTCGACGCAAACTGACTACTCCGCAGTATGTAGAGTTAAAACTGAATATTTATAAATATATATATATATATATATATATATATATATATATAGTAAATATAGTATATAGTTTATATATATACTATATTGCGGTATAAGTGCATGAAGCCTTCTTCCCTCTTACAATAAGCCATCCGTCGGGTCCTGCTCGCTCCGAAACGTCGCCCGTAGAAGGGTGGCAAGAAGGTTTTCTTCTTTTCCGAAAAGGAAAAGCGATCTTAGGCAAATAATATAACATTCTTAGATTTTATTAATAATGAAATAAAATAATAATATTCTCGTACTTTTATAAAAATACAGATACATTCGAAAACAGTTTTCTTGAGAAATGCTGACTGTGGAAATTGAACGAATAGTATAAAAAATATATTTTGATAAGACCTATAACTATTGTTCGACATATTCTTTTAATTTTAAGTACACAAAAACAAAATTTGATCATTGTCAATAATTACAAGTAATACACAAGAGATTGCGTGAAATAAATTTCTGTCGGACAATATTGTGATCTTATTGTCTAGAAATACGCCTAATTTCAATACCAAACTTGTCTCACGTTGATAAAACGTCGCTGTAACCTCAATTTGCATTGAATATGTCGTATGCGAAACATTGCAGAAGCATGGCAGGTTCATCGACTGTCAATCATCAACTGTTTGCAATAGTATTAAACAAAGCTACTTTTGTAAGTGATTTGCGAAGAGTTCAGGAAGCATATTAATGATCGACATAACAAGCAAAATTTTTCAATATATACCGGTAATACGTAGAAGTAAATAGCTTAGAAGGATGTATTATATTCAAGAGAACATTCCGTGCTAAGCATGCGCGCGCCTGTAAGATATGATGTACATTTGTGTTGTAATTGCACAAGCTTCCTTGCATTGCCAAGCAAGGAAGTTTCAATTATTGCTGGAAATACACAAGCATAATTGCGTGAAATAACAAGCAAAAAATTTACGATATACTGACAACATACAGACATATATACATTTTATATATATATATATATATATATATATATATATATATAAAGTAAATAAATAAAAAAATATATATACATATACAAAATAAAATAAATGATGCCAATACTAGCCCCCGAAGGAATAAGTATCTTTACAGACACTAGGTTACAACGCCTAGAATAATTATTGATGCATTAATCGGCAACGATCATGATCGTTGCGAGTTTGGGAACTATTTAGATAAAAGAATAGATCAATTGGCAAAGGCTCTGAATAAGGAACAAGCAGAATATAAACGATTGAAAGATACGATATTTGAAATATATTCCCTGCTCGCAGAAGAGCAGGACGAATTCAAAACTTCAGAAAGCAGAGAATAGCAAATTATAACCTTACTAAATGAACAACAAAGAGATGAAAGAAACTTACAATCGAAAGGGTAATAATAGAATTTTTCGACTAGGATTAAAGCCCGAAATCGAAACTACATTGAAAGAGAACGAAGCCATCGAGGACATAGTAAAAGATGCGATCGCAGTAGAACTAAGACTTGAAACTTGGGAGAACTTATTTAGGAAGCAAGAAACACGCCATAAACTTAACAAACAAAATATATACTCCCGCCAGGTAAACAATCTAACTCTTCCTAGGAATACACCTTGCAGCTACTGCAATGTAATAGGTCATACGTTTGCAGAATGTCGGAGACGACTCAGACCAAGCCAAGCGCTAAAATGCAAAATTTGCGGAAAGTCAAACCATACTACCTCCCAGTGCTTTGCAACAATCAAGTGTCAAGCATGTAACACAATCGGTCATAATGCTCGCGATTGCAGAAGTAATAATAGACCATCGTTTATAGCATTCCAGCTATGCAATAAGTCTAGCCATACAGCTGACTTCTGTCGAACTTATCAAACGAATAAGCAAAATCCGATTTCAAAATGCCAAAAATGTGGACGGTTATGGCACTCTGAAGCTACATGTAGGGTACGCGATCCCGCTCAGCAAACCGCTGCAAGTACCCAGGGCACACAATATCAGAATGTCGAAATCGGCAATATAATCAGGGAAATCGACGAAGTCTCCAAAACGAGAGCGCGAACAAAGGGACTTGCGACAGAGCAACGCGCTCAATGAACACGGACCAATTATCGAATCTGCTAGGCGAATTAATACCCTTGGAGCAACAAAAACCAACTACGTACCATACGTTGAGGTTCAGTTCGGACCACAATGTCTTCTTTCTTTTATGATAGAGAGTGGATCCGAAGTAACCATTATTAAAATAGGATCAATACCAAAAGGGGTATGCATAAATGAATCAAAAATCTATACACGAACAGGAGAGGGAGATAGTAAAGAAACACCCCTAGGTACAGTATCATTCAAAATTGCCGGACAAAGAATTGAACTTCTCGCTGTATCAGAAAATTTTCCTATTCCATACAATGGCATCTTAGGATCAGCATTCTTAACAGAAATCAACACCGAATTAAACTTTACCCATAAACAACTCATCATAGCTGGCCAAACGACGAATTTATGACTAGGAAATGAAACTTTAGGCATCCTTTAGGCATCCTCAGGATGCACAGATAAAAAAAAATGGATCGAATCCAAAGATAATTACACAGCCGAAGAAAAGAAAATGACCTAAAAAAATTATGCAGGGGGAATCCGAAAAACCTCCTTTACAAGTAATCGAAAACAAAAGAACAAAGGACATTACGTAAGGCGAAACTAACCAAATATTTCCGATAAGAAAAAGGCCCATGTGCGACGCGGCACTACAGGCGCCTTGTTATGCTGAAAGCGAACCGGAAGCATAAGAAGAGTTTGAGGCTGAACCAACAGCCTTACCCGAACTGATAACCACTAATCAGCTGGAAGATAACATACCAATATCTTCCAACGACTCGTCATTTAGCTCAAATCACGACGGAGAATACGAGGTTAAAGAGGCAAAGTAATAGAAACTAAAGATTGAATATGCCACCGCAAAGATAACATCGTTTTCTTAGTAACTAGCGACGGAAAGCCCTGTGACGACGGTGCTAAAGAACTACTGCAAAACAACGGCATAAGCATTAATCCAATCGATATTAGAGACGTCCAACAAAAAAAAGAGGCGCACTGCAAAAACCCATATCCATGGCTATAATAAAAACCAATATATACAAAACTTTGTCGATCTTAAAGGAAATTTTAATCAAAATAGGAGAAAACATTATTAGCTTTGCCAATAGCAAGAACATTGAAAACATAGAATGGTAATACATTCTTGAAACAATAAAAGCATCTTTTACGAATTCCCCGATTAAAATTATCATTTGCACTGACACCCTTAAATCCGTTCCAAAGGAAAAGAGGGACGAAATTTTCTACGAGTTACATAAGTCAACAATAGGGGGACATAGAGGAGTGTCCAAGACATATAACCGAATCAAACTGAAGTATTATTGGAATAACTTAAAGGGAGACATTCAAAGAAAAATGCAACAGTGTTTGGATTGTCAACTAAAAAAACTAGTGAGATTAAATAACAAACAACCAATAGTGATCATCAACACCCCTGGTACACCTTTTTACAAAATAGCTTTAGATGTCATAGGGCCATTAACCCCTACTAAACTTGGAAATGAATAGATTCTGACAATGCAAGATCAATTCTCTAAATTTTGTGTAGCAGTACCCTTACTAAATACACTGTCCACCACCATAGCAGATTCTTTTATAAAAAAATTTATTTGCACCTTCGGAACACCAAAAGTCATTTTAACAAACCAAGAGAAAAATTTCCTGAGTAGCTTAATAAACCGCATCGTTAAACGGTTTAAGATAAGGAAACTACGGACAACCGCTTTCCATCCGCAATCCAATCGATCGCTAAAACGCTCACATCACGATTTGGGCGAGTTCTTAAAAGAATATACTACCAACGACGAGGTATGGGACAGTTGGTTAGAGATAGCCGTATTTAATTATAAAACTTGTGTCCAAGAAAGCACCAAGCATACACCGTATTTTCGGTAGAATCGCCAGGTTACCTTCTATCGATCCTTTAAGAGAAGGGGACTTATTACCCACATACAAAGGATATCTTGTCGACTTAGTTACGCGGCTGAATGGAATCCAGAAATTAGTCTACGACAATCTAGTATCCTCAAAATTTCGTTCGAAGAAATATTACAACAGAGAAATTAATCCACGGAATTTTCAAATAGGGGATTATGTATTCCTGTTGCCTGATCCTAAACCAAATAAATTTGGAAACCATTACTCTGGACCTCATAAAATATTAGAAGTGCTAAATAAGAATAATATTAGGATTCAAGTAAATAGAAGCAGTAAGATTGTTCATGCGAACAGACTTCGCATCTTTTACATAAATAAAGAAACAACAACTCAAAAGAAAAAGGGTAGATAGAAGGAACAGGAGAAACCAGATTGGTCAGTGTCACCCTTAGCTAAGAAAATAATGATTTCTACCACTTTGAACATTTTAAATAATAAAATTTATATATATATATATATATATATATATATATATATAAATAAACTTCGCATCAACTTAACTATTAACCTAACGCTTCACATCCTCCATACTAACCCTATGATAAAATAAACATACGAATATTATTTATAAGCGTACGATAACTTATCACCTTAAGAAAGAAAGAATAAACAAAACAGACGCAATTAACTTTTTATTCACACGCAATTTTTCAGTTGTCTACAAAGGTCAAAGCCGAAGTCGCAACTGGTTTCTTTCTTTCTTATGCCAACCATAATAATTTTTTCCTCTTTATATGATATGAGACTAATCTCTTTATGTTTCCAGAAAAGATGATACCCCTATGCATAATACTTTTTACATTATTTTTCGTCAACTCGGCACAAACAATAATATGATGTAGAGTTGAATAAATAGCATTAAAAAACGCGCTCCCGATCAATTTCCACATAATGTCATGAATTGTCCGTGCTATATGGCTGTGGTAGCCCGCGAACTGGTTGATCTGGTAAAATGTATACCGGTGGAAGTTAAGATAGACCACGGCGATAATTGTTACACTGAGCTGAGAGTTGTGAGACAAAACACAACCCTTTTTCTCACACCAAAAACACACATTCTGAAAACTCGACGGACTAGAATTCCCTGTAAACAAGTACTAACATCATACTATAAAATAGCACCCAATAGGTACAAAATTGCACCCAAACCGACAGAGGCAAAAGAACCCACAATTCTGAAACCAATGACTCAGCTGACATGGAAATTTATTAATCCAATCAGCCTAGCCACGTCTGGGATCTATTCCAGTAGGGATCTAAAAAAATTAAAGGAACGAATTATGTTACCAGTAGAAACAGCTGTATTATTGAATAACGCAGCGCACGAAATGTATGAATCTGGAGTGACGAACGGCAATACGATATCGTACTTCATAAACGAAGACATAATGGATAATTTAGTAAATTCTGCTTGGAAAACATCATGGAATAAGTTTATCACCTTCAGATCCGCAAGTGCGGGAATAATAGCAGACCTGATGATTTTACACGTGATAAAAATATTCATAGGGGTTGCAATCAACGTATACACCCTTCATCGCGTGTACGGTTGGTCCATATACCTACTATCAGCCATTTGGAGCACGGCCGCACACTTCTTCATATCCCTTAAACAATCACTGTCGAAACAAGAGGAAAAAAACAGCTACGAAATGATCGCTCAACCATAGGTAGAGCCGGAACCCAAACCAGAACCAGTATTAACCACTATCGACGAAACAAAAGAAAAACAAACTTTTTTTCTACAAAACAATAAAAATAAGTTCTCAACTCACGCGACTTTTTCAGAATTAGACGAAACAATAAAAGTAAATTTCCTATTTTCATAATTACCAGATATCGAATTTCGCATGAAACTTCGCATGTATTAATGTAAGTAGAGTAAGTTGCGATACAAAGAATCATGTGGACCCCACGCATCTTCAAACGTGGTTTTCCTAAGGAGATTTTTTCCCACTGAGTTTTCTTTCCTTAGATTTTTCCTCGGTCTTCAAATATGTACATTAGCGATGCGCTAGTTTACAATTTTTAATGTTTAATTTGCGGTATTTACTCTCTCTCTCTCTCTCTCTCTCTCTCTCTCTCTCTCTCTCTCTCTCTCTCTGTGTTCAACAGCCGAATATTGAAAGTAAGAAATAAAGTTTAATTATAATTTAATTATTATTTTCATTTTCTCTCTCCTCTGTCTCACTCAGTTTCCATTTCATCCGGGGAAGTGATTGGTTCTCCTACATGGTAGAGCTGTACATGCCCCTCTTTTTTTATTGTACGCAAATATATATACACACATTTTTTCATTGAGGGAAATAAATTGGTAGGCCGAGGCGAATACGGCTTTCCTTTTGAAAGAAAAAGAATCCGTATTTAAGTGAAGCCCTTGGACATCGGTTTATCTAACCGAGCGTAGGAAGCATTTTATAATAAAACTAGAATTGTTATTTTTCTCATTCAATTGTTTAATAAGATATTCCCGAGCTAGTGGAGTAAACTCCAGGCTCAAAACCAAGCCAGGGTACATCGAAGGCACAGGCATACTATATAAAAATATACGTGTGTACTTCGAATAAAGCTGATGTGCACGAAAGGGTGAATATGCCCAGACGTCACAATGTAATTACTTTTTGGAATTTATTTCATTTTGTTATTCATTTTACTTCATTTTATTATTTAATTACATTCATTATTTAATCATTTTGTTATTTCTTTCATTTGATACATTATTTATTTCAATTTATTTCATTTTGTTATTTATTTTATTTCATTTTATTCATTACTTATTTCAATTTATTTCATTTTGTTATTTATTTTATTTCATTTTATTCATTATTTATTTCAATTTATTTCATTTTGTTATTTATTTTATTTCATTTTCTTCATTATTTATTTCATGTCATTATTCATTTGAATTGATTTATTTTATTTCATTTTATTCATTATTTATTGCATTTGATTATTTATTTGATTATTCATTTTATTTTAATTTATTTTACTTCATTTCATTATTTAATTTCATTCATTATTTATTTTATTTCATTTTATTCATTATTTATTTCATTATTTATTTTATTTCATTTTATTCATTATTTATTTCATTATTTATTTTATTTCATTTTATTCATTATTTATTTCATTATTTATTTTATTTCAATTTATTTTCAGTTCCGGATGCGACAGAGTTAGCGAAATATTTTGAAAACACAACAGAGCAGAAGGTAACTGCATATACAACGCGAAGAAGTAGACACAGCCGGAGCCGTAGCTGCAGCAGCAGTAGCAGCAGTTTCAGCAGCCGCAGCAACAGCGTCATGAGCTTGCATCAGTAGAACCAATCAGCAGGAGAGAAGCCAAAAATAAACTCGTAAGAAATACTATTAACATAGTATCTTTTACACAAAAATATAAAAATTAGAAGAAAATCGATATAATAAATAAAAATATTTCAATTATATTTTATTTTTTATTGAAATATCCCTATTCATTATTAATCCAATAAAAAAAATATGCCTTAATATAAAAAATTATATGATAGCAAGTTCTTTTTTTATTGTAAATTAATTATTACGTTAAATTTTTTAAATTATTATAATAAATAAAAATTATTTAAATTATATTTTATGATTTGAAATATCCTTTATCATATCTTTATTTATGAAATATCCTTTATCATACTGTGGGGATCGTACATTATACGAGCCCACATCGATATGCGCATGCGCGCTCGTGTATATACCGCGCACGTAATGTAGCGAGCGGTGGCGCCTCCAAGTGCGTGAAGGGGGCCGTGACGCCGCGGCGTGGGCGACGGCCGCACGCCACGGCATTCCTGTACGGTAATCGGTAGAGCCAGGAACCTATAGTCCTGCTTGCACCTCTCCATTGTTGTATTGCTATAAGAATAAAGTTATTGTTAATTATTAACAAAGTGTATTTATTGAGCATCCTCGACGATGACCGACGAGTGGACGGTCGGGCAGCAATAAATATTGCCACTATCTCCACACTGGTGACCCCGACTTAAAAGAACACACTCCCAGCAATATTCTGAGGAGCAGAGTCATCCAGCGGTATCCACGCGGATGATCACGGAAATTCACCGGGGACAGCTCAAATCATCACTACCAGGTACGCTATATTAGTTCAAACACTAATTTTCTCAAAATTAGTTTTGCAGCAACCGGTGCGAGAACGCACGGCAATACCACGTGGCCGCTAACAAAGGCGCGCGAACAAAGGACGCGCGTCGCCTAACGGTCAGCGCAGCGGCGGAAGCGCAACGAGCAGTGCATCTGCACCGCATCTCAACAACTACAGCGGCGGCAGGAGCCCCGCGCACCCGGTTGCAGCCTATCAGGCGCGACGCCATCAGCAGCGGCGGCAGGAGCCCCGCGCACCTGGTTGCAGCCAATCAGGCGCAACCCTAACAGCAGCGGCGACGGAGTCCCGCGCATATGGTTGCAGCGTGTCAGGCGCGACCGCAACAACAGCAGCAGCAGCAGCACCAACGTCGAGCAGTTCAAGCCGGGTAGCAGCTTCATCATCAGCAGCATCGGCATGGCCGAAATCCATGTAGGTTAAAGTTTTTTTTTAGTGTGCACGTAATTCTTTTTGTTTCTCCCCCTTAGCTGTTCGGGGAAAGCGTAGAGTACGTAGCAACACGCATATAAGTTTTCTTTTGTTAAGCTGCATCATTGATTTTTACAAATCGTTTTTAAGATCTTTTTTTTTTACGTAATATTTTTGTAATTATTATTAATAATAAGCTGCTCGAGCTGTGCGCGCTACAATAATCTTGCGCAACATCGCACCATTTAAGTGCAGAACGCCTTTGTTTCCGGGAAAATCGTTTTACCGCGAAACCGCTTTGTGCGGCGACGTGCGCGTACAAGCACCGGATTTCCTCCTTCCCGCTTTTCTATGCGCACAGGAGGGCAAAGGGAGCATCCCAGTTCTGCCACCCAATTAGCGACTGCGAGAAGCGAAAAGGAGAAATATCCTGCACAGATTGTAAATAAATTAAAGTAAAATAAATACAGTTACGCAGAGTGCAGTGCGAACAGCGCGCGCAGTAGTCGGTATTTAATTATAATAAAACAAGTGCTTATCAAGCAAACGCCGTGCTCTTCAAATAGAGTACACGCCTTTTGGCGAAAGCCCCAGTAAATGGGAAGGCGGGTGGAACCACGTTACTGCAACTGATTGGCATCGTCTGGAGGTTGAACCAAGCGTCGGTTAGACGGACCTGTGCATCAGTACCCTCCGCAGTCGCACCGATTGCTCCAACGAGGCTCGCGAAAGCGAGAGCCGTCACCATCCACACTGCTTACGAGCAGATAGCACGGCATACGCTTAAAACACCCAGGGAATAAAAACTAACGCCTTTCCCGAGCAATAAAGCGAAGCGTATCGTTGCTTCCTAGCCACCCCACCCTCTTCTGCGTTTGACATAAGCGCACACACGCGGTAGGAGCTTAAGCTTTATGCCGCGAACGGTACGCATATCAATACGTACGGGGCAAAGAGGTTAAACCTCGATCTCGGATTCAACACCGAAATGTCGTGGAATTTCGTGGTTGCCGACGTAGAAAATGCCATCATCGGCAGCGATCTACTGCGCGGTTTCTACCTAGTTCCCGACCTCAGTGTACGCACTCTGACGCACCGGCCAGCCGGGGCTTGCATCAGGTGCATATCAAGAGTATTCGCGACTTTCACGGTGCACACTGTGCAACCGGGCAGCGCTTACGCGGACATCACCGCGAAATTTCCCAAAGTTATGGGACTTGAACAAAGTACGCCCAGGAAGGACCGCGGAGTCTTCCACTACATACAAACGACCGGACCCCCGTAAGCCAACGCGCGCGCAGGCTACCGCCAGAGAAGCTACGCGCGGCCAAGGAGCAATTCAAGGGGATGCTCAAACATGGTATAGTACGACCCTCAAAGAGCCCGTGGGCAAGCCCCATCCACTTAGTTCCCAAGAAGGACGGAGAATGGCGGATATGCGGAGACTATCGGCGTCTCAACAGCGTTACCATCGCGGAGAAGTACCCGATACCGCATATCCAAAATTTTCCGAACTTCTTGGCCGGGAAGAACGTCTTCTCCAAACTCGATCTATACGCGGCGTTTCATCAAATACCTCTCGCGGAGGAGGACAAGGAGAAGATGGCCGTTATTACCCCGTTCGGTCTTTTCGAATATAACGTGATGACGTTCGGGTTGCGCAACGCCGGGCAAACATTTCAGCGTTACATTCATAGCGCGTCAGGCGGCCTCCGTTGCGTGTTTGTGTTCCTCGACGACATTCTCATCGCGTCGAGCAACGAGGAGGAGCACAAGCGCGACTTGGAGAATGTCCTCAGCAAACTCGAAAAATTCGCGCTGCGCCTCAACGTTAAAAAGTGCAAATTCGGGCAGACCGAGGTGGAATTTCTAGGGCACACTATTAATACCACCGGATTTAAACCGACCGCGGAGAAGCTCGACGCCGTCAGGAACTTCCCGAAACCAGCTACGATTCAAGACATGCGGCGTTCTCTAGGGCTGATTAATTTTTATAATGCGTGCATTCCCCACGCGGCCGAGATCCCAGAACCGCTCACGAAATACTTTCTGGGTACGAAAAAGAAGGATAATCGCGCTATTCGTTGGTGCCCCGAGGCCGAACAAGCATTTGAAGACTGCAAGCAGTCGGTTCTCGATACTGCGGAGATGGGTTTCCCGGACGAGGACGCGGAAATTCGTTTAGTTACCGACACGTCAAACACCGCGATGAGAGCCGCGCTCGAACAAAAGGACGGAGAACAATGGCGTCCTATCGCATTTCTCTAGAAAATTCAATCATGCTCAAGCCAAGTACGCGACGATCGACCGCGAGCTTAACGCAATATACTACACGGTACGTAAGTTTTTCTACTACTTAGAGGAACGCGAATTCACTATCGTCACCGATCATAAGCCGCTGATATACATCATGTCGCAAAACTAAGACAAGGCGCCCGCGCTACGCTGCCGGCAGCTTAATTACATTGCGCAATTCAACGCGAAAATCATATACCGAGCAGGGGTCGAGAACGTAGTCGCCGACGCGCTGTCCCGAATCGAGTCGTTCCGCATATCTAGTATGTTCAACTGGAACGACTCATGGAACAGATACGAGGAGGACGTCGACGCTGTCACGAAGGACGTAAACGCCTTCCGCCTCCCGACACTGTTCGACGCAAAAGAACTCGCGAAGGAGCAAGACTCAGATCCAGATTTGTATCGAGCCTTACGCGACCCGCAACACCCATTAAAGCTGAGGTAACTCACCTTTAATGAGGATCCGACCTTACCGTTTTACTGCGATATACAGGGAGGCACCATTCGGCCGTATATTCCCGAATCGCTACGCGACGAGGTGTTTAACCTATTTCAGGGATCGTCGCATCCGAGCGGAAAGGTCACCGATCGGCTGATACGACGGTAATACGTGTGGCCGGATGTGAGCCGAGAGATTACTAGGAAGTGTAGGGAATGCATAGAATGTCATCTCTCAAAGGTAGCGCGACACAACAAGCCGCTCCCCGACCATTTTACAGCGCCAGACGCGCGATTTAAGCACATACACATCGACATAGTTGGACCGCTCACCGCGAGGAGTGATTACCAATACATCCTCACCATGATCGACAGGTATTCGCGATAGCCCGAAGCCGTACCGATCGCGGACACCACCGCGCGCGCAGTCGCGGAGGCCGTAATGCAACACTGGATTGCGCGGTACGGGGCACCCGAAATTATCACAACGGATCAGGGGCGACAATTCGAGTCTAGACTGTTTCAGGAACTCTTAAAGTACTCCGGGTGCAAAAGGATACGCACCACTTCCTATCACCCGGCCGCGAACGGCATTGTAGAAAGGTGGCATCGCGACCTTAAAGCCGCGCTCATGTGCCAGGGTGACAACCCAGACTGGCCCAGAGCACTACCGATGGTGCTACTGGGCTTACGCACACGCGTCCGTACCGACGTAGGAGTCAGTCCCGCAGAATATCTATACGGCACGACCCTTAAGATCCCCGGATCGTTTTGCGTAGACGACGGAGTCGAACCCGACGACAGCGCGTTCCTCGGCAACCTTAAGGATTACATGCATAATGTACGACCAGCTCAATTCGAGCACAGAAACACGCACAAACCCTTCGTGTACAAAGAGATGGGGCAAGGCACCCACGCGTTTCTCCAAACTAACCCCAACAGGCCAACCCTATGTAGACCATACTCCGGGCCGTATCGGGTGTTAGAACGTAATCTTGACGGGAAAACTTTACGCATCGATGTCAATGGCCGCGAAAAGACGGTATCTATTGAACGCGTCAAACCCGCGCACTACCTCAACGAGGACATCGAAAACGTACTCGACACCGAGGACGACTTCTCCGACAACGCGGATCAGCCTGATCGGTCTCACGCGAGCAGGCATCTGATCATCAATAGCGACACGGGCGAATTAACCGACGAGGATAGCGATCGCGAGCCAGTGCGCCGACTGAAAGGCATCTTAAAGACGTCGAAGCATCAGCCTGACTCAGGCAGCCCTGCTAGAGGCATCCGTGGAGAAGGCTCCCACAGCGCCGACAAATACATTATACCACAGCTACACGATGGTAACCGACGCGTAAAACATCGGCCCAACATTTTACGTAAAAGTACTCGCAATGACTCGTACACACCGTCCAACTCGGCGAGCTGGCGACAAGCTTCCCCAACGGATAATCATCAGAAACACGTTCGTTTTGCAGGTGAAGGAGCCAGACAGTCTGCAGCTCGGGCAGGTAATTAATCAGCTAGGTCAGATAGAAAGGCTCACCGCGAGCCTACCTCGAGTCCAGTTTCGGCTCAGCTGCGAGCTGGCCGTACTGGAGCTCGAAAAATACCGCGCCGATTTCACCGCTAAGTACGAGGACGAGGCACGCTGTATGCGCAAAAGCATGCTTCGTACCGTGTCTAAGGAACGCTTCGATCGGGATTATGTACATCCGTGTCTAGTAGTCAACGGCCTACCCGTATTGCGCCTATTCCTGTACAATATCCGCGTACCCGCGAGCAGAAGCGAAATCGCGAACTATCTCCAGAACGAGGGGTTCAGTGATGTGAGCGTAGATAAGGCCTTCACCAACGGCCGCACGACCACGGCCACGCTCAGTACTAAGAGCCTGGAGATGTCGTGCTGCCTTCAAGCCAGATCCTGCCTCAGCACGCTGAAATGGCATTATCCTCGCGGCACCCCTAGTTCTGTGAGGATCAAGCCCACGATATTCGCAGCGGAAACCGAAAAGAGTGCGCATCTCCCGCGAGCACCACCACTGCCCATGCGAGTGCAGAGATTGTTGGGGTGCACGGAGATGCTAGAGCGCATTACGGCGCCGCTCTCATCGAGCGCCTTCCTAGCTTTGTACAGCGCACTGAATCAAGCGGAACAATTCAATGGGTTAGGCATGCACTTCAATGCAGCCAACGAACGGTACTCTGGTCCTGCCGCGGTCAACACACGCACAGCGGTTGAAGTTCAAATCCGTGTCGTTCGGGTCGGACCGAATCGCAATCGACGCGAACATTGTAGAACGCGTCCTGCGCGCGCAGGCAAGGCGTTTCGACGGTAAAAAGCCGATCATAGAGAGGATCGACACGAGTGATGCCGAGATTACGGTGGAAGTCGTCAGGTTGATCGTGGACGCCTATCAGGCGAATAGCCTGGCTCTAGGCCCAGTCCGCGACACCTTCGATGGTGTCTTCCATGCGGAAAATGCGGATCATCTCGTGATGATCAACAACGTGCACTACCAGGCAATCAGCCTAACACACGTGAAATTCGCGAACTTGCGTTGCCTCGAGATCGTTAATTGCACGAAAGTGTACGTCAAGCCCATTGTTGAGTTCGTTAAGAACAATAAGCAGTTGGTCAAATTCAACTTTGACAACTGCGCGTACCTCGACAAAGACTATCATATCAGCGAAATTTTCGCAGCCGTATTCTCCGGCGAGAATGTGCTGCGGGCTTACAGCTTCGCGTACTCGGAGAAACAAGACATACCAATGGGTAACGGGTACAGGTGGGCCACTATCAAGGAGTCGCGAACGTTACGGTCACTCCGCGTATGCAATAATCTGTACGCCGAAGACTCGATCCTCACTATCACCAGCAACGCGACAGCGCTGGAAGAGATAGTTATGAACGGGATAACACCGCCAGCGAATCTCCACTTTGATCAGTGCACCTACCTGCACGCAGTTAGCGTAGAATATTACCCCGGCGCGAGCGAACTACTGATGAACCTCAGCAGCAGAGGCGTGCGATTCATCACCGTCGTTAACAACTTAGGCAAGCGGAAGACCAGGCCACTTAACGAGAGATTTATACTGAACGTGGCAAGACACAACACGCGCTTCCACGTACAGCTCGAACGGTGCCGGATCACAATCCCGGGACACCTGGTGCAACAACTAAGACGCGAACGCGTGATCATCGAACAAAAAGAGAATACTTTTATTGTACGTCGCGGATATTAGAATGTAATATGTAAATACGTAGGTTAAGTTAGCTGTAGTATACAATAGTCGTAAGCATGTATATACCGCTCATGTATAATCCTGTGTCCAGTCATCCTCATCCTAACCTCAAAATATACAGAGATAATATACGATTTCAACGTAGTCAAGTCGGAAAATTAGGGGGGAGTGGTGTGGGGATCGTACACTATACGAGCCCATATCGATATGCGCATGCACGCTCATGTATATACCACGCACGTAATGTAGCGAGCGGTGGCGCCTCCAACTGCGTGGAGGGGGCCGTGACGCCGCGGCGTGGGCAACGGCCGCACGCCGCGGCATTCCTATACGGTAATTGGTAGAGCCAGGAACCTATAGTCCTGCTCTCACCTCTCCATTGTTGTATTGCTATAATAATAAAGTTATTGTTAATTATTAACAAAGTTTATATTTATTGAGCATCCTCGACGACGACCGACAAGTGGACGGTCGGACAACAATAAATATTGCCACTATCTCCACAATACCTTTATCATACAAATTTTATGATAGTCGATTTCTTTTACACACAAGGGAATAAAATAAAATGTGTATTTTTGACATTTTTTATCTGTTAAACCAATTTTTATTTATAAATTTTTTTGATTAATAATATTAATTATTCAGAAACTGAATTTAAATCAAAAAATTTATATTAATAAAATATATTTATAAAATAGTTATTTTCATAAATTTAATTATTAAAAATTAATCAATATTTTTTTTATTGGTCTTACAGTCCAATCAGTTCAGTCTAAAAATAAAATAAAAATAAAAATAAAAATAAAAATAAAAATAAATAAAAATAAAAATAAAATAAAAATAAAAATAAAAATAAATAAAAGTACAAGTAAAATAAAAATAAAAATAAAAATAAAAATAAAAATAAATAAAAATAAAATAAAAATAAAAATAAAAATAAAAATAAAAATAAATAAAAATAAAAATAAAATAAAAATTAAAAATAAAAATTAAATTAAAAATTGAATTAAAATTATAATGGCAGTCAGACTGTCCTTGTTTACATTCACCCCCGTAGACTAATCTGAAAATAAAATATTAGCTGAAAATATTCTTTGTTAGTAAAGTGCAGTCTGACTGTCCCCACCAGCATTATCCAATTGAAGAATGAATCAGGTTGTCCAGCGTTTCGAGTTCTTAACGGCTCCTCATCGGGAACTAAACTCAACCTTATATTCTAATCTATATATACCCATCCCGAGCACCAAATTTAGTAAATTACATATAAATTCCCCCTCTACAGAAATTGTCCAAAACCAATCAATTTAATAAGGAATGATAAACACTGTCCAATCTACCAGACTCTAACATTAAATTCACATTATTTCGATTCCTGGACATGTGAATACTTTTAGACTCTCCCTTTTATACTTATTATTAATACAATGTTCAAAAATATCCACATTCACAAAATCAAAAGAATGTAAAAACTTTAAACAATGCTCTTATAAACCGGAAGTAATATGTGAGCTACGTAAACTATATTTATGCTCATAAATTCTCTTTTTTAAATATCTACTTGCTTGTCCAATATAGTATTTATCACAATCCATGAAATTAATCTTGTAGGCAACTCCTGATTTTAAGCATAAATCATCCCTATCTTTGCAATTATTAAACAATCTACTCAAATTATTGCTATTTTTAAAGAAAATTTGAATGTTATATTTCCGAAAATTTCTTTTAATTCTTTCAGGCAATCCTCTAATATATGACAAGACAATAATTTTGCCTCCGTTAACATCAATTCCTGCACTATGTCTATTTTCGATATTTTAAATGTCAAACAATCTCTCAGCAATTAATCTATTAATAAATTGAATTGGATAACCATTATTAATGAAAGTTTCTCTTACTATCTGTAAATTATTCTGTCTAAAATCTTTATGTGACAATTTTATTGCTCTGTCAATGACACCCTTTAATGCTGCAATTTTGTTTCCGAATTGGTGGTGTGAATTAAAATCTAAAAACTTACCTGACCAAGTAGGCTTTCTGTACCAATTAAGTTTCAACTTATTATTACTACATCTAATGACAGTAATGTCCAGAAAACTTAACTGACTATTAACTTCAACCTCCCTTATAAATTTAATTATGTCATGTACAGAATTTAAAACATCCACCATCCACAAAATGTTGGACAAGTCTTCAATTACGTAAGGGTGTTGAGGACAGTCAGACTGCACTTTACTAACAAAGAATTTTTTCAGCTAATATTTTATTTTAGATTAATCTACGGGGGTGAGTGTAAACAAGGACAGTCTGACTGTCATTATAATTTTAATTTAATTTTTAATTTAATTTTTATTTTGAATTTTTATTTTATTTTTATTTATTTTTATTTTTATTTTTATTTTATTTTTAGATTGAATTGATTGGACTGTAAGACCAATAAAAAAATATTTATTAATTTGTATATGGGCATTCGACATAAGTACAATTAAATTGTTTTAATTATTAAAATAAGTGTATTTCAATATACCATTTTTTTGTTTGGAAGTAAAAGACGTGTAACACTTAATAGGTTTCTAAGAGTAATATCATCAAGTAAAATAAATAGTGCTGGCTGATAAATTAAAAATCTTTTTTATATTTATAACTTATGTCATATATATTCTGTTTAAAATTACCTCATCGAGAAATGATAATCTAATATACAAAATTTATTTATTATATTATTTAATAAATAAAGTGATTATATTATTGAATAAGTGAAGATGGTTTTATTATATTTATTTATTAAATTAATTTATAAAAATAACTTTTTTATGAATATATTTTATTAATATAAATTTTTGAATTTAAATTGAGTTTCTTTTTTCTTTTTTTTTTCTTTATGTTATTTAACGTCGCCCTATTTATGCTTCCAAATATCGGTGCTAATCAGCGACGGAGGTCTACGATGTGTTTGTAAACAAAGCACATGTAAATTATTACAGCGGTGCCTGTGTCAATCGGCTGAGACCGGGATTCGAACACGGATCATCAAGTTACTAGTTCTTCGCTCTAGCGATCGAGCTATCGTAGGCCTCAAATTCAGTTTCTTAATAATTAATATTAATAATAAAAAAAATTTTTAATTTATTTTAATCATTATTTTAATAAAATAGGAAATATAATAAAAGTTCTGATAATTTTTTGTTTATAATTTTATTTTATTAATATATATATATATATATATATATATATATATATATATATTATAGAAATATGCAATTTATTATATTGTTATTCTTATCCAATTTTGTCTCATCGATACTTTCCACACAAATAATTTTCTAACCATGTGCGTATTATCAAGACGTTCCGGATGGCATACATTGGTAAATTTCTTTTACACAATTGATGTTTTTGACACAGCACATATGAAACTTCATTCTGCATTGTTTGTAATGAAAGACAATGAAACTCCTCCACATGCAATATAATTCTGAAATTAAATTACTTTTTTCGAATACGAATTAGAAATATGATCAATATGAAAATGTAAGAATATAAAAATTCCTTACATATGGGGTAGAAAGTTCGATAACGATTCCTTGTTCTATCGTCTATTCACGTATAATTTTCGTACTCCAGTGTAACAAATGTCTAATGTCCTTTTGACAAATGTCTAATGTCCTTTTGACATCGGTGATAAGGAATGTCGCCAGAATCCCATTTAATTCCATGATATTCATGTTGCAGCCAGTTTACCGTTTTTTTCAGTCCAAGTCAATTCGTTCCACAGAAATGGTGGCTTAAAGAGCTACACGGTGGGCAATGCACTTTCCTCTAAACTCAGTAAACTAAATTCTTTTAAAATGAAGCTTTGCAGACTACTTTTTGGAATCCCTGTATTTCACAGCGGAATACCTTATCTTCCGGACATTGCAAGATATTTTTTCTAAAACATCCTCATATTGTCGTACTCTTCGCATATTGCACTTCTGTACACTTATTTTAGAAGCTGGAGTGATGATAAGAGCTGTGAAGTTGCGTGCTCACATTCTTAATTTATATCGGCTGAGTGAGAATAATAAATATAGATGTGATTGGGTGAAGGAAGAGAGAACACTTACGTTTGCATGTAGGATTGGGAACGCAATGATCCGATTGGATGGACGTAACCGAAGACATTCAGGTTGTCGTACCGCTCACACAGAAATCGTTTTCACAATTGGCTGCTAAAAAAAGACTGCTGCTGGTCTGTGATGATGAACTGAAAGGTTGATATTAGATTGGCGGCAAGGAAAATTTATTGGCGGCAAGCAAGATATATCCGTCCTCCCGATTTTAAAGCACTGTTTAGTGTTTTCATCATCATGCTCAATATTTTCCGTTCATCTCTGATTTTCCCTTCCTCTTCTTTACTTTCTTTTAAAAGAGAGAAATTTTTCTTGAATGAACACACTTGCTGGAACTCAGTCACATAAGTTCAGTTCAAGTTTTTCTCTTTTATGATTTTCTTGATTTTTTTTCTAAATATCTCAGTAAAGAAGTTTGTTGGTGACTTTATTCTTTTTTTTCTATTTTAACCGTAAACATAAAAAGTGAAAATGGCTACAATTGTATCTATCGAACACCTTGTGAAACTTTACTGTGGAATTATAGAAACTGTGCACATGTGTAGTAAAGATGATATTTGTTATTGACTGGCTATGGCTGATTTATCCATGAAGGAAGTGAGGGAAAAAATGGAAGACTCTAATCTTTCTCGAGGAGAAAAGCAAAAGTGTTCCACTTGTTTTGTTACTTTTTTAATATTTCGTGTATACAAGCAGGAATTAAATGGTACCTTCATCTTGGAGGACGTATACACTCTGAGGAGACAGAAGCTAAAGTGTCCAATCTGCGTTTAAAAATTGAATCAGGTCTAGTGTAGTTGTAAATTTGAATCATGTAGACATTCTCAGCTTCTTAACTAAAGCATAGAAGATCTTTCAAAATAAGGTGAAGGCATGCTTAGAAGAATTTAGTGCAATAAAAGTAAATTCTGATTTTATAGTGATAATCAGTGCTTTAAATATGCTATACTTTCAGCATTATATCCTAATGTAATTAATCCGCCAAGGGTCCAGAATTATTACGGTATACGAATAAATTGAACTTTGGTGATATTGAATTTCAATAGAGACTAATGAAAGAGCAGTTGGAGTCGAGATAGATGATAATGTAGGAGAACTAAGACATGAAATCAGTAATGAATCTACAGTAACCCGTGTAGAGGTGCATGCAGAAGAGGAGAGTGGGAATATCGAAACCAATGAAAATAGAGTAACACGAGACGAGGTGACGCTTAATGGCAATGAAGGCGAACCAATCGCCATTGAATATGATATATTACTTGAAATAATGAACGACTGGAATCCTGAAGAAATCTTGACAATGCTGGAAGGAATAACCTCAATAGAAAGGCAAAAAGTTGAAGTAGGGAATAAGCTATATGAACAGACGAATGATGACGAAGAGCTCATTTGAGCAGTTGAAGAAGTCGAATGAAACTACTCACCTCCTCAAAAGAAAGCAAGACTCAACTAATTCTCAAGGTAAAATTTAAGTTTATATTCTCTACAAAAGAACAAACAAAGAATTATATACATAATTTTAATTTATTTCTATTTCTTTTTTTCTTTGTTATACATAATGGATCTAGCTACTCTTAATAAAATTGCCGAGAGCGAGTTCCTGCCGAGGAACAAATGTACAGAGTTCGAGAAAAATTATCAATATATGGCGATTGCTCTGAAGCTGATGAACACTCAACATAGCACGAAAATTGTAGCAAAACTTGACGATAGTTTTCAAATATTTTTACCACAAAAGATATCGTCAGCAATATTAAAGGATCAAGAATTTTTCACAAATTTAGCAAATACTGCAAATAAACGATGTTTATTTTTACTTTATCAAGGCGGAAGTTGTTTTAAATTTGATACATATACTTCTTAAGAAAGAATTCAATAAATATATTTCATGTTAAAAAAAATCATTTATTTGTCAAATAATAATGATATACATGTATGCATAATAATTACATAAATAAATCAGATTATAAATATATTGCAATATTGTTTTCTTATTTAATTAAAAACTAATGTCTTTCAAACTATTCTTACATAAATTAGTATTATTTATTGATTTGGCTTATATCATAATTAAATCAAAAAACTTCATGTTTATCTATCCAACTATTATGTTCATTACTGAATCCTAGCCACTTTACATATACGCGATTACCACTCTTCTTTAATATTTTTAAAGATTTAACTAGTTAAATTTCAGGATTATTAGTTTTTTGAATTTCACTCTCATAAAAGCCACCAGAGATAGGTTTATCATAATAATCTTTAATGTGATAGGTTATTGGATTAGTTTTTATAACTCTTGTTATTGTGAAAATTTCAGTTGAGCAATTTGGTGTATATCCTTTTTCAAAAATATTTTTGATTTTACTTATTCGTATATTATCATCTACTTTGTACTTTTCATAATCATATTTTCGGTTGGAAAATGCTTCCTTATCTCTTTTTCATTTCTTTTGGTTACATTTAAAGGCTCAATTCCTATTGTTCGATGCTTTTATGAATTAGAAACTTCGAGTAAATCTGGTAGGGTATCCATCCATTTATAGTTTCCCTGTTTACTGAATTGTATCCACGTTGCATTTTTTAACGTTCTATTAAATGGTTCAGAAATCCTTGCATGAAGATTACTGTGTGAAGAATATAGATTTATTTTATACTCTTTCATGAGATTTTGAAAGTGAGAATTGTAAAATTCTTTTCCTTGATAGTTTGTAGATTGGATGGTACTCTTCCTTGTTTCAATATTTCTTTCATAGCCATAGTAACATTGTTGCCACTCTTTAACCTTACTGAAATGGCCCTTGCAAATTTTAAAAATATATCAATGATAGTGAATAAATAAAGAAAACCTTTATTCTCCTCAGAGTAAGGAATCATTTCTACAAGGTCAGCCTGCCATGTCTCATCTATTCCACGTGTATCGATGACGTGCTGGTTTGTGCAACTCTTCAACCACTTTTTTGCGATGCATATTTTTTTTCAATCTATTTGATGATACTATTTGTGTTTTTAACAAGTTCCTTACGTTCTCTTTCAAATTATCATATGTTTTAATAAGATCCCCCAGTTTTGCTTCTATGGACAAGCGGATACCTTCATGACTTTGCTTACAATCTTGAATGTATTTAACCGATTCAGAAATTTTAATTGTTAACACACCTACTTCCGTCATTAGTGCTACATTCAAAATTTTCACGCTAATTGCGTCATTTTCTTGTATAGCTTCCCCAATATAACAAAGTCGTTTACTTTCGAAATCATAATTTCCATCCAATATAATATTGAAGCCAATACCTGGAGGACCTTGACTCCCTTTCGAGACCTCTAACATTCTTCCAAACACGTCAAGACTCATATTGCTACTAATTAAATCGTCTATGAACGTATCAATATATGCATCTTATATCGCTTAATTCTTCAATCATGGATTGGATTTCATTGACGTGATTGTTATTTCCAGCCGATTGTTTGGCTCTTAGTAATCTTAGTCTCTCAACAAGCTCATTCGGATCATCGCAATATACTAATTCTATTGAAGAATCTTTCTTTGCTGTTTTATATTTAGGTATGAAACCTCCTTTTCCCTGTTTTTTGTATTACTAGCACTGTTGCGAAACATCGGTTCAATAATGTTGAAATATTTTCGACTCTTCGATGAGCGTATAGATCCATCTTTGTTATGTTTTTTCCGGCGAGTTTTTGTTGCTTCGAGAATACTGCGATAATTCTCTCGATTTGCTGAACTTATCAATGTGTCATTTGGTTCTTTTTTTATGAGTAGCTCCATTAGTCCATTACCTTTAGAATAAGTTAAATCTTTCACTTTTATTTTATTATCATCAAATCTAATTACAAAATTTCCAAGCATGTATGCTCCTCTAATATATCTTACTCAATATATGTTATCGCATTTACTGGGGGTTTGATCTAAAATATTGGTTTTAACACTGTCTTCGTCATTGAGTTATCCAATGAGGTCAAATCAAATCTTTTATTGAAGCTGAGCAAATATTATTATATAACATAAAACTTTTTTCGAGATGTAGTTGGCTTTTTAATCCTGTAATCATCCGAAAAGAGATTAGAAGACTGTAAATTTTTTCATTCGACAAGCTTTTCAATTGGTGTAATGACTGGTTTCAATGTATCACCTAAAACTTTTTCGAGATTCTCTCTCTCCTGTTTCAATAGTGCAGACTTTTTTCTAATGGCTTTACAAGCTTGCAAGATCTCACTAAGGATATTCTTTTCTTTCTCAAAGTCCGATATGGTGTCGTGTTGCTATGTAAAATTGAACTGAGCCATTAAGATTTTTTTAATTTCTTTTTATTGCAAAATATTCAAAGCTTTTTCTGTATCTTTCATTATCCATCGCTCTATCTTTGTCAATAACAACAAATCCATATTTATAATTTTTCCAGCATTCAGAACAAAGATTTCGAAAGCCAGATCAGTATTGGCATGTTCATCTTAAATAAGTTTTAAATTTACATCATCTTGATGATAAATTACTAACATATTAATATTATCTCTTATACACTGTTTTTGTATATGAGCATATGCTTGGCATAGGTAGAAGCAGTCTACACTTTTATGTCTCCCCATACAGAAAAATGTTCTGACATTATCCTACTTCTTACAAGCTACATCATGAAAAATCATAATTGAATTGGGCAATGCTTCATCTGGTAATGTTATAGATTTGTGTTCACTAAACTGCAGATACGTCACACTTTCAATAGGTTCTAACATTTTTTGCAGAAATTGATACTTTGGTTGATTTAATGATTTTGAATAAACATACATATTTTCGAATCTAAGACCGTTGGGATGAGTGATTAAAGCTAATAATCTATTTGTTTTCCCGCAATTTGATGGGCCACAGAACACTGCTCGTATACTATCTGGTAGTAACTCTCCATGCTGCCTTTTCCTTTTTTTCTAGATTCCAAAATTAAAGTTGGTGATGGGGAGTTTGATTGTTTGCTCAGGGAAATCGATGTTCCCGTTACTAAGTTAAATATATCATTGAACGATGAAAATATATAAATGCATTTTTTATAGTTTTTTAACAGCAGTTATAACATAGGAGTCAAAGATGATTGTTCATAAATCTCGAAAACAGTCGAAATGTGGCAGTAGATTGCTCGATAGAGTAATCAACATTTTATCATTTGAAATGAAACTTCTTGGATATCAATACTGTGGTCCAGGAACTAAATTAAAGAAGCGAATAAAAAGAGGTAATCCAGGAATTAATCCACTTGATCAGGCATGGAAAGAACATGATATGCAGTATGCCAATAAAACCAGTAATCGTAATAGTCTTGTTGTGAAAGCCGCTGCTCTAGTTGTTGCAAGTTCTATGAAATTAAAGACAAAAACTTGAATGGGACTAAAATTCATCAAGTTGGTTACGGCAGCGAAAAAAATCATTAAAAGCAAGTAAAAATTCTCACAAAGTCATTCAATCTGCATTAATGGATGCTCATCAAGCTGTTAACAATAATGGTGGAAAAAAGAAAGTTATTGTTCCACGTGTTCTATCACTTCCATCTAAAATTGGTCGAGTTCATCCGTTTCTTATACCACTATTTGCAGGACTCAGTGCTGTAGGAGGTGCTGCTGGAATACCCAAAACAGTAAATAGTGCTAAAGCTGCACAGAAAGATTATGAAGAAAGTAAGCGACATAATAAGACGATGGAAGCTATTGCTTTATGTAAAGGTCTCTATCTTATGCCGTATAAGCATAGGATGGGGTTATTTCTGAAACCGCATAGAGGACACGGATAAGTTAAAAAAACTGCGATTTAACTTTGTCAAATCGTGCATTATCAGATTATGATCTTATAAAATATGCACGTATATTAAAAATTCCATATTTTCGAGGCGTGTTCATGAGAAATAATCTACCTCACAATGGTCTATGACACAACGAATCTGCTATTGTTAATCTTTATGATTTACAAAATAAAGGTACTCATTGGGTGTCTAATCGAAAGAGAGGTTCTGATGTAATGTACTTTGACAGTTTTGGTCATTTAAGACCTCCCACAGATCACATGAAATATTTTAATGTAAATGAAATAAAATACAACTATAAAAGATATCAGAAGTTCGATGCATTTATTTGTAGTCACCTTTATCTTCAATTCTTAACCGAAAGTCTATAAAGAAGGATTAAAAATTGTACTTATGTCGACTGTTCTGAATTAAATTAATAAATATTTTTATCGATCTTACAGTCTTTATAATATCAGATATTAGCTAAAATAATAACACTCAGACTGTCCTTGTTTATGGTCGCCCCCGTAGAATCTGAAATAAAACTTATTACTACAATGAATTATATCAGAAAATTAAAAATACAAATAAAATAAAATTAATAATAAAATAAAAATAAACATAAAAAGAAAAATACAATGATAAATAAAATAAAAAATAAAAAATAATAAAAGTATGTTAGTAAAGGACAACCTGACTGCCCCCACCACCTTAACTTTAGGATCACCTACTTGTCCGACGTTTCAAACCGGTACGGTTCATCCTCAGGAACTAAACTAAATTGAAAAACCCAGCATGCTACTTTTATTTCCCATCCCCACTCTAAATTTATTCGTATAACATTTATGGGACCCCCCCTATTTTCTGTAATTGTTGAGTAAATTGGACAAGACTTATCATTCCTTATTAATATAGAATTTGTATTTCGCATTTAAGACAAAGAAACAGGGGGGTCCTATAAATCTTATAGTAATAAATTTAGAGTAGGGATGGGGAATATAAATAGCATGCTGGATTTTTCAATTTAGTTGAGTTCCTGAGGATGAACCGCAGCGGTTCGAAACGTCGAAAAAGAAGGTGATTCTAAATTTAAGGTGGTGGGGGCAGTCAAGTTGTTTTTTACTAACATAGAATAATTACTTTTATTATTTTTTATTTTTTATTTTACTTATTATTGTATTTTTATTTTTAATTTTATTTTTATTTTATTATTAATTTTATGTTATTTTAATTTTTAATTTTCTGATATAATTTATTGTAGTAATAAGTTTTATTTCAGATTCTACGGGGGTGATCATAAACAAGGACAGACTAACTGTCGTTATTTTAGCTAATATATGATATTATAAAGACTAAAAATAAAATATTTATTAATTTATCAACCACATTGAAAACCAAAGGAATTGATTTTTCTTTGAAAGCCAATAATAACACATTTAGAAGTGAAATAAAATGCAGTGTTCCGTTATATATTAGTCCTTAAACATCAATAGATCGTCTTCTCGGCTGTACTTCTCGTATGCTCAAGGAAAATACAGAGCACAGTTCTGATTTACTAGTGAAAATATTGAAAATCAACGCACTAAGAGTCGAGTGTAATATTACTGTGAAAGCTTTCATTAACAATAAAAAGGTTCATATTGTTCATGAATTCTTTCCCAGAATTTCTCCAGGATATAAAATCTTAGAAGTTCCATCTCATGGTATATATCTACGACTGAGTGTTAAGTCTATAGATCATCTTCAAATTAGAATA
This sequence comes from Sycobia sp. Sy_11, assembly GCA_018907035.1. Classification (NCBI taxonomy): domain Eukaryota; kingdom Metazoa; phylum Arthropoda; class Insecta; order Hymenoptera; family Epichrysomallidae; genus Sycobia; species Sycobia sp. Sy_11. Next base: position 786,441 of record JACCIC010000137.1, on the reverse strand, counting down.
GTCGATCAAGACGGAAATTTGGTTAATTTTGGAGGAGAGGAAATTACTATTAGACTTCATATCAAATCTATATAATGGGATTTTTTTATAATTCTAGCACGCAAATAAGTACTCCATCATGTCAATCAACGATCAATCGATTGATGAATTTGAGACCTTTAATACGGAAAAGCATTCAGTTCCTCCAAAGTTTGGGTCTAAAATTTCGTGGAAAAAATTCACTTCTATAATCTTCTACTGCTTCTTGAAAAATAGACGAAATTCTAAAAATTCAATCAGGGGTCGTGTTCGATGAGTCAATTGCTCATTACGAACTCCACGCACATCAACCGTTTACATCACCCAGCTTTGATAACAATGACGAAATTCGTATTTCTATCCAATATAAAGATGTGTGTCTCCTACCATCACGAAGTTCGATCCATATTACTGGAAGTTTAAAAAAACTGATGGCAGCTTGTCGATAAAATCTAGATTTATTAACAATGATATTTGTCATTTTTTGATGAAATTCGCTATGAAATCAATGGAGTAGAAATAGACAAAAGTAAAAATGTCGGATTAAGTAGTGTGATGAAAGGGTGGACTTCGTTTATTCCTAATGAGACTCTCATGCTTGAAAATGCAGGCTGGCTTAGCAATAAAGAAGCGTTGAAATCTCTGGTGGATAGATTAGGAAACCTTGACGTTGCTATGCTACTGAATATGATTATGGGATTTGCAGATTACAAAGAAATAGTACTTAATATGAAGCATGAACTTATTCTGAAGTTCAAGATCGGACATTAATGCAGTACTCTATGAAGGTACTACAGTTGGTAATAATATTCTATACGAAGAGTATGACGTAAAAATAAGCAAGATTGGATGGTTACTGCCTTATGTCATGGCATCTGATAAACAAAAAATACATCTTTTATATTTCATTGGCAAGGATAGTCCTGTCTCAATGTGTTACGTTCATGGGAACTATTTGAACATCCTGTTCTACCAAGCGATAATAAACATATCTGGACGGTGAAAACTTCCAATCTATTGGAAAAACCTCGTTTTGTAATTCTCGGCTTACAGACGAAGAAAAAAATGAACCTGCTGTAAATTCAAGTCGTTTTGATCATTGTAATATTAGTAATATGAGGCTTTTCTTAAATTCGCAATATTATCTATATAATAATCTAAATCTTGACATTGCTAATAATAAATATGCAATACTCTATGATATGTATTCGAATTTTCAAAAAAAATACTATGCAAGAGTTCCTCAGCCATTCCTTACAAGGACACACTTTCTTTTCAATAAATCACTGATAGTTATTGATTGTTCGCGACAAAACAAATCTATAAAGAACGCTCCTGTAGACATACGGCTAAAAAATTGATGCAAGAAATAACTTTCCAGACAATACTACAGCTTATTGTTTGATCTTGCATGACCGCATCGTTCAGTATAATCCAATACGTGGAGATATGAGAAAGGTTATTTAAATAGCCAATAGATAATATTGCAAAGAGAAATACTTGAAATTATTCTAATAGTGCTCCAGTAGCAACCAATAGAAAAAAAAAACAACTAAAAAGTAGAATTAATAGCTATAGGCATAGTGGCACATTTCAAGGCGCTCTGCCCGCTCCTCCAACATTACTCGATTCAAAAGGAACCTTGAGTGATTCATGGTTGTAACGTCAGACGGGATACTGGCACAATTTTGAGGAGTGGTAGTGTGCCAGAATGAATGTATACGTTCTGGCACATTTTTGCTGTGCCAGAATGCCTATGTGCCAGTATGCCTATAGCCAACCTACTCACAACATTTGATACACGTTGGGATTAAAACAAAAAAGTTAATTATCTTGAATCATATATATTTTTAGGTGAATATTCTTCTGCTATTTTTTTGATAATTAATTATTATTAAAAAAGTAGATATAGACAAGGTTTTGAACACATAATTTTGTTATTATGGGTGTTTTGCCATTCATTCAGTTCGTGCAAGAAATTATATCACACTTTAAGTATTAGGAGTGTGAATAAGTCTTTCCCGTTTTTTGTAAGAGATGGCGCCACCAATACTGTGCGAGTATTCAATGGTTACATATGTCATAATCAAAGCTTATTCATATGTCAACAATTCCATACTAACACATTAGTTAAAATTTTTTCGCATCATAAATTTTTGATATCGTGAAAATGTCGAAATTTGAGCCGAGTCGACGTCATTTGCGGGAAGTTTCACTTTATTGGTTCAATTTGAAGAAATCTGCTGCCGAGACGCATCGATTGCTTTAGGAGGCTTATGGAGAAGGTTGTATCGATGATTCAAGTGTTTGCGGATGGTTTCGACGCTTCAAAAGCGGTGATTTCCACGTGGAAGACAAGGAGCGTTCCGGGCGGCCGCAAATCTTTGAAGATCGAGAATTGGCGACTTTGCTTGATGAAGATTCTTGTCAAACGTAAGAAGAACTTGCTGAAGCATTGGGAGTTGACCGAACAACCATTTCCAAGCGTTTGAAAGCCATGGGAATGATCCAAAAGCAAGGAAATTGGGTGCCGTACGAACTGAAGCTGAGAGACGTCGAACGGCGTTTTTTCACTTGCGAACAGCTGCTTCAGCGACATAAAAGAAAGGGTTTTCTGCATCGTATCGTGACTGGCGATGAAAAGTGGATACGTTACGATAATCCGAAGCGAAGAAAATCATGGGGACTACCCGGCCATGCATCATCATCGACGGCCAAGCCAAATATTCATGGCGCCAAGCTCATGCTCTGTATATGGTGGGACCAGCTAGGTGTGGTTTACTATGAGCTTCTGAAACCGAATGAAAGGATCACAGGCGAGGTCTATCGACGACAATTGATGCGTTTGAGCCGCGCACTGCGAGAAAAACGGCCACAATACTTCGACAGGCACGACAAAGTTATTTTGCAACATGACAATGCTCGCCCACATGTTGCACCGCCGGTGAAAACATACTTAGAAACGCTCAAATGGGAAGTCCTACCCCACCCGCCGTATAGTCCAGACATTGCTCCGTCTGATTACCATCTCTCAGATCGATGACGCATGGCCTGGCTGACCAGCACTTCCATTCCTACGAAGAAGCCAAAAAATGGGTGGATGACTGGATAGAGGCCAAACCGGTCGAATTTTTTCGCAACGGGATTCGTATGTTGCCAGAAAGATGGAAAAAAGTTGTAGCTAGCGATGGCCAATACTTTCAATAATTCATTTGTAACCATTTTTTCACAATAAAGGCTCAAAATTTGAAAAAAAACGGGAAAGACTTATTCACATACCTGATACTTTTCAAGGTACATATATTTATTTCCTTTGTATATTCTTTCTGAAAATTTGGATAATCTATTCCAAATGACTTCTAATTTAAAATACACAATTAATGAATAATAAAAATTTACAATATAATTCTGTACTTTCACCTTAAAGTATTCATATTTAATTAATTTAAGTATTTAAATTATTTAAGTTATTTAAAAGTATATTATTTCACACTTAGAGTATATAAATTTACATTCAATAATATATTTGTTCACTTATAAACTTTGTGGGAATGGGCCTGGCAAGTTCATACCTACTTATGTAATCATAATGAATTATCAGAAAAAACAGTAGAAGAGTTTTCACCTAAAAACATCAATGATTCAAGAAAATTAACTCTTTTTTATGAGTTCACACGTGGACCAAATGATGTGAAAATAAACTTGGCTATCGGTAAATGATCTCATTACTTTATTAAGCTGCATTTCCGTTAAAACTATTTATTTATTAATATTTTTTAGATATTTAAATATATTTGTATAAACTATACATGCAGTTATATATAGAGATGCATATAAACTGTACTTAGTTAATTACTTAATCTTACTTAATCTATTACTGAATTTAGAATAATATTTTATATAAATTTTTGATAAAATGCATGAGGATATGTATTTAAAATTCTTACTATACTAAGGCACATCCAACTTGCCTAACCATTTTTCTTTTGTTAAAAGTTGTTTTTTTGCGTTATATTAATATTAAATTAAGCTAAATTTTATAATATTGTATTGATTTCAAATGATATAGCAGTAAAATTATAATACCGATAAAAAATTATGTATTTATTTTAATAAAATTTACTTTAAATAATTAATTTTATTCTTCTTTGCTATATTAAATTACAAAAAAATATGACTTTATAATCCACATTTTTAACTCTCATTCCATTAATTTTAAATTTATATTGATTTATTTTCGATTATAAAAAAACATAATTAATTTACATTACGATATTATTTAGAAATTAATTTTTTTAAGCCTCTATTAATTTTGAAAAATATATAGATATCATTTAATAATTTCATGAGTTTTATTTCTTTGGAAAAAATACTGAAAACTATTTTCTCCCTAATTGGGTCTCGAAGCGTTAATCCCTGAATTTCTAAAAATTATCTAAAAATATATAATGAGATTGGACTTTGCTGATTTTCTTTAGCTCTCCAATTCTCTTCGATACTCGCTCTTATCGCTGATATAATCTTAAAGACGGAATTTGATCTATTGTTTACTTTTAGATGTTGGATTACAGAAGAGGATCAAGAGGGCTTGGCCAGAGCCGAAAGAGAAATTTTTGAGAATAAGGCTCTTAATTGGAGTGAGTAACTCCTCGGTGAATTCTATGATTCGCAGTTTAAAGCTTTAACCACTAATGCACTATATACAGCTCGTAATATAGCTAAAATTTCTTCTGATTGATTTGTAATAATAATTATGAATCCTACAAACTGCAATATTATGCTGTTTTTTAAGTTCCTCTATCAAGGACATTGCAATTGTATTTTTTTTTTTTTTTTTTGAATGAATGTATAAAAGAATGGATTTTTAAATAATTTTCTTGATTATTATTATTATATGAATAACATTTTTTTTAAAATAATACAGATATGCTCAGTCGTTTATTACTAATACCGCAGAAAAAATTTGCGGTACGAAGAATTTAATTACGAAAACCACCCTGGAAGCAATGCATTCTATTTTTAAGGTATAAACAAGGAATTTTCAAATAAAAAGATTTAACTGAGTATATTTGTTCGATAGTGAATAGGAAAACATGCAATGTATTTTACGGTCATTCCAGCCGATTTATAGTTATATTTTTCAATCTATTTTTGAGGTATTGAATACTTATAATAGTATCGCATAAATGTACTTCAGGTTATGTTTAAAATCTACCTTAAAATCAACTTGAAACTAGGTTATCAGACATGATTAATATCGTTATTATGCTTTCTAATATCAATTTATTGTCTTTAGTTATTATTTTAATTAATTATAAATGATTCTCAAGTTTAATTAAAAAATTTTGAAGTAACTTATAAATACGCTCGTTCTATATCAAGGAGCGCGGTGGCGCTCCCATGGCAAATATTGGTACTAAATCGTCGGACGACCGTGCTATATGTACATCGATATTGGATTTCCAAATTTTGAAATAATTATTGCATCAATATTAAACCATTATATTACTTCTAATTATGCTTAAAAGAAAGCTATTCCATTATAATTCAAATAAAAAAAAGATTTATGTAAAAGACTTTTATGATACTAATGTTATTAAGCAGTGAATTTTTTTTACTCCGTTTTCATTATCTTTCTAGTTATTTAATTTTGTCCTTCTGGTAAATACTCAATAGATTTACGTAATTTCTGGCATTAGCTAACTGAATCAAATCGATCAATATATATATATATATATATATATATATATATATATATATTGTGACGAGCGTCACAAGGCGCCCGCGCCGACTTGTCCAGGAAAAAGACGACGCGCACGACATCCCGTGGACCTTAAGGCGCTCGCGCGCGCCGTCGCGCCTTGTGCTCGGCATGAGTTTTGATAATAATGGATAGTTGTAAAGTAAACACAAAGATATAAATTAATAAATAAGGAAGACAAGGTGGAAAAAAAAATAAATAAAATAAGAAAAAGTGAATCTAAAGACAAATATATAAATAGGAAAGTACAAAATGATGAAGATAAATACATGGATGAAAATGCGACCAACACAAATGATGAAATAAACGATAAATTGATAAGGCCAAATGGTGATAAATTAATGAATAAAAAGAAAGGAAACAAATTGGACGGATGAAAAAAAAAGGAGAATAATTATGAATTAAAAAGGAACAATGACAAATTTAATAGGTTAATGAAAATTCTGAGGTACATGAAATAATAATAGACAATAACATAATAAATAATAATAGATAAAAAGGACAAAGTGAATGTGAAGATTCGCGCCGCGACTGCCCCCGTCCCGTAGCTGCGACGTACTGTTGCAACTGCGGACGACGCGGAGTTGTCGTCGAGAGCTGCCCCCGCTGCCACCGGGCGTATCGGCGTTATATGGGGTGGCCCACCCGGAGTGCGACGGGAAACCGCACGGTTTCTCGCGCTCCGGACCATGCGCCCACGGCACCAACATCGCCGCGTGGGATCAGAGATGACTCACCGGCAGCAGGAGCATCACCGCAGCGACTGATAGCCGTCCTCACCCCCGACCTATCCGTCGAGGGTCATGACGGGTATCAGTGAGGGCGTTAGTGCGACTGTTGCTGGAGGCCATCGCTGGGCAATAAAGGGAACCCCTGGGACGCGGGTGAACACGAGGGACCGAAGGACCAGAAGACCGAGAGAGAGGGTGGGGCAGACCAGGAGATGACCTAGGGGTAAGGTGACACTCATCACCAGTAGTCACCAGCCAAGAGGGACGATCACCCAGGCGAAGCCAACCACGAGACGTTCACCCAAGGACGGGGCGTTCAAGAAGAAGAAAAAAAAACCCGGTCAAGAAGACGACACCAAGAATTGCGGACGAAGTCCGGTTTAGGGGGGGGGAGATTTGTGACGAGCGTTACAAGGCGCTCGCGCCGACTTGTCCAGGAAAAAGACGACGCGCGCGCCATCCCGTGGACAAGACAACCTTAAGGCGCTCGCGCGCGCCGTCGCGCCTTGTGCTCGGCATGAGTGTTGATAATTATGGATAGTGGTGAAGTAAAGACAAAGATATAAATTAATAAATAAGGAAGACAAGGTGGAAAAAAAAATAAAATAAGATGATAGAAAAAGTGAATGTAAAGACAAATATATAAATAGGAAAGTACAAAATGAATAATAGATTTGTTTTTTTTCCAGTCAAAATTTCCAAAGTGGAATGAAATAAAATAAGGGAGTTTAATAGATGCTGGAAATTGGTATGAAAACCCTCAAGATAGATGTTAGTGAGGTGCAAATGAAAGGAAAACTCAAGTTGGAGAATTTAGCACGTAACGAAAGATACAGAATTAACGATAAAAAGGAGGAAAGAACTACAGAAGAATAAATGTACATAAAAGAAGCCAAGTTAAACATAGATTATAAATAGAAAAAGTTTGAGTATATAATAAAGAAACAGAGAAAAAAAATTGAAGAGAAAGTTTAAACTAATAACGACTGGAGCAAGAAAGTAACGAGTTTATTTGTTAACATGGAGATGGATACTTCTCTAGTTATGCAGTCTGTCTACCATGAGTTGTGAAATGTCGTGCATTTTCGCTGAGACATATACAGTGCGTTACAAGGTTACAATTAACACTACGTTTAAGTTTAGATACTGTGTATAGGTTACATTTATATTTATATTAGGTATATATCAGAGTTTACGTATAAGTTATATATTGTATACAAGTAGGTATATTAGGGGCTATTGCTTGTGTGCTTATTAATTGCAAGCATTTGTATACGAGAGATGGATAAGGGGGATTGCTGATTGTATCGGTGAATAGATGGGAACAGTAACTTCTGGATCTGTGACAGAAACAGAGCGATCAAATCTCGATATCAGAAAAACTAATCATATAAAATATTAGAGACTAGTGTGCGAGATTAGGATCTCTCCAGTATAAAAAGAAAAAAAACAGCTTTATAATTTGTGTCATTTCTCAAAGGAGACGTATTTCTTTAAGCTTGTTAGAATTTCATTGTTCATTGAGTATATCTCAATTAGCAAAGGCAATAATGCCTAATCGGAAGTTATGAACCAAATGTAATGAAAAAAAAGGATAATAAGAGATACAATAGAAGTTAAAATAAATTATGATAGACAATAAGAGGAATAGTAGAAATTAATATACATTAGGATAGATAATAAGCGAGATAATAGAAAATTAAACAAATTAAGATAGGTAATAAGAGGAATAACAAAGAGAACAAAGAAAAAGACTTTCCAGCTATAAATTATATTTTTTTTAAACTTGCACATGAACTTAAAGTAAAATTATTATTGTTTTCTATTGCTGTCATAGTATACGAACCGTTTTTATAAAAAAAAGGGAAAGAAATAAGTTAAGTTAATCAAATTTTGTAACGAGAGGAATTAGTGTAGTCATAATTAAAATTTTTTTTTTCTTTAAATTAAGTACATTAATACATATAGCTATTTTCTCACATAGTTTGAATTATCTTTCTCGATTAAAAATTTTTTTTTGTATGATTAATAACGAAATTTAGATTTTGATATGATTAATAAATAAAAAAGGGGATTCTTTCCAGTTCTTTGAAAGTGATGCGAATTATTGAATTCGTACCACTACCGAATAACTGTATACGATTCTTAATTTATAAGTTAAATTTGAATTATATATAGGTGACATAATTGGTGTCATGCCTGTGCTGTGAGGAGGACAAATTAGGGCAAAGTTAAATAGTATTGAGTTTATTAAAGTTGAAATTTTTTTTTGTATTTAATCGCTATATTCAAGAAAAAAAGGATTCATTTTGTAAGCCGTATTCGGCGCGTCACGGACGCGATCGGCCGTCGTCGGCCGCCGCCGAACTCCCCCCCCCCCTTATCCCATCCTTCTTCCCTGCGAGCAGTGAGACGCGCGGGACTCCGCGCTCAACCGCCGAGACATGAAGTCGAAGAGAGAGAGGGAACGGCGGGACTCTGCGCTCAACCACCGAGCACGCAAGTCGTGAAAGAAGAAGAGAAAGAGAACGAGAGGTAGCGGAGGCCATAGTGTTGGCTGTAGAGAAAGGTGCGAGGTGAAGTCGGGGAGAGAGAACGAGCCGAAAGGTTAAAGGATAGAGCGAAAAGGGAGCATAAAGGAAGAAAGCAGATATCGTGAGCTGGGCGAGAAGAGGAGACAGCGGGAAGAGCTAACGGGAGAAAGCCATCGGAGATAGCAGTGGAGAGAAGAGTTCGAGCGGCCCCAGCAGCGCCGGTGCCACCTTCATTCTCGACGACGCGTAACGTCGGCACCGACGGCAAGCCCGTGGACGCCAGTGAGCGCCATCGGGGTTTGTGTTTGTCGTGTTCTGCCCTCCCTTACTTTTTTTTCTTTTTTTTGTGTTCCCCTCCCCTTTTCCCCTTCCCTCTTCCCCCGCATTAGTCCAAGTTCGGCGGGCGCGTCGGGGCGCGGATCGCGGTCGGGGGGGTGTCGGGGCACGCGGATCGGTTTTGTATAAGTGCGTTGTCGGAGAAATTTGTGTAATTGCGGAAACGATCGGATTAAATAAACGCTGTTGAGTGAGATTGATATTGGACGCATATTTTCTTTCCCGATACATTTTATTCCCCTCTCCAGGCTGGCGGGACCTCCTCTGAGGAGATAGAGGTGAGTAGGTGAAGGTAAAAATTTTTTTTTGTGTGTGCGCGAACGATTTGTAATCCTGAAAGAAATTAAATTTTTTTTTTGGGGGTGGTCGTAATTCGCCGCATCACAATATATATATGTGTGTGTGTTACTATATGTATATACTATATGCAGTTGTATGTATTACTACAATACTATAATGTATGCAATATACTTGGCTACTACAGATCATAATGTTGTGTTCGGACAGTAGAAACAGATGTCCAAGTATGTGGGGATAATTTTCACTGGTAGTTTCGTGTTTGGACCAAAGAATACGATGTTCAAGTCTGTTGGGACGACTTCCACGGGTAGTTTTGTGTTCGACGCTAGAATATGATGTTCAGGTGTGTCGCGACGATTTCTATGGAGAGTTGCGTGTTCGGATGGTAGAACACGATGTGCAGATTACGATGTTCAGGAGTGACGCGACGATTTCTATGGAGAGTTGCGTGTTCGGATGGTAGAACACGATGTGCAGATGTGTCGGGACGTCTTCCACGGGGAGTTTCTTGTTCGGACAGTAGAATACGATGTTCAGATATCTATCCACGATTTTCAGGGGGAGTTTCGTGTATTAATTGAAAATCAGATTTTATATGTCTAAAAACGTTTAATATTAAAAAAAAATTATAGTATAGTAAAATATTCTTCAAGAATGTATAAAAATGTTTTTCATCTCATTAAGTCATGCGCTCTTGTGTAAAAATAACATATATGCTTTTAGTAATAGTACCTCTAAGATTCTCTCCTTAATCAAATAAGAAAAAATATATTATTTACGGCAGAAAACAAATGACATTTTACATTATAAATATACTAGATATAACTCTCAAAAATTTGTGAAATCTCTTTAAAATTGCTTTCTACGATAGTATGAAATAAGGTAAGTATGGTGTATTCGAATTCCTTTTCGTTTGAAACTTCTTTTGAATGTAATAGATTTATCAATATAAACATTATATTTTATTTATTTATATAAATGAAAAGTTGTCCTAATTAGACTTCTCATTATTATACATAAATGTGCGATGCTTAAAAAACAATTTATAGTTTTATTATTTGTAAATATTGCTAATTTAAACAAAAGAAATTATTGAAATAAATTTTTACATAGTCAAGTATATGTAAATATGTACAAATACCAATTCGTGTAATTTTCAAAACGATTACTTATTAATTATTATTCAAAGAAAAGTTGCTAATTAAAAGCGTGCCTCACTGATTTATAACATGAGAATACAGTACTATGAAAATTTAATTTAAAAATTATTTTGACATGTACTTGCCGATCCGTCTTGGAAAAGGTTTTTGGTAAACAAGTGTAGATAATAAATAGACAATTATAGATACTAAATTATTTCATTTATTCGACAAAATAGCTAACCATATAAAATTCTACTGGAGTCCTGTTTACTCTGTGAAATAATTGGACTCTTTTATACAATTCATTTAAAAGCCGTTTAAAATCAGTTTAATTTACTTGCAATAACCTAAATCATTTTTGGAGAAAATTATTTCAAATCATTTTAAATCAGCTGAAAACCATTTTTTAGTTTCAATAAATATGTACATTCTATCAAATCACTACTACAATCTTGTGAACATACTGACAATTTATCTGATAAAATAATTATAATGCTATGAACATGCAATTAAGGATCTGAGAATATTAATGTTTTTGCTCTCCAGCACAGAGCATAATGATCTTAGAAGTAATAATTTACATTAAGTATAAGATACAGATATACAAAAATTTAAAAAAAATAATGTATACTTATTTACAATTAATTTATGTATGAATAAAATAAAGGATGATGCGTAGAGGTAAATAAATGGATATCCGGATTTTAATTAAAACAAACTGTTTATTCAGGATTGTAGAAATAGTAAAACTTTAATGTTGATTTCATTCTGTTATAACTAGCTTCACCTTTTGCACGGCAAATGGTCCCTATGAGAGTGTCGTTGCGATAGAGGTAAATAAATGGGTATTCGGATTTTAATTGAAACAAACTGTTTATTCCGGATTGCAGAAATAGTAAAATTTTAATGTTGATTTCATTCTATGCTAACTATCTTCACTTCTTGCACGGCAACTGGTCCCTGTGAGAGTGTCGTTTCGGTGGTACTTCCGTCTATTTATAGATTTGGCCCTTCTTCGCCTTCTCTTGAGCCGTTGGCCAATCGGTGGTGCGCTTAACCCCACTGGGGCTGTTCCTGACTGAGCGAGGTTCTATGTTCGTGCGGAGCAGCATCAACCGCAGAGCGGTTTACGTGTGTGAACAGAAAGTAGAAGGAAGTAGAGGCGGGAAGTTTCCATGCCGTCACTGCCTTGAATCTCCCCGTCATTAGCGTGGTGGCGTGCTCCGGTATATTCTCACAATCGGCCTCTCCTAATGGACGCTTGACCTCAGGGCGTATTTTCGAGTCCTATTGAATGTGCGAGGCCGCAGCCTTTGTCGGGAACTTCGCAGTTCGCCCCCTTTTGTCGTTCCCCAAGTCACTTGAGAGATGTTCCCCGAGGTCATCTCGCCAGGGCTTCTTATTATCTGCGGATGCGGTAGTTTTCGCTGGTTCCTCGTTTTCGCCTAATCACTCAACCGATCACACTAGTTGACTCGTACGTTTCATGTATTCTTTGACCCTTCGCTCCAGATTATTCGTCCAATATTCACGAGCGAGTAATTCTTCGGTCTTTTTAACTCCGAAATGGCTGATGTCGTGTACTTTCTTAATGAGCCCTGTCTGTAGTTCCTTAGGGACGACTAATTTCTTCTGGTCGGGTTAATCTTTGTAGATGAGTCCGTGATTCAATTCATAATACTTGAATCCGCCAGTTTCCAACAACTTTCGGATTGCCTCGATCTTTTCGTCTCCCGCCCGGGCACGTGCTAGCTTCTTCACCAGTGTATCTCGAATCGGGTTAATGAAAGGCGCTCGGCTGAGCGCATCTACATGCCTCATCTGCGTACCGGTTCGATGTACAATTACGTAGTCGAAATTATCGACCAACATGAGCCAGCGCCCCACGTGTGGCGTGAGCTCGCGCTTTTCCACGGTTTAGTAGAAAGCGCACAATTCGTAACGATTTTAAATCGCAATCCCCATAAGTAGTTGCGAAATTTGTCTATAGCTTTTACTACAGCCAGAAACTCGAGCTCGTAACTACTATATTTTTTCTCGGCGTTGCTGGTTTTCCAATGCATAAAGTAGATTGGATGTAGTCGTTGATCCTCTGGCGCTCTTTGAAGCAATATGGCCCCATAGCCAAGCTTCAATGCGTCCGTGTGCAGGTCGGTACCACTTTCTTGACGGTAAAGCTGCAAGACTCGTGCCGTAACTAATGCCTGCTTTAGTATTATAGAAGACTCATGCTCCTTCTCTCCAAATCTGAAGTTGTTCTCTTTCTTCAGTAGATTGCTGAGCATTATTGCAATACGAGCGTAGTCCATTATAAACTTGCGAAAATACCCTGCTCATTCTAAGAAGCGTTGTTTCTGCTTGGTCATTCTTGGTTTCGGATAATTCACCATCGCTTGTGTTTTTCTGGGCGACGGCTCAATTTTCCCATCCTCGACGATATATCCGGAAAATTTGATCCTTTTTTGTAGAACTTGGGACTCCTTGCAATTCATATAGAGTCCGAATGTCGGCGCCGTCTCTAGCGCTTGCTTCAGATTGTTCAGAGCTTCCGTTTCGGTACATTCTTTGATGGAACCATTGTCCATATACACGAGCATAATCTTTACCCTAATCGAGCCCTGAAATACGAAGCGCATACAACATGTAAATACAGCTGGTGACGTGGCCAAGTCGAACGCAACCACGTTAAACTCGTATTGGCCACCGGGTATAACGAATGAGGCATATTTACAGCTGAATTCTTCGACCGGTACGTGAAAAAAATCATTTCTCAGGTCAATCATCGAGTATACTCGAGCCTCCGTCAATTCATCCAATACATGCTCCATGATTGGTATGGGCGTCCTTTCTTTTACGATGACTTTATTTGGCGGCTTGTAGTCTATGCAAACGCGGGAGGTGCCGTACTTTTTTCGCACAACCACCATCGCGCTCGCAAACTCTGAGCAGCTTGGAAAAATCATACTTTCCTCCAGTCACTCGTCAATCTGGCTATTCACGTCGGTTATTTCCTTTGGCGCCAATTATCGCGGCGCGCGAGCTATCGGTATCTTGTCTTTCAGTACGATGATCATTTTGACCGGCGCCTCCTCGGTTACTTGCGAATGGTAATTCCTAATTATTGCCTCTACTTCTTCGTGAAACTCCATGCTAATTCCTTGCAGGGCGAGATTTACTGGACTCGATTGTTCTCTTACGGCGTTGACATAGGCTGCTCCAGACAGCGGCTCTACTATAGTCCTATCTTTCTCGAGAATGACTCTAGTGATATCCCTGAGAGGATCGCCGATTTGCACTTCTCCCCAGTAGCTTTGGCCGGAATGATTACGTATTCCAATCCGTACTCGGCTCCACCTATCAGCGTACGTTACCGAAGCCGTTGAGTTCTCAGACGTATTCACTCAGTTTGATAATTTTTTCTGCGCCTGACTCCGTATTTCCTCCCGGAGCTCGGCTCTCATAATATTGACCACTGCACTTGAGTCGATCAGCGTTGTAATTTTTATTCCCTCAATGGCAGCTTCTGTATGGTTGCGACATTGCTCCCACGATTTTTCTCCTATTTGATTGATCCTCGCTTCTCTTTTCTGCCCTTCGCTAGATGGCTAGGCTTTTGGCATTTGTAATTAATTTGTAAAATTAGTTCACTGATATACTCAAATATCTTATCAACTGTGATAAAGGGAAGCATAATATATATATATATATATATATATATATATATATATATAGTGTAACGGTGCGCGTATCCGCCTCGAACACGAGGACGGCGGGCACGGCCGTTGCAGAAGATGTGCCTGGCTGGACTTAGCCCCGAATGGACTCGGCGAGGGAGAAGGGCGGTCCGCGAAAGGCGAAACATCGCATGCAAGGGAATGCGTCAGGTCAAGGGAAAGAATTCACAGAGAAACAAGTAAAATAAAATAATAGCTCTTTAATGTAGAGACGTTGAGCGCTGACAGATCCGCGGAGTCGCATGGCGCGGTGCGCAAGTCGACGGCCGTCCTCCGTGCAACAGCGCGCGCGGAGTCAGGGAAGAGAGAGAGAGAGAAAGAATAGCGGGCTGACACTTACAATCGGGGCGCCGAAGTCACAACGATGACGTCCGCTGGTGACAGGAGGCGGTGACGGCAAGCCCTGGACGTAGGCAACACGCTCTTGACAGACGTGGGCGGCAGTGTTCCCGCTCGTGAGTAGCCCCGGGAAGGGGTGCCCACTCCGCACAAGCAGGGGCCGGGTGGCAGGCTCGCTAACTCGAGCCCTACAGCTACGTTCGCGGGATGGAGTTCGCGAATCTCAGCCTGGAGGACGGGAAAGAGCACGAATAGCACAAACGGAGGCCCGAAAAAGAAGTTTACGAATAGAGGCGACAGCGGAACTCGAGGAAGGTCGTCTCTCGTTGAAAAATCTACTTGCGAATAGCACGGCAGTTCTTTCTCTCCTCCAAAAACTTCGCGCGCGATGATCTCTCCCCACTCTCCGTTCTCTCTCACTTACCTCCTCGCCACTATATCGGTGCCTCGGCCTGTAACAAATTACATGCTATTTACATATGAACAACAGATATTATAGACACATATTTACACAGGCTACGATGGGAGAGAGAGCATAGAGACGTGGAATAGCAAGCGTAAGCGGCGCTTGCGATCTCCGTCACAATATATATATATATATATATATATATATATATATATATACTTACACAATATATACTTAGAATATTAAGAAATTTGCAATTTATAAACCTGAAATTAAAGCAAATTTAATTGAATAATATCCTTAAAAAAGAAATGAAATCTGCAAAAATAATTTTTAACAGAAGTAAAATAGTTAGGCGAGTTTCGTCTACTCTTAGCATAGTAAGAATTTTAAATGCATCTTCTCGAGTATTTATAAAAAATTTATATAATATTATGCTTTCCGAAAGTTCCAAATATTGACACAAAAATTATTCTATAATTAAATTATAAATTAGTTCACTGATATAGTCAAATGGCCTACTGATTGTGATAAAGGGATACATACTAATATGCGTTCTTATAGAATATTAAGAAATTTACTACTTATAAAACTTATATGTATTTAAAAAACTTTATATAAAATATTTTTCGAAATTCAGTAATTTATTAAGATAAAAATAGATACATAATAATATACGTAATAATAGAACATTTCACTATATCAATGAACTAATTTATAATTTAATTATAGAATAATTTCTGTGTTAATATTTGCAAGTTTCAAAGAGCATAATAGTATATAAATTTTTTAGAAAATAAATGAAAAGATGTGTTTAAAATTTTTACTGTGCTAAGCATACACCAATATATATATATATATATATATATATATATATATATATATATATATATATATATATATATATCAAAGAATAATTGTTAATTATCATAAATATATTTTAATGTAAAAAAATTATAGTATTGTTTAAATATATTTTTAATTTATATATTATTATCTTTCACGCTTTTACATAATATTTAGCAATATTCAATATTTAAATCATATATATATATATATATATATATATATATACTAGCATCCCCCGTCTCAATTTCGCTCGAGATAATAATTTAAGAGATTTCATAAATAATCCAATAATATCTAAGTAAAGAGTACTCTATATATAAAAATCTATGTTTCTATAAATAATTGACCGTAATTTACCTATCGTCGCGTCTATATAAAAAGCTGTTTCAATGTAGCGTCCGCTTCAAAAAGTTGATATTTTATATAACCATTATAACCATATATAACCATTTTATATAATATATATATATATATATATATATATATATATATATATATATATATATATTGTATATTAAATACGGCTTCAATGGAGAAAATTGTAGTTTCAAGTTCGAGCGGTAGAAAAAGCTGTGCAAGTGTCTCGCGACGACGTTTATAGAGAGCATCATATGCGGACTATAGAATAGAATGTCTAGTTATCTCGGGACGAGTCTGACTGGAGGTGTGGGTGTTCGAATCGTAGAATATGAATATCTTCATAGAAGTCGTACTGACATACCTGGACATTGTTTCCCATCAACTATACACGACACTCCCCGTAGAAGTCGTTCCAACTCATCTGGAAATAGCTTTCTATCATCCGAACAGGAGACTCCCCGTAGAAGTTGACCCGATATACTTGAACATCGTTTCCCATCAACTAAACACGATGCTTCCCGTAGAAATCGTCCCCTCTTACCTGGTTATCATTTTCTACCGTCCAAACACGAAATTCCCCGTAGATGTTTTTCCAAAACACCTGGAAATTGCATTCTATCACCCCAACAGGAAACTCCCCGTAGAAGTTGCCGCGACATATCTGAACATGATTTCCTACTAACTAAACACGATATTCCCAGTAAAAGTCGTGCCGATAAAGCTAGCATCGCTTCCTAACGACTAAACGCAATACTCCCCGTAGAAGTCGTTCGGAAAGAGTACCGTCACAACATGAATCTTCCCATAGAAGTTGATTTCCTCATACCTGGACGTCGTTTTCTATCAAGTAAATACAATATTCCCCGTAGAAATCGCCCAGAGATACCTGGAGATCGCATTCTATCGTCCGAACACACAAATGCATATAAATATCGTCTTAAGGCAACGGGATATCGAAATAAACCGCCCGTACACGCCCATACACTATTTCTCAGTAGAAACCGTATTTAAAATGTGTATATATAATATGTACGATATAATATGCATACAATATATATTACATATTTTGTATATTTTCGTTTTTTCAATTAAATACCGTGAATATTTTCGTATTGATGCCAACTGAAATTCAAGCAAAATGGTATGGCGAATAGCATATTTTTTAGTGGCCGCTTGTGGAACTGATTATTAAAGCTATTAACTTAATTTATTGATGAAAGTAAAATGATTTTCAATAAAAAACATAGCCTATGTCCTTCCCAAGATAATATAAAAAGTATATGTCGAATTTTAGAACAATCGGTTCAGCAGTTTTTTCGGTTATCGTGTACAAAAAGAACACGCTTTTGTCTTTATAAATTAGTATTATATGATATGATATGATACGATATGATATTATATGATATTAAGTATGATATTAAGTATGATATTAAGTAGGATATGATATTATATTATATGATATTAAGTATGATATTAAGTAGGATATGATATGATAAGATATAATATTATATGATATGATATGTATATATATACATCTTCATCACTCTATAAAGGATGCCGAAGCAATAACAACAATTAAAAAGTAATGAAAACATTCTTTACTTATCTACATGCAATGACGTTTCGATCATCGTCCAGACGTTCGAGGGCGTGGGAGATTGTTTTGATTATTTCGTTCTGACTGGCGTCAGAGGCGGCGAAGTGGGCGTTTATTTTCTCTCTCCATAAGCGTTTGCATACTACTGGTGATTTCCAGTTCTTTTCCTAAGCATTTATCTTAGCTTAAAATTGGCCAAAATATATAGCCCGAATATAGCGTTAAGTGATTACCATCTGTTTCTGGCCATGTCGAACGCCCTTGGTGGTGTAAAGTTGGACTCAAAAGAGGCTTGTGAAAAATGGCTGTTGGAGTTCTTCGCAAATAAAGAAAGGTTTTCTACGAGAGGAGTATTATGAAGTTGCCGTCTAGAAGGAAATAGATTATTGAACACAACGGCGGATATTTGAAGTAAATTCGACCACTGTAACAATTTTTATAAAGCATTAGATGAAGAGCAAAAAAGCGGAAGGGAGTTATTTGACAACCAAATATGAGATTATTTTTCGTAAAGTAAAGAGATCAGAATACCAATACTGTTATATGCCGATGCATAGGCTCCTTAGAGTCTTGCGTGCGCGCTTCCGTAGAACACGGATAGCATTTCCGAACCCCCTCTCTCCGCCGCGGCGATTCCGGGCGAATCAGTGCTTGCGACCACCGGCGGAGCCTTACGGCGCCACCGGAGTCGCAAGCTCAGT
Source organism: Sycobia sp. Sy_11 (assembly GCA_018907035.1). NCBI lineage: Eukaryota > Metazoa > Arthropoda > Insecta > Hymenoptera > Epichrysomallidae > Sycobia > Sycobia sp. Sy_11. The sequence goes on along the minus strand of JACCIC010000137.1, from coordinate 767,633 downwards.
TGATATAAAAGAGAGGGCTTTCGGGATGAAAAGACAGAAAGCCAGCGGGACTCGACGGCCCATCCACTGAAAATAAACGAACTCCACTGTTAAATCGGACGTCTTATTATTCCCCCCTCCCAGACTCCATTCCACCGTAGGAGCGAAGCTCCCCCGCGCCGTACACGGCTTCAACAGGAGAGCGGAGCAGCGCCGCCGCACGAGTGGTGGCACCGAGGGAGAGACAGAGCGAGAGAGGGAGCTGCAGCGCCACCGCGCGCCACCGCTCCAATAACAGAGGGGCAGGCCGCCCCCGCCGCGCGCCCCCGCACGCACCGCCTGCGGCGGCTCGAGAGAGCGGTGACCGAGCCGCCGCCGCCGCAACTGCGAGCGCCGCCACAGCTGATCAAGAGCAAGGCCGGCGGAGGTCAGTACAGCTTGGGCCTTTGGCCCAAGCTGACCTTACCCCTTCTCCCTTCCCTCCTTCCCGGTGGTCTCTACTTCATCGGTCCTTCTCAGAACCGTCTCATGCGTAGGAGACAAGGTGAGCCACCCACTCCTCCTTCCCCCCCCCCGGTGGGTGGTGTCTCGCCCCGAAGGCCCTTCTCAGGGCCGTCCAGTCGTAGGGGACAGGGCGAGCCACCCACCTCCCACCTCTTCCTCCCTCTCCGTCTGCGGGTGGTGCCTCGCCATAGGCCCTTCTCAGGGCTGCCCTGTTCGTAGGGCGCACGGCGGGCCACCCACTCCCCCCTCTTCCTCCCCCCTCGACCTCCCGTCCACGGACGGCGTCTTGGTCTGATCCGGAAACCCGGATCAGACGGACGCTGTTCACGGTGCGGACTCCGGGCAGGGCACCCCTCCGAAAGGAGTTACGGGCTCAGCGCCCGGTAGCTCCTATTAGGAGCCGTGTCCAAGGCCTCCGGAGACCCACCGGCGCGACGGGACAGGGCGATCCTTCCCTAGCCTCCCACCCACGGGCTCGTCCGCGTCCGATCCGGATATCCGGATCAGACCGACACCCCCCGCGGTGCGGACTCCGGGCAGGGCACCTCTCTGAAAGGAATTACGGGTGGATACCCAGTAGCTCCGACTAAGAGCGGTGACCAAGACCTCCGGAGACCCACCGGCGTGTCGAGAGACGCGCCTGGGGGATCGTCGGAGGACGAGGCCTTCGAGGGGGGCTCTCCGAGGTCCGCATCCTTGCCCCTACCCCCTCCCTACGAACCGGCGGTCGTATCCGGTTTAAGGAATCGGGGTCGGGGCCACTTCGGCCTTAAAAGGGCCGACCATGGGGTCACTGAAGACATTTCTTCCAAAACCAGGAAGGAAAGATGACCCCAGAACGCTCTTGCGCTGACCGAGAACTGTAAGCAAGACGGCCACGCCGAAGGCCACGACGGAGGAACGAACGACAGCGTGCCAAGAGGAACGCACGACGCCGTCGGAATAGGCAAACAGCGCCGGAAGAAACGAGGGAGAATTTCTGGGAGATCGATTTAGATCTCCCAGATCTAGAGCTCTCGGAAGCCACGTCGGAGTACGAGGGACCGTCGAAAGCCTTACGGAGCGCGGTGGTAGTCCCAACCGCTCCAGAGGCCCTCGACGTATGGAGCGAGATCGGCGTCCGCCGTCCCACTCGGCCGTCGCTTATCGTTCCCCCTCCTCGGCCTCCTCTGGCGGAACTTCCCGGGATTCCGGCCACCTTCCGACTTCCCGACCGGAGTCTCTCGTCCATTCGGCGGCGCCTGAAGGGCAAGGGCCCCCCTGCGGCCTCGCGCATCGGCTTGGTAGAAGGAGGGATACAGCACCGTAGCCGAAGCGCCAGCCGGAGACGGGCTGCACGAACGCTCCGTCCGCCTCCGTTTGTGTCTCCTTACCGGACCCCTCCTCGGTACCACCCGCGCTGACACAACGAGAGGTGGCGATTTAAACGGCCCTTTTCAGGGCCAACAGACCAATTCACACGAGACCAAATTATTTCTTTTACCAATACCTCCAGACCCCCATCCTTTTCCTTCGTCATGTAACAATACGACTTGAAGATTATCATCCACTACATTTAAGAGAAGCGAATTTTGAAAGTTTGCCTATCATTATTTGAGTGTTTTTATTTTGAAACAACTAGCTTCTTACTGTATACTATTTTTTTTGTTTTTAGAAAGTTTTGACTAATATATTCCAAAGAAATTACGAATATTCTTTGAAAAGGTACAAAATTTGGAATAGCTTATTCAATTAAAAACTTTCATATTAAGGAAGTCAGCACAGAAGTTGAAAATAGTATTATTGGCTACAATAATGATATTAAGAAACAATTCAGAAGCCCATTAATAAAGGTTACTACTGTGTAAAAATATAAGTAAGACTATATTTATAATTTTTGAATTCTTTATTTATTCTGTGCGCATAAAATTTAATGTTGCTTCTTTATTGTATAATTTCAGACATTCTAAAAATTGAAGAGACAACTTTTCTTAATTCACAAAACACAAGCGTAATTATATGACGAATGAAGATACTTGCGTGAAATTTAGCACATGTAACTCTGAAACTACTATCAACTTAAAAATAAAAACATTTGTCTGAATCTATAAACTCGGGAAGTTTCATTTGTAAAGTCTTACTCATATTTGTACACAGTAGTATTAGTCATTTTAAAAAAGAAAATAGATATCAAAATTATTTAATTAGTAATATCATATATGAATATAAAATAGTCAAGAATTTTTTAAAAGAGAACTATATCATATTCCAAATTACAGATATATGAAATGTAAGAGTAACATCTGATAAAAAAGAATATATAATACAATTACTATGATGCTAGAGGATCACTTATTTACAAGAAAGTTCAAATCCTCATATTAATAGACTACATATTAATACACAGTTAATCGAAAAGTAAACTGAAAGAATTATTAAAAGAATGGAAAAATAACTCTTATATCAATCATAGTACATTTAAATATTTAAAATCCGAATTAGAAAAGTAGCTAAATGTTATGGGCTTCCAAAAATTCACAAAGAGCAATTGATCTGTAGAATAATAATATAATCTATAAATAAGAAATAATAAAATACAATATTGCTAGCTTTTTATCGAATATATTAGTTAAGAAGATGGGAAAACGAACTCTTATGTTAAAGATAGTTGGAGTTTTTATTAAACAGTTTAACATGATAGTCTTCCGAATAATAATAAGATGATTTCATTGGATATAGCACCTTTATTTGTGAATATAACTTTCGATTTATTTAAACAAATTATAGAAGAAAAATGAAAAAATATTAGTATATACACAAAATTAACAAAAGATGAATTTAATAAGGCAATGAATTTAGTCTTAAATAACACAATTTATTCTTTTCAAAAAAATTTTTATGAACAAAGATGCGGTTTCCAATGGGATCATTTTTATCATCGATCATTACTAATTTGGTGTTGAAAGAATTGAAGAATATTGCAAAGTGAAATTTTGAACCAATTCTCTATAAAAGATATGTTTACGTCTTTAAAATTATACCAGAAAGGTACGTAAACGACATAGTGGATGTCATTCCATCTATGATAGAATTAAATATACAAAAGAAATAGAAGTAAACAATGAATTGAGGTTTTTGGACATCAATGTTTTAAGAATTCATAATAACAGAGTAAAATTAAATTGATGTAGAAAACCAACAAGGTCAGCTAGGTTATTAAATTTTAACTGACATCATGAATTCAGAAATAAGATTGGTACTATAAAGGGAGTCATCGACAGAGCAATTAAATTATCGCACAAAGATTATCGCACATAAAATATCGCACAAACATTAAAAGATACTTTAAAATTAGATGAAGATATGTTCATTAGTAATTATTATTTAGTAGATCTCATAGTCAAGTTGTCCCTTGTTATCATAGAAAATATTTTATTATTATTTTTCTTATTTTATTAATATATTTTTTTTAATTTTTAATCTAATTTTATTTTATTTTTAATAGTATTGGGTGTACAAATAAGTTTCCGCTTTTTTTTTATAAAGAAATAAGAATTTATTGTATAAAAAAAGGTACAAATAATGTCATTCAAAATATTTCCCATCACTTTCTACTGTTTTTGACCATCTTTCGGGTAACAAGTGAATACCTCGTTTCAATAATTGCTCGTCTTTTGAGGCGATCCACGAATCGAGCCACGTCTTCAATTCTTCGTAAGAAATAAAGTGCTGCTCAGCCATTCTCCTTCTCAAATTCAGTGCTTCTTATGTTTCCTTTACGTTTTTTGCAACATGCCACCGAGCATTGTCATGCTGAAAAATGACTTTATCCTGCCTTTTAGTATATTGCGGACGTTTAATCTTCAATCTTCGGCTCAGTTACATTAGCTGTTGTTGGTAACGTTCCCCGGTGACGGTTTAATTGTGTTGGAGTAGTTCGTAATAGATTACTCCAAGCTGATCCCACCAAATGCACAGAATTAGCTTCTTGTCATGAATGTCTGGCTCAGCCATAGAAGTAGAGGTATACCCGGGTTTACCCCATGACTTCCTACCCTGTGGTTTATCGTAGTGAATAGCTTGCTGAGTCACTCCTAACTCGTGTGCAAGTTCTTCTTGTGTTTAACATGGTTCTTCCTCCAGTATAGCTTCCAATTAACATCACCATATGCTTTTATGCTTCAAAAAGGTTATACTCTTTACAGATGTCAACATATACTATACGACTTTTTACAGCTGACCATTTCGATTTTATCTTATTGGTGGCGCCATCTTTTCAAAACGGCGGAAACTTATTTGTACACCTAATGCACATTTTCTCATATATTTCTATGTACAATTTACAAATACAAATAGACGCGTACGTTTATGATACCTTGGCGGGCACCCACGACGTCTCGTTAGCTATCTGAATATAATAGGAACTGATTGAACTTTTTAAGTCAGCTGGGACCGAGTTCGATACATGGGCGGCTAACGATTCAATAATTCTTCCCTCGAACGTAGTAAAGAATGATGATGACAGGCTTCCGAAATCTATTGACGGGGTGACTCGGTTAAAACGTTAAAAATTTATTGGAATTCTATTGCGAATACATTTAACTTTAGCGCTATGAGTGATTAATCCCTCGAAAAATTTGATGAAAAGAAACGTGCTGTCAAATATGGGTTTTATTTTCGCTTCATTAGGCTGGTTACCCCGTTATCCATTGTAGTAAAGATTCTAATGCAGGACCTTTGGATCATTAAATCCGACTGGGACGCACCTCTTCCGCACGAGATTTATGATCTCTGGATTATATATTATAATACCTTAATAATACTACTTATGTTAAACATAGGTCAATGGCTTCGAATATACGAGAATCAAGCACGTAAACTCCACGTTTTCGGCGATGCATCTTCACGTGCATACACGACGGCCGTATATCTACGTGTACCAGAGTTGGCGGAGGGGGTGATTTTCAGTGTGCTTCTTAGCCGCTAAAACAAAGGTTTCACCGGTAAAGATCGTTAGCGTTTCCAAACTCGAACTATACGGTAAGACTCTGTTTGTAAACTTATACTACATTTCCAATACTTAGCTTTTATAAAGAGCCTACCGATTTACTTATGGACGAACAGCCAATTGTACTAAAAGGGTTACATAAGCATCTGTGTTCATGTAAAATATTTGTAGCAAACCAAGTGTCTCTAATCTAAGAATTACCAGCCGAAAGATGGAGAAATGTAGACATAAAGAAAAACCTCGCTGATATTGCCACATGAGGAACACGTTCGGACGATTTAAAATAGTTAAATTTATGGTGGCACGGTCCTAACTGGATTTCTTTAATCTTCGAGAATCGACCCAGTCGTTAATATTACGCACGTTCGCACGGAGATGAATAAGACAGATAAATTTACGCGCTTTTCGAATTGAATGCGATTAAAACGAGTTGCCGTGTACTGTTTTACGATCGTTGCTCAACTTACGTAGACGCAAAAACGGGTTAAATACACTATCAAGGACTCTCACCACAGAGGATTTAAGAGATATTTGCAATAGACTAATTCGTATAGCGTAGTTGCATGCATTCGCGAAAGAGGTCGATATCTTACGGACCGGTAAAAGCCTTTTGAAAAATAATCGAATCAGGAAATGCCTTTCTATACTAAACGAGAATGAGGGAAATTTACGCGTTGGTGTTCGGCTCTCACATGCTGATTTACCATATAATCGAATGCTCCCGCCGATATTGCCCCGTTTATCAGCCGTTTATTCGTAAAAGCTTAACATATGACCGATTTGCACGGATGACCAACGTTAAAATCTAATGTCGTATTGGAATAAACGTGGATAATATATAGAAAGTAAATAGTCAAATCGACTATCCATAACTGTATAAAGTGTTGGCGTATTAAACCCCGACTCGCTCAGCAACTAATGGGCGTTTTACTTGCGAGTCGAGTAACTCCAGCACGTCTCTTTAATACATTTGGCGTAGACTACAGAGGCTCTTTCCAAATCTGTAAAACGAAGGTCCATGGTTATAAATCCTATAAAGCATACTTTGTATTATTCGTATGCTTCGTAACGCGAGCAATACATTTAGAGATCGCAAGCGATTTCACTACCCCGTCGTTTTTAGTAGCATATCGACACTTCGTTAGTAGGAGAGGCATTTCTAAAAACTTGTATAGCGATATATCGATGACATTTCGAGAAGCAGATATTAAGCTAAGCAAAATGTTTCTCGTACTTCACAATTCTAGCTCTCCGTCTTTGGCACTATTCATCATTTTTATCCCGCAAATACTACAAATAACGTTTATCCCACAGACCACTTCTCATATTATAGTATCACTTAAAAAGAGCGCTCGGCGAGCACACGCTTATGTTGGAGGAGTTGAGCAAATAGAGCCATGCCTCAACTGCCGCCCATTCTGTCGTCTTTCTTCCGCTGTAGAAGATTTGATCGCAATGACACCTGCGCATTTTCTGATTGATCAAATCTCTGGACTCATACCCGATGAAGAGTGGCCGATCTTAGCAGAAAATCGCTTAAACAGGTTTCAATGAATGCAGCGAATCCGCAATCATTTTTGGAACCGATGGGCGGATGAATATCGACAGCAGCTACAAAAACAAGGAAACTAGCAATGACGTGACGAAGAATTTCAAACTGGGTCAAATTGTGTTCCTCGGCGACGACTAATATCCTCTACCTAAGTAGTCTTTGGGGCGAATAGAAAAACGCATGTCCCAGATGTTACAGTAAGTACTGTAAGCAGTACATTCAGGCGACATATTACTCGTATATGCCCCTTACCAGTTAATGAAGATAAGAATGCTTAGGTATAAGATGATTAACACCATCAGAGTTGTAAATTCATGCAACGGACGAAGACGGGCGGGGTATTCAGGCTATATGATCGCCAGCCTTAAAGAAGAATCACAATAGGTTGTAAATAGCCGATAGTTTTATGGCCTGCATTACAGAAAAGAAAATTTTGTGAGAATATCGGGCATAGGCTCTGCGATACTGAGATCAAGATTTAACTACCTACGATTTTTTCTCTGCCTATGCGCCCGACTGAAAGCAGTGACGATAGATCATTACTCACATTGTTTTTAGCTCTTGAGTGAGATCTGCGATTTTTCATCAACTCCTTAATCTATGTTTAAATATATAGATATTTGTTTTTATAATTCTTGTGTGCGCGTGTGTCGGCGTCGAAAGTGCGTTGAGAAGAGCAGAGCAAGGCCCAGCAATTGGTCGTGGAGACAATCCCATAGAGAGAAGGTTTTCCCAGCGGCATTCGTATCCAGTGGCCGCCGTTATACTTCAGAGATCCGCCTCCTGAAGCTGTCTGCTTACGGCAAGAGTATTCAATATGTAAGTGTGATTTGTAAGAATAGTATTGCGTTTTTATTTTATAAGCGACTGTGTTGTTTGCGTATTATCAGACTAATTGCGTGTATTCGCTGGTAATCTACTTGTAATTAATTTAACGGATTTTTCCTCCATTCAATGAATAGAGGTTTTTTATGCCTTGCGGCATTGTGAATTAAATACACATTTTTATTTCTAATTTCTGTCTTAGTTAATTTTATGCTATCCTCCGAATACTCACTCTAATCATGATTTAATTGCATATGAATGAATTCATCATTATTTTAAAATTATTTGGAATGATCTATAAGGTATATAATATTTTCATGAAATGTGATCATCATTAGTTTTTAAAAAATCTTTCAAAAAATGACCTTTAGAAATAAATGAAGTATTCATTAAATTTATATTCAGCAGTGTAGGAGTTAAATCTAAAACGTAGAAAATTTTAGGCTTTTTGTTTTGAATTTTCATACAATTAAATTTTAAAGAGCTAAAAAATTATTTTTAGCTTAAATTTCCTTAAATAAAGATACGTTACCTAGAACGTTTACGGCATCTCTTGCAGTTAGATCGGTTGTATCGTGCGATGCTGTATCCAATATTAAACCAGCTTTCGTCGAATCTGCAAAAATCCTAATGTTAACCATTTTACATAATTTTTATTTTACAAATATTAAAAATAGAATGGTATTGAAAATGAAATAACTCAAAATAATTGGAATTATTTTACAAATTTTTTAAGAGCGAAACTCAAAATATAATTAATTAATTGTTAAATATATTTATCATCACTGAGAAAAAATATTTTGATTCAGGAAAAAATTATTATTACAAATTTCTTTATTGATGATGAATGAACAAAGTACGTATAACTTCTTCCAATATTTCTTAATCTAAAGAAATACGTACTTAAGGTTTATCCTTTTGTCATTTAACAAAAAGATCTACTTGCAATAAGAAAACAATTACTTAAATTAAAAATTATTAATTAAAGATTAAAACTTAAAAATTATACGTATCTCCAATGTGCTTACTTAAATGAATAAATCTTTTGATCTGTCTTACAGTCTTTATACAATAATATATTATATTGATATAATAATAGTCAGACTGCCCTTGTTTCTAATCATCCCCGAAGGATTTGAAATAAAGATTATTAGGTGTACAAATAAGTTTCCGCCGTTCGAGGGAAGAATTATTGAATCGTTAGCCGCCCATTTATCGAACTCGGTCCCAGCTGACTTAAAAAGTTCAATCAGTTCCTATTATATTCAGATAGCTAACGAGACGTCGTGGGTGCCCGCCAAGGTATCATAAACGTACGCGTCTATTTGTATTTGTAAATTGTACATAGAAATATATGAGAAAATGTGCATTAGGTGTACAAATAAGTTTCCGCCGTTTTGAAAAGATGGCGCCACCAATAAGATAAAATCGAAATGGTCAGCTGTAAAAAGTCGTATAGTATATGTTGACATCTGTAAAGAGTATAACCTTTTCGAAGCATAAAAGCATATGGTGATGTTAATTTGAGTGAGAGAATTTGTCGGGAGTGATTCCAAAAATTTAAAAGTGGCGATTTTGACGTGGAGGACAAAATACGCAGTGGAAGGCCCAAAGTGTATGGTGACACCGAATTGGAAGCTATACTGGAGGAAGAACCATGTTAAACACAAGAAGAACTTGCACACGAGTTAGGAGTGACTCAGCAAGCTATTTCACATCGTCTCAAACACTTGGGTATGGTCCAAAAGCAAGGAAATTGGGTTCCTTACGAACTGAAGCTAAGAGATTTCGAGCGTCGCTCATTCGCTTGCGAACAATTGCTCAAAAGGCAAAATCGCAAAGGATTTCTACATCCAATCGTGACAGGAGACGAAAAGTGGATTCACTACGATAAACCACAGGGTAGGGAGTCATGGGGTAAGCCCGGGTATACCTCTACTTCTATGGCCAAGCCAGACATTCATGACAAGAAGCTAATTCTGTGCATTTGGTGGGATCAGCTTGGAGTAATCTATTACGAACTACTCCAACACAATTAAACCGTCACCGGGGAACGTTACCAACAACAGCTGATGTAACTGAGCCGATCATTAAAGATTAAACGTCCACAATATACTAAAAGGCAGGATAAAGTCATTTTTCAAAATGACAACGCTCGATCGCATGTTGCAAAAAACGTAAAGGAAACATAAGAAGCACTGAATTTGAGAAGGAGAATGGCTGAGCAGCACTTTACTTCTTACGAAGAATTGAAGACGTAGCTCGATTCATGGATGGCCTCAAAAGACGAGCAATTATTTAAACGTGGTATTCACTTGTTACCCGAAAGATGGTCAAAAGCAGTAGAAAGTGATGGGCAATATTTTGAATGACATTATTTGTACCTTTTTTTATACAATAAATTCTTATTTCTTTATAAAAAAAGGCGCAAACTTATTTGTACACCCAATACTATTAAAAATAAAATAAAATTAGATTAAAAATTAAAAAAAAAATATATTAATAAAATAATAAAAATAATAATAAAATATTTTCTATGATAGCAAGAAAAACGCAACAATAATTTCAGTATTATGAAAAATACATATGCTGAAAAATGTAGAACCATAACTCAAATCTCAGAACCAAATGTACTTTTCTTTTTCTATCATTTTCCGATCACATTCTTTCATAATATATCACATATTCTTAACCAATTGTTATCTAAAATAAAATCAGAATTATATAAAATAAACCTAGACATGAGTAATTGGAGAGAAGAAATAGAAGTCCGATCCCCCTCGATCAGTAACAAATTAACTTTTAAATTTGAAAGTTTCAAAAACAATAAAAATTAAACTTGTCATTTATATACATGTTAAATAAGAATTATATTAATTTATCCACGTATTACCAACTATATTCATAAGAAATGAATTTTAAACTTTGTTTGGGCCATTCTGTATATGCAGTGTCACTCCTGAATTAAGCTGTTCTCAATTACTTCAGCTTACGAAAATAATCATAGATAGAAATAGTCTTACTACTTAATGTACCGACAGGAATTGCAATTTTATATATTAGTATTATAATATATATTATAATATATATTATATTATATATAAAAGTAATATTTTACTTGTTAAAGTACAATAAATAAAAAACTTTAATTCTGCTTATGTCGACTGTAGTTAGATAAATTAATAAATATTTTCATTAGTCTTACAGTCCAATTAAATAAATTAAAATTAATACATAACAATATCAATATTTATTTATATCAATACTAATACATCTCAATATATAATTAATTGGAAATTCTACTGACAGCCTGACTGTCCTTATTTAAATTCATCCCCGTAGACTAATCTGTCATAAAAATATATTAGCTGAAAAAATTCTTTATTAGTGAAGTGCAATCTGTCTGTCCCCACCAGCATTATCCAATTGAAGAATGAATCAGGTTGTCGAGCGTTTCGAGTTCTTAACGGCTCCTCATCGGGGACTAAACTCAACCTTATATTAATATTCTAATATATATATACCCCTATCTCCAACAAACTAAAAATTTAGTAATTTGAATACACAATTCCCCTTCCACACAAAATGCTCAAAACTAATTCATTTAATAGAGAATAATAAATGTTATCTACTTTAATTGACTCTAACATTAAATTCACATTATTTCAATTCTTTGAAATGTGAATACTTTCAAGACTCTCCCTTTGGTACTTATTACTATGTAACGTTCCTGTCCCCCTCGGGATAGCCTACGCGGTATCTTTCCAGGGTAGTTTGAGAGGGGAAGAAGTTTTTCGGGATCGGACGGCTGTTTTCGGAAAATAATTCTACTAGAACACAGTATATTTTTTATAATAGTAAAATATTAATTTATTTGTCAAAATGAGTCAGCTCCTCTATTTACAGGATTCTGTAACAAATAAATATAAACACAAAAATAATTAATAACGGTAATCTACAGCTAGATCTATATATTTATTTAAACTAATTTTGCGCTATTTTCCGCAATGTCTCTAATATCCGGCGTTAATTACCGCACGAACACCCGGTGTTATTTTTCACGCGGGGAACTAATGAAACGAGACAGGTTGATTTTAAATGAGATAAAAATAAGGAAAACTTAACTCCGCTGGTCTTTTGAGGAGCGCCTCGCAACCAGGATCAAGAGCTAAGGGGAGGGTTTCTAGTCGGGATAAGTAAACTGCTGGTCTTTTGAGGAGCGCCTCGCAACCAGGATCACGTTTACTTAAGGATAGGTAAAATTATTAGCCGTCTGTCTTTTGAGGAGCGCCTCGCAACAGAGATCAAGTTAATAATTTCGGAGAGGATTTTAATGTCAGGATTAATTCGAGCTCTGGAAAAGTTCTAGCTCCGGGAGGAGTTCGTGTGAAACAACTTCGGGGCAGTTGGTTCACCGGGCGAACTGTCGATTTTGCCTTTTGCAGGCCCTTTTCTAATAAAATAATCGGATAATTCCGTCGCCGCTCGTTTAATTTCGGACGAGGCACCGAATTATAATAATTATATTACTAATAATAATAATTACAATAATAATAATTACAATCAATAATAATTATAATAATTATTGCTTTATATTTTGTTATTATTTGCAACCGGTGTGCTGCGCACAGTAATAGTATACATGTATACAAGTTTAAACATTTATATATATATATTTCTATATTATGCGTACATTAAGTCATTTGAATGAATTAATTTAATTAAATACAGCGGGTGCATTCGTTTTCGGACAGACGTTGTATATACTATAATTCGCGCGTTCGCTACATTCGTTACGACTCAGGCTGTTTAATGAGAGCGTATAGTAGTTTGCGTGCGGCACGTATTAGAGGAGATAGCGGCCGCCGGTCTAATACATTGAACGCGCTCTCTCTTGCCGCGCGCAGTGTATCCCCTCAACGGCATACTCTGTACTTAGCTTAGTAGTAGAGAGAGAGAGACTAGATATCGCGTTCTCTCTCTACTTGTTCGAGGTTCGGCAGTTGCGACGACTACCTTCCCCAGTAGTTGTCGCGACCTTTGCCCGGTTTTCGGTATTTATTCTGTGTATACGCGAGTTTTAATTTTATAATTCTAGAAATAATATATTTAATATATTATTTCTAGTGATGTTAAATATTATTTCTTGTGGCGATTATACATCTAAGTCCGTGTATGTATGTAAAGTACATCCACCAAATTAGATGTAACACCATCTCAATCATTTTAATTTTAATGCGTGTGCGCGGTATATTTCGTGTAGTAAATTCTTCTCAAAGTTGCAACTAATACCATGTCCCAAAATATCCACATTCACAAAATCAAAAGAATGTAAAAACTTCAAACAATGTTCTTTTAAACCAGAAGTAATATGTGAACTGCGTAAATTATATTTATGTTCATAAATTCTCTTTTTAAAATATCTATTTGTTTGTCCAATGTAGCATTCATTACAATCCATAAAAATTTTGTAAACAATTCCAGATTTTAAACATTGATGATCCTTATCCTTGCAACTATTGAATAACTTATTTAAATTATTACAATTTTTAAAGAAAATTTGAATGTTATATTTCCAAAAATTTCTTTTAATTCTTTCCGACAATCCTTTAACATATGGTAAAACTATAATTTTGCCCTTACTAACATGAACTCTTACATTATGTCTATTTTCGGTATTATAAATTTAGTGGACGAAATGGTGGATGTTTTCAATTCTGTATATGACAGAATGAAATTTACAAAGGAGATTGAATTTAACAATTAGTTGAATTTTTTTGGAAATCAATGTTTTTAGGTATAATAATAATAAAGTGAAGCTTAATTGGTATAGAAAACCTACTTGGTCAGGTAAGTTTTTAGATTTTAATTCACATCACCAATTCGGAAACAAAATTGCAGCATTAAAGGGTGTCATTGACAGAGCAATAAAATTGTCACATAAGGATTTTAGACAGAATAATTTGCAGATAGTAAGGGAAACTTTCATTAATAATGGATATCCAAATGAATTTCTTAATAAATTAATTGCAGAGAGATAGTTTGACATGTGTAATACCGGAAATAGATACAATGTAAGAATTGATGTTAAATTATTGTATTACCATATGTTAGAGGCTTGTCGGAAAGAATTAAAAGAATTTTTCGGAAATATAACATTCATGCTTTCTTTCAAAATAGTAATAATTTAAATCAGTTATTTAACAATTGCAAGGATAAGGATGATTTATGTTTAAAATATGGAGTTGTTCACAATTGGACAATGGACATTGGACGTTGAATGCTATATTGGGCAAACAAGGAGATATTAGAAAAAGAGAATTTATGAACATAAATATAGTTTACGTAGTTCACATATTACTTCTGGCTTAAAAGAACATTGTTTGACGTTTTTACATTCTTTTGATTTTGTATATGAGGATATTTTGGAACATGGTATTAGTAATAAGTACAAAAGGGAGAGTCTTGAAAGTATTCACATTTCAAAGAATCGAAATAATGTGAATTTAATATTAGAGTCATATAAATTAGATAACATTTATCATTCTTTATTAAATTGATTGGTTTTGAGCATTTTGTGTGGAAGGGGGATTGTGTATTCAAATTACTAAATTTTTAGTTTAGTGGGGATAGGGGTATATATAAAATAGAATATTAATATAAGATTCAGTTTAGTCCCTGATGAGGAGCCGTAGCGATGGACAACCTCATTCATTTTTCAATTGGGTAAAGGTGGTGGGGACAGTCAGACTGCATTTCACGAATAAAGAACTTTTTCAGCTAATATATTTTTATTTTAGATTAGTCTACGTGGGGTGAAATTAAACAAGAACAGTCTGACTATCATTATAATTTTCAATTAATTATATATTGATATGTATCAGTATTGATATAAATATGTATTGATATAGTTATGTATTAACTTTTATTTAATTGGACTGTAAGACCAATAGAAATATGTATTAATTTAAATAAAAAACTTTAAGAGTACTGCATACCGCGATCCCAGCGCCACGATTAACTATTAAAATGGAAATGAAAATGTGTAAATCGTAGATTTCGTTTTGCGTCCTCATTTTACATTTTTACAATGTTGAAACAAATTTTATACGAATCTTTGAAAAATTCTACAACCGGGATATCCCATACTGCTTGCATAATATGTTTCAAAGTTAGTTTAACAAAATAAGAAAATTTGTGTCTAACTGTCGAATGCACTGAAGACATCGCCGCTTTGCAGTAACATCAAATAACAATAAATATTATAAATTTTATACGTATAGTACAGATCAAACTTGGAGAGCCCCGGATGTAGAATTGAATAATGAATCGAATGAACTTTTTTTCATCTTTCTATTCATAGAATTATACGATTCACGAAATATACGATTTTATTAGGGTTATAATTCAAGTTGTCAATTCTATAGATAAAAAAGTGAGAATTTTAATTTCTGATTTTTTGAATAGGTGGTGCTGAAAATATTCAATGCCGTACAAATCGAATAAAGAATTATGAAGTCTGGTTCTTTTCCTAACCTAAAGAATATATAATATTTATATAGACAAAAATGTTATTATTGCATACGCAGAATTAATATTTATATACATGCTAAAAATTTTTTATTAAATAAATCGTTTCTTATGACAACTAAACTCATATGAAATTCCCAAAATTTCAAACATGTTTATTTTTTTTTGTAGGATAGTCTTTTAGCTACAATTAAAACTCATAATTTTAGGAGGAAATTAGAGTTTTGAATTTTCACAACGTGTCATTGATGCATTTGAGTTGTTACTTCTATATGCACCCCTATTAGATAAAACGGATAAGAAAAAGTAATGTGAAAACGATATATAATTTTTAATTCAAATATAAAATATCATAACACCATAATTATTTTGAAATGCAGAAGAGCATGATTGTGTATTTCTAGTACTGACTTTTGTATATGGAGTAAGTACAGCTCCTAAATTAATATATTATATTATAAATATTTAAATATATAGTTATCTATATAAAGCAATTTTTTAATTTATTCTTATATTACAGATCATTATACAGTGATTGGCACTTTGTATAATTTATACAATTTATATAATAAACAACTTTTATAGAAATTTTTGTAAGAAAACTGTTACAGATTCAAATATTAAAATAAATTTTAATGAGTAACACTATTTGACAATAGCATTTATATATTAGAAATTAATATCTTTTTCAATTACTATCTTTTCAATAGTTTCATTACTATCTATTCAATAGGTAATTATAAAAATTTTATTTTAAAATCTATTCTTGTACGGTTAAAGTTTTCTTTAGTATTTCATATATTGTAATTTTTTGGAAGTCAATATGCAAAATACAAAAGTTATACCTATATTGCCGCCAAAAATATCACAATATATAAAACAGAAATATTGTTTGTAAATATATATATATATATATATATATTGTAACGAGGCCGCAACCGAAATGTGACTCGTTAGCCGTGGTGTGTGTGTCGAACGTAAACACTGCACGACCTCGACGCGCCGGCCGGCCGGCGGTGGAGAGCAGAGCGGGGAGAGCGAACATTCGTCGCGGAGAGGCGGATAAAAAAGTTTAGTCTCGTCTTGCGTTATACGAGGAGAGCCACGTGCGCCCGAGTCGTAAAAAACGAATAAAGCGGGGTTTTGTATACGCGCTTCAGACGCTCTACGGAGGAAAGAAAGACTTTGCAACAGGTTCCACACTATCTGCAGCGGCGCGTCCCGAGTCGGTGAACGAGAGGAGTACGCGAAACCGAGGGGATCGTCCGCGGGAGCCGACGACTGTTGGCATCACCGCAATCGTGCAGGAGGCCCTGCAACTCCCGCCGTCGCCCAGCACCTGCCGCGCTAGTATCCACGTATGTTCCGTGTCTGCGCAGACGGTGTAGGCGGATCGCTGCCGTCTGTTGCTCGCGTGTGTTTGCGCGTGCCGTCGTGCGTCAACGTGCGTACTCCTGGGGGACACCCCGTCGTGAGTACAAACCGATTAGTTTATGCGAGTGCGCTCTTACGAGGCGCTCCGCCAGCGGGCGGACGAGCGTGCGTGAGAGAGAGAGAGAGAGAGAGAGAGAGAGCGTGCGCGCGTATTGCGGCTGGCGGAATTTCGCGGTCGTTATTGCAGGAGCACAAGCCTCACGGCTTTTAATATTGTAATCCGGAAGATTGTCGCGCTAGAAATAAATCTTATACTTGAAAAGGATGTTCGCGTTTATTTCTGTGTTTTTTTCCTCGCTGTCAGTCTGTACCTTCCCTGTTCATTTTCCCGCATCGCGCTGATATTGCGCGCAGGATCCACCGGCCTCCGCAGGCACGGCGAAGAGCTTCCGCCGTGCGATCTGAGCTTGTTGCGGACGCGGTGCTCGTTGCCAGAGCACCGCACACGAGACAAGTAAGTAGGCTTGTGCCTTCGCTAGTCGATTTTTTTTGTTGTAATGGGCTGGCGCGTCGCGGCACGCCGAGACTGTACCGCCGACGGGCGCTTATTCCCCGGTGAAAAGACGAAGGAACGTGGGGTGCGTGCGGGCCGTACGGGAGCGGCCGCGTGTCGATGTTCGAATTGGAGTTCGCATGATCGAATCCACCCCGTTACAATATATATATATATATATATATATATATATATATTGTATTTAAATAATTATAATGTAGAGTATGATATGCCATTATATTTAGAAGCTCTACTTGCTCCCTATGTAAAAACTAATGTTATTAAATATACAATCATACTGTTCTACTTACTTTCCCAGAAGATAGTCATTTTATATTTTTCATTTAAAGTAAAAATTATATATTCTTCCCATTTTAATTTTTCACTATTTTGCATATTAGACATCTTGGAACTAAAATAATAGCTATCTTGATTGCATTAACATCAGATTATATCTATAACATTAATATTATCACTTACATTTATTATTACAATTATATTACACTTTCAACAATCAAACCCCCCTTCAAAACTTTAATTTATCTTTTTTTTTTTTAATTATTTATATTTTAAATGGCCCTTTAAAATTAAAAATAAAGACGGCCATACGTATTATACGATTTTTTTAATTATTAATAAGTAATAAATTAATATGTTTGCACTATTATCTTATTTCTATTTTCTTTACATATAAGAATCTTATTATATAAATATAAATACTTCATACCCTCGTATGCCACTCTGGGGAAGGGAAGATAAAGCTAATTCTCTTTTGGGAGGCTTTACATTTTTAATGAATTTATTTAATAATTTTTTTCTTCAAAAATAGCACCTGAAATTATAGATTATTGTCTATCACTTGTACATTGAAATATAAAATAAGCGAACTTATTTGAATTTCGGGTGCCCGTCATGTCTCGTCTGTATATAACTGTTTGTCTGTACTTTTTTTAAGAAATATAAACTGATATAAATTATATATATATATTAATTTGCCATTAATAATTAATAATTTCTATTGAATTATTGTTTACATGTTTATTTAATTAATCATTAAATTATAATTATTATTTAAATAAAATTTTAATTAGCTATTATTTTTAATTCATAAAAAGTTAACTCTGGAGATAATTAACATAATAGGAGAGAAAAGAATAATCCATCAGTATACATCACCCAGAATTGTATCAAAACCCATCTCCATTCAACAGGTAATTATTATGTTGATACCTGCATTATATATATATATATATATATATATATATATATATATATATATATATTGTGATGCGACGAATTACGACCACCTCGAAACAAAAATTTAAATTGTTATAGGATTACAAATCGTTCGCGCACACACACAAAAAAAAATTTTTACTTTCACCTACTCATCTCTATCTCCTCAGGGGAGGTCCCGCCAGCCTGAAAAAGGAGGAGAAAATATATCGGGGAAAAGAAATATGCGTCCGATATCGATTTCACTTAACAACGTTTATTTGATCCAATCGTTTCCGCTATTACACAAAGTACTTGACACTCGGTCTGCGCGCTCCGACACCCTCCCCCCGACCGCGATCCGCGCCCCGACGTGCCTACCGAACTTGGACTAACGGGGGAGAGGGAAAGACGGAAAGGAGAGAGGAACACAAAAAGAAAGAAAAAAGAATATAGAAGGAAGAACAACAACAAACCACCAACTACGATGGCGCTCACTGGGTGCGCGCGGTCCTCTGTTCCTGACGTCCATGGGCTTGCCATCGGTGCCGGCGTTACGCGTCCTCGAGGATGAAGGCAGCGCCGGCGCTGCTGGGGCCGCTCGAACTCTTCGTTTCGCGTCTGCCTCCGAAGGCTTTCTCCCCGTTAGCTCTCCCTGCTGTCTCCTCTTCTCGCCCAGCTCACGATGTCTCCTTTTTCTTCTTTCTGCTTTCTTTAAGCTTTATCTCTGCACTTTGCTCTGCTTCCTCTCTCTCCGACTTCACCTCGCACCTTTCCGCACGGCCAACGTTATGCCCTCCGCTACCTCTCGTTCTCTTTCTCTTCTTCTTTCGCGACTAGCGTGCTCGATGGTTGAGCGCAGAGTCCCGCGCATCTCTCGTTCGCTGGGGAAGAAGGACGGGTTAAGGGGGGGGGAAGTTCGGCGGCGGCCGGCGACGGCCGACCGCGGTCGTGACGTGCCGAATACGTGCTTACACAGAATCGGTTTGATGAATTTACGGATATGAATTTTAAATTACCGTCTAATATTTTTTTCTCTAGAAATTTACAGGTTTAAAACAAATTTTCTCGTTAGATTACTAATAAAAAAAATTATAATTATAGTTTGTGCCCTTGTAACAATTTTTAAATAAAAAAAAAGTATAACAAATCGCTAGATTTCATAGTTAGATATACTATTCTTATGTTACTTCTATTATCTTTAATTATTTCTATTATTTTGTTCTTATTATTTCTAATTTATGCTTATTATTTATTTATTCTTATTAACTAATTTATGCCTATTATTTCTAATTATCTCTATTATCTATTACTATATCTCGAATATATTCTTTTTATTTATTCTTATTAACTATTTTATGTCTGTTATTTCTAATTATCCCTAATTTATGCTTATTTTAATTTATGTCTATTATTTCTAATTATCTATTACTATGTCAAACTAATGCAGTGGTATATAAAGAAGGAGAACTTATAATATGTGTACAAAATAACATTTTAAAATAATCTTTTGCCATTGTTGTTAATAGTGAAGTTCAATAAACTCCTATTTTCTTCAGCAATGTACGTAACAATCTGATGCATTGCTCCGGCTCCATGGTGAGCCGTCGAATTGTCATATAGAAATTATATGTGCCGACAACACAAGGGAAATACAAGCGAGCAGCATTTATATTTGTTCGCGTAAATAATCACAGAACAAGTTTAGAACAATAGCAGAAATTTTAAATATCGTATAGAATAGGTTTGCTGCTTAAATTAAGAATATTTCTTTCAAAGGATATAATGTTCAGCAAAACCAAAAAAAAAAGAAGCCAAAGATAATTGCAACTTGTTTTTCTTTTTTTCCTTTTTTTTTTATTCGATCAATCAACTATCAATTTTATAGCCTTTCGTTTCTCAAAGTAAGATAAAGTACTTGTACTTTTGCGCTTCTTTATTTAGCTTCAGCTTGCTTGATTATCTATAATTAATGTGTCAGATCAGTTTCAACAAAACAAAAGAACCTTTTCTAATAATAATTTCTGATTGTTTATAAACTTTTTATACTTGATTTGATTGTTATTTATAATGAAATTCGTTGAATCTCCCTGGAGTTCTCATAGACTTCACGCAATCACACAATTTACATATTCACATTCATTTACTTTTCGTGCTTTCTTTCGAATAATTTCAATAATTTTGTACAAAACACAGAGATTCTTCTCTAATATTACATAATTGCAAAGTATTTTTTTGTTATTTATCGTTTTATGTGCCCTATTACTTGTATTCAAATTCAGTTTAAAGTTCAAAAAGCTATTGCTTAGTACAAAGAGAGACAGTTATACTATGCTTATGTTGAAAGATTATTTACTTGCATTGCGTGTATGTTATTTCTGCATAATTGAAACACGAATGGCGAAGGGCGAGGAAATGCGGTTTGACACAGCCAGTCGAGAATATTATTTCATTCGTGTTCATTTCTTATTTTATCATTTATGTACATCTATCTTTACAAGAAGAAATAACACTCAATTCACCAAGTATGTGATTTTATTATACACGTGGTACATTTAGCCAACTATGGCGTCCGCCATCTTACGCGTCATTCTCGCATCCGCGCTCACCGAAAAACCCCCGCTTCCCCTTTTGGTGGTCGTCGCTACATAATTTTTCCCCGCACCCGTATTATTAATACAGTTACGACCGACATTGTTCGTCGGCAACTTTCCATTTCATGACTTACGCCGCGTGCCAAGTTCGAATTAACCCGGGAGTATATCTATCTATCTATCTATATATATATATATATATATATATATATATATATATATCCCCGTCGGTAGTTCGGTGCGGCGCCGCTACGAGCGTTGGCGCTGTCGACCGCTTCTTCTCCGCGGCGGCTTTCGCCTTCTTGCTGGCCGCTACTTCCAGTGCGGCCGTCTGCTGAGCGGACGGCGCACACCGTATATCTCCGGCTTTTACTAATTCTTGTGTGCTTTCAGCGTTTCCAAGCGCCCTTCCTCCATTGTTGACCTGATGCTGCTCAGCTCAGTGTGTGTCTCTTTGTTGCGGCATTTTTCATCAGCGTGTTGCTTCCTCGTGTTGATTACGATAGCAGCCCGTGAGGCGTCTGGTATGCCGCATATAACCTAGTGCGGCCACGTGTTTTCGAATCTTCTACTTCCCGCTTGCAGCATCCGCATGGCTTACGGATCTCCGCCACGTATGAAGTGTCTTTCGTTATTTTATTTTATGCTTCCCTCTGACCCCTTCCTTACTTCCATGTATCTGTCTTTCTTTCTCTCTCTACAGTTCTCTACATGCTACTCTGTTCATCTCTACAGCCATATCTATCTATCTCTCTCTATCTCTCTGTGCCTGCATTTAATTTTCAGGCATGTACATTGTATCCTTTGTTTCAAATTTTCTGTATATAATATTCTCTGCATGTGTATACTTGCATGCATGTAAACATAACCTGCATCTCCCTCTCTCTCTTTCTTCTCTGCATGCATTTGATCTCATGTAGGTTACTATGATCTGCCTCCTCTCTCACTCTCCTCTATCTGTCTTCCTTCTTAATATCCAGGACTTCATTTCCATCTCTTTTTCTCTATATATTTTTCTTTATGTCTCTACATACTTAATTTTCCTTTTATCTCTTTCCTGCTATCTTTCTGTGTTTATCTCCCTGCATACGTGTAACTTTCTCTCTACTTCTCGCCTTCTATCATTCCTTTACTTGTCTGCATGCGTATGTTTTTTAACTATGTGTCTCTTTCTATCTTCCTGTACTGCTATGCATATTTTTGCCTTTTTATTTCTGTCCTTCTATCGTCCTATATCCATCTGCATGCGTATATTTCTCTCTTTCTTATATATGCACTCTACTTGTTACATGCATATATGTAACTTTTCTCGCTACTTCTCACTTCCTACATTTCCTTTACTTATATGCATGTATATTTCTCTCTTTCTTCTATATGCACTCTACTTGTTGCATGCATACATGTAACTTTTCTCGCTAATTTTGCTTTTACCTTTTTATTTATTATTCTTTTCATTTACAGGTTGTAGGCTGCTGCAATTTCCATTGCATATTATCGTAGAAAAACTGTAAGACCGATAAAATTTTTTATCAATTTACAGCCGAATTCTCTATCTTTTTAGCTGAAGCATTTGCTTCAGATATGCTAAATACGTCTTCGTATCAGATTTGCTCAATCCACTCGACACAGCTCCATCTTTATATATATGCGGATTCAAAATGTGTATTAAATTCATTGCACAATCTCAGCGCCAATAATAAGTATTTAATGAAATGAATTATAAACTCATAAAATTCAATAAATCAAGAAAAGAAATTAAAATAGAAGTCTTAAGGACATCTGCTCATTCAAACAGCACTGAAAATCGTATTGCTAGTAAAGCATCCAAAGAAGCAGTTCTAATACAGCATAAAAAATAAAATATAACTACGTCGCAAATATGTTAAAAAAGAATGGCACTACATGTGATAGAATATATTGTAATAACATGTGGATAGAGACAAAAAACACAAATACAAACAATAAAGACAAATTTTTCGAACTAAGTTAAATTTTACAATAATAGTTATTTATTTTTGAAAGTTCTTAATATTCTAAAAAACATATCAAAGTTGCCTAGTTATTTTGCTTTTCTTAAATATTTTATTATAAATGTATACATAGTCTCTGATTTTATTTTTTAAGTAGTTAAAAATTGAATAAATTTTTATTATTTATTGCACCAAATTTCCGAATCTAAAATTTATGTTCCTAGAAAAAAGTTCTATTTTCGTAACATAGATGGGGGCTACGCCAAAATTTTAAAACCAAGCCAAATAGAACCTAAACTCGCAAGTGCATGTATCTGTACCGCGTTAGAGGTACGTTGCTCCGAAATTTTTCATCCTAAGAAACTAATTTTTGGATATAAGAAAAGAATAAACTCAGAGCAAATAAGTTTTAATGGACGTATATTTGCTATGTTTATATATGAGATTTGAACTTTTCAGAGGCTACAGAAGAACTGTCGAACTATAAGAAGAGTCCTTTACAAATTACCTCGTTCGTAGCCCTTTTACAACATATCGCAGGTTGAATTTTAACACTAATTACTACAACAATTGGAAAAAAATGAGGGGAAAAGGAAAAAAAAGAGATAGAAGGAGAACAAATTCTAAATTTATTATACCTAATATATAGTTAATATATAGTTGAGATATATTTGACATATAAAGAGATCAGTAAACCGGTCGGTGAGTTGTACGTCCATTAGTACGGACAGAACTCAGGATTACAGTGATTGAACATCGTCGGGTTATGATTTTCCAGCGTCGTGCAATGAGGTTGGTGAATTTTTCTTTGGTATTTATCTTCGGGTTTCATTTCATCATAGTTTTTCTTTACTGATTTCATTTATTATCACATTTAGAAAATAAAAGAAATCTCAATTTAGTATTATGAAATGTGATAGAGAGAAACAAACACAGAATATAAATTATAAGAGTAACAAGCGCGTACACAGCTTTTTATAGTCGTTCCTCTTGTTCTTCTGAAGGTGGCGCCCTTCTTGCTTTGTCTCTCTACTATACTTATACATTTTTCTCTCTCATACCCTGTGGGATCGGATTCGTGCGTTAACATATCGCGGGTGTCTATTAGGTAGGTGTAGTATATAATTTATTATAATTTTATATAATTTAATAAATAT
The DNA here is from genome assembly GCA_018907035.1 of Sycobia sp. Sy_11. Lineage (NCBI taxonomy): Eukaryota > Metazoa > Arthropoda > Insecta > Hymenoptera > Epichrysomallidae > Sycobia > Sycobia sp. Sy_11. The sequence goes on along the minus strand of JACCIC010000137.1, from coordinate 743,393 downwards.
AAAATTTATTTTCTTATTTAATTAATTAGATTAAGATAGTTTTTTTTGTTCAAACTCTTAAGCAGAGCCTGAGCCTATTTTCCTCTTGTAAAAGTGGAATAGGCAGTGTTAAACGTGGTTTCTTCCTGGGCTTAAAATATATGTTTTTAATTATTGTATTTGTTATTTGTTTTATTTATTTCTTAACAATTTTGTTAATTGTTTTTTATTCTATTTTATCAGATTAATAATATTAGGATATAGTAGGAAGTACAGGTATCAATCTCTCAAGAGACGAAAACATCAATTTCTACCAATAATAACCAAATACAATAAAATAAAAGCCCAGGATAACACCTCAGGCTTGCCATATAAGGCAGTAAAGTTAACAGAAAATTTCTCCAGTAAGTGAGGCACCTCACCAACAATAAGGAGCTCAAATTGTGTTAAGTAAAGAATATTTTATATTGTATTCTCATTTTTCTTTAGATTATAGAGAGCACCCTTTTTTTGGAGGTCCCTCTCTACAAAGAAAAGAAACATATCTTGAGTTATCCTCCACATTTATCACTGTAAGTAGGTATCTCGCTTTTTTTGCAACATGGCCAAAAGATCGACCTCTCCCTCCTCTAAAACACCGCTGACTCCGGTCGACCAGTGGTGTTTATATCTAGCGGGAGGTGAAGTTGACGATTATCTCTACCAGCTGTCTTTGCGAAGCGATGTTACTATTTTTGACCGGCTTCGCAGAATAAACCAATGGCTGAAGGGAGAATACGATCAGGATGACTTTGTCGAAGAAAAACAAGAAGATCCGGGTCGTGCTTCCCTTAAACACGAGTCAGCCAGGAAATCCTTCATCGAAAGGATTATAGCTCAGGGTGATCCCTCCTGGCTAAACTCAACAGCTGATGGAGAAGAGAGGCATCCGTTGGAGTCATCGGAGCATGATGAAGAGGTCCAACGGAATCTTGATGCCTCTCGATTGCGCTTGAGGGTGGGTCTGATAATCCAGCCTGGTGTGCCACCCCCGTCGTCAAGCGCAACTGCCAATTCCTCATCTGGCAGTCTATCTTCATGCACAATGGAAGATATTGAACGATTTATATACCTCCGAACAAAGAGGTTAGAAAAAGCAATTGCTGCCATAACCAATCAATTATCTGCTCTGCCACAGGTTCGTTCTGCACAGGTAAGTAGTACATAATTGGCTGATGACCCTGCACGGAAGAAGGTACAAATACAAGACACATTTTTGTGTCATGCATCCATCGTGCAGGAAGAATCGTCAGTCTCCTTGCAACCTTCAGCCAGTGGTGTTTCGACGCCACGTTCAAGTCATCGAGTTCGTGAACGTAGCTGGAAGGGGGGAACTCCTTGAAGCCATCAGAAACTTCGAGGATTACGCTGTCCGGAGGATTGCCCAGTGATAAGTTAAAATTCATTGGGGGATCCAAGTGGGATATAGGTCTTGTGGTTCGTAAATGGGATATCCATTATGAGGATTCCCATCATGACCTAGAATTATTCCTCAAGCGGATTGAGGAGCGCTAAAGAAGTTCACAGATATCTGATGATGAATTAATTATGGCGCTCCCCGAAATATTCAAGGGGAAGGCAGAGTTATGGCTCGATGCTTTAAAAAAAAGAGGCATAACCAACTGGAGTGAAGTCCGTACCGTTGCAAAACAATGGTACGGAGCAAATCCAGAATATCGAGGAAAATGGGTTAGATAGGCTAAAACTCGAACTCAAGTAGCCAACGGACCTTCGAGTGATTATATCGCTTCTCTCCTCTCAATATTTGATCGTTTAAATCCACCTCTCCCAGAGTGTTAAAAATGTTACCACACTCCTCCATCGCCGGATAATGCGATCTTGCGCGAAGCCGCATATAAATCGACGAATTCCAAGCGGGCTAGAACTCAAGTAGCTGCAACTGTACATCAGGAAAATCCTGATCAAGAAAAAAGGATCAATCCTGACATGGCAGAAATACGCAAACTACTGACTCGTCTGGAATCGAAATTCGGGCAGGTGGGGACACTAGTAGACCATCTATTTCTCAGGGTGATCAAACGCCGAAAACAGAAGAAAAACGAAGAGGCCCTTCCACCCCCTAAGAAGAAGTCTACTATACTAGAACACCCCCTAAGAAGAAGTCTACTATAACTACCAGTCCGGAGAGTGCTAAGGAAGCTCCGGAGGGTCATCCACCAGATAAGAAGAAGAGTTCGGACGGTCCAGTAAAATATTATAAGTGTGGAGAATTAGGTTATTGCACTTATAACTGCTCGAAGTGTTCGGGAATCGGGAAGCAAGGCGACCAATAGGGGTCAGGTCGACTTGCAACCCAAACGTGACCCCGGATGAAAATATTCGAGGATCTCGTTCCTCGAATCCTCAGTCGTTCTCGACTAATCAGACTGAAGAAAGACCTGATTTAGTAGAGGAAATCCCGTCAACCGAGGAAAGTGGTAGCGGCGAATTAGATCCCGACCAATTGCAGCACGGCCGGAAGAAGTGTGATGGTGGATTCCGGTACGAATTGCTGAGTACCGGATACGTGCATTGTACGACACCGGCGCGTTTCTTATTGTCATGGGCAAGATGGGGCTATCATTAGCAACGGCTTACCAGCGAGAGTTCTATCTAGCGTCTGGAGTTGGTGCTAGAGGCTCACGGAATTCTCCGCTTTACGTCACGGGTCACGTCGAACTGCTATTCGAATCGGCAGAGATCACGCGCAATATGTTGGTCGCTGTGATCCCAAACCTAGAAGTAGATTGTTACGTAGGAGCCAATTTCGCACGAGCGTTCGGAACCATCCATGATCCGATTGATAATTCGTTGTGGGTTAAAGTAGCGAATAAACGGGTCAGGATGGAAGTAGCCGCAGTCACATGTAATGAAATCCAACGATTGGCACTGTTGCGATTGACTGGCGGCTTATCTTCTGAAATTATTCGAGTAGGCAATATAAACTCAGAAGAAAATACTGGTATTGATCTGACCATAGAGTTTTTGAGGTTTTGCATCCATTGGTCTCGCGGGTATATCGCGGCAGGAACAAGAACGTATGAAGAAGCTCTTGAATAAAATTCTAGTGACGGTAGAAGTGCCACTGGGACGTACAACGTGGGCGGAATATATTATAGATATAGGAGATGCTCGCCCTATACGTCAAAAGGCATATCCAGTCTCTATGAAAATACAAGAAGAGATGCATTCTCAAGTTACAGAAATGCTGGAGACTGGAGTAGTCGAACCATCCGCAAGTGGATGGTTAAGCCCAGTGGTGATGGTACGTAAAAGCAACGGCAAATATAGATTTTTCATCGACTTTCGAAAAGTTAATTTAGTTTCGAAACCTGATGCATACCCATTACCTAACATGGACCAGATTCTAAGGAAGCTATAATCAGCTAGATATATTTCTATACCATCAAATCCACTAGATATATTTCTATACCATCAAATACCACTTCATCCGAAATCCGAATTGGATACGTCGTGTTCTTGCTCGAGTACATGAAGCTGGACTCACGATACATCGAGAAAAGAGTACCTTCGGACACACCGAAGTCAAGTATTTAGGTGTTCTCGTGAATCCTAAGCGATTTAGTCCCGATCCCGAGAAGATCGAACCAGTGGTGCGTTACTGGGAACCGAGAAACCTGAAGCATCTTAGACGTTTTCTCGGGATGGCATCGTGGTATAGGAAATTTCTAAAAGATTTCGCTACCATCGCCGAACCATTCACACGTCTAACTAGAAAGGACTGTCATTATGAGTGTGCCGAGGAACAATAAGCCTCTTTCGACAAGATCAAACCAATGATGGCTTCGGCATACGTCCTGCATAGACCGTCGTTTTATATCCAATTTACCATGCAAACAGATGCGAGCGATACTGGTATCGGAGCGGTTCTTACGCAGGAGTTCGCGTGTAGAACACTTTCCCAAGCTGAAAGAAACTATTTGGTAAGCGAGAGAGAGTGCTTAGCTGTCATATGAGCTATTAATAAGTTCCGTCCTTATATAGATGGATATTATTTCCGTGTCGTTACGGACCACAGCAGTTTGAGGTGGATTCATACGATGCAGATCACAACTGGCAGACTGGCACGATGGGCTCTATGATTGCAAGTGCAAAGTGTCGATGTAAAGCATCGTAAAGGGATATTCAACAACGTGCCAGACGCCCTTTCTAGGATGTTCGAAGGATACGATCTATCTTGCTAAACTGTAACCTGGACAAGAGATACCCAGGATATCTATAATGGTTCAAGAACGTCCAAAATCGCCTCAACGATTATCCGAAATGGAAATAATCGGTGCTCAGTTATATTGTTATCGTCCAGATGAAGTCCTCGAAGTCATCATGGGCGATGAGGACGCTTGGAAGATCGTTGTTCTTAAGGAACGTAATGATACAGTTCTTTAAGAATGTCACGATAATCCTACGGTCGGACATCCAGGACGTGAGAAAAACTTTCGCTGGAGTCCAGCAAATGTTATTGCTGAACTGGATTTTATAAGACAGTTCAAGAATATATGAAAAACTGTCTTATATGCCAGCAGTCCAAGGTGGACCAAAGACCACCTGCTGGTTTCATGGATCGGAAAGTTTTAGAGAGACCTTGGCAAATAGTCGCCGGTGATATTACCGGACCATTTGTAAAGATTCACCATGGATTTGAGTATATTCTGGCATTTCAAGACTTGATTATACGGTGAGTCAAATGTATCCCGATCCGCAAAATGCCAGGACGATCCACGAAGAATTTAAAGAGAGAAACGTACTCAAGTTCGGCGCGCCCGAGGTCTTGTTGTATTAATATATTGTAAAAATTGTACGATTGACGAATATTTAGTGGAAGCGGGTATACTTCATACCCTTACTCCACCGCACGACCGGCAGGCTAATCCGGTAGAGTGGGTCAACAGGACTCTGAAAATCCTCATTATGGCGTTCGTAGAAGAATCCCATAATATGTGGGACGAGAAACTCGTTGAGTTAAATTTCTCGCTAAACACGACGCTACATAGTTCCACTGGATACTCTCCGGCTATATTGAATTTTGGACGAGAGCTGACTCCGGCAGGAACTCTCAGCCGCAGCCAGGATCAAGCTACGGCGGAAACTCAACACAGAGAAAGAGAGAGTTCCTGGCTAGCGAAAGTGAGTAAGTTGACAGAACTTCAACAGGCCACTAAGACACGATTTTGAGGACAGCAGCGTTGCCAAGAAGAATATTATAATGCCAAGAGACGTCCTTCTCTATATCAAGTGGGAGACCCGGTTTGGATGAAAAATCGTGTCTTATCCTCGACGGCTCAAGGGGTACTGTCCAAATTAGCCCCTAAATACGTCGGTCCTTTTGTTATCATACAAATGAAAGGGACTAATACGTATGAGCTGGAAGGTTGTAATGGACGGATTGAACAATTAGTCCATGCTGAACAACTCAAGCCGTGTGTCCAACCCGAGGAAAACGATCTCTTGGAGAACAATTTTACGCTGGCACCAGATGATGAGGTTTTACCACAGCCACCGCTTGTACCAGAAGAAGAGACTATTCATCAACCGTCGTTGGATCGCGAGTAGGTGACAAGAGACCCACCTGTCATTCGAGAAGCTTCACCAGCGGGTGAAGTCAGGACAATCCCGAGAATACTAGTGAGGCATCAGATTCAGGTCGTCCGTGCAAAAATAGAATTGTGATACAGCGGTCTTCGTCTCAGGATATGACGTCCTCTAGTCGAAAGGACCCAACAGAATGAAGACCGTGTGGGAAGCTGCGGATGGAGAAATAGTTTTCCCTTTCCTATTAATATAATTCGTCCTTCTTTTATTTGTTTCAGATAGACAACTTAATGGATGAAATCTTCGTTGTCCGCTTTAAGGAACTACTCGGAGACATGTGGAGGTAAGGTTTAGCTTTAACGGTAGTTCCTCGAGGCTACCGATCTGCCCGCCCCATCCCTCCGAGTTTATTCCTTCCGGATTCCTCCTTGGAGGTAATAGAATAAATTGAGGAGGAAGATCCGAATTCGGACGGTGAGGAATACGCCCCTCTCAGACGTCCTAGGTCCACGTCGGGATCTTCTCGTCTGAAGGTCAACGGAGGAGGAAGAGAGCCTTCTTCGCCTCCAACCACATCAAGGGCCCAGACCACCCCTCCCGAAGCAGGAGCTTCGGTTCTAGAGGGGGTAAGTTCTGAGCCACGAACTGGCCCGTCTCGGTCGGAAACCACCTCTCCCGAAACAGGAGCTTCGGGTCAAGAGGGGGTGCGTCCCGACCGTTTGAAAGAGAGTCACCAGACAGCAGACTCTGGTCCTTTCCCGGGATCTACAAGCACCTCTCCCGGAGCAGGAGTTCCGAGACAAGAAAGCATGAAGGTACAGGCGCAATTCAGCTCTCCAGCAGGAGCTGAGGAGCCAGAAGAGGCCTTTGCGACCGCTCCCACCACTCCTGGGGTTCACGACGCAGGAATGCAGGAGATATCAAGACCACAATCATCTGATTGTGGTCACTCATCTTTTCCCCCCCAAAGAAGGAGTTTCGGGTACAGGAGAAGGCGAGATACCTCCTCATCGTCTGACTCCGCTCCAACGAATGGAGCAACGCCTCTTGGATGCCTTGGCCGATTTTAAAGCCAAAGCAGAAGTATCCAAGAAGGCTCAATCCAGAGTCATTGAGCTCTGGGAAGAGTTACGAGGTCGACCAAGTGGTAAAAAGTAGGTTGGCCCCTGCTTGACCCAGGAGCTCGATGACTTGGCGGATTCAGCGAGAGTTGAGGAAGTATTTCTGAGTTTACACCCGCAGTGCCGTAAACGATAAAGGGTGGAGGAGCGTACGGCAGCACTTGCACGCCAAAAGGCCGCTGAGGCAGAGGCAGAACGAGTGCATGCCGAGCTCTTCCGAACCCGTGAACAGGCACGTCGGTTAGGGGAGGGTATCCCCTCCTCCCTTCGGGATTCCGCGGAGTTAGCCGCGGATGAGCGACTGCGATTAAGAGCAGCGTCAAAACCCGGAGGGAGTCGAGGTGGTAGAGTACCACTGATGGCCCTGCAGTCGTGGCAGGGGAAGATAGTCGGGTAATTTACGCAAAGAAGATACCCGAACTGGGGTTTCAAAGAACAAGAAGAAAACAGAAACCTCCGATGAAAACTTCCAGTCGTACTACGTCCATGACCCTAGCGGACGGTACGACCGGGACCACCGGTTTTTCTTTTGCGGATATCCGGACGTCACAAAAGAGGATAAATGCCCTAATCATGATGTCCACAAATTCGTAAGGAAAATACTCTCCATTATACCCAACGGCGAAGCATAAGAAGTCTTGTTTATTGTTGTATAGATATATTTTTCTTTCGCTGTTCGGATGTTTATGTATATATAATAAATATATTTTTTTATATTTATAGTTATAAAATTATTTCCTTTTTCCTATCCATATTTCCTTTAGTTATCCCTTGGGTTTTATCGTAGAGTTACTTTACTGTGGTATATGCAATGTCTGGAGGGGGGGTATAACACGTATAGGTTACTTTACCCTATACATGTTAACTACTACGACAAATGGAAAAAAGGAGGGAAAAAGGAAAAAAGAAAGAGAGAAGGAGAACAAATTCTAAATTTATTATATCTAATATATAGTTAATATATAGTTTAGATATATTTGACATATATAGTTTTTGAATTGTTTAGAATTTGCTCGTGCTCAGTTTATTTAAAAAGCAATGAAAGATATTGTTAAATACTTAGTTTGGAAGGACACAAGATTTCTATTGTTTTGCCCAGTAGAAATAAATTTTCGTAGAAGTCCCTACGAAATAATTAAAGAGATCAGTAAACCGGCCGGTGATTGGTACGTCCATTAGTAAGGACAGAAGCCAGGATTGCAGTGATTGAACATCGTTGGGTTGTGATTTTCCAGCGTCGTGCAATAAGGTTGGTGAATTTTTCTTTGGTATTTATGTTCGGGTTTCATTCAATCATAGTTTTTCTTTACTGATTTCATTTATTATCACATTTAGAAAATCAAAGAAATCTCAATTTAGTATTATAAATTGTGTGTGAGAAAGAGAGGTACAAACATACAATATAAATTAAAAACAGTAACAAGCGCGTACACAGCTTTTTGTAGTAGTTCCTCTTGTTCTACTTAAGGTGACGCCCTTGTTGCTTGGTCTCTCTGTGAACAGATTCGTGTGTTTTCAGATTCGTAACATATCGCGGGTGTGTATTAGGTAGGGTTAGTATATTATTTATTATAATTTTATATTATTTAATAAATATAAAATTTATTTTCTTATTTAACTAAATAGATTTCCCTTTTATTTTTATTAGTAATAGAAAATATAAAAATATTTCCCTCTGTACCTGATAATTAACCCGTCCTTTCCTGGATTATTGATAATCTACTAATATATATATATATATATATATATATATATATACATATATTGTTTAAATAAATTCCAGGATAAAAAAGTAAGTCTCAGGAAGAAATATCCGTAAAAAATCTACGTCCAAATAAATTGTTTTAAACAATTTAATCCGTTTGGGGTTCTTTACAATTCTGTTAACGGGTACTTGTACTGGGTGTTTCATAAATAAGTACCCCATTACAATATATATATATATATATATATATATATATATATATATATAAATATTTGGAAGACTGCATCAGACAAATGACACAATCTTTATTCGAATTGGTTTTTTAAATTTTGTAATATAGAAGGATAAAAACAATTGAAATTTGTTTTCAAATATTATATAATTTTTATTAATTTATTATTTTCCAAAATACGCTAATTTAGAATAAGTAATTTGAAAATAATTTAATACAACAAATAAATAATCTATTTTAGATAAATATCAAATAATGATTGGATTATTTTTTTAAATTACATAATTTTATATAAAGAATAGTCTAGTATGCCATTATTTTCCATATAATTACTATTTTTATATTCTTTGCCCGATAGAATCAAGTACGGTTCTGCTCGAGACCGATTATAGATTACAATTCCAATTTTAGATTATAAATACAGATTTATAAGATAAAATTGTAAAAGAAAATAAATAATACAATAAAAATGTAATTGTAAATAAAAAAAGTGCACGGCAATCCTGACAAATTCAAATTTATTTAGATAATACGCAAAACTATAAAAATTTAATATTTTTATTTACTACTTGCATATTATAGCATTGCAGTAACAAATCTAATATTTTATACATAAAGCCAATAAAATGAAAATATTGAATTTCTTTATATTTAATAATTATACGTGTAAAGAATGTAAACTTAGTTTTTTAAAAAATGAAGAAAAATGCCTTAGACTACATTCAATAGACAGTTTAAAAACGTACTCAGAATTTAGACTGTAGTACTAAATGTGATTTATTTTCTCATTCGATCAACAGTTACTACCATCCTGGACTTTATAACTTTATAACTTTATGTCTTTTGACTGGAGAGCTGTTATTTTAAACCACCCTTTGGCTTTGCTACAAGTTTTATAGTTTCTATAGCTACTGCTTCTGTTTCAACCATTACCATGTTTCCTTCGGCGTATGTAGGAGGCTTCAATCTGGTTTTATCGAATGCTTTCATCTGTTGTTTTTGTTCAGCACTTATTACGTGTTTTGCCACTGACCTCAACTCTAGCAAATGAATTTGATCTAATAGATCTTGTATTTACGCGAGTAATCTATCCATTGTATTGCACGGTTTATACGCAAATACGTATGAGCAGAATTAGCGATCTTTGAGTTGTTCTATTTGCAGAAAAATTTATAGTACTTTGAAGCTTTTTTACATCTTGATACCATCATAACCATGATTGTTATCATATGAAATACTATTGCTATGGTATGAAATTGAAAGCAAAAGTTGTTGCGAGTGAATTCCATTGATAATCCAAATATTGTAATCAATTAAACTAGAGATTTGACTATGTACTTCGTAGAGGTATTGCGAACAAAAACTTTGTGGAGAAGTCAGCTATGGTAAGAATATATGTGTATTTTTGCAGTTGTTATACAGGAAGTGCCCGATATGAATTTTATGGAAAAGAAGGATAATTTCTTTAAAGGATGTAAAAATCTGGGCTGCATTTTTATAATATAAACAGTTTAGACTTTATGTCTACATATTTAGAAACAAATTATCTCATTCCTTTGAACAATTAACGTTTCGGATTATTTCTAATGTTTTTTTCGAAAACAAAGTGCTCTTGATCATGATGACATACTTTATTGATATTACAATGTGACATACGTAGTATTAGCTATTTGATGTCCGTCTCAGTTTTACAAAAAATGATTCCCCTCTTTAAATAATATTTTTTTTAAATATTGTTCTGTTTTTGGATCTTTATTTCCCGTTTCATAGATTTTCCAAATTATTTCAATATCTGGGTCTTGAAAGTGCACTATTTGAAACCATTTGTTTTCTGTTAAATCAATAGCATAGCAATCTATTAGATTTCGGCTAAAAAAATATATGTGAGTTAGTTATATACCGGATGAGTGTTTCATTTCAAATGTAACATCGTGTAAAGATACTCACCACCATGCAACTCATGGATAAGTATCTTTTTTATTTGCTATTGTTCAAATCGTATCATAATCAGTTACCATTATGAATTTGATACGTAGCAGATACAATCTAAAAGCTTTTCATGCACCTGCGACTGCTATAATTTTTAAGTAAACTTGTTCTACTGGGGTAGTTTTACGACTGTAGTATGTAACAACGCAATTTTCATTTTCATATCGTTGAAACAATATACCACCTAATTTCAATGCTTAAACATTAGTATGTACTTCAGTTTTAACATTATTTTAAGTTTAAACGGTTAACTATTTTAACTTTTTCAAAGTAATACTCTGATAATGACTGTCCTGATTTAGTTTTGTATGCTCGTGCAATTTCATACAACTGACTAAAGTAATTTAATTGTACTTTTGTAACTGACTAAAGTTTTTTTCTCCTTAAAATTGTCTCAATCGTAATACTAAGTGCATTCCAACTAATTAGAGAATCCTTAATTCCATCATATCAAATTTTAGAATTATCTTTCAATTTTAATATAGATAAATATATTTTATAATTATCTTCTAAGTAGTTTAACATAGCGCATTTATTCATTTTTGTTAATCATTTCTTTATCGACAAATTTTTGTTTGTTCTATTAAAATCTGGTAAAATTTTTTTACTGACATAATCATTTAATTTTCTTCAACCTGTTAGTAAAATTTAAAAATAAAGTTTAGTAAAATTGGACTCAGCCTTCCATGATGTTTTTCAACTCCCATCGCTTCATTGGGTCCAGTTTCGATTACATCGTTTTCTGCTACTTTGTCAATTGAGTCTATCTCTATCCTAATAGTTCGTTAAATTTCTATTATGATTTCCATCACTTTTTTATATCACTGTTCCTGTTATTCCTGTCTGTATGCTTAGTCGATATCACTGCTACACTTGGAATAGTATTTATTATGATTTTTATTTGACACATGATACACGGTAATCCCACTTCTAATCTGTAGTGAAGGTTTGAAATAAAGATGTTTTAACTAGTAAAAAGAACTTTGATTTATTCAAACTTAAGAATTCATTATACAAGAACAAGCTCTCAAAGTTTGATGTGTCTACGAGGGTGGATTGATAATATTCCGGTCTGACCAAGAAAAACAACGTTTTGAAGAATGTTTTTTTATTTCTCAACATAATCTCCTCCAACGCTGATACATTTCTCATAGCGGTGATCTAGTCTAGTAATTTTATCTCTATAGACTGATTCGACAAACTCCTCAAAATATCCATTTACAGCTTCGATTACTTCTTCATTGTTCGCAAATCTCTAACCGCTAAGCCATTTTTTGAGGTTAGGAAACAGATAATAGTCACTCGGGGCTAGGTCTGGACAGTAGGGAGAGTACGGCATCAATTCAAACATCAGATCGTTGATTTTAGCCATCGCAACGTTAATCCAATTAACGTGTGCGCTGATGCGTTATCATGATGAAACAAGATTTTTTCTTCGTCAGATGAGGTCGTTTAATTTTCACTTCGTGGCTCAAACGTTGCAATAAGTCTGCGAAGTATTGACCAGTGATAGTTTTACACTTTTCAAGGTAATCAATGTATATAATACATCTTTCACCCCAAAAAAAGTAACCATAACCTTATTCGACGAAAAAATTGTTTTTGCCTTCTTTGGAGTCGGTTCCCCTGGTCCAATCAACTGTTTAGACTGTTGTTTGGTTTCAGGAGTGTAGTGTTGGACCCAAGTTTCGTCAACGGTTAGGAATCGACGCAAAAATTCGTTTGGATTACGCTTATACAACGCCAAATTAGCGGTAGAATTGTTCTTTCGAATCAATTTTTGGTCGACTGTTAGCAAACGCGGCACCTATCTTGCACAGAGCTTTTCCAAATACAAATGTTGGTGCAAAATATTTTGTATACGTTCATATGACATCTTACAGGACTCAGGTATCTCACGCACTTTTAATCTGCGGTCTTTTAGCACTATTTGATGGATTTTTTCGATCATATCTGGAGTTGTGACCTCAATGGGGCGTCCTGAGCGAGGCTCATCAGAGGTGCTCACACGACCCTTTTGAAAATCCGAAACCCACTGCTTAGCGTTTGAATATGATGGGAAGGATGTTCCCAGCGTTGAGTCCATCTCTTCTTTAACTTTCTTTGGCGTTAACGCCTTCAAATAAAAGTGTTTGATTACAGCACGATTTTCCAGCTTTTCCATTTTTACGAAAAACACAGAGGCGTCTTGTTCAGCGTGCTCTCAAACCTAAACTAACATGGCGATCGGACTGAAACTATAGCTACAAGCTATCTAAGGATGGTACTATAGAATGCCACCTCAAGGTAGGCCTAGTGGCGCCATCTCTTGTTCAGGCCGGCAACTTATTAATTTACCCTCGTAAGTATCGAGCATGAGCTGATTCTGTTTAGTATGCCTAATTTCATTTAAAAAATATGACAACGTAGTTTATTTATTTGTTTCTTGGTATACGTAGTTACGGTTGCAACTTATACTTTCTCATCTGATCCAACCGCATAATAACGATCTCTACAAAATTAATGTCAATTCAGTAATTAGCAAAACCAAAAACTGCGAACTAAATATTTTCATTAAAAAATTATGATTCAGACAGAATTTCTCTGAATGTAAATAAACTAAAAACTAAGCACTTCCTCAGTTTAGTAGTTTATAATATCATAAGAAATGGTTCTGAGTAGAGCGTAAAAAAAGATACTGCTATTATTATAAAAAGCAGTATTTCGCATAAATTAATAGAATTTAACTTTCCCGTTTTGAAGTTTAGAACTTATAATACTATAAATTTCAACGGTGCAATTTGTTCTCTTTATAAAAGGAGCATATACCCTATCTGCAACTGATTATAAATTATCTATGTATATTGAAAATATTATCAAATCTTTAAAACAAAATAATCCCAATATCAATTTTATTATTATTGGTGGTCTAAATGCAAGACATAAAGCATTTGGCGATTATTATACAGTTAAAATTGCAAGAAAGCATAATAGTGATTAAGAAAGATATCAGATATTTTTATATAATTGTCTTAATTATAGAATGTCAGTTTCTTATAAAGAATGACAGATGCGTTTATTATTTTTACATTCATAAAGTAATTGAAGATAAAAACTAGACGAACATTTTTTATTCGAAAGACATATTGCCAAACTTATTTATTGATTTTTTTTTCAGAATTATACATTACGTTAGAGTTTACGAATAGAAGTTACGAGTAAGCAAATATGTCAGTACCGCCAGTAATAACAGTGACGTGAATAGACATCCTATTTCATAATAAATAATTATATAAGAGAAATGGCACATATGTAGTTCTTAGATCAACTAATACAAAAAACAGATGGAACTCTGATTGTGTATTGACTCACTCGGTACCGATAGCTCCTCTTTAATAAACTATTCTTAAAAATACCAAATTTTGACGATAGTATAAATATCCACATCTATTGAATTCGTTACTCGCTTAAATTACTATCTATAGAAAATCCTAAAGATGTAGTAGGCATTTTGAAATTTTAAATGAATCTTACCTACGAAATTTAAGTTACTTATATTAAATGTAGTTGGCGTTGGGTGATAGCCGGGTACTGGGTAATATCCGGAATACTGCAAAGGTACTCTGTCATTTCCATACAATGAAGTACTGTATGTATAGTCGAGTTTCTGAAATCAAAGTTTAATTTTGAATTATTTGTTCATCAAATTTATTAATGTTTGAAAAAATTTTATTTTTTGGATAGAATTTTCTTTAGAAGTTATGTATACTCTGTTATAAATGACTCGATTTCGTAGAATTTCCTACATCCCTTTTTTTGTTTATTTAATGTGACAATAACAATAAAAAATTTTTATCATAGTTTAATTAGAGGCGAGTGAGATTATGTAAAGTTTAAATATTTTTATATAGTAGCAATTTTTTCTGATTCCTGTGCCTGGCGAAGTATATTATTAGGGAAATTCATTGCAAGTCTTTAGTATAGCTAAGAGAGTTCTAGATCATCGGAAGTGATGAGATCAGAGTTGATGACTTCCAGTGATCATGCACTCTCTTAGCTCATAACGCTAACGTCACGCTGCTCACAACTCCCCTAGCGCTATATACTACATAGTCCTGATCAATAATAGGAGACATGTATATTTACTCGTATATGATAATCTTCTTCACTAGTTACCAACGTCTCTTTTCATTCTATTCATTATAATTGTAGTTCATTCTTTTTTCTCTTATGTTATATTTTAAATTTATTGAAATATGTTTCAGGCATTTCTTTTTTTTATAACCTATGTAATAGCTATATGTATTCAATTAAAACAACTGTCATCCACTTTTATGGTAAAGAGAAATTTTTCATGATAAGAACTACACATATTGATTTTATTGTTCTGTAGAAAAAGTGCCGATAACAGAAGAAAGCAGCAAATTTGGACAGTATATTTATATAAATATAATTATTTCGACCAGGTTCGAGTTAATAAAAAACTTAAAGTGTTTTTATTTTACAATGTTTCATCGACAGGTATTGTCAACCTCTTCAGATGCTTTAATAAAAATAATATTCAAATAATTACAAATCAAAATTATATCACAGTGAGAAATACCGTAGAATAAATAAATCAATACTTATAATTAAATCTACAAGCAAACGCTAAGACGTTTTAAGTCAAACTGATGAAAATTTTAATATGGACAATGTCAAAATTGATAAGTCAATAACGATCACATAAAACTAACAAATCAAGAACTAATTATCAAATTTAACGTCAAAATATATCCTAAAATTATAAAAGTGAGATTATGTCTCAGTATCTTTTGCTAAGAAATAGTGTGTCTTCTTTTTTATTAACAGTCTGCTGGATATTACGTTGTATAAAAAGCAATTCAGACAAAGTGTGTTTTTTTAAATTATTATCAATATCTAATATATTTACATTATCCCAATTAAAAGTGTGTGAATAATCTTCATAATGTATATTAATAACAGCGTCAGAATTTTTTATTTTTTTATGTTCGTTAATACAATCTTTTAAATTTCGCTTATTTTCAAATATATATTGCATCACAATTTTTACAATTAATTTTATATACTACTCCAGTTTTTTCGAATTTTTTTGTTTGGTCTTTTCCTAATTTTATGATATTTTCAGTTTATTATTAATAATTGGCACTGTTGAAATATGAAATTATTTTCAATTTTGTAGAACAGTTTTAAAAAAAGGGATTGATAAAAGGTAATGGTATAATAGTTAAACGAGATCCATTATTATTTTGATTATAAACCATATTAAAATTATTATTATTATTATTATTATTATTATTATTATTATTATTTTTACTATGGTTACATCTAATATAATTTTTTTTATATTTTAAATGTTTATTATAAAATGGAGGAGGGTAACCATTTTTTTGTAAAATATTTTTTACTATGTCAATGTTTTTATTATGAAAAATATTGTATGGTAATAATAAAACTCTGTCAATCAAATTAAAAATAATGTTTCTTTTTTATTCAATGGAGGAATGGGCTGATTGAAAGAATATTGTTCGGTGGATGGATTATGCGCCTACAATAATCTCATCTATAACAAATATAATATAACATACTAAAATGGCATCTGAACAACGTCGATGTGTTACACTTGTAAATAATTTTTAGAGTGTTTATTGAAAATTGAATTGTTACGCTAAACAAAGCGGTGACTTAACGCAAAAAGAAGATAAAAAGGTAACTTGGAGTGATATTGAATGTATTTTAACAATTGCTTAAAATTAGGAATTGTAATGAATATCAAACATTTAGATATTCATGTACATTTTTAGATGATGAATTTCAATTGGTTGAGAAACATAAAAATATCGTTATGAAATCATTCATCACTTGAAATGAATATGGTGCTGTCTACTGAGTATTTGTATAAAAAACTCACAGCAGATAGTAGAAATGAAATATTTTAATACAAAAAATGGACCAATATTTGAGACCACGAATTTCATATGGATGACATTCAAGAGACAGATTTTGGCTGGAAGTTCGACATTCGATTATAAATTTATCAGTCAATATTTACAAATTCAATCCAATAGAAGGTAGTTTATATATTACAGTACCTACAGTAATAAAAAAAACATGCAAAAGTGAATGTACAAAATAATGATGACCAATCTTTCAAATGGTCAGTTTTCTCTGTCTTATGTATACGTAAAATGAATAGTAATCAGGTTTGAGCAGTATGAAAATATTCTTAGTTTTAAGGATATTGAATGTCTAATGAAAACGAAAAATATAGTGAAATTTGAAAAATATAATCGAGTTATTTCAATTAACTTATATATGCTAAAAAATCAATAAAATGTATCTCCATGTTATATAAGATCTATAAAAAAAGAAAAACATGCGAATTTACTAATCATACAAGATGATTATATTGATGAAGAAAATTTAAATATATTTATTACGTTATATTTTATATTAAGTTTTATTTTATATTTTAGTCTCTAAACGTAATGGGAAAATTCAACTTTGTGAAAGATGCTTCTACTATTTTCTATCTGAAGAAAAATTTAACTTAAATAGCATTGATTTTCAAGAAAAAAATATTTGCAAAGAAGAATATCCATTCAGATGAATAACATTTTAGAGCCTAAGAACTTTTCATTAAAAAAGCGTGTACCATTTGAGATATGTGCAGAATTTGAATGTATGTTAGAAAAAATAGAAGATCCCGAGTATACAATACAACAACCTAATGCACTTAGTGTTGGTATCTATTCAAAATGCAGTTATGATGATAGGCAGTTTGAATATCGAAGCTACAGTCAAGTAGATAAAGAAATACGACCATATCTGCTTAAGATTCATTGAACAATAACAAGAATTTTCATTAAAAATAACACAAATATGCGAGAATGCAAAGCCGATGAATCGATCTACAGACATTAAAACTTTACACTATGAAAAAGTTCAAGATCATTGCCATCTCACAGGACGGGAAGTATACTTTAGAGTCTATGTTTGCAGTTTTGTAAAATTGAAATTTCGTTTATAGATACTGAGGTCCTGCACTTAACTTATCTTAAGAAAATAAGAAGAAATATATATGATTTATGAAATATATATAAGACTTGGATAATAGTTTCAGATTTATTGTTTCATTCCAATTTATACCTTGTTGTCATGATAAATTAGCATCATATCTGAAACAGTATAGTATTCTAGAAAATACTTTTAAGAGCGACTTTCGAACAAACGAACAAATTAAATTAATTAACCGAAAAGGAATCTTTCCATATAAATATATTTCTTCCTTTGATAAACTACCAGATTATCTACAGAATAATTCTTATCAAATACTGCAGAAAAATAAGAAAATTCTTGGGCTTATGAAGGATGAGTGATCTTGCAATATTGAATGTTGGAAAATTAATTGATATTATTATTCTATAAGTCAATTGCTCTTTATGAATTTTTGGAACCCTCTTAAAATTGGGTTTGGTCCCATTTTCATATTTTCAATGTTTAAACTTAATGCCATTAATATAAGATTTATTTTTTCCTTTATTTTACTAATTCGGTCAATTTATTTTATAGCCTAATAATATGAGGATTATCAATTTTCTTGTAAGTTGTGTTATTCCCAATCATTATTATAATTGTATTAATATATAATTTTTTGTCAGATGATACTATTACATTTCCTTTATCTGTACTTTGGAATATAATATTTATGTTCTCTTTTAAGAAATTCTTGACGGTTTCGAATGAATGTATGATGTTACCATTTAAATAATTCTGAAATCTATTTTCTTTTCTAAAATTATTTATAACATTCACTAATGAGGTTTAACAATGTTTCTTAATATCATTATTGCAGCTAATAATGCAATTTTCTACGTCAGCGATGATTTCTTTAATAGGAAACTTGTTATTTGAATAAGATATTCCAAATTTTGCACCTTTTGAAAGGATATTTACAAAGTCTTTTGGGATGGTAGTATATTTAAATTTTTAAACCAATTCATATTATTATTGTAGGTATTATTTGTTTGTGAGTGTTTATATTTTTCAAATTTTCAAATTTACTTTTTAATTTTTTTCTTTTTTTCATTTTATTTTATTTAAGTGTCTGTACTGGACAAGAAAGAATTCTTTTAAATATTTATTTTTAAATGTCTATATAAATATTTTTCTATTTCTAATAAAGATTTTAATAATTGATTAATTTCATCATTTTTAGATCTGATTTTTAAATTTATTAATTTATTTTTAAAATAGAAAATATTTATTTCTAAATCATAAGAGACTCTTTTATCGTAATTCTAACAAAAATGTTTATTTTGAGAATTCCTATCAATATATGTTGGGAAAATATTTGATTTTTTGTATATTTCTTCAAACAATAATGGTTCGAAACGTTGGACCTCGAAGGAAAAAATAAGGTGGTGGGGACAGTCAAATTGTTGTTCACTAACATAGATAGTTTATTATTTTTATTATTTTGAAGAATCGTGACCAAGCTTGCAATAAAAAATCCTGGGAAGCCGTGCGACAAAGTAATCTGTTGACATTAATATACAAGCAGCACATTCAATGACGTAATAGCAGCGGGACGAGGTGTGCCCGATGCTTTCCGTTCTACCATTTATCTCTGTTCGAGTTTGGGCAATCTTGCCATTCAGTCAAGAATTCGAGGTTTTTGTCCCCCGTTCCTCGTGGCACCATGGGTGTACATGGAGTGCAAGCTCAGTCCTGTTACCCACGTGTTTCCATCGATAAAACGGGCAAGTGAGAATACCGAAATCTGCGTAATTAACGTCGAGTTCTTATAAGACATTTCACATAGCCTAACAGCGCACACCACGACGGTGTCATATTGCACCCGTGAGTGCAAGTCGAGCAACACGGGTCTTGTCGCGTCGCGCAGGTGTTAGCCTGGAACATCTCCGTACGCATATGATCGTAGAAGCAGGCATTGTTAATCAAAAGAATACAGGCCTTTTCGCGAAATCTCTAGTTCGCTGGAAAGGCAGGTGGAATCGCGTTCTTGAACTGGTTGGCATCGTCTACGTGCAGAACGAAGCATTTGTCCGACAGGTCCCCGCGCCCGTTGGCACGCACGTGCAGTCGCATCGGTCATACTGGCGAGACCCGCATAACGGGGGCTGTATCCACCTGCACTGCATAAAGCAGGAGGCAATGCTTAGCATTTACTTCTTAGCGTCATTAGCGTTTACTTCTTATCCGAGACGCTTGCACACTTACGGCAGGTAGGGTAAGCAGCTCTATCCTGGCAAAGCGACTGCGGGTATCTGCGCATACCTTGCGCATTGTAAGCCGAGAGCTATGAGTATTTCAGGAAATCACAAACACTGTCAGCTTGCTGAAGAGGGCGGGCGCACCGAGTTACATGAAGCCCAAGAGGCGAGTAGGTTGTGTAGCAGGGCCATGTGCGCTTCTGACGATACACGCATATATACCGCGAGGATTCGCTCCTTCACAATAAACTCCGCAAGCAGCTTCCATGAGCTGCACGAGTTGATGGAGATGTATAAAGAAATGCATCTACGCTTCGACGCGCTGGCAAGCGAGAAGGCGGCGTTGCACGGAAAAATTGAAATCATGAGCTAAAGCATAAAAGAGTTGAACACTCGTGGAGTAGACCACACGGATGCGAAGACCGAACGAGACCGAAACGTGGGGCAAGCTCCCGCCCGTGAGGCGAGCGAGACTGTGGTAAACCCCCGTAATTGCGAACTTAGCACAGTGAAGTACGCGACCTCACGACTTTGGATTCCCGTGGTTCAGAACATCTGATTGTGAGGGGTTTTGTCGTTTGAGAGAATACTTTAAATTTATCGCATCTCTAACGACGCCAAAAAAGTTTACTCTCTCATCACGTAATAGGCCAGGAGGTCGTTAACATTTTCTTCGAGTGCCTCCAAACTCTACCACAAGAGAAAGAATAGAAACCATACAGAAGCATATGGAGGACGTGTTCCACGAGTCGACCACACACGATAGGAAACCCAGCGGACTATTGGCAGTGATGATATTATGCGGTTTTGGAGATTGCGACTACCTGCGCAAATACAAATTAAGATCGTCAATATTGAGGACGAACGTGCAGCAGCGCACAAGATCTATGACAAAGGCGCAACGAAGACGGCTTCACCACGAGAGACGACACGAAATACGCGCGCGACGCGGCAAGCATACTTGAGCGAGCGTACGAAAAAATACAAAGGCTCATGTGCGAGCTCCGCACTTTAGACGCGGACGCCTACTGTTCACGCGCCGACGGGACAGTGAGCGCGTGGCCCACCAAAAGTACTGTCACGAATCGGCGAAGCAGCGTCAATAGATATAAATTTGGCGACCCCAGGCGTAGGCGTAGTCCGATTAAAGATCCCATGAAGAAAAATGTAGGCGCGACTGCATGATGGCATGTGCAATGTGCACTATAATGACGAATCACAAGCACGTACGTGCGATCCCAAGTGTAAGAGATACACCAAATTCACTGCTCAGAATAGCGGGTCGGAAAACGAATAACAAGCGCCGAGGCCAAGACACTCCCGGCGCTTGCGTGTTCATCGCATCTTTATATCAAAGAGCCCGGGTCAAAAACTCTCTTCTCCATATACTCGGGCGCCGAAATCTCCGTATTACGACGCTCGTACTGCGCGAATGCGCGCGCAAAGAGGCTTAAACTTTACGCAGCGAACGATGTGACGATCGAGACATGCGGCGTGAGGAGACTAGACTTAGATTTTGGCTACAGATGGCCCATACCGTGGAACTTGGGGAATTCATCGGGAGCGACTTCCTATGCGAGTTCCACCTTGTCCCCGACCTGAAAATCCCCGACCTGTCCCCGACCTTGAACATCCACATCGACATAGTTGGACCTCTCACCGCGCAGAACGACTACTAGTATTACGATGATAAAGCATTTCTCGCGATAGTCCAAAGCTGCGTCGATTGTCGAGATCACCGTGCGCGCGTAGCCGAAGCAATAATGCAGCACTGAACTGCAGTACTTTTTTTTTACTACGTATAAAAGTCATAAAATGGGAGGGTAATGTTGCAGGTATCGTGCACGGATGCTAATCCCACATAGCAAAATGTATGTGCTGTGCGTATTTCGTCCCATGTATATACAAACTGTATACAGCGGCGTTGCCCCGACCCTGTGGTTCGGGGCGGGAAGAAAATGTAGAGCTTCGCCCTTCCTGAACAAAAGAATTACAATATACGAGTCAAAATACATGTCCCCCATAATTGATCCGTATTATAAGACAAAGTGCTGATTGATGGGCCAAACAAAGGTATTGTCAAGTATACCGGTAGCAAGAACGAGAGAAATAGAGAGAGTTTTATAGTTCAATGACATAGAAAACCGTGCGCTGTAAGTAACTGTGAGAGTGAGGAAGAAAGGCAGAGAGAGCTATATACTTTTCTGTCCTTCTAGCATAAGAGCGATAGAAAGAGAGAGAGGGAGACAAGTATATAGTGCTAGAGGAGATAAGCGGAGCGTGACGTCGTGGCCCATGACGTCAGCACTGTGAGCTAAGACAGTTCAGAATCACCGGAAGTGATGACGACGTCGGGGCTGCGTGGCGTGATGACCCGTGACGTTAACTCAGACGTCATCACTTACGGTGATCCGGAACTCTCTTAGCTAAGCTACTCAAGTTAAATTTTTGGCAAAGAACATGTTTAAATTTAAATTAAAGTTCGGCATTTTCATAAAATTGTGATTTCCTCGAAAACTAAAAATCATACGGAAAAATGACAAGAGTAACTTTCGATTTCGAATTGAGTTTTACAAAAGAATTAAATTTTATTAGACATAAACAGTTTATTATTTGCATTTCCAAAAGATTCGATTTGCAGCTTTATAATCTGTTAATAGCGAATGTTTTGTACTTATGAGAACTTATTGGGCCATTGGAAGTATATTATAAATTGAGTAAACGGAGATCTACTAAATTATAGTTATACAATCAAATATATTAATATATGCAGTGTTGTTTTTGTTTAAGAATTTTACGTTTTTAATTTTGGCCATTTAGTAATGCAAACAATCAACTTTTATTTTCATGAATGTTTAATTTTATTACAAAATTAAATTAAAAATCGAAAACTAGTCTTGTTCTTTTCTCGGATGATTAATTTTCGAGAAAATTGCGATTTCCTACTAATTAATAAATATTTTTTATTGGTCTTACAGTCCAATCAATTTCAACCAAAAATAAAATAAAATAAAAATAAAAATAAAAATAAAATAAAAATAAAAACTAAAAAATAAAAAATAAAAATAACAATAAAAAATAAAAAATAAGAAATACAAATAATAAATAATAAAAATAAAAAATAAAAATTAAAAATAAAAATTAAATTAAAAATTAAATTAAAATGATAATGACAGTCAGACTGTCCTTGTTTATATTCACCCCCGTAGACTAATCTGAAAATAAAATATTAGCTGAAAAAATTCTTTGTTAGTAAAGTGCAGTCTGACTGTCCCCAACACCCTTACCTAATTGAAGACTTGTCCAACGTTTCGAGCTCGCTACGGCTCCTCATCAGGGACTAATCTAAACCTTATATTCTAATCTATATATACTCATCCCCACCACCAAATTTCGTAAATTAAATATAAATTCCCCCTCTACACAAATTGTCCAAAACCAATCAATTTAATAAGGAATGATAAACACTGTCCAATCTACCAGACTCTAACATTAAATTCACATTATTTCGATTCTTGGAAATGTGAATACTTTCAAGACTCTCACGTTTATACTTATTATTAATACCATATTCCAAAATATCCACATTCACAAAATCAAAAGAATGTAAAATATGGTATTAATAATAAGTATAAACGGGAGAGTCTTGAAAGTATTCACATTTCCAAGAATCGAAATAATGTGAATTTAATGTTAGAGTCTGGTAGATTGGACTGTGTTTATCATTCCTTATTAAATTGATTGGTTTTGGACAATTTGTGTAGAGGGGGAATTTATATTTAATTTACGAAATTTGGTGGTGGGGATGAGTATATATAGATTAGAATATAAGGTTTAGATTAGTCCCTGATGAGGAGCCGTAGCGAGCTCGAAACGTTGGACAAGTCTTCAATTAGGTAAGGGTGTTGGGGACAGTCAGACTGCACTTTACTAACAAAGAATTTTTTCAGCTAATATTTTATTTTCAGATTAGTCTACGGGGGTGAATATAAACAAGGACAGTCTGACTGTCATTATCATTTTAATTTAATTTTTAATTTAATTTTTATTTTTAATTTTTATTTTTTATTTTTATTATTTATTATTTGTATTTCTTATTTTTTATTTTTTATTGTTATTTTTATTTTTTATTTTTTAGTTTTTATTTTTATTTTATTTTTATTTTTATTTTTATTTTATTTTATTTTTGGTTGAAATTGATTGGACTGTAAGACCAATAAAAAATATTTATTAATTTGTATATGGGCAGTCGACAGAAGTACAATTCAATTGATTTCCTACTAAATTCGATTTTTAATGTAAATTGCAAAAGATAAAAAATTTATTAAACTTTACAGCACAAATATGAATAAATTTATGATATACTTATCGCAGTAAAATCATGAATTCCATTTATTAAACGCAATACGTCTACTGCCACGAAAGTTAATAACAGAATATAGTTTATTTTATTTAATATAGTTTATTTAGTTTAGTTATCCAATTATTATCATTCTATTAATTATTTGATTTATATTTTTATAATTATATTTTTCGTTTCTAGAATTTAGTAAGCGGAATCAGATCGAAGTACTGGTTTAATTGAGTTATTGGAAATTGCTTTCAATGCATACATATTATATAGTAATCAGCATGTTATTTGAAAAAAACTACATATGCAATCAGTTCACTATGAAATAATTATAGATTGTTTTAATACATATATGCAAACTGTTATTGATCATTTTTATTAATAAATGATAGAAATAAAGGTCCACTTAAATAAAAAATATTTAACATTAAGTTTTTTAGTATTTAATATATATTCTTCAGCTGGAAGTGATGAATTAACTAATTATTGCCAATCCCCTTGAAAATTACAGAGGAAAATATACCTGCGAAGCCGAGGATATACTCTGTGGAATGGTCGAAAAGCTTGCCGAGCCACTGTTGTAACCGGTGTAGGTAGTATACTGGGTCATTGAGCTTGGTGTCGTGTATGATCCTAAGTACGAACCCTGAAGAGACGACGTGCCCTTCGTGACGGATATAGTTCCATATGATGGTGCACCATACAAGCTAAAACGAGGACGTACACATTGATAAAGATTACATATTGTCATATTTAATATCAATTGAAATAGCACTTGTAACGGCCTTAGAACAGTTCTAGTATATTTTACACTTTTTAATTAGCTTCGAAAAAAAGCTTCCGTATGAAAATTCTGAAGAAACCGACGATTTTATACCTATTAATGTATGCGGTAGTACTATAGACTGTATAGTCCGTCTTCTCCACCGATTCTGGATATTCCTGGTCTTTGTCCTCTGCATTTTCATCAATGTATAATTCGCTTCCCGGCACACTGTCAGTTTCCGGACACTCTTGAACTTCATTCTTAACTTCTGTTTCTAAAAGAACGTCAATTTAAAATAGTATTATATTAAGACAATATTTAATCGTTCACTTAGTTGATATTTAAATATCATAATATGCACTAATGTATTTTCATCAATAGACAGCTGTAATAATGCCGAACGTCGTACGTAAGTCCCATTCGTTTCGCTCTATATAGAAGATTTAAAATAAAAAACTATACAAGGTGTCCAAAAATTTACGGAACACCTTAATAAATTTCCAGGTAAACTGAGTTTGGACAAGGTCGAGGTCAATCTAGAGGTAACTTTTGTCAAGGAATATAATAGTGACCTTAAGTTTGGCCTTGGATTTGACTTTCAAGGTTATTTTAAGGTTAACTTTGTTTTTTCATATGGGAACCCCTATTTTTGACAACTGAAATCGAAAGAGCAGAAAATTTTACGTGCATACATGTGCTCAAGTCATGGGTCGAGGATGAACTTGATGGTCACACAAGGTCATTTCACCTCAAACAAGGTCTAGAAACCTCTTGGCATAGGAAATTCTCAGTTTTTGTATCACAGAAGCTATTATTTTTATCAAGGTGCATGCAACGGTGACGCTCCGTACCACCTTGATGATACCTTCAAGGACATTTTACTTTGAATTTTCTTATATACTTTTAGCATTACCCAGGAACAACGACGTGGACGTAGTAAAATCTGTTCCTTTTGCGGCGCTTGATTAGCGTGAATCCGGAGCTTCAAAATAAATTACTATTTTAATTGTTTTTAAAACATTTTTCTCTGTTCCAAGTTTGCGCTCTTCACTGTGATAACAGGACCGGATAGTTTTTATACTTGATCATATTAAAATTAATTCTTGAAATCTTGATCACTGCGATCGGCGTTAGGGTAGGTTGAATTTGTTAGATTAGTCAAAATGAATCAATTGAATCTTACTGAAAGAGAACGAATCACTTCTTATGATGAGACGTCACCTTCATGCACCTTGATGAATGTAATCGCTTCTGTGGTACAAACATTGAGAATTTCCTATGCCTAGATGTTTTCCAGACCTTGTTTGAGGTTAAATGACCTTGTGTGACCATCAAGGTCATCCTTGACCCATGACTTGAGCACATGTTTGGAAGTAAAATATTTTGCTCTTTTGATTTCCGCTGTCAAAAATAGGGGTGCCCATTTGAAAAAACAAAGTTGGCCTTGAATTAATCTTGAAAGTCAAACCGAAGGTCAAATCCAAGGTCACTATTAAATTCCTTTTCAATAGTTGCAACTAGATTGAACTTGACCTTATCCAAAATCAATTTACCTCGAAAATTATTAAGGTGTTTCGGAACTTTTTGGACACCCTGTATATATATTGTTATTAATATTTCGAAACCGATTTTAAGAGACAGTTTGTCATGCAACAAAAAATTTTATCAAAATCCATTATATTATTTTTTTTATTTTGATGTAAGAATAGTGTTAATGTATCTCATTTATTTTTAGTATCATAAAAATTTTCTATAAATTTTAAAAATTTTTCTAGATTTCTGATCCACATATGAATAGATGCAATTTGAACAATTTATTTTATAACCTACATAACTTTTTTTATAGATTGTTAATTCTTTCCTTCCCAATGTAAAGATTTTAATAAATTTATATACTATTTTATTAATTAATAGAATGTTATGTTTTTAAAAATTTTTTAAATATATATTAAAAATTTTTAGAAATGTTAAAACTTGAAATCATTTGTCTTTCTATTATTATTATTATTCTATTATTCTATTATTATTATGTTGCTTATTGTTATCTTTTTGCGTATAGTTAATCTGATATTTATATATTTATCCACAAATTTGATGCGATAATTATTTCTTTTCAAAAGTTCTTTTACAAATTTAAATTGATTTTATACAAATTGTTATATGCAATTTTAGTTCCTTTGTAAACTAAATTATAAATAATTATTTTTTTTATGTGTACAATGTTGTTAGTCAAAATATTTTCCAGAAAACGTTTATTTTTTATTGTCAACTCAAATATAATATGCGATACTACGGATGGGGAGGAGATTTAAAATATGTCAACCTTGCAGGCTCCAAAAGTACGTAAAAGCATTACTTAGATGAGTAAAATATTGTTCTTTTAAATTTCTGTAAAAAATTTCTGAGATACACCAAAGTGAAGCATGTGAAGTATTATAGCAAAGCTAAATTGTAAGAAAAGATTCATATAGTTCTTAGCACATAATCGAAAGAGTTTTGGAAAGGGATACTGCTGTATCTGTCACTTTTTATATAACTAAATTAAACTAAATTAAAACTAATTTAAGTTATCACTCTATTTCAAAGTTTGAAGTTGCTAAAAGTTATTTGATCATAAGGAAAAGGCAAATTAATCATAAAGAAGTGAACCAAAATATTGGGTGTACCAATAAGTTTCCGTCGTTTTTTTTATAAAGAAATAAAAATTTATTGTAAAAAAGGTACAAATAATGTCATTCAAAATATTTCCCATCACTTTCTACTAATTTTGACCATCTTTTGAGCAGCAAATGGATACCCCGTCTAAACAATTGTTCGTCTTTTGAGGTGGTCCCCGAATCGATTCTTTTCTTCAATTTATCGTGAGAAGTCAAGTGCTACTCAGCCAGACCATGAATCATCGACCGGAATAGGTGGTAGTCTGAAGGAAAAATCTCAAGTGAATATGGCGTGCGGGATAGAACGTCCTAATTCAGTGCTTCTAACGTTTCCTTTATGATTTTTGCAACATGTGGCAGTGCGTTGTCATACTAAAAAATGACTTTATCGTGCCTTTGGCATATTGTGGACGTTTAATCACCAATGCTCGGCTCTATTGCATCAGATGTTGTTGGTAACGTGCCTCGGTGACGGTTTGAGTGTGTTGGACTAGTTCGTAATAGATTACTCTAAGCTGATCCCACCAAATAAACAGCATTAGCTTCTTGTCATGACTGTTTGACTTGGCCATCGAAGTAGAGGCATCACTGGGATTACCCCATGACTTCCTATGCTTTGGATTGTTATAGTGAATCCACTTTTTGACTTTGCGATTTTACCTTCCGAGCAATTGTTTGCAAGCGTATAAGCGATGCTCGACGTCTCGTAGCTTCAATTTGTAAAGAATTCCATTACCTTGCTTTTGAACCATACCCAGGGTTTTGAGACGTTGTAAAATAGCTTGCTGAGTCACTCCTGACTCGTGTGCAAGTTCTTTTTGCATTTGACATGTATCTTCTTCCAGTAAAGCTTCCAATTCTGTGTCACCAGACATTTGGGCCTTCCACTGCGTGTTTTGTCCTCTACGTTAAAATAGAGTAGCCAATGTGCTTCAGCTGCACATTGCTTTAAATGTAAGAAGAAGTAAATTAACAATTCCCACAAATGACGCTTATTTGGTTCAAAATTGAAAACTAAGTGGTGCTAGCAAAAAGTCAGAGGTATTAAAAGGTTATACTGTTTGCAGATGTCAACATATACTATACGACTTTTTACAGCAGACAATTTCGATGTTATCTTATCGGTGACGTTATCTTTTGAAAACGGCGGAACTTATTTGTACACCTAATAATAAAATATATTAAATAAAATATATGTATTACAATTATTCAGAGAAGAAAATATATTTAAAAAATTATTATCATATATTTCTTTTTGTATCGCAATATATTTATTTAGTAAAAATATATAGAACATGATTATATTATATTTCTTCAATTTTTTAATATGCTATGGGATTCTCGAGGCGACGAGGAAGACATTTTCTCGTTCACCTCTCGTATTGTCAAAAATCATCGTCGTACGACTGTTTGAATAAATTTAAAAACAAATGTATACTAAAATGAAAATATGTTTATCCACTTTAATATTAATTAATAAATATTCTCATTGGTCTTACAGTACAATTAAATCAATCAAAAATAATACGTAACAATATTATATATATTTATATAAATATTAATACATCAATATACAAAAACAATAAAAAAATAATAAAAAAATAAAAATAAAAATTAAAAATTATAATGACACTCAGACTGTTATTGTATACGTCACGCCTGTTGTTCTGGGATCACCCTCGTATAGACTTTATAATATAATATGTTAACTAAATCCTAAACAGTAACCATATTTCACTTTGCATATATATATATATATATATATATATATATATATATATATATATGGTTGTTTCAAGGCAAGTCGCTAAACTGTCATAAGGCCACCACCAAAAGTAGTGTTTTTGAAGCCTCGGGACGTGGAGAAATTTCCTCCACAGGAAAGGTAAAGGAGGTCCTGCAAAGGACCTTCAACCCCAGGCAGGCAAAGGTTTAAATCAAGAACCATAGAGAGGCTAGGAAAGCATTATTAGTAGAGACAGCGACCGAAGCGGGGTTAGAGAGACTAAAAGCTTCGAAAAGCCTACAGGATCTTTTCGATTTCGAGGCACTAGAAAGGAGCAAGCCTATGCTTATTGTCTATGACATGCCTAGGGACGATATATGACTCCAGACGAAATAATCTCCGCCATATTTGAGCAAAATGAGGATCTGGCCTCAACGATTGAAGAAGTCTCTGAATTCTTCAAACCCCGCTTCAAAACGGGCAAGAGGAGTGATGCAATTACAAACTGGGTTGTGGAGGTTATCCCAGAGACCAGGAGAAAACTCCTGCAGCGCAAAAGAGTCTAAATTCAGCGGCTTTCTTGCCGCGTGCAGGATTACCTCAGAGTAACACGATGTTACAAGTTCAAGGGCTATGGCCACGTAGCCAAGCATTGTAAACCAGAGTAATACTGCTCCCACTGCATTCAGGCGGAGCATGGCAGCAAAGAATGCGCGGAAGAAGAATCACCACCAAAGTGTGTGAATTGCAAAAAAGTCAAAAGAACTAGCAACCATGGCTCAATGGACAATAAATGTCCGGCGTACAAAGCTGTCATGGAGAGATTAGTTAGTTCCACGGAATATGGACAGTAGAATACGAAACAAGCAAGGTGGATCTGTTCTGCGCTTTGCACAGCTAAACGCAAGAAGAACGCACAGAGTCACTCCATAAATAAGAAGTAAATGTGTGGAAAGTTGAGTAGACATCCTGCCTCTCTAGGAGCCTTACCAGCGCAGTGGCCGAATAGATGGCTTCGGACTGCACACTAGGTTGGTACACGTGGATGGGCATATCCCCTGGCTGGCTATAGCAATCCTCAACCCTGAAGTGATGGTGTTAAAATTGACGTACCTCACCAACTCAGACTTTGCGGTGGCAGAGGTGAGGATGCGTACTTTGTCAATGTATGTGGTCAGTGGATACATCGAGCTAAGCCACGAAATAGGAGTGCACGTTACACAGCTGAATAGGGTGCTGCACTCACATGGAAGAAGGATGTTGCTAATAGGTCTCGATTCCAATGCCAGGTCCCCCTTGTGGGGATCTGATCGCACCGATCGCAAAGGGGAGGAATTAGACAATTTTATAGCGCAGCGGAATCTCAGGATCGCTAATATGCCAGGCAGTACCATTACCGTCTCCAATGAAGTTGGAAAATGAAATATGGACGTAACTCTTGTCACTACGAATCTCGTGACACTCATCATGGGATGAACTGTCAGAGAGGACTGGACCTCGAGTGATCATAGAACGATCACGTTTCATCTTAATGGAGCAGGCACTCCAGCAAGCTCAGGTGTTGCAAATCAGGGACAAAGGCTAAAAACGTTTGATACTCCGCGCAGAAAGCGAACTGGGAAACCTTCTGTGCTGTACTCGAGGATGAATGGAACCACGTGCCTAAAGAAATGCCCAACTCGAAAATGGAGACTATGAAGAAAGTTCGCTCATTGACAGCCACTACTAAACTTGGGCAAACCGGGGAGACGAAATGACAAGACTTCATCAGAGATAAGGGTAATCAGAACCGTTCGGGCATCGCTTACCGGCTACAAGCTGGTAAGCTGTCCATAAAGGAATTGCTTGCAAATCCGTTTGGATGATAGCACCTACACGACGGACTGGGTGAGCACTGCTACGATAGTACTAAACACTCTGTTCACTTCAGACAATATACAGGATGAAACACAAGAGCAGAAAGATATGAGGTACTTGACCAACACCCTCCCGCCCGTAGGGGCAGAGGGCGAATTTAATCGCGCTGAGTTGCATCAGGTCTTGATCAAGATGAAGGTGGCAAGATGGGAATGGGGCGTTAAATTTCAGACGCTTTGTACTATCTACACCGGGCTGTTCATAACTATCGCTGCTTATACAGCGGAAAGTTGGCATGATTTGGCGTGTGTAGAACAACAACGCAAGTTGGCAAATACTCAAAGACTCGCGCTCATTAGAGTCACCGGTGCATACAGGAGCACCTCGATAGACCCCCTTACAGTGATAGCGGGAAAACTCGCTGTAACGCGCAAACAGTTAAAATACTGCGTCACTTGAGGACCACCGTCATACCATGAGAGAGATATCAGAACGATATCTCGATAATCCAATTCCTCACTGGGCATGGAGACTTCGGTTCATATCTTTCTCGCTTTCATCTGAGACAGAGCGATATATGCTCATGCAGGATACACCAGAGCACGTACTCTCCGCCTATCCTAAATATAACGAAATTAGGATCAAATTCCAAAGAGAAAATAAAACCTCCATTAAGGTTCGAGCTCTATTGACCCAAGCGAATTACAAGGCCTTCGAAAAACTAGTCAAAGAACTCCTCCAGACCAAGGCGTCAATCGAAGTGATAGAGAATCTGCTAGAAGTAGGCATTACAGAGGAACCTGAATAGGTAAGTAGGGAACTGGCAGTTTGGAATTGACGGTCAATTTATACACAAAGCAAATAATCATATACTGACAAAATATTATACATATATATATACACATAAGCAAAAATATTTTATTCCTATACAAGTAAATTGGACTATACACCGGTCTATAAATCTGTAAATATACAATAGCAAAAAGAAAATAACCAGCCTTTACACTGGTGCATAACTCTAGTCTGGAAATATAAAATAGTGCAAGAAGCGTGGTTCGGAATTCACTATAAATTGGAGATCCACAAAAGTCACAATGATGTACAGATCTGCAACTCAAAGAAAAATTCACCAAAAATGTAAAGTTTTTGAGCAGAACCGGCTGCTAAAGCGAAAGATAGGTGCGGAATGTTTACGTGTAAAAAAGCATAACTGAGCGGCCTTCATTTTCTTATGGCATAGAGTACAGTGGCTTGGAAACGAGTATAAAGTAGAGGTCCAATGCTGGGAATGTTTATGTGTAACAAAGCATAACTGAGCGACCTTTGTTTATTTTTTTACTGCATAGAATGATAATCTGGCATTAGGGTCCAAGGATTACAGGGCTCCTCAGCTGAACGAGGCTCAGTACAGATCAAGGTAGCTAAATTTTCTCCGGGCCGACCTTCGGGCCCTCCAGGGGACCTGTACCTAAACGGCCCGTTTGGGCGGTATCTATTAATTCTCTGGCGGATCTCTGGAAGCCTTGAACGATGTTCCTATTCGGAGCTACTGGAACTCTTGAAGGTTGCCCGTAACTCCTTTCGAAGACATGTCCAGCCCGGCCACACCGTGTGGAGCTCGGTTCGATCCGGATTTTCGGATTCTGACCCTCGGCCTCCGGGACAAAAATGGGAGGGGCAGATGGCTCATGTCAAAATGGATAAAGATATTGGCAGCGCTGGAGTCTACTTTCAAAATTGACTCCTATCGTCTATATATCATACGGGATTATCTACGGGATCGAAGACTGACTTACGAGACATTGGACGACAAGAAACGGAAACGCGTAACACCGGGGGTGGCACAGAAATTCATCCTGGGTCCCGACATCTGAAACGTACAATACGACGGCTTACTAAGACAGGACATACCCTTGGACATACGCCTCCTCTGCTGACCATGTGGTAGCCGTGATAGTCCACGCGACTATCAATTGATTCAGTTAAAACTGAATCAGGCCATTAGGCGGGTGACTGAATGGATGACAGACCATGGACTGCAGCTCACACTGCAAAAGACCGAGTTATTGTTGCTGACTCGTAAGTGTATAGAACCGGTGATCTGGATGATGGTAGGTACAGAAAGAATAGAGACCAGAAGTGAAGTTATGTATCTTGAGGTCACCTTGGATACGAAGCTAAGCTTCTGATCCCACTTACGAAACACGACAAATAAGGCAGCAGAAAAGACGAAGCTCTAAGCAGACTGATGGCCAACACAAATGGATCTAAACAGTGTTCTAACATGTACGATCATCGATCTAAATATGTACGTAGACTGTTGATTAGCGTTATCTACTCGATCTTGATTTTTGAGGCGAAAGTGTGGGTCG
The DNA here is from genome assembly GCA_018907035.1 of Sycobia sp. Sy_11. NCBI lineage: Eukaryota > Metazoa > Arthropoda > Insecta > Hymenoptera > Epichrysomallidae > Sycobia > Sycobia sp. Sy_11. The sequence continues at coordinate 709,813 of JACCIC010000137.1, read as the reverse complement.
ACGCGATGACTGTAAGAAAACGAGAGAACGTCATGAAAAGCGTACAAAGAATTGGTACGTTAAGAATCGCGTACGCGTATCGCACTGTGTCTGAGAGCGAGGTTTTCGTGATCGCTGGAGTCATTCCCATTGTTCTTCTCGCGGCTGAACGAAAGCATATTCACGATCGGAGCCCGAATGTTGGAAGGGAAGACACTGCGACTGAAGAACGGATATAGACGATCGAGTTTCTTTGTGTGCGACCATTTGACTGAGATCCGACTAGGGCTACAGACGACGATATGCGTGATCACGTCAGAAAACGTAACGAGACTTATGACGATGGATGCGGACAGCTGGCGGTTGATCGCAAAGTACGTTACCCATGTGCTTCGGAGCAAAAGAGAAGATGGATATCTGGATAATTGAAAGACTATGAAGAGTGAATGTAGTTTCGAGTATGCATATGATTCTAGGATGAAAGAAATGACCATGAATGGACCACGCAAGGACTTCTTTTGGACTCGTTTTGTGTCGAGTTGCACATATTCCATTGCCCGTTCACCAGGATTATTCTTGCCTGAAAACCTATTTACGCCATTTTCAGTAATAAATGATATTCACATTCCCGTATCAGGAATGTTATATGATAATTTCCACTATGAAAAAGATTGTTTAAGAAAGGTTGGATTAGTAGTCAGAAAAAAATGCAGTGCACTGTGTATTAGATGTTATAGTTGATTCAGAAGGTAAAATATTTACGTAATATTATATACACGAGTATAATAAGTTAGTATAAGTAAAACGAATTTATAAATAATGATTGTTAAATTTTTTTTTAAAGACTAATAATTGATCGTTATAGGGATAGAAAAACTGAATGGGCTAATGGCTAATATCGAGGACTTGCTTAAGGTAAACTCATTAGAATGATACATTTGATATTTGGAGGCAACAGCTTGGAGACAACAAAAATTTCTACTTTTCAATCTCTGTAAAACTTCTTATGTTTACAGATTTAACAGGGATATACATCGACATACCATGCGCACTAAAAATAACTCGAATATATAGTGCTACATTAATTTCAACTTAATACAATCATGGTTACAGTTTAATATCTAGAGTTATAAACATAAATTGTACATTCAATCTTACTAATTAAATATTATATTTAAATTTAATAAGTTATAGAAAATAACTTATTTTTAATTATTTCTTTACTTAGTTTAAAAAGTTACATAGTTATATGGAAATTAAAGTTGATTTGAAGTATTATTATCCGAAATAAAATCAAATTAATTATTGTTGTTACAGTTTCAAATTCATTTAATGAGGCCTACGATGGCTTGATGGCTAGAGCGGAGGACTAGTAACTTGGTGATCCATGTTTAAATGTCAGTCTCGGCCGATTGACACAAGCACCGCTGTAATAATTGACATGTGCTTTGTTTACAAACAAACAAGCATATTGTAGACCTCCGTCGCTGATTAGCACCGGTATTTGGAAGCCGAAATAGAGCGACGTTAAATAACATAAAACAGTCCATTTAATACGTAATAAAAAATTCGCTCGAGCTATCTTAATTTAATACTTGTGTATTAATATTTCATAACAAAAGTGTAATTATATTCATACACTAAGTTCATGTACTGTATTTACAGATTGAACACGACTTTAATAAGTTGCATTCTGATGTAAAAATTATAGAAAAACATTATTGGAAAAAAATTTTAATTGCTTTCTTTCTCATTTTCAAAAAGTCAGTATTTCTGCAGGAGACCGAGGTTTGTTATTAGCTCTTAGGAAATTTGACAAACATTGGTAAGTGAAAGTAAAAGTATTTTTATATAGTTTTTATTATTTATTGAAAAATTGAATTTCTTATATAAGAAGAAGATTTTATATTTACTATCGCATATAATGACGTCTCAAGATCTTAGAAAAAGAAATAAAAAACAATCAATTTTGAAACACGGTTAAAATATTTCACAGCCTTCAAAACTATCTATAGAAAGTCGTTAATGTTTTATTTTGGAAATTTTGGTAAAATAAGAATAAAACTTTTTTTTATCATAATTTAAACTATTTTTAAATAATTGTTTATTTTTGTAGACGCCTAGCGACTTAAAATCTGCAATTACTGACTTGTAAAAGAAAGTAAAAGAGAATGGTCATACGTTGTAACCTTTTATCATTAATGTTGGTAAATTATTATACATTGAAGAATATATTGTAGTTTTTAATCAGAAACATTTCGATGAGGAGAAACTCAAAATAAAATTAGAAAAGAAATTTATAAATTCACATCAAGTAGAATAAATATTGTTTCAACTATCGTCATTAAGCATAAAATTGTACAAGGATGTAGGTTTTTCGAAACTAACAATGATTATTCACATATAAAATCGGTAAAACAAAAGTAACTCATGATAGGTTTCTAAAGGATTATGAAACATATATATCACTATTAGATCATAAACAGAGTATAATTACAAATAAGTAAATTATTTTTAATGGTAAGAAAATTTTTGAAAATAGTGTTTTGATACATTTTTGTGTAATTGTTCCCATTTTTTTTATATTATCGAAAATTTTGATAAATGAGAAATATTTTTCAATTTTATGTCAACAATTACAAGATTATGATTATGATAAACATTAAGATGACTTTAAAATATATCATCAAGTAAATTTAGAATACATCGTATTAACAATGAATGTATTAAATTGTTCAGTTTTTTACCTCTCACTGTTATCTAATGGTGCTTATTATATATAAAAATGTTATGACTGATTAGGATGATATTTTCACAATTGTAGAAAATTTATTTTTCAATAAATGTGAAGCAAAAATTAAAAAAGTATTTCATTTATAGACTATTCCTATTTAATCATTTAAATGTAAACTTTAAAATTCAATATAGACATGAATTTTCTTTTTAAATTTCAATGTTGGCGCACTTCCTACTTTTTGAGGCCGTTAGATGGAGACGCAAAAACTAGCAAATGACGAAAATTTATCATTATTAGTATATAACACTTCGGTTAATCCTTTTATAATGAAACTGTGAAATTGTCTGTTATCTTGCGAAATATATAAGTGATGATCTGTTCTGAAAGCCTCCAGTAAGTTTCTAGTAAGTAGATTTGACAATGCTGGAATGCATTCTCGCATACTTCCCGTGTAAATGTCATGAACTGTTACGAAACTGAAAGTTTTCCGCCGTTGACGTAATCAGAGTAAATAAACGGTCAGATAGGGTATTTTGACTGACTGTTTACTTAAGAGGGATATCGTTCCGCTGAGTTTGCTTCAATAAACAGCTGATCGCGTCCATTTTCATAAAACCCTGAAGAACAGCTGGTCGCTGCTGGTCGCGTCTATATACATATATGCGTTTAGACAAGTATTAGAGTAAACGTTTGAATATGTATTACACATTTGAATTTACATAAATGACTTTTAAGAAGGTTTCAAATCGAATTTGAATAGTTTTTATAATGAATAGACTTTATAGTATACTTTATAATGAAAATGTATACTGTATAGTCAGTTTTATTTCTAATAAAATAAAACGTAAATCACTGTGTTAAGTTCAATTTTAATTATGATATATTCTTGAAACAAATATAAAAATATTTTAAAAATGGGTGTGTCTCGGGACACACGACAAGAAATATTTATTTCTCAGGCGAAATACGGAGTATGTGTTTCCTTGTATACACACATACACACACTCTCTCTCTCTCTCTCTCTCTCTCTCTCTCTCTCTACATAGTGACTATGTCACTTGGTCGCTTGGAAATGTATGAAACAAATATCACTTCAACAGCTTTCAAGAGCAATATCGGTAAGCTAAAACGACTTTTCCAAGTCTATAGTTCGATATTCTCACAAGCAAGTAAAATAAATGAATTTAACATCAGTCTAGAAGCATTCTGAAAAATCTTCCCGGAGCTCCGAAGTATGCCTTACTTATAGTTCTCAGTGTCCAAACTTGATTGCGCGTAGTAAAATAACGCATAAAAGGCTAGTCCGTAGTATTAGAACTTATATTGGTATTTCCTGGTCTGTTTTAGTAAAGTAAAACTGAATCCCAATTCCTAACTTACTTTTATAATATAAGTGGAGCAAACACGCCCATTTCAAACGAATAATTTTATACTATGCGCAAAAATAAACGACAAACGTTGTATTTCAGGAACATTCATTAGTTTGATTGGAATGCTAATAGATTAGCTGATGTATTATCATGAACTGGAAGCATAATTCATTTGGCAGTGATAACTAAAAGGGAAAAACTCTTCTGAGTGAAGGGGCTCCTTTGTCAAAAATAGAATTAAAAATATATTATTTACGCGTGCTACTCGAGATGTTAATATATTATATTAATTAAGATGTATGAATAATGAGGCACTCCCCGAATTAATATACCCAGAGTAACGAAGAATAATACAAAATCGCCGATAAATCGTTTAAGAAAGGGAAATCATATAATTAAGTAATTACAAAAAAAGGTAAACATTTTTCCGAATTGTAGCGAGACATATCAAATGGAAAATAAAATGTTGATTGACATGAATCAGACTTACCACCAAATACCGCTGATGAGAGCAGCCAAGAGGTCACCGCCTTAGCGGTCCGGCAAAAAAGCCTCTTTCAATACACAAAGCTGCCATATGGACTAACGAACGCCCCGGCCACTTTCCAGAGAGGTATGGACCTCGTCTTCGGGCCAGAGTGGCAACCGCATGTTTTCGTCAACATGGACGACATCATGGTCGCGACGAAAACTTTCGAGCAGCACACTCGTGAACTTACAACGGTGTTCACCCGCCTTAAGGTCGGGTTGCAAATACATAGAGAGAAATCCGACTGCTGCCCGGAAGTCAAGTACCTGGGCTACATCGTAGATGAAAGCGATATCCTAGGCCTACCAATCTGAAGTAATTACGGGTCTTTTTACGCATGGCCGGGTGGTACGCTAGATTCATACAAGATCTGGTGAAAATTAAGCTGCCTCTTACAAAACTGCTCAGGAACAGCGTCAAATGGCACTGAGGAGAAGCGTAATAGGAAGCTTTCGACAAGCTTAAGATCCTGCTGAAGCAAGCGGCAGTGCTTGCGCGCCCCATCCAACATGAGCCATACATTCTGTAGACGGATGCAAGCAATTACGCCTTATGCTAGCAGAACGTTAGCAGCGGCAGAATCGAACTATACCGTGACCGAGAAGGAGCGCTTAGCCGTTTCTGTGGACTGTGGATAAAATGGAGAAATACCGCGGCAGATTTACTCGGCAGGACATTGACGGTGGTGACGGACCACAGCAGCCTCAAGTGGTTGCATACTTTGAAGGACCTCACAGGCCGCCTAGCGAGATAGGCAACAGCACTCCAGGCGTATAACATGGATATTGTCCATCGGAAAGGAGCTCAAGATCATGTTCTTTATGATCTTTCTGGATCCCCCCCCCCGAGTCAGCGGAAGTACTTACCGCTACCCTAAGCGAAATGGAAAGGGACATATGGTACAATGAAAAAATTAGAGAAATATGCGAACAACGCGTTAAATACCCTGACTGGACAATCATAGACAACCGAATATACAAACATCGCCCTAACGCACTCATGGAGACACTAGGCGAGAGTCAAAATAACTGGAAGCTAGTAGTACCGCTAGGAGTTCACGAGCGAGTAAACGAGCTGTTGGTCTAACGGTCTTGGTGCACCCGGGAGTTACCGATACTGGGAGTGGAAAATTGGCGCTTGCTTTCTAATCACCGGAGATCCGTTACAAGTGGTTCAGCGACCACCGACAGTCAAATCGTTGGAACGTTTTGCTTCAATGGGCCGGGGGTTTGGCTTTATCGTCCGGCTGAGAAAAGGAACTACTCTATAAAAACCCCCCTAATTCTAAATTGTATGGCAGTTGCGATAGGGGATGCATTATTCCAGGGTAGAAGATGGCAGCCACTACTGCTACAACTGCCAGTGAAATTTACACCGCCCGTAATCAAAATCCATTGTCCACCAAACGGGATGCTAATAGCGACCTCAGTAGATGGACGTAAGACAATATGAACAAAAACAGCAACCGAAAGAAGTTAGGAGAAGAGAAAGAGGCAGTCAGGAAGATTAGGAGGTCCAATGATAAGGCCAAAACTGCAGAGAGGGGGCAAACTAAAGTAAGCATAAGCAAAACACGAGTGGGCAAAAGCCCGCTCATAAAATTAGTTAAAACTGGTGACTCTCGGGATACCGCCCAGACAGTCAACAAAACAAAGCCTTTGATTGAAGCGAATAACGGAGAAGCAAATAAGAGCCCCCTTCAGAGCAGAGCAAACATAAGGAGAAGCAACATTTTATGCCCAGCTACACCGAGGGAGGTGCAGCTGCAGGCTGTGATGATTGCGCCGCAGCACTCCCAAAAGAAGAGGCACCCACTAAACCTACCAGGGATTGCCTAGAGGTCCCAGCACATGCTGCGGACCTCTATGAAACTATAAAAGCGGTCCTCAAAACATCAGAGGACCCTGCTCTGAGGATGGAGATGGTCATCAGATGCTCGTGTGGAGGCCAAAACGGAGGCTTTGCATGAGCTGGCTGTAAAGAAAAAGGAGATCAAGGGACCACAGACATATGCAAGTGTGGTCTCCAATAGCAGCAACAACAGCTGAGTCCAAAGGCAAAAAGCTGAAAGCATACTGGTCGCTCCAAAGGCCCAGGTTGCCAAAGCCACTATAAGGCCATCGCCAAAAGTGCTCTTATTAAAACCTAGGGAAAAATTTCTTCCACAGGAAAGGCAAAAGAAGTCTTGCAAAAGACTTTCAACCCTAGGCAAGCCAAGGTCCAGATAAAGAATCTGAGGTAGATCAGCAAAGGTCTCCTAGCGGAAAAGGCAACACAAGCGAGGTTGGAAAAGCTCAAGGTTTTCAAAAGCCTGAAAAACCTATTTGAAATTGAAGCCCCAACAAGGGGAAAGCCGAGGCTCATCATCTACGATGTGCCCAAGGACATATCGCAGGATGAGGTGTACTCGGCTACATAAGAGCAAAACGAGGGTCTGGCCTTCTCGACAGAAGAATTCTCTGATTTCTTCAAAGCTCGCTTCAAACCGGGCAAGAGGAGCGACACAGTAACAAACTGGGCGATAAAAGTCACTCCGGCTATCCGGGCCAAACTATTTGAAAGGAAAAGATTTAAAATTTACATAGAGTGGCTATCTTTCCGAGTGTAAGACTACCTTAGAGTAACCAGGTGCTATAAATGCCAGGGTTACGGGCACGTAGCCAAGCACTGTAGAGCAGAACCATGCTGCTCCCACTGTAGTTTAGCGTAACATGGCAGCAAAGAATGCAACAAAAAAGATGCAACGGCTAAATGTGTAAATTGTAAAGAAAGTAAATTGCGAAGAGAGCATCAAACCATACGTTCATGGACACACAATACCCAGCATACAAGGCTGCCATGAAAAGATTAGTCAACTCCACGGACTATGGCCAGTAATGCACGAAATAATCGAAGTGGACCTGCCCTACGCTTTGCGCAGCTAAATGCCAGAAGAGTGCGCAGGATAACTCCTGAGATAAGATCAAAATGTGTGGAAAGGAGTAGACATCTTGCTTCTCCAGGAGCCATACCAGCGTTATATGTGGAAGATGTTATATGTGGAAGGGCAAATCCCCTGGGCGGCAATAGCAGTCCTCAGCCCCCAGGTGACCGTGCTAAAACTAACGCACTTAATAAACACACACTTCGCTGTAATGGAGGTTAGGTTAAGCTGTTTAACGATGTATGTGGTCAGTGGATACTTCCAGCTGAGCCACGAAATAGGGGTACACCTTGTACACCTGAGTCAGGTGCTGCACGCACTTCGAGGGAGGATGGTGCTAATAGGCGTTGATTCCAATGCCAGATCCCGCCTGTGGGGGTCTGATCGCATCAACCGCAAAGGGAAAGAACTGGAAAATTTTATAGGGCAATGGAATCACCGAATCGCCAATGCGCCATGTAGTATCGCTATCGTCTCCAATGAAGTTGGAGAGGGAAACGTGGATGTACCTCTTGTCACCACGAATTTCGAGACACTCATCACTGAATTGGGCCGTCAGAGAAGACTGGACCTCGAGTGATAATAGAGTTGGATCAGGTCATGGCCAAGATGAAGCTCGGTAAGGCCCCTGACCCAGATTTATAACTTTTGAAATTTGTATCTTTCGGGATCAACAAACTTCTTACTGTATACTGTTGTTTTTTTAGCAAGTTTTGGATATTATACCTCAAAGATGTTATGAATATCCTTTCAGAAGGTGCAAAATTTGGAATAGCTTATTCAAGTAAAAATTTTTTTATTCATGAAGTCATCACAGAAGTTGAAAATAGTATTATTAGTTACAAAAATGATATTAAGAACAATGCAGAACCTCACTAGTAAAGTTTGCTACTATGTACAAATAAGAGTAAGACTTTATTTATAACTTTTGAAATCTTGATTTAGAAGCCTACGGTGGCGCGATTGCTAGAACGAAGAACTAGTAACTTGACGATTCGAGTTCCAATACCGTTCTCGGCCGATTAACACAAGCACCGCTGTCATTCTTTGCATGTGCTTTATTTACAAACACATCGTAGACCTCCGTCTAAGTAAATAATATTATATGATCAAATTAAGTAAATTGTATAATAAATAAATTAAGTAATGAAAATGTCACGTCAATTAGCGATTTTATACACAAAGTAGAGAAAGTACAAGAAAAACTGTCAAAAATCGCGAAAAATACCACTGAATAAAACGGAAAATCGATTTCCGCAAAAGCGAATCAAAAGCTACATTATGTCTGTAGTAATACCATATGTACGAGAGGAATGCTGCTGGCGTTGCAAAGAATGAGGATACACGGAGTTCCAGTTTAAAAATCCCCAACGAAAATTTTGGTAGCGATGCGGTAAAAAGAACATATGAGCAAAATCTGCCGTTCCGCACCGACGGAACGAGCACAGGCCTGGTCGACGAGAAACTAAAAAATAGGTTTTTTATGCATGAAAATAGGCCAACATACTTAGAGTTAGTCGACCCATATTGAAGTTGGTTGCCCACGGGTAATAATTAGCGATAATCGCACATAATTTCTATCCAAAAAATTTCGTCAAATAAAGACGCAAAAATAAAGCATAGAAAAACGCTGCCATACTCGCATCAATGCAACCAAGTTGATAGAATCAACAGAACGTTAAAGACAATGATAAAACAATATATTGATACATCGCACAAGAAACGCAAAGACGATCACGCTCCACTTTCCATGAGAGAATAAAAAGTATGTATAAAGCATTAGAATTAGCAAAAATCGAAACGACAGCGTTTCACCGCCAACGAAAATACTGTGAATTGCAACGAAGAAATTGGCAACCTACTATAGTTGATCACGTCTTAAAACGATAAAACGTACTATCTAGCAAAATGGATGATAGAAACGCCAAGTTGTATATGAAATTTAACATTTATGAAATTTAGTAATATCAAAGATATCGGCCGTAATTGCCAACTTGAAAACAGATAATAGAGATATTACTGAACAAGTTCATGTGAACGATTTAAAACCATTCATCACGCAAGAATAATAGAAAAAAATTAATACGTATTAATGATATATTGCGATAGCAATTAAGTTAAAAAATCTTTTTTGTTAAGCTAGCGAGAAAATGGTTATATAAAATAGCAGTTCAGTTATTGAAAACATAAATGTGTTAAGTTATTGAAAAATATTTATGTAAAATAGCCTTTAAGTGGACAATAATTTTGTAAAAATACCAGTTACTATAGTGAATAATTAGTCCATTATATAAGATTTTGTTAAATAATATCGAGAGAGAAGGGGGATTAGTGTAAACAATAACACCGACGAATAAACGCGACATACGATGGAAAAAGAACAATCCGACTGTACATGGGTGTCGCTAGATGCAGAGCGCACGACCGAACTTAAGTGCACAGAAATTTAAAATCAAGCAGGCACAAATACATAGATTGCTGAAACTACAAATGATCAGGTGTATTTATCTCAAACGTTTTGCTCATTTGCCCTACCTTGATAGAGGCAGGTGAGAGGGAAGATGTCAAGTACAAGAGAGACGGCGATACAAGCTCGTAATCGATGTTAATATGCCCTTGAAGTTCAAAAAATTATCGAATAGAAAATAAATTTATCTAGTAATAAAACTATCAGTAATTACGATAGAAGTAATTGCCAAAATGTCAGCTGCGAAGCTCTACAGGGAGTTTAAAGCCTAGATGGACATCTAGGACATATCCTATTTCGGAATCGTCAAAGACAAAACAGCGGATGTTGACTTGCCCCTGCCTAAGCAAGGAGTAACAACAGCAACCAGCCTGTTGTATCAGCCGACGGACAAGACAATTCTGGAAGACTGAATCCGGAAGCCGGTAATACGGATTGAGCGGCTGCCGAAAACACGTTTCTGCTAACGCTCCCATCGATCGCCTACCAAAAGCGGGATGCTTCATTCCATGTGTTGCCAAATCCTGCTCAAGCATTCCTTTGTAAAAATTAATAGCTTAACTAATTTAAATTATTCAAACCAAAAATAATTTTCTAAAGCCACGCGGGGCCAATTTCTAGAAAATTATTTATATTAAATTTAAAATGTATAAAATAATAATTGAAATATATGAAATTATATGTTACAGCGAACTGAATATTATTTGAATTTTGTATTCTATTTTTTTCTACAAGTTTTTATTTTTTTTAATAAATACTGTTAAATTAAAAAAGGGTTTATTCTGAATAGATAAACTTAAAACACCTAGCTTCGCAAACATTATCCTCAAATAAATAAAAGTTAACGGTAAACTCAATTCAAACTCTGGCGGGCTGAGCGAGAACAAGAATTAAATTTGAGCGACTAATTTGCACCTTAAGTAGCTTGGTGGTAAGCTGGGCGACCAAGGGTTTCTGCGGGTTGAGCGTAGACCAAATGTACGGTAAAATAAAACGGAAGATTAAAAAGAGACTTACACGAGCGAGTCTCACGGTGGGTTGAGCATTCAAGTGACGAGGTGGGTTGAACTGGAGCCCGAAGCAATTTACACCAGAGACTTAGCGTTACAATTTATAATATTTATTATTATATTTTCTATTATTTATAAGATTTATTATCACACCATTTTTATATTTTAATTATATATATTATTCATTGCTTCTATGTTATTTAATTACTATTATTCACATTATTTATCATTTATATCTGTTAATAATCTATTGAATTACATATTAATCTTAAATGAAAAGTTGAAATGTAAATATTAATTTGATATTTCGTATACAAGTACTAACATGTGTACACGTAAGAATTATATGCATCATAATATCGGTTACGCTTTATTATATATGTACCGCTATATTTTAGACTTTAGCCTAGCTGGCGAAGATAAACATTCGCGGCGCACGGCACTTTCACAATTCCATTACGGAAAATAGAAATTTACTATTTCACCATATTATAATTCTTTATATCTATAATTCTATTGCGCATTTCCACGCAATTGAATATAGTTCCTGTGAATTTCACTAGGGCACTTTATATATATATATATATATATATATATATATATATATATATATATATTCGGTTGTTAAATATCATAATATAAAATATAAAAAGTGTTACAGTGGTTGAATTTACTTCAGATGTGCGCCGTTTTATTCGATAATCTGTTTCCATCTAGACGGCATCTTTACAATACCCTTCTCGTAGAAACCCCTCTCCTTATTTGCGAAGTACTCGTACAGCCACTTTTCACAAGCCTGTTTTGAGTCCAACTTTACACCACCAAGGGCGTTCGACATGGACAGGAACAGGTGGTAATCACTTGGCGCTATGTCCGGGCTATATGATGGATGCGATAAAGTCTCCCATCCGAACTCCCGTAGCTTCTGACGAGTCATCAACGAAGTGTGTGGTCTGGCGTTCTCCTGGTGGAATACTTCTTATCGATAGCCTGTATCTTTTTTAAGAATATACTATAATCAATAAACTATCTACAGATTACTATTGTACAAATATAACCTTATTGTTCAAATATAATTTTAAAACCAGTTATCTAAGAGCGACAATATTGTGATCAATTCGCTTCATACCTAACCTCCTTAATAATTTCTCATCCGAGCGCACCGCCCTCTATAGTTGATTTTATTTTATATAAAACTATTTCGAAGACAAAAGGGTTATCACTGTATTCAGAGACGTTGGGGTGTGGATATCGTGCATCACACAGGAGATCCTCGATTAGCCAAGTCCGCGTACTCGAGGAAAAAAATTTCAAAAGAAAAACAACTGTAAAGGTAATATATTAAATATTCTTACTTTTCACATTATTTTCGAAAATACAATAACAGTTGAGGCGAGAGGGCCAAAGCTTAAGAAATATATTTTCGTATGAGCATGACGCGATCTCCTTCTACGTCTTTATCATCGTATTGCATTTCCTTATCGGTCAGGAATTAAATTTGATATCAATCGATAAATTCCTGCTTCGTCGCTGAGCAGCCTTCGTGAATGAAGAGTTATGTAAAACGTTCAAACCTCAGTCATCGGATAGATTTTATAGCTAGGGCGCACGGGCGCTGGTAACCTGTAGGCACAGCGGGCGAACCTCAGGGCGAAGATGCGCACAAAAGAGAGAGACCGATAGCCGGATGCTATCGGTCCGATGACGCAACGACTCTCTCACTCTCTCTCTCTCTCTCTCTCTCTCTCTCTACGTTGCATGTGTGCATATGTGCGGGCGTGCACACACACACACACACACACACACACACACACACACACACACACACACACACATATATATATATAGATTATACATATGTACACATACATGCGCACATATAAGTCGTTCAACGCTTATGGAGAGGGATATCTCTTATCACCCCTTCAAAGTTCGTCGAAGCAGTAAAAAGCAAAAAAAACAATTTAAAAGTAATGAAAACATTTCTAATTATCACATGGGATCAGATTTCAGTACAATCGACACACACTGGCGGGAGGAGAGGGTTTCTTGCTTTGCGGTGACGCCAAGGTGGGGGAAGAGGGGGATTTCTTATGTCTCTTCATAAGCGTTATATACTACTAATATGCAAATAACAAAATTATACCTTGAAAAATACCTAAAATGTCATATACATAAGTATATATATATATATATATATATATATACATATATGTAGAACTCGAAATTACAATTTTGCCCGCAGAAGTGGTATGTAAAATGTATATATATATATATATATATATATATATATATATATATATATATATATATATATACATACAAATAGCCGAGTTTATTTTCGCTTCATTTTGTCCACACGCGGACTAAAAAAAATTATTTATGTTGAATAATCGATATCTTTAGGTGAATTTATATATATATATATATATATATATATATATATATATATATATATATGGTGGGTTGAGAGAGAGAGAATTTAGTATTTAGAATTGTATTTAGAGCCTAAGGACTCGTGGTCCTTCATAGGCCAAAGATGAATAAGCATTATAAAGACGGCTTTAACATCTTTAAAAAGGGTTGTAGTCGTTTTTGTACGAACTCTAGAGAGCTCAATTAGGGTTGTACATCCAAACAGAGAGAGAGAGAGAGAGAGAGAGAGAGAGAGAGAGAGAGAGAGAGAGGGAGTGTGAGCGAGTGAGCGTGAGCATTGACGATACTGAATGCGAGGACGCGTTTGGGAAGTCTCTAAAAGGTCCCTGAGGTGTGTGCACGCGTTTGACAAGTGCAGGCACCTAACGGTACCTTGATAATCCGAGGTAATGAGATAGGGAAGTACATCAGAGGGAGTTATTTGCTTTGGGGCCTCTGCATCATGCACATGTACGCTTCCTGTTGTGTATTTATATTTTAATTGTATTAATAAACGTCTCAAATACATTTACTTTGCTATTAATATCATCAAACCGCATCACCAATCCCACATATGGGAGCTCGTTCATATAGTGATACAAGTAAATAAGTGACGTTTTGTTATGCTTGGTGCGAATTCAAATAGGATAAGTACATATTGACACGTGCGAACTGTTTTACGGAGGATTAGTGCATTGGAATATATTTGTACGGTTTAGTGCGTTGGAATAGCTTTTTGCGGCTTTGTGCATTTAAGTAGCTTCGTGCGATTTTGTGTGTTCAATCGGCAGTGTTGGCTTTATGCGAAACTAAGTTGATTTTTATTGATTGTCAAAGTGGAAGGCACTTGGAGAAAAAACGAGTGCATTTTGGACGGTATAGCCGCGGATAGAATTACGCAACAATTTATCCTTAGCAAACCATCGCGTTTCCAGCCACTGCGTCGGTTGAAATTTGGAATTTTGGGCTTCGTGATAGATTTACATCAGGAAATGCAGAGGCGAGAGGCGGCGGAACGGCAAATGCAAGAGATGCAAATGGTAATGGAGGACATGCGCCGTCAAATGTCCGAACTGCAAGGTGTATTTCCGCAACAGCAAATTGAATGGGAACAAGAGCGGCAGCAAGCAGCCGTTATCCTCCAGGAAAACCAGCGGTTGGCAGCAATGGACGTTCATACAGCTAGATAGAACGAGTGGACCAAAGATTTACTGCGGCGACACGTGATAACAAACTGTTGCTAGGGCAGAAGGAAGCGGCTTCACGCTCAAGAGCGGGGGATGATGCGCAACGTTAGTAAGCTGCTGAGAAAAGAGACCGGAAATGGATATCGGAAAATGTCGTCATCACCAATAAAAGCGTCGACGAGATAGATTATGCCCTCGGCACTCCTGAGCAGAGCAGTAAAGTTCCATTTTCCTTAATCGTCGGCATATTGCCGAGGTATAATCCGGATGACCTGACAATAAAAATTGAGAACTGTTTTTTGCAAGCAGACGATTAAGCGATCATTTACAAATGGAAGCCTGACGAGAAATTTTTGGCGGCAAAAAATGCACTGGACGGACTGGCCAAATGTTGGATCAGTATCCAGCGAGGGTTGCGTGAATGGGGGAGCCTTCGCGAGGGCCTAAGAGCGGAACCTTTTCAGCGTGTCAAAATATGGGATGCACACAACACGTTGCGTCGAAGGTGTAAAAGATGGAAGGAATCGGTTTTGGCGAAAGTGGAGGCAATGGACTGTATTGGGACGCAAAGCGGTATGTCCTCTGAAGATGTGCGCCACTACATCATAGAGGGATTTACCGACAGTACGCACTCACGATTATCGCTCACAAGCGCGGGATCAAGAAAGCATTTAATTGAATTATTGGAAATACTAGACCGTGAAAATAAATATCACTCATCGAGAGGATGCACTGTAATGAAGAGAACAAGGACGTGCTACAACTGCAGGCAGCCAGGGCATATTTCGAAAAATTGTTCTCAACCAAATAGGCATGGGAATAATAAAGTGAATCCACAACACCTGAAAGCATGGCTGAATCGTGTATCTCTCGAAAGTAGCAATAGAAGTCGCTTCAAAGCAGAAATTGCTGGTATGCTGATTGAGTGGCAATTGGACAGTGGTGGAGACAAAAATATCATGCTTGAAGATGTTTTTAAGCGTATGAGCAAGAAGAAATTTTTCAAGCTGGAAATGCATGATGCGATTCTGGAAGGGGCCGGCAGCAAAATTTTTACTTTAGGCAAAGTATCTATACCTACGAGCATCGATGGTGTAGTTTAGAATACAGAGTATTTACTGATGTCAGAAAAAAGTGTGCCGTCGCTCGTTTTATTAGGTGATACGTTACTTGATGTAGCAAAAATTGAGTTACGGCGTGTTTTGAGGGACCGTTTATCAAGCCAATTATCGGGCACGATTACGTGCAACTATTACAGGAGGAGGCCGCGAATTAGATTGGCACGATTTTAGAGCAGGTACCTCCAGAATTTCGTGAACGAGGGAGGAAAATTCTTGAGAATTACTAGGGTGGATTGATAAGTTTCCGGCCTGACCAAGAAAAACAACGTTTTTAAGAATTCTTTTTTATTTCTCAATATAATCTCCTCCAATGCTGATACATTTCTCATAGCGGTGTTCTAGTCTAGTAATGCCATCTCTATAGACTGATTCCTCAAGCTCCTCAAAATACCCATTTACAGCTTCGATTGCTTATTCATTATCCGCAAATGTCTTACCGCCAAGCCATTTTTTGAGGTTATGAAACGGATAATAGTCACTCGGGACTAGGTCTGGAGAGTAGGGAGGGTGCGGCATCAATTCAAACTTCAGATCGTTGATTTTAGCTATTGCAACGAGTGACGTGTGCGCTGGTGCGTTATCACGATGAAGCAAGATTCTTTGCTTCGTCAGATGAGGTCGTTTAATTTTCACTGCGTGGCTGACACGTTGCAATAAGTCTGCGTAGTATTGACCAGTGATAGTTTTACCCTTTCCAAGGTAATCGATGTATATAATACCTCTTGCATCCCAAAAAACAGTAGCCATAATCTTGTTCGCCGAAAAAATTGTTTTTGCCTTCTTTGGAGTTGGTTCCCCTGGTCCAATCCCCTGTTGAGACTGTTGTTTGGTTTCAAGAGTGTAGTAGTGGACCCAAGATTCATCCACGGTTACGAATCGACGCATCAATTCGCTTGTATTATGCTTATACAACGCCAAATTGGCGGTGGAAATGTTCTTTCGAATCAATTTTTGGTCCACCGTTAGCAAACGCGGCACCCATCTTGCACAGAGCTTTTCCATATACAAATGTTGGTGCAAAATATTTTGTACACATTCATACGACATCTTACAGATCTCAGCTATCTCACTTATTTTTAATTTACGGTCTTTCAGTACTATTTGTTGGATTTTTTCGACCATTCTGGAGTTGTCAATGGGGCGTCTGGACCTCAATGGGCCGTCCTGAGCGAGGCTTATCAGAGGTGATCACAAGACCCTTTTTAAACTCGGAAATCCTCTGATTAACGGTTGATTATGATGGGGAGGATGTTCCCAGTGTTGAGTCCATCTCTTCTTTAATTTTTTTCGGCATTAACCCCTTTAAATAAAAATATTTGATGACAGCACGATTTTCCAGCTTTTCCGTCTTGTTCATCGTGCTCTCAAACCTAAACTAACATGGCGATCTGTGTGAAACTATAGCTACAAGCTATCTAAAGATGGTTCTATAGAACGCCACCTTAATGTAGGCCTAGTGGTACCATCTCTTGGTCATGCCGGAAACTTATCAATCCACCCTCGTATAAGGCATCGAAACCTGCACCAATAAGTAAAATTAAAAATTACGAAAGTAAAATTAAAAATTACGAAAGTAAAATTAAAAATTACGAAAGTAAAATTAAAAATTACGAAAGTAAAATTAAAATTATAAATTACGAAAATTAAAAAAGAGCGCGTCAACGTCAAACTGGAAGCAGTTTTTGCTCAAATGGCGATATCGGAGCCGAGAAAGTGGTATAAGTTTTTACGGCGCGCCCAACACGCATTGAATGGCACTTTACAGCGCTCAATAAATATGACTCCGATGAGTTGTTGTTCGGCACCAAGCTAAGGACGCAAGAACTTCAGAATATCATCGATATGATTGAGATTCAAGGTTGGCGACCTTGTAGCAATAAAAAGAACGCAGCAAGTACCAGGCCTCAAGTTGGCAATCAAGTGTTTTGGACCGTAATGAGTCATAGAACCAAAAGCTTCAGACAGGTATGAGGTCGAAAAAATCGGCGATGGGGAGGGGCCACAGCACACAATATCGACAGCCGATTTCATGAAGCCGTGGCAGGGCTTCGCTAATGATCTATCTTCTGGAAGTAAAGAGGAAGAAGGTGAAATCAAGGCTAATGTGTAGTATAGCGGTTATATAGGTTATAGTTTTCAAAATGAAATGACAATCGAGTGCGAATTTATATGAATGTAGGAATGTATGTATGTATTTATCTACTAGTGCTTTGTATTTATCTACTTTATATATTAACGTGCTTTATTTGCAATGAGGTCAAATTATGTTTAATTTAGAGGCAGTATCACTTCGATGTATGTACTGCGTGACATAAATATTATTTTATGCTCTTAGATTAAGCGTGGAATCTTGTGTTGAAACGATATGCGATGTACGATTTGTTTGAGCGCAAACAAAATGTGAGGAACGGCGAAATGTAGAGTAGAGAGAGAGAGAGACAGAGAGAGAGAAAGAGAAATGGTGAGTGAGTGAGCATGAGTGTTGACGATGCTGAAAGTGAGGACGCGCTTGGGGAGTCTGTACAAGGCCGCTCTGGTTTGTGCTCGCGTTTGACAAGTGCGGACAACCTCAGTGCAAGAACGCACATGCACCTAACGGTACCTTGGCAATCCGAGTTAATGAGATAAGGATGTGCATCAGAGGGAGTCAGTTGTTTTGGGGCCTCTGCATCGTGCACATGCACGCTTCCTTTATGTATTTATATTTTAATTGTATTAAGGCAGTATTCTACTTTCCAATTTTGAAAAAAATGATTAATTTTTTTTACATTCTTCGAAAGTAAATTTATTCAGGAATGTTAGCTCAAAATTTTAGAAAGATTCAGTTAGTCTAACCACACTTTTCCACCTTTCGAACGTACTTACCTGAGCGCGTTATTCCGATCCGCCCAGCGCGCGCTCCGGATAAGCCATCTACCTGGCCTTGTTCGCTGCAGCAGCTGTTCCCCTATTGTAAATCAATACACCTATATATATTCTCATCAAAATATATACCTTTGCTTCTCAATATTACTTTCCCTTTATAATTTTGCTTCTGTATTTCAGTTCTGTATTTCAGTAGTGGAGAATCGAAGAAAATTATGAAGAAACGAACAGTGGTGATTAAAAAAGTGAATACTGCTGATCTAAGCATCAAATTGATGAAGGAGTTATCTAAGAACTACAGTCTTGCAATTGAAAGGAATTTAAATTCAGTAGAAGGCATGCGAAACGAGATCTGGGCCTGCTATTACCACGAAATCTCAAAATACTCCAAACCACAGCATACGTACTTTAGACAGATGGTGCAAGTATAAAAAGGCCAAAGCAAACAACGCTTTAAAGAATTATAAACATCTTCCTGCTCTTGATAGTGAGATACAAGAGGTGCTGAAACCGATTGCTGGAGAGATGTTTGGGCAGAAACACTCAAAATAACAATGAGTGGTTCGACTCAACAGTTTGGACTATGACACCGAAGCATATCTATAATGGGAAAAAAATCATTAAAATTGCATGCCTCACTGCTGCCTGCATTTAGAATGAAGGATTCAGCCCACTTATGCAAATAATGGAAATTATTTTAAACAGGATTAATTTATATATATATATATATATATATACACACGTTTATATATATATATATACACACATTTATATATATATATATATATATATATATATATATATATATATATATTACATTTTACAGCAGTGTCTTCAAACGAAACCGTATAAATAGTTGCTTTGAAACAACTATTTATACCAAAACGACAATAGGTAATATATGTATAGGAATATAAATATCTTCATTTATTTGGATATTTGGATATTAATAAACTGTTTCAGAAATTGGTTAAATTATTATCTCGAACGAAGTGGGAGATGCTAGTATATAGTATACAGTCTATTTATTTGTATATAGTTTAAGTTATTTAACTTCGCTCTTTTGATGCTTCCAAATGCCGGTGCTAATCAGTGGAAGAGATCTCGTTTTTTATAGAAAGGACATGTAAATTATTGGAACGGTGTTTCTGTCAATTGGGCGACACCGGGATTTGAACTCGGATTTCCAATTTACTAGTCCATCGTTTTAGCAATCGAGCTTTAGTACACCTCAAATGTAATGTACTTTTCTTTTAATTATAATCTAAAGTTAAATTCAATAAATTTAACTTAATATAGTTGTTCTTATATATTATTATATGCATACTTAATTTATTATATTGTTCGATTTGTTTACGATTACGTTAACATGTGCGCATATCTGTATTTATTTTTCTCTCTTTGTAAATTAGATCTATTTATATGAGCGATTTTATAATGTTATAAGTATACCTTATTTTGATATAAAATTAATTAATTTTCATAAATTTGGGTGCGTCTGAAATTTCTATTAAATGGCTTTGGATCTTTTCTAATAAGTTTTTTCGATATTCTTTTATAATAGTAATTCGCTTCTGTAATATTTGTGTTGTAACTAACATTATAAGTTTATTTACACACACATTCCTACATATATACTTTGACACCTATTCGGAGAAAAATAATCTCTAATCATGATAGTATACTGTATGTATGACATTTCAGTAGATTTAGAATTATGTATCTTGTAGTAGTAGAATAATTGTATTATGATACATTTCTATAAAAAAATTAATAGTATTTAGATTACATATTTATTTAAATAATTTAAATATGTAATTTTTAATATTTTCGCGCACTATCTATCTATTTATTCGGTGTGGAGGGAATTTTGATCAAATGAAACCTGCTGGTCTATAATTATAATTATAATAATTATAATGTTTGTTCACGAGTTTCCCTTGAGGACGCTCATACTCGTATAATTTAAATTATACATCTAATAAATACGGCGTTGTCTCATAATAATTTTTAATTTAATTCGGACTCGGATTATAAATCATATTTATTTATTAGAATATTATTAAAAATTATTATAAAAAAAAATAATAATAATTACGCAAGTAATAATTAGTGTGATATTTTGTCCTTGAGGGCACTTACATACACGTGATCATTTACTTATTTATAGTAATATTCTTGTGCATGTTCGCTTTTATATATATGTACTAAATATTAAATAACATACATGTATCCAAAAGAAAAGTTTTATATTCTTTAATTAAAACGGAGCACCCGAAACGCAGCGGTGAGCAGCTTCACTGCATTCCATGATTCTTGGTGCGGGGAGCGCGGCACATCTTTTCCACGCTGGCTACCATGCGGTCGCGACTCTCTTTCGCAAAGCGCGTGACTCTCTCTCTCTCTCTCTTTGCTCATCCTTAGCCTAAGTTCGCGGGGTAGGTTTACGAGATATTCGCGCTCGTATTATTTTAATTTTGCGTGATTTCGACCGTTAATCGGAATCATTGCCAGTTTATATTAATTTCGACTGTTATTTAAAATTAAAGTCTTGCACGTATTAGGCTATATTGACTATACAGCCTGGTCGTCGCGAAATGTATATCAAATTTGGAAAATACTATAGTAACTTCTACTAAATTTAATAAAAATTAATAATATGCTAATTTCGTCAATTGATTATATGAAGAATTTTAGAATTCATTGCGAAAGTAGAGAGAATCCTAAAAAACTTAATTTATTTCTTACTAAATAATATTTTGATATGCATAGGAAAACGAATGAAAACCAAAAATCTTGCTGATTATGAAACGGAAGTAGATAATACACATTATACTGATAAATATAAATACAATATTTTTATATCAGTACTGATAGGAATATTAGATAAGTATTGATAGAAAATTCAAAGAACATGGCAAAGCGTACGACCATGTAATGTAATTATTGAATTTTTTAATGTAGGGATTTTTTAATGTTATAAATTTTAATTTATTAATAACTAATGGTGATCAATCAGAGTCTAAGAAAAGATAACTTATATCAATTTATTCAACAAGATCTACAAGATAATAAAGATTTTTTTCAAATTGAACCAGAGAAAATGAATATGCTAATAATTTATTTGTCTTTAAACTGAACTGGATGGTTAAAAAAACAGATAATGGATATTTTCCGAAATATTTGCATGAGGTACAGACCAGTGTTGGTTACAATTGTGTTACTAAATTGTTACTAAGTGATCCTACTATTCTCGATCGAGTTATTACTCGTGATCAAAGTTGTTTCTTTTAGTATGATCCCGAAACTAAACGATAAAGCCAACAGTGACTGCCCCTTGCAGCGCCAAGGCCAGAGAAGGCGAGAATGAGCAAGTCCAAAATGAAATCTATGTTCATTTGCTTCTTCGATAGCGAAGAGGTGCTTAACAAAGAGTTTGTACCACCTGGGCAAACCATAAATCAAGCATTCTACCGCAATGTGCTTTAAAAATTACGAAAAAGGGTGCTCAGAGTGCTGAGATTACGAAGACTTGGGTTCTGCATCACGACAATGCTCCCTGTCATAGTGCATTCAGTGTTTCTCAGTTGTTGGCGTCCAAAGGCAACGCAACGTTATTATAACTGCCCTATTCACGAATATGTGACCCTGTGACTTTTTCCTATTCCCCCATTTGAAAAAATTTTGAAAGGTTAACATTTTGACTCCGTTGAAGACATCCAAGTAACTGTGACGAGGGTACTCGGAGAGATCCCACAAGAAGTGTTCCAGAATTGTTACAAAAACTGGAAAACTCGCTGGAATAATTTTATAGATGGAGGAGGGGACTACATTGAAGAGAATGGCAGCGATGTTCCTTCAGTTTTAAATATGCTCGATTTTTTAATTTTTTCTAATTACTTAACTGTCTAACATCGTACAAGTTCAAATTGTCGACCATAACGGAAATCTATTGAATTATCGAGAAGAGGAAATCACTGTTACATTTCATATCAAATCTATAGACTGGAGATTGTTTGTAATTCCCTAGCATATAAGTTATCCATCATGGCAATCGACAATCAGTCGATGGAAGAGTTTGAAACCGTTAACACTCAAGAACATTCAATTTCATATAATTGTCTGCTGCTTTCTGAAAAATAGACGATATACTGCCGCATTTGATAAGTCCATTGGTCATTATGAAATTGACACACATCAATTATGCAATCGCTAAACTTTGATCATAATGATGAAATTTGCATTTTTATCCAACACCAAGATTTGTGCCTTCTACCATCACGTAGTTATATCCATATCTATGGAAAATTACAAAAATCTGATGGAAGTGCATCTAAATCTAGATTTGTCAACAATGTTATTTGTTATCTTTTTGATGAAATTTGCTACGAAATTAATGGTGCTGAGAGAGACGAAATTAAAAATTTTGAAATTAGTAGTGTAATGAAATGATGGGCTTCGTTCCATACCAACGAGACATTCATGCTTGAAAATGCAGGCTGCGTTGGCAATGAAGAAGCAAAGAGAACTTTGATAAATAGGCATGGGAACTTTGACGTTGCTATTCCTCTAAGTTTGATTTTGGACTTCGCAGAAGATTACAAAAAAACTGTAATTAATACGAAACAGGAACTTATTCTGGTAAGATCAAGATTGGACCTGAATGCTATAATCCAAGAAGGTACGACAATAGGTAATAATAGTACATTTGCAAATTATACCACAAAAATAACAGAGATAGAATGTCAATGCCTTATGTCATTGCTTCTGATAAACAAAAAATCTAACTTTTAAATTTCTTTGGCAAAGATAATCCCATCTCACTATGTTATCACTCATGGGAACTGTTTGAATATCCTGTTCTACCAAACGCCAATAAGAATGTGTGGACAGTGAAAATTTCCAATCAATTAGAGAAACTACGTTATGTGACTCTCGGCTTACAGACAAAGAAAAAATATGAAGCAACCGCAAATGCCAGTCGTTTTGATCATTGCAATATTAGAAACGTGAGACATATTTGAATTCGCATTATCCATATAATAATTTAAACCATGACATATCTTATAATCAATACGCAATTCTGTATGACATATATGCAAATGTTCACAAAACATACTATACTAGGGATCCTCAACCACTGCTTGCAAAGAAACAGTTTCTCGATAATCAACCTCTCATAGTTATTGACTGCTCAGGACAAAATGAACCTCTAAAAAGTGCTCCTGTAGATGTACGTTTAAAATTTGAGGCTACAGAGAACTTTCCAGCAAATACTACAGCTTCTTCGTTGATATTGGACGATTGCATAGTTGAGTATAATTCCATCAGTGGAGATGTGAGAAACGTTATTTCAATAGATTATAAAAAAAGTAGTTGATTTTGCTATAGGCATTATGGCACATAAAGGAGAATGGGTATCCCCTCTTCTTTAAACTTTGCTCAAAACATAACGAGAAAGTCTGTAAGTATTCTAGTGCATATAAATTTTACTCCCCTCTAGATTGTGCTATGCTTTCCAGCTTGACCCAGATAGATGCATAGCACACTTTTAAAGGGGAGGGGGAGGTGTGCTAAAATGCCTATATGCTAGAATGCCTATCTGCTAGAATTCTTATAGCCTATCTACTTTCCTGCGTTACGTTTTTTTCAAACAGATTTATATATAATTAATTTTTTTGTATCATAATAATGAATAAATAATCATAGCAATATGAGAGAAATAAAAAAACCTTATTTAATAAATAGATTTCAATGCAGTTCGCAGCGTATTTAAATTTCGCCTTCAGAACTAGATTTATGTTCGAATATGCATTTTTTTGAATTCGAATATAAAATTTTTGAATACGCAAGCTACGTACATAATTCTAAAAATTTAATAAATAAGAAAATAATGTAGCGACCTTCAAATTTATAAATTTATTAATAACATTGTAACACGTGTCTCTTTCAGTAGCGCAACTGGCTTTTGCTCACTTCGCCTTGGCTTTCCTTCTAATACTTTTAACGTATCTTGTAGCATACTTTGCGCAAATTTTAAATCGAGCTGAATTCTCTGAAAAAAGCGGCGTAATTGAATTGTGCAACTGAGCAGTTCTGAAAGACAAACAAGAATGACTAAAAATTATATATCAAATAGAGAAACTATTAGAGTCTTAGATTTTGCAGCTGTGTGAACATATTACCATAATGATACGGAAACAAGCGTTTACATTATTTTATGAAGTAAAAATCGAAATTGTAAAACTCCATTATGCCGTTCGATCCAATGCGTTTTAATTTTCGATTTTTCTAAGCGCGATTTTTTCGGTTTCGGCTAATCGGAGGCTTTTCATTTGGCAATTTGACGTTTAGATTCGGGATCATATTAAAAATACTATTTCTCGTCACCAGTTACGATAGAATAAATATAGTTTTGATATATTTTGTCTTCTTTAATGATGCCTTTGGAATGTATAATTTGAAGTAATTTTGGGCCTCAGTCAAATTGTGTGGAAAAAAGTCCGAACAAACCTTTTGCATGCTCAAATGCTCGGTAAAAATGCGATGAACTAACAAATTTAATTGTACGTTCATGTAAGGTATCGATGATTTCGGCTCATTTTTGAAGAATTGATTTGCTTTCTCGATGTTCTTTTCGTTTACCGCTTTTCTCTATCGACTCGAACGTTGGTCATCATTGAGGTCTTCCCTGCCGCTTTTAAAACGCCGAAATAACTCATTAATTATTGCACGAAATGAGCAATTATTACCATCAATTTGTTGCATCATTTGATGTATTTTGGCAAAAGTTTTGCCGAGTTTACAACAAAACTTGTTGTTAGCACTTTGCGCAATGCTCATTTTTCGACAAACAAGCAAAATACACTGTCACTGGACGCACAATAACTTCACTCATACTCATCGAAACGTCATAAAATTGTCGGGATGGTGAATACTTTTTTTTGTTAATAAATATTCTTGCCACCGCTCGACTCCGTGATAGTCGCTTAATTCATGCCCAAACAACGCGGGAATTAATTTAAGGAAGTAGGATTGACGAGGATATATTCCGAATCAAAACGAGTTTACCACTTGTGATATATAAGATTTCTTTATTACGTATATATATACGTACGTGCGTGCTTCTGTCGAGAAAGGTACGACTAGACTAAATTACACTATAGCGCAGCTATGCGCGGATGCCTCCGGTACCCTCAGTCTCGCTGATGAGGGCGCTCGGGACGCGGTTATGTGTAGATGTAATCCTCACAAAATTGCGTCAGCATGTAAATAGAACATGTCCCTTTGAACGCCCATAATCAGAAACACGTGGCGCCACTGGTTGAACCCCTATTTAAAAAGTATGGGAGCTGTTGAAACAGACCTTGCATTTCAAATTTTCGGAAAGTATTTTATATAAATTTTTTATAAGGTAAGTGAGAAGATGTGTTTAAAGTTTTTATTATGCTCAGAACACATCAAACTCGCCTAACTATTTTACTTTTGTTGAAAGTTTGTTTCTTGGATAAAACAATATATACTATGCCGCTATTGTGTTTTTATAAGGAATGTGCAATTAGAAACTAAAGAAGAGTCAGTATTATTAATTAAATTTAAATATTAAAATGTACGGGCATACATTTTCCCCGTTATTGAAGGCGTACGGAGATACTTTTCACATAAAATAGCAAGCGTTGAAATTTGTGTGTGCAGTAACGTATAATATCAAACGTCGAGCTACGCGTCATATGCGTTACTCGTTTTAAAATATAATAAGATGCAGCTCGTATGAGCGTGATTTTACAAGTCGGATTAGATCACCATCCTCACTCCGCTCAGATGCGAATAATACTCGTTCATAGATCGCGTTCACTTCACAATAGACGTATAATTTTTTTAAGTCAATACATCTATCAGCAAATATGAAAAATTTTAGTTCTTAAAAAATAACTACATTTTTATTATTATTAATTTATTATATTATTATTAAATTTATTATATTAAATATATAATAATTTATTATATTAAAACTGTTTTGAAAGAAATGTGCAAAGTAATATTACTTAATGGAAATCTAGCGGAAAGGTTACAGATATCTTCCATCAGGAAAGGTTAAAAAAGAGAAAGGAATGAAGGTAAAGCAATAAGATGAGGACAGGTACAAGACAGACATAAACAACTTCCTGGCTGCTTCGCATTTTATATATTCAATGCTGAGATCTTCGTCTACATCAGCAATGAAGTCTTTAGGTACATAGTTACTTTTCAGCCAGTTTCTGAGCCTTTGCATACGTATAAACCTATCTCCGTCTACACGTAGGCTCAGCTGGAGGATACTTTGATCTAATTCTTCAGTGGTTATGCAAAAACACCAATTTTCGTTTTTTTCGTCGGTGTCACTTGCCACTGGTACTTGTGAGGCTGCCATGGTTCGAGCTGTCGTATTTATTTTATTCTTCTTTGGATATTTTCGCTCTTTTTACACTGTTTTGTGCTCTTGATGCACTTTAATATGCCAAGATTGGCTTATTGTTGTATTCGCACCAATTCGTTATGCGAATTCACCAGAGAATTAAATAATTGTAAGAGAAAGGAAAGAATATGCTTAAAATACATTTTTCTTTCTCTCAATATATATAGAAAAAAAATTTAATCTATACAAACCCTAAGATGCACATATACAACAACAAAAGATTTATAAAATAAATATAAATTATTAATTATAAATTATTTTATATAATTATTTAAGGCAATCTTGGTATATTCGTTTGAGTACGGGTTGATTGCCAGTGGTAATATATAAATAAAATTTTAAATTTTAATAAAATAAGAAAACGTTATTTTAAAAATAATAAAAAAATTTTAAAGAACAAAAAAAATATTTGATTGATAAATAAAAAAACTCTTGTTATCCACTGGTATATATCTCAAAAATAAATTTTAAGCTTCGTTATTTGAACGAATCCCGAACTCACAACTTACAATGTAAACTATATATATAGTTTCGCGAACCCGCCTACTCGTACGTAAGTCGGTGCACACTACGCAACCCTAACTGCTAAAAAAAATAAAAAGTTTCTCGTTTTATTCCCTTCTTCTATTTACAAAAAAGGAATAGAGATAAATAAAACAAATTTCCCTTAAGTGGTTTTTTTTTTTATTTTTGGAATGCAGAGGTAAAACTAAAAACTATTAATTTTTATTATTAATTATTACTCATCTAATAATTTATTCCTCTACATAACATTGCTCGTTTTACCTTTAAAAAAACGTTGGGCGCCAATTGCAATAGAGTTCTAGGTTACCAAGGTACTAAATACGACCTTAGTGTATCTCTTTTAATTTACCTAATCCTGTTACTATTGATATAGAAATGAATAATTTCAATACTTACCGTCGCCAAGGATTGACTTACCTTAGCCGGAAACAACGAATAAAATAGTTTTTAATTTATAAATAATTATAAATTTATTATAAATATTATTAATTATTAATATTTCTATATTTATCAATTTTTTTTATATTCTTTGTAAAACTTTATTCTTACTGCACGGCCCTCAGTTTTACCCGTGGTAATTGATTTTATAAAAATTTCGATCTGATGTAGTTAAATATTTTATTGATAATTTATTTATAAAAATACAATTTTTATACCAATGGTACCGCGGAGGTGGCAGGATCCGAAAATGACTTCAAAATATTTAAAATTCTATTATAGTTTAGGTAAGGAAATGGGAAATTATTTGGTTAATAATTATTTTCAATAAATCAAATGTTTATAAAAAAACAATAAATAATTATTTTTTTATAAAAAGAAGAATTATTTTTAATTATAAAATTTATTAGTTTTATTAACGAACTAACCTTATTTTATAACTAAGTGTACACCCGCTATCTCTTGTTTACTCGACTGAATAAATGTTTTATTTTATATATATTAAAATTAACAGGAATGAACAAAATATAAATTATTTTTCATTCGAAGTATATTACAAACGTATATGGTAATACTCTTTGATTTATATATATATATATATATATATATATATATATATATATATATATATATATATATATATATAACTCTTTGATTCAGTCTGCTTGTGTCCATTAACAACGCACGCAGTATGTATGTATATTATATTACAATACATTATATTATATTATTTTATGTGATTTCATATAGGTATTATTGTTTTTTAATTATTTACGTATTTTAAGAAATTAATTATTAAATAAAAAAAAGAATATTTTGTTTTTATTTAATTTTTTTTATTTAATTTTATTTAAATTTTTTTATTTAATTTTTATTTAATTAAAAAAGTATATATATATATATATACTTTTTTTTGTACGCACACCCACACACAAACGCACGTCTACAAAATATGCCCACATTACCGACTGTTTAGCGACAGACTGGATGCATTCCACACTCACAGACTACCCCCACCTCGTAGCTCCAAATCGTAGATCCAATCTGGGCTTCGAATGTCTTGTACTTGAACGACAATCGGCACACCTGCACGCCCATCCAGATAGCAGCGCTTGCGAACAGACCGTGGAGGATCACGCGTAACGGTAATCTGTCGCTAGAATGGAGTGATTGGAGGTGCAGAAAATACCCACATCAGGACCATGCAAAAATGCACGCATGGCATTAATGTAGCTCCAGTTTATTGCACGACATGTAACTATGCGAGTATATATAGTCTATATGAATTTGATACGATCTTTCCAGAATTCATCTGCGTAGGGGCAGAGATAATAAGGGGAGATCGGCGACGCTTATGGGCCAGACTGCAGTAAAAATTTTCGACTGAAAACGAGGGCCTCTGGCGGTCAAAGCGAGGTATTGGCCGTTTCGTGCGGTATTCCAGATGTTATTTTTCCAGCTCGTGCGATGGTGCGATCGAGGGGGGAGACGAATGTCTTTGGCGCGTGCAGAGGAAAAGCTTGTCGAGACAATAGGCTGGTAGCGGGGGGGTCCAATAAAAGATGAGTAGCTTATACTGACCAAAAAGAAATTTTATTGCTACATGTATAAATATATATATATATATATATATATATATATATATATTTATATATATATATATATAGTCTTGCAGCAGATAGCAAGCAGCTCGAAGTTTTGAAACCTACGGCAACTTTAAGGAAAACTCGCAAACATCAAAGCTGAGAAAATCTCTTATAACATAGAGCTACCATATTTTTCAACTAGTCGACAACGCAATTTTTATTAAAATTTTTATATATACGTTTTTTAGGGTTCTGATTATATACATATGGTAGTAAAAATTGGTGATAATTTCAATTTTATAATAAATCACATTAATACCCAGTGACAATATTGTTTTTCTACTTTATCTCGTAAAATACAAAAAATTCCATTAAATGATGTAACTAAAAGTTCAAAATCTCATCAAACTACATATTTTTTAATCTATATATTTTTTCTTTAAACGTTTTTTATTAACAACAATGCATTTCACCGTAATATTTTCATTGACTATTCTATATCCTCCGTTAGTTTGAATATATTTTTTTGGGAACTCTTGGTACAGAAAAATGTATAGAATAAGAAATATGTTTTTTAGCGGAATTTATAACATTTCGTATTTTACAAGATAATTTAGAAAAACCAGATTTTTACGATGTTCTTATGGTTTTCACCATAAAAATGAATTTTCCTCAAATTTTCACCATTATATTTATGAAAAACACTTCAAAAACCATAAACAATATTTCAATATACTAAAGTAAGGCGACTAATATAATATGCAGATACAATCTCATTTTTGTTCATTCAAAAAGTAACTAGATTTTTCTGTCAGTAGTATAATAATGCTCAACAACGCACACTCTGCTAAAGATTCTGTAAAAGAAAATTTTTGTAAAAGCCTAAAAATCTAAACCTTCAGGTACTAGACAATAGATGGATATTATAAACAAATATGAATATGAAAAACAATTATTAATAAATAATGGAATTGAATTTAAAAAAATTATTCTACGAATCTCTTCTCGAGATCGTCACAGACAACTTTATTTTCTGTGATGAACTGTACAATAAGACTACTTATTTATATAAACATAATATTACTTATCTAATAACATAATTTGCGTTGCGCTATACACTGAAAAAAATTCCAAATGCAAATGAGTCAATGTCATAAAAGTATATTTATTGCAATCCAACAAACATTCATTCAAATTCTATTGAAACAAAAATATACAGCCTTAATAGGAACGAATATTCTGCAATTTCGAAACAACCCTGTACTTGAAATGAATAGTTAAGTTTATTTAATGAGCAAAAAAGTCTTTGTTACGTTGCAAATATATAAACAATTCCAGTTTATGTAAATTAATGATATAACAACATATGTATGATATTTTTATATTACAAGTTTTAATTCTTTCTATTTACATTATCATCTCGCGCAATTTTTTAAAGAATATTATTTACATGGTGCTACACACTGAAAACAATTCCAAATGCAAATGAGTCGATTTCATAAAAGTATATTTCTTGCAATAGGATATATTGCAATACAGCTTTAATAGGAACGAATATTTTGCAATTTCGAAACAACCGTGTATATGAAATGAATAGTTGAGTTTATTTAAAGAGCAAAAAATATTTTTTACGTTACAAATATTTTGAAATGATTAGAATTTCTAACCATACTTACCTTATTCTATACTTTTGTATAAAATAAATTTAAAGTATGTTTTAGTCGTGTAAGTAATTTTTAAAATTAAGATTTTTAGTGCTGAAGAATACATGTAACTGCCTTATTAAACAGTTAAACACTCTCTATTTCTTAGGATTAAGTCCTAATAATAACCCTAATTAACATTCTGATCGGGATGCCTAAAGCTTGAACGGCATATTGTGTGCGTTGAACATTCACTACCATTGCGTTTCGTATAATACAAATATATTACATATATATATATATATATATATATATATATATATATATATATATATATATATATATATATATATATATATTACAATAAAAATGATGGAAAAATATGTAAATATAGTTAGTATTTATTGCAATATAATATATAGTGTACGTTTACATCGTTGAAGATTAAGAAAGTGACGGTATAATAAGTTAAAATACTACAGTTGAATGTTATATTTTGTTTAAATTCTCAGTTCTCATATATCAAAAAAATATTTACTGTATTTAACTAAACATTCAGTATTTTAAATGTATAAAT
Source organism: Sycobia sp. Sy_11 (assembly GCA_018907035.1). NCBI lineage: Eukaryota > Metazoa > Arthropoda > Insecta > Hymenoptera > Epichrysomallidae > Sycobia > Sycobia sp. Sy_11. The sequence goes on along the minus strand of JACCIC010000137.1, from coordinate 677,986 downwards.
TACTTATTTTGAATAAATGGTTAATTAATGGTATACGAATCAACCCTTTATTTAAATCTATAAAAATTTTTTTCAGTATAGACTTATTTCTATGACATACGTTTTACTTGGAACTAAAAAAATTTATATTTGATTTAATTTTATAATGTTTCTCTATTGAACTAAAATAATTAAGTTGCAACAAAATATACGCTTTAAAAAAATTAACTTAACATTGAGACAATATTCATGGCCATTGTCAGCAATTGATCTATGTTTACGAATGCAATAGATCTCGAAAAAGCTGCTAATTATAGACTGTAAACTTTTCCAAAAATTATTTGATTGCTTTTTATATTTTTGGAGTATCATATCAGAATCCTATATAATCATATGTGACACATAACTACCTTGTATGGTGAAGACAGAGATAGAGATAGAGATAGAGATAGAGAGAGAGAGAGAGAGAGAGAGAGAGAGAGAGAGAGAGAGAGAGAGAGAGAGAGAGAGAGTGGGGATGTGAGAGCGAGAGGGGGAAGGGAGAAAGGAAAAATCCAAGGGGATTAACATGGATTACTCGATGTTGGTGGGTGTTGCCATATCATGTACCTGCATGTACCCGCGAGTGTCCTATATATTGTTTCGTTTCTTTCTCTCACCTGCTCTCACTGTTTATTACCTGTCCATACGCACGTTGTACAGAGCCTAGCAAGCAGTTTACCGATATACATGCAACAAATGTTGCCATCATTTTGTTATTTTTTTTTGTTTTTTTGTTAAATTTGCAGTAAAAAATATTCTATCATTTAATCCTGACCGTATAGAATACGTATTCACATTTGAAGGCGATCGAAATATTAACTTACATTCAGGAAAAACATGATTTTCTTAAACCAAGAGAATAGATTTTCTTAAGAACAAAAATTCAGTCAAGTAAATATTTATTTAATTATAATGTTCTAATTACTTAAATTTAGCTCATAATAATCTAAAAATAAGCATTTTCATTTTCTAGAAAACGTTTCTTTCAAACAAGCTGATCAAAATTAAAATGGAAAACCTGAGTTTCTTAAATTTAGTAATCATATACCTGAACACAATACTTTTGATTCTCAAAGAGGCTTTGCAGAATTAAACTAATATTTTCTAGAAATTAGTATTTAATTATTTGTATACAGTATATATAGAACAGAGTTATGTAATACATATATAAACAAATATGTTCTTAATCTAAGAAAACAAAATTTTGAATCAGAAGGTTATTATATTAAAACAAAAAAGTAATGCATTGAATTCAGAAAATCTAATAGCTAGAATTGCAAATAATCTAAATACTTAAATTATAGATTGATCAAATCTGTGATCAAAGATTTTTCTGATACTATCAAAAGAACAATATTATCGAATTAATTAAATAAAAATTTTCTTAGTTTAAGAAATAGATTTTTCGAAATAATTCATTAAAATTATATACTGCTAAAATTCTAATATAAAGTAAATATTACTTGATTCAAGAATCTTATGCGATTGTTCTGCACCACGTAAATATTGTCTTTAACCAAGTAATCGCATAAACTTTAACCAAGTAAGTAGTTACTAAAATAAAGTTCATATTTTCTCAACAGCAGAACACGAATATTGGAAATTAAATGAATTTTTTCTTATCTAAAGAAAATTTTATCTGGAACCAATGATTTCAAATTTAAAATCAGGAAAATAAATTTTTGAATTAATTAAATATCTCCTAGATTTTTGTCAAGATTTTCTAGAAAATGGGTGAAAATATTTTCTTGAACCAATAACTAAAAATTTTAGAATCAAAATAGATATTTGATTCAAGCCGACAAAATTAAGTGAATATATACTCAGATAAAGAATTTCAATATTTTACTCAAGAAATTTAATTTACAATGAAGAACTCGATTCTTATCTTTAAAACAATAATTACTTGAAATACATTTTATTTTCAAAAACATGAAAATTCAAGTATGTTAAATGTTTAAAAGTAGTTTATTGATTCAAAGCATTATTTTCTTGACTTTAAAAATCAAAAGTTTAAACTAAGCAATTAATTTCTTGAATTCTTCTACAATTTATACGTTAATTTACTTTTATTACATTTATTTCAAAACTTCGACCTAACTGGGATTCTATCCGCAGACCTTTGGATTCACAAGCTAACACCTTATTAATTACGCTATCACAGTACGCTGTCGAAAATTATAAAAATCTTATAGATCAATTTTAGATCTCTTATAGTTATACATTATGAAATTAATTTATGGATTCCAATGAATAGTATATACATTTATATATAATACATATTTATATTATAACAATTTATATATCGTTTTGGTTTTAATACTTGATTTTCCAGATCTAGATAATATTTTCTTAAATATATTTTTCTTAGGTATATGAAGCTGAAAAATAATTCTTTTTTGTATTACAAATATTTGCTAAGATTAAATGTGGACCGATCACGAGCAATGCAACAATAAGACTAAAACAAAATGTCGCTGGTGAAAAGTTCAGTAACTTATAGCTTGCTTAAAAACTTCTTGATTATATATACATACATACATATATATATATATATATATATATATATATATATATATATATATATATATATATATATAATATGATATTATATTATATTATATTACATTATATTATATTATATTATATTAAAAAAATCTAGATAGTTTAGATAATATTTTCTTAAATGTAATTTTCTTAGGTATATGAAGCTGAAAAATAATTCTTTTTTGTATTACTCTATAGCACTAAAAAAATATTTGCTAAGATCAAATGTGGACCGATCACGAGCAATGCCACAGTAAGACTAAAACAAAAGATCGCTTGTGAAGTGTTCAGTAACCTATAGCTTGCTTAAAACCTTTGAAATATTTTTTAAAAATAAACCATGATTTTAAAACTTCTTGATATTATATATATATATATATATATATATATATATATATACATATATTATATTATATTATATTATATTATATTATATTAAACAAATCTAGATAATCTAGATAATATTTTCTTACATGTAATTTTCTTAGGTATATGAAGCTGAAAAGTAATTATTTGCTGTATTACTATATATCACTGAAAAAATATCTGCCAATATCAAGTAAATATTTATGTGCCTTGTAGCGCATAAAGAATTATTTCTTCAATTAAAATTAAAACAAATATTTTCTTAGATTGCGAAAGAAGTTGCTTAAAATAGGAAAGTCAGAATCTAAAAAATTCCTTCATCAAGAACTTATTCGCATGAATTAAAAGGATATAAGCTAGATATTTTACAAGATTCATTCAATTAAACCGAATGAGTTATAGATTTCTCGAAATTAGCTAAAAAGTAAGAAATTACTTACCTAGATTACCTCATATTTGTTCTTATTGCTGAATTTCACGCAAAAAATTATTTTCTTAAATCTACAGATTATTTATCATCCTAAAAAATAAATTTCCTATTTTTTAGCTCACATAGTAAAATATCAACCTTACATTATTTGAATTCAAGCGAACAAGTTCTTGATGAAGGAACTTTTTAAATCCTGGTTTTCTTATTCGAAGCAACTTATTTCACAATATAAAAAATATTTATTTAATATCCAGTCACAAAAATTTATTGACTACATTTTAATCAATATTTACTAATATTTATATAGTATTTTTTATAGTTCAACAATTAATTGGATAAATAAATACTTTCAAGCTCTTAATTTCTTACATTGAGATATTGGTTTCATAAATTATGAAAATCATAACCTTGCTTTTATTACTGTAAAAAACAAATTTACTACTCTTCACTTTATAATGGAAAATATTAAATATATAATAAAAGATCAAATATAAATATAAAATATCACTTATATCTAAATATAAGAATATATTTATTGACTATTCGGATGCAGAGAATTTTATTAATTATCATTTAATCAATATTTACTAATTATATCTAATATTTTTAGATTACAAGAAACTGATTGCTTATTAATTAATTTCTCTCAAAAACTCAATTCCTTATATCAAGACATTGGTTTGAAAATTTCATAATATAATAATCTTGAATTGTACACTATAGTACACAAATGGGTAATATTGAGAACTGGGTTCTCCTGTAATTTTGAATTGAAGCGAATAAGTTCTTCAATAAGGAATTTCTTTAATATCTTCTAATCATGTATATAGTATGTGTAAGCATAATTGCTTTAATGTGTAAAGCATAATTAATTTCTAAATATACATGTTATATTTTTAAAAATTTTTTTAACTTAATTTTTATAATTACACAGAAATATTGACTTGATATAAGAACCATTTTTTTCTGTGATATAAATACAAAAATTAATTATTTTTCGATTTTGTAAACGTATTATGATTCAATTTAAGAAAATATTATCTGGATGTCGAAAATCACGTTTTAAAATGAAAACGTTATATAAATTGTTATAATATAAGTAAAAATTATATATAAATGCATATACTATTCATTGGAATCCATGAAGTATCTCGAGTGAAGTATTGAAATTCTCAATCCAAGTATATATTCCCTTAATTTTGTCGGCTTGAATCAAATAACTAAATTTTTTGATTCAAAATCTTCAGTTATTGGTTCAAGAAAATATTTTCTTGTATATATATATATATATATACAAGAAATATATTACATTTTGGAAAAAAACCATTTACTCAAAAGAATGAGATAGTTTTCTCAAAGGGTGGATTAGATCTATTTAATTTATTCCTTGCCAGTTGTAAAATCTAATAAATATTTATATAATTTTATTAAACGAAGCACAAAGATTTAAATATTAAATGTAATAAATAAATAGTAAAAACTACAAAATATATATAAATCAAAAAAATATTTTCTATTTTTGAAAAAATTATTTACTTATATGATATAAATAGTTTTATTAAATGATTTATTCCTTTAAATTTAATATTTAAATCTTTGTGCTTCGTTTAATAAAATCGAAAAAATGTTTATTAGTTTTTAACAACTCGTTGGATATAATCAAATAAATATATTTTACCTTTTAATAAAGCTATTTAATTGTTCATATTGAATAGCTTTTCCAAAAATTGAATATATTTGTTAAATTTGAGTATTGTAACATCGAGCTAATAATCTTAATAAAATAATATTAATTTAAACAATGAAAGTATATATATTCATATACACGTATATATATAAATGTAAACTAGAGTTTGAAATATAATCTATAATAATATATATATATATATATATATATATATATATATATATATATATATAAATGTATAAATGAATATATACAATATAACATATATGAAATGTATTATAATACGTATTAACACCTATATATAGGTGTATATATATATATATAAACATAATATATACTAATAACACATAAAACAAATATGTATATATATAAATAAATAAATAAATAAATATATATATATATATATATATATATATATATATATATAAATAAAGTTTTGTAGAATAAGAATCGAAACTAAAATGACCGAAAGTATATATATTCATATACACGTATATATATATAAATGTAAACTAGAGTTTTAAATATAATATATAATAACAGAGATAAATATATATATATATATATATATATATATATATATATATATATATATATACATTTATAAAGAAAAATATATAATATAATAATATATAAATTATTAAATAAATACATACAATAATAATAATAATACTTGAACATATATATGTATATATACATAAATATATATATATATATATATATATATATATATATATATATATATATAAATAAAGTTTTGTAGAATAAGAATCGAAACTAAAATGACCGAATTTCATCTAGCATGTCATCATCTTATTTGGGCGAGGAAAACAATTTCATAATACCGCCGAAATAAGAAGTTGGCTTGCGCAAGATCATACGTCAGAAGCGTATGTTTCTCCGATGAAGGTTTCATAGGTAACGCAACATGTACATTAGCGATGCGCTAGTGTACAATTTTTGATGTTTAATTTATAGTAAAATTAATACTTTTAATACTTTAAACAATTAAACTACATTTTTAATACAACAATTATTTAAGACAAAAATTATAATGAATGTTTATGATAAAATTTAATTTTTTATACTAGTATTAAGGCTAAAAGTAAGCAAAGTAAACAATGTAATAAAAAAGCTGTAAAAACGAGGAGCAGAGAGAGGGATTGCGGATGATCATGGACAAATCGGGTATATAAAGCCCCGATGTTTTCACAAAAATTCATTCAGTTAGCAGCATTCAGTCAGCAGCATTCAGTCAGTCGCATTCAGTCAGTCGCATTCAGTCAGTCAAACAGTCTCTAGTAAGTCCTCTTTCTGTCTCCGTCTCTGTTTCTCCGTGCACTATATACAAGTAAGAAATAAATTTCATTAATATTTAACAAATTATAAATCTAATTGTTCTCTCTCTCCTTTTTCTTTCTATCTCCTTTTTCCGGGGAAGTGTCTGGTCCTCCTATATGGTAGGACTGAACATCCCCCTAGTTTATCACACATACATACTTAACCAATAGGGAAGTAGGTCGGTAGGCCGAGGCGGGTTCAGCTTCCCCTTCGAAAGAAGAGGAAATTGCATCCAAATAAAGCCTTGGACTCTGACCTATGTAAGACCAGCATAGGGTTTCGTAATCTCTATTAAAATTTATACCTTATTGTTTGTTGCCATCAAGTGATCGACTAGGCATTCCCGAGCTAGTAGAGGCAATTCGAGGCTCAAAACTGCCTAAAACAATAGGAATACATATGTATATTAAAATTAATACACGTATTTATTAAAAATAAAGGGTAACGTGTACGGAAGGTTAAAAATGCCCAGACGTCACATATATATATATAGTTTTTCAAATATTTATTTATTTAACTTTATTTTTTACGTATATGTATTTCTATTTAGTAAAATTCAAGAAATATTTATTACTTTTCAATAATTTATTTAGTGTAATGTAATAAATATATGTTCGCTATTCAAATAAACTTAATTGTTTGTTTCAAATATGTGGTTTACTCTAAATTACAAAATATTCATTCGTGTTAAATATGTATATTTCTGTTTTAAATATAAATTTAAATAAATGTTTGTTATATTCTAATAACTATTGAATTAATTTTAATGAATGCATGATATAATGTAAATAGCGATGAAATAAAATTTATTATATAAAAATTTAATGAATGCTATTATATAAATAATTTACAGGAAGTATAATTTTTTATATCAAATTAGTATTATTATTAAGATCAACGCAGTCTTATTATCAAGTTTTAAACTCAAAATTTTAAGAAAATACGTATATATATATATATATATATATATACCTATTTTTTTAAAAATTTGGCATCGGGGTGTAGCAAATGGGATTCACTGGTGTGGACAAAGAAATTCTTTAAGTGCGTATACCCAGGTATACCTTCTCGTAGCCTCGATGATGGCCACGCAGCGAATTTAAAATTTTAAGAAAATACGTGGGTATATAAATACATACATACACACTTATACACGCAGACAAGAAAATCTATACGCACTTCAAGAATTTCGATACCAGTTATTCCCTTTTATTGCATCTATTATTTCGGCGTCCCCCCTACTGAACGCCGTCTCTCCCTCGAAACATCTGGAATATCGCACGAACGGAGTACCGACGTTCACCGCTGCAGCAATGTCTAGCGTGGGCATCGGCGAGACAATAAGGGGAGACCCTTATTATCTCTGGCCAGACTGCAGTTAAAATTTTCGACTGAAAACGAGGGCCTCTGGTGGCCAGAGCGAGATACTGGCCGTTTCGTGCGATATTCCAGATCTTAATTTACGAGCTCGTGCGATGGTGCGATCGAAGCGGGAGACGACTGTCTTCGGCGCATGCCGAGGGAAAGTTTGTCGAGACAATAGGCTGGCAGCGGGGGGTGCAATAAAAGATGAGCAGCTTATACTGTAATGGCAAATAGAAATTTTATTGCTACATGTAGAATAAATATAGATATATTCTCGCAGCAGCTAGCAAGCAGCTGAAAGTTTTGAAACCTACGGTAACTTTAAAGAAAACTGGAAAACATCAACATGAATTTTCAAAAGAAAAACACAAACCATTTAATGATAAAAAAAAGGGGGAGAAAGAAGGTAACAAATGAATATAACAAATCAGGATGCTATAAATTAAACAAATGAATTAACATTAACAAATTAATAACCCAACCTCGCCATTCGAAAGGATTTAAAAAGCAAAAAAATACAAAATCAAAATTAATACGGCCAAGCACCAAAGTCTCTGAGCTATAAACGATAGCCATGCGCAACTGCCTCTCGGTCAGAAATTAAAAATTAACACGACCAAGCACCAAAGCCTCTGAGCTATAAACGATAGCCACGCGCAACTGCCTCTCAGTCGAAAATTATTCACTGAATCATTACAAAATTTATGAAACGATATTACTAATCAATATATATCTTGTAACACGCAATTTACGAACAAATATATTAGGAGTGTGAATAAGTCTTTCCCGTTTTTTGTAAGAGATGGCGCCACCAATACTCTGCGAGTATTCAATGGTTACATATGTCATAATCAAAGCTTATTCATATGTCAACAATTCCATACTAACACATTAGTTAAAATTTTTTCGCATCATAAATTTTTGATATCGTGAAAATGTCGAAATTTGAGCCGAGTCGACGTCATTTGCGGGAAGTTTCACTTTATTGGTTCAATTTGAAGAAATCTGCTGCCGAGACGCATCGATTGCTTCAGGAGGCTTATGGAGAAGGTTGTGTCGATGATTCAAGTGTTCGCGGATGGTTTCGACGCTTCAAAAGCGGTGATTTCGACGTGGAAGATAAGGAGCGTTCCGGGCGGCCGCAAATCTTTGAAGATCGAGAATTGGCGACTTTGCTTGATGAAGATTCTTGTCAAACGCAAGAAGAACTTGCTGAAGCATTGGGAGTTGACCGAACAACCATTTCCAAGCGTTTGAAAGCCATGGGAATGATCCAAAAGCAAGGAATTGGTTGCCGTACGCTTAAGTAAGAGACTTAAGCTTAGAGACGTCGAACGGCGTTTTTTCACTTGCGAACAGCTGCTTCAGCGACATAAAAGAAAGGGTTTTCTGCATCGTATCGTGACTGGCGATGAAAAGTGGATACGTTACGATAATCCGAAGCGAAGAAAATCATGGGGACTACCCGGCCATGCATCATCATCGACCGCCAAGCCAAATATTCATGGCGCCAAGCTCATGCTCTGTATATGGTGGAACCAGCTAGGTGTGGTTTACTATGAGCTTCTGAAACCGAATGAAAGGATCACAGGCGCGGTCTATCGACGACAATTGATGCGTTTGAGCCGCGCACTGCGAGAAAAACGGCCACAAATGGGAAGTCCTACCCCACCCGCCGTATAGTCCAGACGTTGCTCCGTCTGATTACCATCTCTTCAGATCGATGACGCATGGCCTGGCTGACCAGCACTTCCATTCCTACGAGGAAGCCAAAAAATGGGTGGATGACTGGATAGAGGCCAAACCGGTCGAATTTTTTCGCAACGGGATTCGTATGTTGCCAGAAAGATGGGAAAAAGTTGTAGCTAGCGATGGCCAATACTTTCAATAATTCATTTGTAACCATTGTTTCACAATATAGGCTCAAAATTTGAAAAAAAACGGGAAAGACTTATTCACATACCTGATATATTAAAATAAAATTATTAAACAGGTGAAGGTTGAGAAAACAATTAAAAATAATTTAAATAAATCAATTGGAAAGATAGACAGAGAAAATCTAATTAATAAAATATCGAAATAAACGGTAGTCATACGCAACTGCCTCACAGCCATATAAATAAAAAGGAGATACATTGATACACACATACATTAAAAATCGAATGAATACACATAGTAAAACTCGGTCAGGGAAGGAGTTAGAAATCCCATTAAAAAACGAATCTGAGAATCAACCAAAGGAGGATGAATTCAGAACTCCTCCGAAAGACTTAAAAGAAGTTAAATTTACGCCATTCGGCTCATCAACGCCACAAGACCAATCCGATATCGAACAAAACATAGAAAATATCAGTCCCGTGCATACAGAATTGTCTACCCCTGAAAATCTATCGTTTTCCAGCGATTCTACAGATATCGCCGAACAAGACACAGTCAGATCACACTTATCGCATCTGACAAGTGATTGTTTAATAGCCGAACACTCCCACAGTACTAACATGGCGAACGAACAAGCTGCAACCTTACCTCTAAAGGAAGCATTAAAATTCGTTCCTGAATTTGACGGAAAAAATATTCCCCTTAGCCAATTTTTAGAATACTGCACAGAAACTAGAGAACTTATAAGCAGCAAACTCGAGGAAAGCTTCGCAAAACTGCTCAAGAGAAAACTCTTGGGTGAAGCACGAGAAATAATATCGGGGTACGCATTCACCACGGTCGAAGAGTTCAAAGAACATTTAAAGAACTTTTACGCCCCATCAAAAAATGTACAGCAACTACTCGGCGAACTGAGTAGTCAATATCAAAAAGAAAATGAATCAGGCATAAAGTATGCGAATAGAATGAGAGACATCGGTTCTCAAATTTACGAAGTAAATCGCCACATAACCAAGGCACCAAATACACCTGCCTTCAAGCGCAGCATCGAAAAGGCAATAATTGAATGTTTTCGACTAGGATTAAGGCCCGAAATCGAAACTAGATTGAAAGAAGACGCAGTGTGGTGAAAGACGCAATCGTTATAGAGCGAAGACTCGAAGCTCGGGAGAACTTATTCGGGAAGCAAGAAATACGCCACAGGTACTATAAGGACAAGAATATCTACCCCCGCCAAGTAAACAATTTAACTCTTCCGAGGAAAACACCTTTGCAATGCATCTACTGCAATATAATGGGTCACACATTCGCAGAATGTCGACAAAGACTCAGACAAGGCCAAGCGCTGTTATGTCAAAATTGCGGAAGAACCAATCATACCACATCCCAGTGCCTTGCAACGACGAAATGCCAAACATGCAATAAAACCGGCCACACTGCCCGGAATTGCAGAAATAATACTGGGACACCGTCTATAGTATGCCAGATTTGCAATAAGCCTGGCTATACTGCTAACTACTGTCATATTAACCAATCCAATGCACGAAGGTCTGTCGTAAAATGCCAGAAGTGTGGACAGATAGGTCATACTCAAGCTACTTGCAGGGTTCGCAATCCTATCCAGCAAAATGCTACCATAAATAACAAATCTACATGTGGTTATTGCAAATATCCAGGGCACACGATATCGGAATGCTGAAAGCGTCAATACAACCAGGGAAATGGACAAAGTCCCCAGAACAAGAGCGCGAACGAAGGGACTTACGACAGACCAACACGCTCAACGAATGCAAGCCAGCTATCCAACGTTCTAGGCGAATTAATACCCTTGGAATCACAATAGTCAACTACGTACCATACATAGAGGTGCAATTCGGTCCACAATACCTTCTTTCTGTTATGATAGACAGTGGATCTGAAGTAAGCATCGTTAAAACGGCATTCGTACCAAAAGGAGCGCACATAGACGAGTCAAAAATTTATACGCTCGTAGGAGTGGGTGATCGAAAACGAACGACCCTAGGTACTGTACCATTGAAGATTGCAGGACAAAGAGTCGATCTTCTGATTGTACCAGATGATTTCCATATCCCATATAATGGAATTATCGGATCAGAATACCTAATGAAAAATAACGCTGAAGTAAACTTTACACACAACCAACTTGTCAAAGATGGTCAGACGACGAAAATAAATCTAGGAAATGAAATTTTAGGCACCTCTGCATACAGAATCACCAATATCCACAGCGAACAAGAAACAAAGCTACTCCCTATCGTAACTTCCAAAAACCCAACGGGTGGCTAATGCAGATTCCTAGTAGATACAGGATCTGAAGGAAATCTAATAAAAATAGGAACCATAGCCCATCAGTTCAAAATCGATGAGTCACAGAAAGGACTCTGAGGGGAATAAGATCAGAACAATTTTCCACCCTAGGAACTTTAAAACTTAAAGTTTTGGGAGGAATATCTTGTTTCCGCGTCGTCTCCGATCATTTTCCAATACCGTATTCCGGTATTTTGGAGGCACGATATTTAAGCGACATTCGAGTAACACTAAACTACGAGATGAAACCACTAGAATTTCTTCATACACACGACCAACCGATTGAATTTGTATCACCAGAGATTCTTCGCAAAAATTTAGCCACGGAATTAGAAGAAGGAGGAATACAGGCGCCTTGTTATGCCCAAAGCGAGACAGAATCACATGAAGAGTTTGAGGCTGAACCAACAGCCTCAAAAGAAAAAGGATAGACAGAAAGAACAGGAGAAACCAGATTAATCAGTGTCTTCCTTAGCTAGAAAATGGCTTCTAGCACCTTAAACATTTAAAAGTTTTTAAAAAAAGTAAAATATATAAACCTTATGAAATAATCCGCTATACTACCTAACGCATCATACCCTTTATACAAACCTTACGATAATATTAGATCGTTAAGCAATAGAAGTAGGCGAATGAAACTTTCTACCGTATCAAAAAGGTGATCATCCTAGAATTTGAGCTAACAAGATACGAGAAAGTCACATAAATACAATAGACATAAGAATATTGTTTATAAGAATAATATAACGCACGACCTGAGCTTATGAAAGAAGGAAAGTGTTAAACAAACGCATTCAATTTACGCGCAATTAAATTCTATATTTTTCAGTTGATCAAAGTTGAACTCGCAATCGGTTTCATTCTTTCTTATGTCATAATTATCTTACTTTTCAGATTACGCAACTAACCTCTTTATGATTTCAGAAAAGATGATATCTCTACACATGATATTTTTTACCTTATTTTTCGTCACCCCAACAAAAACAATGATAGGATATGATTGCGGATCTAACATCATGAATATAACAACCATGTCGTTATTAGACGTCGGGGAATGCAATTTTCCTCAACTCCACCCTATAAGCCAACTTGCCTATATACAGCTACTTCAAATCAACGATTTTCAAGAAACCAAAGCATTACAATGTAAAATAGAGGTACGGAGAACCATCTATTACTACGGGATGCATTCGCATAACTCTATTGTTAATAACGGCGAAATGGAATACTTGTATTACGTCAGTAGAGATAGTTCTTTACAATTACATTTAACTGGGATAATCAACTTCGGACAAAATCACATTATAAACGGGGTCAGAATTAACCAAACAAACATATATTCGATGACCTACGCCGGAAGCATAAATAATGACGGAACTTGCGAGGGAGCCTACTATAGCGACCCTTATGGAACTTAGAATTCTGTTATTGTCCAAGGAACACTTAAAATCACCCTATCGCAACACTCGGCGCGAGAAAATTCATCTACAATCGGGAACATCATGTCCACTATCGGGAAAATTCTGCATAGACGCCAAAGATGGATATACCTTCTGGGAATCGGTCCCTAATATTGATTGCTACTTTAATGAATACGGCGTATTATTCGAGGGTCATGTAATAAAAATGACTAACCGTCAGATAGATCAAGACGTAATCTATTCTTTTTCGGATCAAAAATTAACATTCGCATTAAGTAAATTGTCCGAAGAAAAGGTATGCGGTTATACAATAATAAGAACCGAACACCCAAAATTGGTTATCTTCGAAACAAAAGAGGGCATCACGTTTGCCAAAAAGAGTGCATTATCTAGTAGTAATCTGGATATTTTCGCTTATGTAAATGCAAAATTCGTATATCTGGAAAAACATGTAAAAAAACAAATGCTTAACTTATACCGCAACATAGTGACAGAGCGATGTCGGGTAGAACAGATCTCGTTAAAAAACGCACTCGCTATTGCTACACAAAGTCCCGACCAATTTGCGTATAACATAATGAAAGGTCCTGGCTATATGGCTGTAGTAACCGGCGAAGTAGTACACCTGGTAAAATGTATACCAGTGGAAGTTAAGATAGATCACGGCGATAACTGTTACACCGAGCTGAGAGTTGTAAGACAAAACACAACCCTCTTTCTCACACCAAAAACACACATCCTGAAAACGCGAGGGACTAGAGTTCCCTGTAACCAAGTGCTACCATTATACTACCGTATTAATAGAGAATGGTACAAATTGGCACCAAAACCGACCGAGGCAAGAGAACCCACAAACCTAAAACCCATCAGCTGACATGGAAATATATTAATCCAATCAGCCTAGCGACATCCGGAATCTACTCCAGTAAAGATTTAGAATAACTAAAGGAACGAATTATGTTTCCAGTGGAAACAGCTGTATTTTTGAATAATGCAGTACACGAAATGCACGAATCTGGAGTGACGAGCGGCAACACGATATCACACTTCATAAATGAAGACACCATGGATAATTTAGTAAATTCTGCTTAGGAAAAAATATGGAATAAATTTATTACCTTTGGATCCACAAGCGCGGGGATAATGGCAGTCCTGGTGATCATACACGTGATAAAATCGTTTGGAGTACAGCCGCACACTTCTTCATATCTCTCAAACAACCACCGACCAAATAAGAGGCAGGAAACAGTTACGAAGTGATCGCTCAACCAGAGCCAGAACCGGAACCCAAGCCAGAACCAGTACTAACCACTACCGACGAGACAAAAAAAACAAACGTTTTGTTCTGCAAAGCCATAAAAATAAATCCTCAACTCACGCGACTTTTCCAGAATTAGACAAAACAATAAAAGTAAATTTCCTATTTCCATAATTGCCAGATATCGAATTTCGCATGAAACTTCGCATGTATTAATGTAAGTAGAGTAAGTTGCGATACAAAGAATCATGTGAATCCCGCGCATCTTCGAACGAGGTTTTTCTATGGAAATTTTTTTCCACTGGGTTTTCTTTCCTTAGGTTTTCCCTCGATCACAGACAAATTGTTCTGAGCAAATGCGAAGATCGAATGGGGAGCAAAAAAAATTTTATACTTTTTATAATATGTACACTATTTAACGCCGCATTACTTTAACAGAGGCGAACAATTGTTTTCATACTTCTAACAACCATCTTACGCAAGGGGTGTAACATCGAGTTAATAATCTTAATAAAATAATATTAATTTAAAGATTGAAAGTATATATATTCATATACACGTATATATATATATATATATATATATATATATATATATATATATATAAATGTAAACTAGAGTTTTAAATATAATATATAATAACAGAGATATATATATATATATATATATATATATATATATATATATACATTTATAAAGAAAAATATATAATATAATAATATATAAATTATTAAATAAATACATACAATAATAATAATAATACTTGAACATATATATGTATATATACATAAATATATATATATATATATATATATATATATATATATATAAATAAAGTTTTGTAGAATAAGAATCGAAACTAAAATGACCGAATTTCATCTAGCATGTCATCATCTTATTTGGGCGAGGAAAACAATTTCATAATACCGCCGAAATAAGACGTTGGCTTGCGCAAGATCATACGTCAGAAGCGTATGTTTCTCCGATGAAGGTTTCATAGGTAACGCAACATGTACATTAGCGATGCGCTAGTGTACAATTTTTTATGTTTAATTTATAGTAAAATTAATACTTTAAACAATTAAACTACATTTTTAATACAACAATTATTTAAGACAAAAATTATAATGAATGTTTATGATAAAATTTAATTTTTTATACTAGTATTAAGGCTAAAAGTAAGCAAAGTAAACAATGTAATAAAAAAGCTGTAAAAACGAGGAGCAGAGAGAGGGATTGCGGATGATCATGGACAAATCGGGTATATAAAGCCCCGATGTTTCCACAAAAATTCATTCAATTAGCAGCATTCAGTCAGCAGCATTCAGTCAGTCGCATTCAGTCAGTCGCATTCAGTCAGTCGCATTCAGTCAGTCAAACAGTCTCTAGTAAGTCCTCTCTCTGTCTCCGTCTCTGTTTCTCCGTGCACTATATACAAGTAAGAAATAAATTTCATTAATATTTAACAAATTATAAATCTAATTGTTCTCTCTCTCCTTTTTCTTTCTATCTCCTTTTTCCGGGGAAGTGTCTGGTTCTCCTATATGGTAGGACTGAACATCCCCCTAGTTTATCACACATACATACTTAACCAATAGGGAAGTAGGTCGGTAGGCCGAGGCGGGTTCAGTTTCCCCTTCGAAAGAAGAGGAAATTGCATCCAAATAAAGTATTATTATTAAGATCAACGCAGTCTTATTATCAAGTTTTAAACTCAAAATTTTAAGAAAATACGTATATATATATATATATATTTTTTATATCCCTTTTATTGCATCTATGGTTTTGGCGTCCCCCCTACTGAACGCCGTCTCTCCCTCGAAACATCTGGAATATCGCACGAACAGAGTACCGACATTCACCGCTGCAGCGCTGAGTGTCAAAATTTTATTGCAATGTCTAACATGGGCATCGGCGAGACAATAAGGGGAGACGCTTATTATCTCTGGCCAGACTGCAGTAAAAATTTTCGACTGAAAACGAGGGCCTCTGGTGGCCAGAGCGAGATACTGGCCGTTTCGTACGATATTCCAGATGTTGTTTTACGAGCTCGTGCGATGGTGCGATCGAAGGGGGAGACGACTGTCTTCGGCGCATGCCGAGGGAAAGCTTGTCGAGACAATAGGCTGGCAGCGGGGGGGGGTGCAATAAAAGATGAGCAGCTTATAGTGGTAATGACAAAAAGAAATTTTATTGCTACATGTATAAATATAGATATATTCTCGCAGTAGCTAGCAAACAGCTCAAAGGTTTGAAACCTACGTCAACTTTAAGAAAAACTGGAAAACATCAAAAGCTGAGAAAATCTCTTATAGCAAAGAGCTACCAAATTTTTCAATTAGTCGACTAAAACGATTTTTGTTAAAACTTTTACATATACGTTTTTTAGGATTTTGATTATATATATGGTAGTAACAAATCGTGATAATTACAATTTTATAATAAATCACATTAAATCCCAGTCAAAATATTGTTTTTCTAAGTTATCTCGTCAAATATAAAAAATTTCAACAAACGATTTAACTAAAAGTTCAAAATCTCATCAAAATACATATTTTTTAATCTATATATTTTTTTTCTTTAAACGTTTTTTCGTAACAACTATGCACTTCACCGTAATATTCTCATTGATTCTTCTATATCCTCCGTTAGTTTGAATAAATTTTTTTGGGAACTCTTGGTCCAGAAAAATGTATAGAATAAGAAATATGTTTTTTGATGAAATCTATCACTTTTCTTAACAATCCTTTTTGAAACTTTTCGTATTTTACTAGATAATTTAGAAAAACCAGATTTTTACGGTGTTCTTATGATTTTCACTATAAAAATGAAATTTCCTCAAATTTTCACCATTATATTTATGATAAGCACTCCAAAAAACATAAACAATATTTCAATATACTAAAGTAAGTCGACTAATATAATATACAGATACAATCTCATTTTTGTTAATTCAATAAGTAACTAGATTTTATTGTCAGTAATATAATAATGCTCAACAACACAAATATTCTGCTAAAGATTCTGTAAAATAAAATTTTTGTAAAGGCCTAAAAATCAGAACCTTCCGGTAGTAGACAATAGATTGATATTATAAACAAATATGAATATGAAGAACAATTATCAATAAATATTGGAAATTGATTTTAAAAAATTATTCTACGAATCTCTTCTCGAGATCGTCATAGACTTGAAAAAATACGGTACAAAACTATTATTAAAATGAGTCTTATGGATATTATTTTAATATTTTGAATTTGAATGCTATTTAACCAAAGAAGAATCTAGTAGAAAATTATTGTTATTAATTTTCTTTAATATTTAATAATTTATTAGAACGTAATGTCATTCAAAAAAACAACAATTACTTTTCAAGGACAATTTGTTCAAAATGAATTTTTTTACAATAATTGTAATTCCAAGAAAAAAATTGTAATTGTAAATTGTAATTTCACATTGTAACTTTTAAACAGAAATTTCATTCTTATATAGTTCTAAAGTTTTATCATCTTTATAACACTACTGCATAATTAAAGATTATTTACCAGGACCATGTTAATTAAAACAATAGTTGTCTCACGTAAAACTATATAGAAAAATTCATTTGAAGCTTATGGGATATTGAAGTATTTACTATTCAAATTTTTTGTTGGTGTAATGGAATATGAAGTTGAAAATTGATCGCCTCAACTCTTTGGGATACGTAACACACGAAATATGGGAATGCGAGTTTGACAAAATTATAAAGGAGAATTCAGATATTAGGAATTACATAACAAATCATCCTCTAATAAGTAAAATTACATTGAATCCATTATGTTCTTTACATCCCACGTGTTAAATAAAAAAAAAGGTATAATAATTAAACACTAAAAAAACTTATATTTAGTTGTTATTCGTAAAAAATCATACGTAGAAATTCTTAACATATACTATACATGAGAAAAAAGAGGAGCAGTTTAACATTTTTGAAATCGTACGTTGATATCATTCTAGAATTTACGATGACGTACCATCAGAGGTTACAGGTCTAAACTTGCAAGAGTTAAATGTTTATGGTAATAACATCTAGTATTTCTGGGAGTCATTTTATCAGGGGGTTACAGAAGGATTAAAATTTGTCAAAGCGTGTTGAAAACTTGATATGCAACGCCTTTTCAGTTGAGGAGTTCCGTCATAATTTGAAGTAGTTATACTTGATAGAACCCGTTGCATTAAACCATGTAACGTTATTCGCCTAACATAAAGGGTGGGGCTGAAAAATGTTAGGGTGGCGGATTGTAAGATATAAAATGGTTGATTCGCGTGTGATTATCAGTGTTCTCGAAGACGTGATAGAAAATATACGTATTTTATCAATAACACGCACGCACACTCACATACTCTCAAATCTATAATGGAGGTAACCAGGAATGTAACGAAGAACTCATCGTTTAGTATATCCAATATGCTTTTATCGATGACGTACGATATCAACAGATCCGGCTCGAAGCTAATCGCGATCGGCTTAGAATCTTCGAATGGCTTATATAAACCTGTCTTAAAAATCTGCAATGGTGATTTAAAATGTATAACTATTGACGCTGATAGAGGGGAAACATTGATCTGTCACACAGATATTATATCATCCTATCTGAATAATATATATTCGTTTCATGAAGAATTTGGCAAGCCGACAAAAATTTTTCTACAAAATCATGATCTGTCATTTGTAACGGCGTACGGTTCCAGAGCAATACATATTTAAAAACGACCATTAATAAACAGGAAATATTGAAACCGATGTGAGTAGCAATAAACCGAATCAGCAAGAAGAAGAAGCAAAAGAACAACAGCAGCTTGTATGCAAGAGAAAGAAATACGAAATAGGACCCAATTTGACCTTACAACTAACAACATTTGAAGGTATGTTGCAAGCTCACGAATACGTCAATGCTCGTCTTAGACGTGCGATAGAGCAGTCTAATGTCGTAAATAGTATAATAGAAATTTGGTCGAGATTTCTAACAAAAGAACTAATCAGCGAGAAGCCAGAAGAAATAAAAATCAAACATAACTATCTTCTTGCTTTTAAACAATACTATTTTCTTCAAAAGCACAACATTCAGAATTATGTTCAATCAAGTATGGAGATACCAGCTCCTAAATTCGAAGTTCTAAATGTTAATAACACATTCAGTAACGTTTAAGAATAATAATCCTTTTATTAATATGTATATATAAATAAACACGTATAATAAATAAAATTTAAAATTCATTGAAACCAAATTTTACTACATATTTATTTCACATTGGCTCTATGTATACTATCTTATCCTACAAAAACATATAAAAACTCCTCTCTTTTATTAATTTATTTGTAATAATTTGCGGCACTTTATATTTTATTAACAAAGTATAGTCTGCGCAAACATTTTCTTACCCGTTTCATATATAGTATTTTATTTTTGATTAATATTATTTATTTAAAATAAAACATTGCATTATAATTATAAAATTTATAAGATTGTTAGATCGCAGATAACATTATGGCAGTATTTTATGTGAAACGTTTTGAAAATAATAGAAAAATAAAAAACATTTGCATCAATACTTTTTTAAGAATATACTATAATAAATAAACTATCTACAGATGACTATTGTACAAATATAACTTTATTGTTCAAATATAATTTTAAAACCAGTTATGTAAGAGCGATCATATTGTGATCAATTAGCGTAATACCTAACCTCCTTAATAATTTCTCATCCACACGCACTGCCCTCTATCGTTGATTTTATTTTATATAAAACTATTTCGAAGACGAAAGAGTTATCAGTGTATTTAGAGACGTTGGGATATGGATATCGTACATCAAACAGGAGATCATCGATTAGCCAAGTCTGCGTACTCGAGTAAAAGAATTTCAAAAGCAAAAGAACTGTAAAGGTAATATATTAAATATTCTTACATTTCAAATTATTTCCGAGAATACAATAGCAGATGAAGCGAGAGGACCAAAACTTAAGAAAGATATTTTCGTATGAGCATGACGCGATCTCCTTCTACGTCTTTATCATCGTATCGCATTTCCTTATCGATCAGGAAATAAATTTGATATCAATGGGTAAATTTTACTTCGTCGCTGAGCA
The DNA here is from genome assembly GCA_018907035.1 of Sycobia sp. Sy_11. Taxonomy (NCBI): domain Eukaryota; kingdom Metazoa; phylum Arthropoda; class Insecta; order Hymenoptera; family Epichrysomallidae; genus Sycobia; species Sycobia sp. Sy_11. Next base: position 657,212 of record JACCIC010000137.1, on the reverse strand, counting down.
GCCTTCGCGATTGAAGTGTTATGTAAAACGTTCAAACCCTAGTCATCAGATAGATTTTCTAGTTAGGGCGCGCGGCCAGTTGCGGCCGATAGGCAGAGCGGGCGAGCCTCCATGCGAAGATCGGTACAAAAGAGAGAGACCAATAGTCGGCTGCTCTCGACCCGATGACGCAACGAGTCTCTCTCTCTCTCTAATTAATTAATTAATTAATTATTAATTAATCTTATTAATTCTATTAATAAATGAAATTCTAATTCTAATTCTCTCTCTGTCTCTCTCTACGTTGCATGTGTGCATGCGTGCATATATATCTATATATCATATCATATCATATCATACTTCATATCATATCATATCATATCACACTAATTTATAAAGACAAAGCGTGTTTTTGTTTGTACGCGATAACCGAAAAAACTATTGAACCGATTGTTCTGAAATTTCACATATAGATTCTATATTATCTTGTGAAGGACATAGACTATGTTTTTTTATTGAAAATCATTTTACTTTCATCAATAAATTAAGTTAATAGTTTTAACAATCAGTTTCACCAGCGGCCACTATGTGGCGTCTTGAATCACGAACATCAACTGAAAGTAGTCCGCTTCAAGTTTTAATACCTGGTCAGCTCAGATGAATGATCATGTCCAACTTTGGGATTCATATCCTAAAGCAGGTGTGGCGTTAGTTGGTATAACCTTTTTTGTTTTCTCTCTCTCTCTCTCTCTCTCCCTCTCTCTCTCTCTCTCTGTCCCTCTCTCTCTCTATCTCTCTCTATTTCTCTGTCTTTCTTTCTCCTTCTCTTATAAAATGGTTCTGTATGTCAAATCATACTGAAAATAGTTTATGACGACAAATTATATTTTTATTTTTATACATTCTATTAACTTCAGAATTGTAACAAGAGACTTTGTTTTTTTTAGTTTGAACAAAAGCAATGATGGCAAAATAGGATTCTTTATCAAGAACCTTGAAACTATGAATGTATATATATATATATATATATATATATATATATATATATATATGTATAAAATATATCGTCGCTTCTGCATAAAAGAGTCGCTGCCACGCGCAGCTGTGCGAGCTATCAGCGAGAAGAGAGAGAGAGAGCGCGCACCCGGTCACCCTGACACCAGGCGACGGCAGCGAGCATCAACGAGCTTTCGGCCAGCGACAGCATCGTCGTCGTCGGCGGCAAATTGCCTTATACTTTTTGTTATAATTATTCATGCGTGCATATAGCTAGGCTCCTGGCCCACCGCCGCGCCCACTTAATCTCAATTGTCATGTGTATATCGCGCGTAGCTAAGTAAACTTTATCGTTATTCCCTTTTGTAATTTTATACCCTCGTAAATGATTTCGCGTGTGAGTCGCATGTAATATATAGTATGTAACCTTATAATGTACCGTCGTTCCCACGTGTGTTATATCGAAAGCGTCCCGTTCCGTTTCCCCCGTCCCTGAGTATTTTGTACGATTGCGTAGTTTTATAAATAATTAAAGTAGTGTCGCGGAATCTGCAAGTACACAAGGTATGTACCATATTATCATTGTAGATAGGTTTTTTGTATAAATTTTAATATTGTTATAATCCGATAAAGTCACTCGCGTAGTTCATTTCTCGTTCCCCGACCCCTTTCCAGCGGAAATCGCACAACCAGCAGCGTGGAAGAGTCCACACACACATGCAAGCTAACAGTAAGTAATAACCCGATTTCGGGGTTATAATATATATATATATATATATATATATATATATATATATATATATATATATACACATATGTACACATACATATGCACACATGATGGAAAAATATGTAAATATAGTTAATATTTATTGCAATATAATATATAGTGTACGTTTACATCGTTGAAGATTACGAAAATGACAGTCTAATAAGTTAAGATACTATAGTTGAATTTTACATTTTGTTTAAATTCTCAGTTCTCGTATATCAAAAAAATATAAATGGTTAATTAATGGTATACGAATCAACCATTTATTTAAATCTATAAAAATTTGTTTCAGTATAGACTTATTTCTATTACATACGTTTTACTTGGAACTAAAGAAATGTATGTTTGATTTAATTTTATAATGTTTCTCTATTGATTTAACATAATTAAGTTACAACAAAATATATGTACGCTTTAAAAAAATTAACTTAACATTGATACAATATTCATGGCCATTGTCAGCAATCGATCTATGTTTACGAATGCAATAGATATCGAAAAAGCTGCTGATTATAGACTGTAAACTTTTCTAAAAATTATTTGATTGCTTTTTATATTTTTGGAGTATCGTATCAGAATCCCATATAATAAGTACCTATATATAACATAATAACTATATATACTATATATAACATAACTACCTTGGATGAAGAAGACAGAGAAAGAGAGAGAGAGAGAGAGAGAGAGAGAGAGAGAGAGAGAGAGAGAGAGAGAGAGAGAGAGAGAGAGAGAGAGCATGAGAGAGCGAGAGGGGCAGGGGAGAAAAGAAAAATCCAAGGAGATTAACATCGATTACGCAAAAATTAATTTCTTAAATCTAGAGATGATTTAACGCCCTCAAAAGTAGATTTCCTATTTTTTAGCTCATATATAGTAAAATATCAATATTATTTATTTTTATTATTTATTTAATATACAGTCACATAAAAACTTATTCACTATATTTTGATAAATATTTACTAATATTTATCTAGTATTTTTTAGTTCAACGATTAATTGAATAAATAACTACTTTTCAAATCCCGGACTCGGCCGATTGACACAGGCACCGCTGTAATAATTTACATGTGATTTGTTTACAAGCACATTGTAGACCTCCGTCGCTGATTAGTACTGATATATGGAAGCATCAATAAAGCGACGTTAAATAACATAAAAAAAAATATCTTAATTTCTTACATTGAGATATTGGTTTCATAAATTAAGAAAATAATATACAAATTTAAATAACCTTGCTTTTATTACTGTAAAAATCAAATTTACTACTTTTCACTTTATAATGGAAAATATTAAATATATAATAAAAGATCAAATATAAATATAAAATATCACTTATATTTAAATATAAGAATATATTTATTTAATATTCGGACGCAGAGAATTTTATTAATTATTAATTAATCAATATTTACTAATTATATCTAATATTTTTAGATTGCAAAAAAACGATTGCTTATTAATTAACTTCTCTCAAGAACTTAATTCCTTATATCAAGACAATTGGTTTGAAAATTTCACTTAATAATCTTGAGTTGAACACAATAGTATACAAATGGGTAATATTGAGAATTGGGTTCTCCTGTAATTTTGAATTGAAGCGAATAAGTTCTTCAAAAAGTAATTTCTTCTATAATTTCTTTTAATATCTTCTAATCATGTATATAGTATGTGTAAGCATAATTGCTTTAATGTGTAAAGCATAATTAATTTCTAAATATACATGTTATATTTTTAAAAATATTTTTAACTTAATTTTTATAATTACACAGAAATATTGACTTGATACGGAACCATTTTTTTCTGTGATATAAATACAAAAATTAATTATTTTCCGATTTGGTATACGTATTATGATTCTATTTAAGAAAATATTATCTGGATTTGGAAAATCACATTTTAAAACCAGAAGGTTATATAAATTGTTATAATAGAAGTTTAAATTATATATAAATGCATATACTATTCATTGGAATCCATAAATTAATTTCATAATGTATAACTATCAGAGATCTAAAATTGATATATAAGATTTTTATAATTGTCCACAGCGTACTGCGATAGCGTAATTAATAAGGTGTTAGCTTGTGAATCCAAAAGTCTGCGGATAGAATCCCAGTGAGGTCGAAGTTTTGAAATAATGGTAATAAAAGTAAATTAACTTATAAATTGTAAAAGAATTCAAGAAATTATTCGCTTAGTTTAAACTTTGGATTTTCAAAGTCAAGAAAATAATGCTTTCAATCAAGAAACTATGCACTACTTTTAAACATTTAACATACTTGAATTTTCATGTTTTTGAAAATAAAAACGTATTTCAAGTAATTATTGTTTTAAAGATAGGAATCGAGTTCTTTACTTTAAATTCAATTTTCTTGAGCGAAGTATTGAAATTCTTAATCTTCTTAATCTTCTTAATCTTCTTAAATATATATTCACTTAATTTTGTCGGCTTTGTTGTGGGAATGTTGTGCAATTTTTCTTGTTTCATACTATTATAATCAATCAATCGATGAAAATAAAACAATTGCAATACATATAAATTATATTTTATCAAATTTAATTTATATCTATTGTAGCTAGATTACAAAAACATATATAATATTATACTATCGCTAAAATAATTACTAAATGTAAAACAAAGAAGATTTCAATATATTGATTAATAAATACAGATGATAAGAGTAACCAAATTGAGACATAGAAAATGGCTATGCCATTGTCATTATCTACCATTATTTTTACTGCGAGGGTGCTGTATTGAGGCCTCCGTTGATGAAGAAACATTGCCAGCATTGTCTAAAACCCCTACCGGGTCATTATCTTCGGTTAACATATCACTGTCCCTGAAAAATATTAAGCATTTCAATTTTTTATTTGAAAAAATTTCTTTTCTAAAAAATCAAAATAGCAAATGATAACGTTTTAATAAATAAATAATCATTTTTATACATTTATGTAGATTTCATATTCTTTTCATAATGTTTATAAGATTTAGAATTATTATATCATTTCATATCACACATATATATATTGTAACAACGTATGAGTAGTGCATGTCACGAAAATAGAACAGAGAAATTTAGAACCACTGTGCGAAAATAAAATTTTGTGCTATATTCGGCGAAATCGAGTAACTCGATTGAGTTATTACTGGCGATGAAAGTTATTTCAAAATGACCCTGAAACTAAGCGACAAAGCCAAAAGTGGCTGTCCCCTGGAGTGCCAAGACCCAAGAAGGCGAGAATGAGCAAGTCTAAAGTGATAACCATGTTCATTTGCTTCTTCGACAATAAAGGAGTGGTTCACAAAAAATTTGTACCACCTGGACAAACAAATAAACGGAGGTAGTATCTTTTTGTACGAAAGCGACGAAAGCTAAGTTATATATAAGAACATAGATTTATACGTAGAGCATCTTTTACATAGATATCATTGAACTATTGAATTCATTGGTTAAATTATTATCTCAGGCGAAGTGTAGACAGATGATACTAGTATACATATATCAAGTAGCACAGTAGCACCACGAATGTGTTTCAGAACCGCCACCGTGACGCAGGCGCTACACTATTTACTTCTAGATTGGAATTTCGAATTATCAATTAATGAAAAAAATTATTTATTAAAAAGCAATTTTTAATATGAAATTCCGTCACCAAAAAGTTCAGTGGAATCAACACTAAGACGCCACGAACATAGCCGAAGGTTATATATATAGTAATACTTTAATCATGATATTAAGTGCAACAGTAATAAAAGAATTTGAAGAATTTGAACATAGAAAATGTGAAATCTAAGCCACAAAGTTGGTTAGGGCTAGTATAATAATAACATTTCATATGTTGCACAGAATCCGACATTCATATGCATTATTTTTTATAAGTATAAATGGATTTAAGTACTTTTAATCATCGAATACTTTTAATCATTAAATTTATAGAATTTGGAGATGCTATTATAACAACATAATTAGCTCATGCAGAAGTATATTTTAGTAATATCGCTAAGAGAGTTCTGGATCACCGGAACTAATTGCGTCAAAGCTGACGTCAGTAGCTGTGGCGTCCTGTGCCCCCTACGTCACGAGCTCGTACGTCACTAATTCCTGTGATTCTGAACACTCCTAGCTCACAGCGCTCACACGTCTCGCTCCGTGCCGTCAGGTTGGGCCTAACTTCACGTATGCTATATTCCTTTCTTTCTCTCTCTCTCTTACAGCGCGCGGTATTGTATGTCGTTAAAGGGTGGTGTTGCGCGATTTCTGTCTCCCTAATATGGAACAGAGTAGAGGGAGACAGCTTTAGAACTCAGCTTTAACTCTCTGTCACTTTCTTGCTACTGGTGCACTTGACAATGCCTTTGATTGGCCTGGCAGTCAGAACTTTGTCCCATAGTCCAGATCAATCATGGGGGAAATGTATACTTACTCGTATATTATAATCCTCTTCACTGATTATGAATGTCTCTTTTTGTCTTTACATAATAAATTTAGTTTATTCTTTTTTCTCTTATGTTATAATTGACATTCATTGAAATATTTTTGAGGAATTTTTCACAATATGCAGTACTATCCCCCATCCTAATGTTGTGAGCGCCTGAGCAAGAGTCGCCAGTCAATAGTCAGTATGTTGGTCCCATGTTTTCGACAATAAGTTAATACAATCCCATGGGGGGCGAGAGAGAGAGAGAGAGAGAGAGCGAGAGAGATAGAACTATATGATTGCGAATAGACAGCACTTTTGTCTCATTGAATGAATCAATAATCAGGACCGGGGTGTTGATGAAACTTACTCATATATGATACTCTCCTTTTATCTACATTTTTATATTATAGTTTTATATATATTTTTTAACATAATTATAAAATATATGATGCAAACAATCGAAGGAACTACATTTAGAAATAAATAAAATATTCTCCAAATTTTTTAAAATAAATTTATTGAATTCAGAATTACAAATTTATGAATGAAATAAGAGAATTCTATAGTAGGTGCGTTTTGGCGAGTGTAGTACTGCGCAATCACAATTAGTATTTGCAAATCCATATGTCCTGGTTGTTTAAAACAACTAGGTTTTATATTTCTCTTTTATTACTTTATCTTAGAACACGATATATGATTTTGGCAATTGATTAAAGAGATTTACACTTCTAACAATTCTTGACCATGATAAAATGATTAATATCGTCAGAGTGTAGACAATAAAATTCATAAACTTTTCCCATTTTCAGTCGAAACAGATTTTCACAACAATGCCTTGGTCAAGACCGAGGATACAATCTTCAGTAATATTTTCTCGAGAGCTTTAAAGTGAATTTCTAAAACGCGTTTTCTTGTATCTTCATTTATTCTTTCTACGTTTTCTCAACACTTGTGAGGGTCGCGTAGGTATACGTGTCCATGGACCGCTCTCGTATAGATTAGAATTAGTTTGAGCAGTACTGGACAACGTTTCTGTAATCATTTTTTTATCTTTTTTTTCCTCTATTTAATATGCAGGTATAGAGAAAGAAGCTTTCTCCATATATGACGGATACCTCAGGCAAAACTCTATGTTCGAAAATAATACAATATCAATAACAGGTTTTGTTGTTTTCTTTTTCTACTTTAGAAATGCATCAAGTTTAATTTTACTTGTATTAAGTATACATCGAAAATAAATCTGTTTCATTAATTTCTTGTAATGGTGGTGGACGATGATTTTCAAGAATCCAAGATTTCAGTAGATATACATTCTGTACTGTACATACTGCGTTAAAGCATAATATAGGGTAAATGCAGTACTTATATTCATAAGCTTATAATTTCCATAATGGAGGGCACTTTAAGTCCTTAATATTTTTAACATTGTTCGAAAATTTTTGCAGGTATCATTTTTTATGAAGATCATTTACATAGATCGTATGAGCATTTTTTAAATAATTACTAATTGTTTTTTCTATGTTTTCATATGGTATATCATCTGAACTCCACGGTAACCTATGATAATTACATTCTAAGCAGCGATTCTCACTCTTCTCTTTCTCAGAAAGACAACACCATTTTTTCGATGCTTGAAACAAATAAACTATTGGCACTTCATCTGCAAGAGAAATTATCGCAACTTTTTTCAGAATAAATTCATTTGAACAGCTTTTGAAGGCTTGCACATCTACAATATACTCCATCATAACTAAGAATGATTTCTTTTAGTTTTACGATTGCTTTTATATGTAAATAAATATCCCCGCCATTCTGCTTTAAATACATATGGGCAATTCATATATTATATAGGCAATCACATATATTATATATCGCTTTTAACTTATATTTATTATATATGAAGATTTAAGTTAGGTTTTCTGTAAAGGATGTAATCGCTATATGTTTTCCTTTAAAGCAACCGTCATCTACTTTATTGGTAAAGGAAAATGTTTCATCACAACAGCTGTACATATTGATTTTCCATAAGAAGGGTGTCCATAACAAAAGATATTTCCCCACAACGTTTTCCGATATTGATTTTTTCTGAGCTTTTGCAACTGCGACGATCAGGCTGTATTCCAGATACAGCCGAATACGCGCTAAATTTTAATTCGAAATAATTAAAGTTTCGGAATTAAAATAATCGGATAATGCTCCCGATTAGAGGTCAAACGCGCAATCTGCAAAACAATATGATTGCGCATATTAAATATACCTGCCTCGCGAACGTAGGCCAAGGAAGAGCAGATGGGAACTATAGCGTGTCGCGAGTGAGAGCCGCAGCCGTGCGACAGCCAGCGTGGAAAAAATGTCCCGCGCTCCCCGCGCTTATGAACTCAGGAAGCACTAAAGACATTTGTCGACGCATTTCAAATACCCCATTTTTATTAAATAATATGAAAGTCTCATTTTTGGCACTATATATATTATTTAATATACAGCACGTTAATCAAAGAATACGTGCAAGTAAATATTATGAGAATACACGAATAATTAATCGTGTGCGAACGTCTTAAAGGACAAAAATATATGGTTAATTATTGTTAAAATAATCGTAATTGCTATGCGCAATTATAATATTTAATTATTATTATTATAATTATTAAGAGTCGAAAAGAATTGAATATAAAATAATTATTATTTAATTCTTATAATAACTTGTTATAGTAACTGTTATTGTTTATTATTATGATAATTACTATTAGTGTAATTATTATTATTGTTAATTTATGTTAACTAAATTAATGTATTATAATAATAAATATCATCAAACGTATAATAAAAACTAAATATCATTTAAATACGAGCGAAATAAATTAAGAAAAACAGCGCCAGAATTGCTATAATATATAATTTAAATTATAGAACACGAGCGTCGCTAAAAACGCAAATGTCAATTTAATTATTATTATCGCAATTATTATTATTCTTATTATTGTAATAAATAAATACCGGAGAGAACTAAATTATGCCGAAATGATTATAAGAATATGAGCGTCCTCAAGGGCAAATCCGCAGATTAGGGCGAGTTTTCCGCCCCAAAAACAGTTCTCCGAAAGAATCTTCCTAAAGATATCCTGTCTCCAGAGCTCTAGTAATCCTGTCCGTCCGAAAATCCTGAATAGTAGAGTCGCAATATTAGTAGCGCGGCGCTGCGTTAAAGACCATCAGGCTGCGTAGCGCTCTATTAAAGACCAACGGCTTTACTAAAACTCCTGTCTTTTTGTTAGTGAGACTTGATCCTGGTTGCACGGCGCTTCATTAAAGACCAGCGGCCTCACCAAAAATTCCTCCTGCATCTTAGTAAGGCTTGATTCTGGTTGCGTGGCGCTCCATTAAAGACGAGCGGCCTTATTATCCCTCAAAGAGACTTGATCCTGGATGCGCGGCGCTCCGTTAAAGCCCAGCGGTCTCACTCATAGTCTCGGACAAAGTCATGATCCTGGGTGCATGAGCTCTGTCGTGTTTTAGTACTTGTGAAAAGAACCTGGTCACTTGCTGAGCGACCAGGGGCCGAGGTGTGTTGAACCGGAGCTACAAATTAGTAAGCACCGAGCAACAATCAGATAACTCGCTATAGACCAGCAGGCTACGTTCGTCCCCCAATCTCTCCCCAGCCTCAGTAAAAGTTTATTTAAATATATAGTATGCGACATTAGTAAATTAAATGCGTTTAAATTTAAGTTGTAAATATCGTGTAAAATAAGTAGCGTGCGAAAAATAGTGTAATAAGGTATAGTATAAGGTTTAACATAAAACTCTGTCTTGTATGTTACAGATCGGAGAGCCCGAAGCCAAAAAAATTTTCTTTATTTATTACTTTTGTAATATTTTCCTTTGTATAGTTTTTATTATAATATATTTTTGTTATTTTTTTATATGAACATAATTGAGTAAAACGTGATTTTTTTCTCGATCTTGACTAAACTTCCCTTTCCTTTCAAATCGATCCTGGCGCTACCACGTAAGCTATCCCGAGGGGAAAGGAAAACGTTATACAACTATACGAGGGTGGATTGATAAGTTTCCGACTTGACCAAGAGATGGTGCCACTAGGCGTACTTTGAAGTGCCGTTCTATAGTATCATCCTTAGATAGCTTGTAGTTATAGTTTCAGTCCGATCGCCATGTTAATTTAGGTTTGAGAACACGCTAAACAAAACGCCTCTGTATTTTTCGTGAAAATGGAAAAGCTGGAAAAACGTGTTGTCATCAAATACTTTTATTTGAAGGGGATAAAGCCGAAGCAAATTAAAGAAGAGATCGACCCAACACTGGGGACATCCTCCCCATCATATTCAACCTTCAAGCAGTGGGTTTCCGAGTTTAAAAAGGGTCGTGTGAGCACATCTAATGAGCCTCGCTCAGGGCACCCCATTATGATCACAACTCCAAATATGATCGAAAAAATCCATTAAATAGTGCTGAAAGACCACAGATTAAAAGTGCCTGACATAGCTGAGACCTGTAAGATGTCATATGAACGTACACAAAATATTTTGCACTAACATTTGTATATGAAAAAGCTCTGTGCAAGATGGATGCGGCATTTGCTAACAGTCAACCAAAAATTGATTCGCAAGAACATTTCTACCGCTAATTTGACGTTTTATAAATGTAATCCAAGAGAATGTTTGCATCGATTCGTAACCGTTCACGAAACTTGGGTCCACCACTACACTCCTGAAACCAAACAACAGTCTAAGCAATGGATTGGACCAGGGGAACCAACTCCAAAGAAGGAAAAAACAATTTTTTCGGCGAACAAGGTTATGGCTACTGTTTTTTTGGATGCAGGAAGTATTATATATATTGATTACCTTGAAAAGGGTAAAACTATTACTGGTAAATACTAGGCAGACTTATTGCAGCGTTTGAGATAGATCTTTTTTGAACATAATAGAAATCAATTATTTTAATAATGTCAAAAGATAATAGAAATCAAATATTTTAATACCAAAAATACACAAATATATGAGACCACGAATTTGAAAGATTCTTATGCAACGCATGTCTATGAACCTATCCAGCTTGATATGGATGAGTTTCAAGAGTGAGATTATGGCTGGACGTTGCATTCGATTAAAAATTTAGTAATCAATATTTACAAATTCAACCCAATAAAGTTAGTTTATACATAAAACTACCTGAAGTAATTGAACAAAAATATGTATGTGTGAATATAGAAAATAATGATGACCAATGTCTTAAATGGACAGTTTCATCTGGCTTATATCGAGTTAAAGTGAATAGTCATTGAGTTTCAGCATATAAGCAATATGAACATAGTTTTAATTTTAAAGACATTCACTTTTCAATGAAGATGAAAGATATAGTTAAATTTGAACATATAATCAAAATATTGCCATTAACTTATATGTGCTATAAATTAAGAAAAAAAATGTCTTTCACGAATCTCTACTTATATAACATCTATAAAAAAGGAGAAGCATGTGGTTTTACTAATCATACAAGATGATTATATTGATGAAGAAAGTATAAAATAAGTGTAAATAATGAAGATCTCCAAGCTCGTTACCATTATGTGTGGATAAAGAATTTATCCCGCTTTATAAGTTTTCAAGTCACAAAACGTAACGGGAAAATGAATCTTTGCGATAGATGCTTACATTATTTTCAATTTGGAGAAAAATTAAACATATTATTGATTATCAAGAACAAAATTATTGTAAAATAAAATTAGCCATAGAGAAGAATAATATTTTACAGTTTAAAAACTTTTCATTCAAAAAGCATGTACTATGTGATATATGTAGATTTTGAATATATGTTAGAAAAAATAGAAAATCACAAGTATACAAGACAAAAATATAATGTAATCAGTATATGATACATTGTGTAAATACCGAAGCTTCAGACAAGTAGATAAAGAAATTGGATCATTATCTGCTGAATGGTTCATGCAACAATTACAAGAATTTTCAATAAAAATAATAGAAGTATACCTGAAGCCAAAGCCGATGAATTGAAAAACAGACATTGAAACTGTAAACTATGAAATAAGAAAAGTTTGTCACATTTGCGAAAAAGATTTTAATTCTATAGATAATAAAGTTCAGGATTAATTCTTTGGAGAATAATCTCACAGGACGGTAAGTATATCTTAGACTTTTATGTTAACAGTTTTGTAAAATTGAAATATCGATTTTAGATACCGAGGTCCTGCATACTGATTCCAAGTCATACCTGTTATATTTCACAATTTTTCGGGGTATGATTCACATTTATTTATTAAAAAGCTCGCAACAAATTTTGAACGACGTGTATATGTTCTCCCGGAAAATAAGAAGAAATATATATCATTCACAAAATATATATAAGACATGAATATTAATTTTAGATTTATTGATTCATTCCGATTTATGCCTTGTTCCGTTGATAAATAGCATATCTATAAGAGTATAGTAGTTTAGAAAATACTTTTAAGAGAGACTTTCGAACAAATGAGAGAATTAGATTAGTTAAACGAAAAGGAATCTTCACAAATGACTATACTTCGTCCTTTGATCGATTACAAGAATCGGAATTGCCAGTCAAAGATGCATTTTTCAGTAATTTATACAATTCAAGGATTATTAATGAAGGCTATTAGCATGCTCAACAAGTGTGGCAAGATTTTGATATTCAAACTCTTGATCAATATTCACATCTATATTTAGAAACAGATGTATTCCTCTTTGCGATGTATTCCAAAACTTTCGAGATAATTGCCTTCAAGTATACCATCTTGGCCCAGCCCATTATTATACCACTTCAGGTCTATCTTGAGATGCAATGCTAAAGTATGCAAAAATTAAAGTAGAATTGCCTATCGATATTGATATGCTCATGTTTATTGAATATGACTGGGCTCGTATTAACCAATGTTCGAACTGATATGCAAAGGTAAGTATTAAATGTATGGGTAGTGATCTTGATGAAATGAAGGAAAATAAATTTCTGTTCTGCAAATACGGCTTACGATTTAAAAAGATTCATAGAGTATTAAAATTTAATCAGAAACTTCGGTTTAAAGATTATATAGATTTAAATAGTGAAAAAAGAAAACAAGCAAAAATAAATTCGAAAAGTTACGTTTCGAATTTTAAATAATGCTATTTATGGAAAGACAGTGGAAAATGAAAGACAAAAAGTAGATGTAAAGCTAGTAAATAAATGGTATGGACGTTATGGTACAAGCACTAATAGTAATTCTAAATTTTCATAATTGCTCAATTTTTGATGAACATTTCATTGCTGTATAGTTCCAAAGAACTGAAACTCAGATCAAAAAACATTTTTATGTTGAACTGTCTGTATTATATTTGTCGAAAACGTTAATTTATAGATTTCTCTATGATTACATGCAAAATAGAGTGGGTAATAACTGTAAATTATTATATACAGATACTCTTAGTTTGGTATATGAAGTAAAAAATATTGATATGTATGATTTGATGCAGAAGGACATTTGTGAATTTGGTACATCAGCTTCCCCGCAGAATAAACCTTATAAAATACCGCAAAAAAATAAAAAAATTATTGGACTCATAAAGGATGAGTGTAATGGTAAAATTTTACCAGAATTTATTGGATTACGGAGCAAAATGTATAGTATGAAGATTCAAGGACAAGAACAAATTAAGGAAGCCAAGAGTGTTATAAGTACTATAGTGAAAACTACAATTAATATTGAAGATTATGTTCAATGCTTGGAAGAAAAAGCTATTATTCATAGAGATCAGTGCAATAATTCGATCAAGACATCAGATTATACAAATAGCCTTGAATTTATAGGAACAGAATCAACAGATACTCTCCCATAGCATCATTCAAGCATACGTGAGCATGAACGTGCATCAAATGAAGGTGTCGCTAGAGGGATGAGAGATGACATGAAATTGTAGAGAGAGATCAGTTATTCAGTGTTTAGCTCTTGATTGTAATTTTTAGCATGCAGTATTTCATTGAACAAAAATCATAGATAATGAAACTTCATTCTTAATTCTAATTAGCCTGAAATGACATGCCTTGGTGCTGAGGCGTCTATTCAATTGATAGCGCAGCTAACGACTGCTGATTTCATTTCGAATTTTAATGAAGACTACATTCAGCCAGACAATTCATTAATTCAGGTATGTATATTTTTTCTTGTAATTTCACTTGTAATATACTACTAAATAATTTTAAGATAAAAAATTTAAATAATTGATATTATTTTACGTGTAAGATGATATATCACAATGTCATTATATGTATAATGTGAAATAAATTAAACAACATTTTTATCTTAAGGATAGCTGTGTTTATTTATCCTCGTTATGTTTAATTTACATTTACAAAATTAATTTACATATTCTTATTTTATAATTTATTATCACTTGAGTTGCACACTATCTTTATTAGTTCAAGTATTATGAGTACTATCAAATTCCAGGCATTTGACGAAAACTTTATCTTCTCGACGTTTGAGAATTTTTTCAACGAGGTAAACATCTGGATACTTGGGAAATAACAGCCCTTCTTCAAAGAAAGATCCAGCGATGGGCTAATTTTTATAATCTTTTAAATAGTACGTTATCGGATTCGTTGCTGCAACCCTGCAGATGGTGAATATTTCTCTAGACTAGTTAGGTGTATATCCTTTCTAAAAAATGTGGTTCAGTTTACTCACTCGCATTTTATCTCCAACCTCAAATCTATTAATTTTTTTCCTTATTTTTGCTCTGCCAAATAAGGTTCTTAATATATTGATTTACTTAAAGCTATAACATCTTTCGAGTTGACTCGAAGACTTTTATTCTTTGTCGCATTATAAGAAGTCATTAAATTCGGTAAAATCTCAATATACTCATAATTTCCAAAGATACTAAACAGTATCCACATTTTTTCATTGACAGTACGATTAAAACGTTCGCATATAGATACTTTGAGATTACTCTATGTTGAGTATAGATTAATTTTATTTTTTCTCATTAGTTCTTGAAACTAATATATATACTAATATATATAATATATATAAATTTAGAATATAATATATAATATATATAAATACATAATTCTTTCGGTCTATCTGTATGTAGATTTTTTTGGTATACATCCATGCTTGATAAAAGTATTAAAAGCTGCTTCACGTCTTTACCAGTTTTTCGTTTTTCGTATAACCCATGCAAATTTTAATAAGCTATAGAATTTCGACGAGCAAGCTTATGAATTTCCCTCACTATTTCCATTTTTTCTTTATTTGAATATTTCATTGTGTGTTTTTCCTGCTAAGTCTATAATTTGTTTTATCTTGCTATTAATAGAAATCAATCCACTTCTAATTTTTTATTTATACGCATTGAATGAAGTTTTTGAATCGGCAATTCTTTTTTCCAATTCTATTAGAGATGGTGGTATTTGTGGTAAAACATCGATTTTTTTATTTATCTCACTCAAAAGTTTTAATAAGCTTGCCATTTCCTCTTGCACACGAGTTCTCAATGTATCCAAATTAACTGCATTAGTTAATTTATCTGTTGATGCAAGATTACACAGTCGTTCATTTTAGAAATCATATTGGTTATCATAAGCAAAATTACACCCAACGCCAGGTGGACCTTGGCTACATTCAGTTTTTTCTACCTTATGTTCGAATACGTCGACACTCATTATTAAACTCATTGTTAACATATTACACCAGCCTTACGTAACTCCTCGATAATAGAGTATATTTCATGCGTATGACATTGATTTCCAACAGGTCTTTCAGTCAATAATACTTTTCATCGATTTACTAATTCATTCGAATTATTCCAGTATACATAGTCTAATGGCATATTTTTTTGCAAAATTTTAAATAGAGGTAAAATATCTCCACTTATTTTCCTAAACATCGGTAAAAGAATTTCCAAAAATTTTTTATTTTTCATTACCGACATTCCTTCATTTTTATCATAATCTTTTTTCTGAGCATTCGATGCTTCGAGAATTTTCGGATAATTTTGATGGTCGTTATTGTTAATAAGTTTAAATTTGGTTAATTTTTTTAATTTGGTTAAAATTGGTTAATTTCCTAAATAATAGTTCCAATAATCCATCAGTGATGGCGTATTGTTTATTATTGACTATGACTTTGCTGTTGGTGAAATTTATCGGTAAATTTACATTCATAAAATCATTATTTTCCTTGTGTACTCCATACACAAAATCTAGAATTGTATGGCGATTAAAATGCACCATAGCTAAAGATTTTTCAAGATTTTTACAATCTTCCTTGAGATGGCTCTCAGCTGATGCGAAAGAAGTATGAATATCATTAGTGGTTTGATCATTCTGTGAAAGTGTACTCATCATTAATATGAGTATTAGTATCATAATTATCGTCATCGTCGGACAACGATTCTTTAGTTCTTTTCTTCTTTTTAAAGGTAGATAAATTGTTCTTCTCTTCATTTTAATATTTGATACATCAGACACTTTTTTAACAGTAATGAATTTATTCAGTGGAGTAACAATTGATTTGAAGATTTCCTCGAATGTATGCTCTACATTCACTCGATCATATTTTAATATTGGGTGTACAAATAAGTTTCCACCGTTTTTTATAAAGAAATAAGAATTTATTGTAAAAGAAGATATAAATAATGTCATTCAAAATATTGCCCATCACTTTCTACTACTTTTGACCATCTTTCTGGAAGCAAGTAGATACCTCGTCAAAAAAATTGCTCATCTTTTGAGAGGATCCACGAATCGACCCATTTCTTCAATTCCTCGTAAGAAGTGCAGTGCTGCTCAGCCATACTATGAATCATTGGCGGAAATAGGTGGTAGTCGAAAGAAGCAATGTCTGGTGAATACAGAGGGTAAGTTAGTACGTCCCAATTTAGTGCTTCTAACGTTTTGTTTACGATTTTTGCAACATGTGGCCGAGCATTATCATGCTGAAAAATGACTTTATTGTACCTTTTGGCATATCGTGGACGTTTAATTGTATTGGAGTAGTTTATAATAGATAACTCGAAGCTGATTCGACCAAATGCACAGCATTAGCTTCCTGCCATGAATGTTTGGCTTGGCCATCGAAGCAGAGGCATGCCCAGGTTTACCCCATGATTTCATATGCTTTGGATTGTAGTCGTGAATCCACTTTTTGTCTTGGGCTTTCAACAGCGAATTTTGAAGGCAGGTATTCAGCACAATTCTGATTTACCAGTAACTATTCTAAAAATAAATTCTTTGAGAATAGAGTGTAGTATTACAGCCGGTGTCTATATAAATGGTAGGTACCCGGTAGTGCGACTAGAATATAAGATCATTGCAATACCTTCACATATCATTTACCTTTCAGTCGCCGTCAACTGCATAGATCATATAAAATTATGCATCGTCGATCAAAACGGGAATCTTGTGAATTTTGGAGGAGAGGTTATAACAATCAGATTACACGTTAAACAAATAGCTTAGAGAGCTATGGGAATTATTTACAACATTCCGAGATATATTAATAATCAGTCATGTCAGCAAACAACCAGTCTTTCTCCGACTTTTAAACAAGTCAGTCGCTTGAGCAATGTAAAAAAATAAATTAAACTGTCATCGTCGTTTTCGTTGGAAGACAGCTCTGAATCACAAGCCAGCAGTCAAGAAACTTGCGCATCAAATCCTTTAATTCCTAAAAACTATAAGTCTAAAAGTCATCGCTCCTGGTGGAAAATAAATTGTATTTTCTTCAACTGTATGCAAAGAACTGGTAGACGTTCTAAGTATTGAATATCCTGTCGCATTTGATGAATCAATTGTGCATTATGAGGTGCACGCTCATCAGCCTTACACAAAAACTAATTTTACTAACGGCGATGAAATTCATATATCTATTCAACATCAAGACTTGTGTTTTTTGCCTTTACGTAGTTCACAACGTGTATGCGGTAAATTTATAAAAAATAATGCTACAACGTTGCAAAATATTAAATTTGTAAACAACGCCATCTGTCACTTATTTGAGGATATTAGATATGAATTGAACGCAATAGAAATTTTTAGGTGTAAAAATACTGGAGTAACAAGCCTTATGAAAGGTTGGCATTCATATGTCCTAATCAAAGTATAATAACAAAAAATGCAGACTGGCTTGATATAGAAGAGTCTAATACAATCGCAGATAATTTAGGCTATTTTGGTGGATCCCTGATCCTCGACATGATTTTTGGTTTTGCCGAAGTTTACCGTAAAATTATAATTAATGCAAAACATGAATTTTTTCTTGTCAGATCACGTAACGATTTGAACGCCGTTGTGCAAACATCAACATTGAGATCAACTGATAATGCACGACTATATGAAAATTTCAAAATAGAAATTGCAAAGATGAAACGGTTAATGCCTTATATAGTTTCTGATGAATACAGGCTTTGAGTACTAAGACACTTGGAAAAAAATCATCCGATCTCTATGAGTTTTCGTACTTGGAAGCTCTATGAATATCCACTCCTTTCTGCTACATCTAAACATGTTTGGACCGTGAAAATGAATAGTCAAGTGGAAAAGCCACGATTCGTTATTCTCACACTTCAAACAAATAGAAAAGGACAAAAGATACAAATTCCAGTCGCTTTGACCATTTTGATATCAGTAATGTTAAACCTTTTCTCAATTCTCAATACTATTCTTATGGAAATTTAAATATTGATGTTACTAAAAGCAATATTTGATATTGTATGATATGTATGCAAATTTTCAAAATGTCTACTACAGCAAAGAGTCTCAGTCTATTTTAAAGAAAATAGATTTTTGAGATCATATGCCACTTATAGTTATTGATTGTTCAAAGCCAAATGAGTCGCTGAAAAGCGCACCTATTGATGTACGGCTAGAATTTGATAAAAAAATAATTTGTACCAAATACGTCAGCTTACTATTTAATTTTGCATGATCGCACCATGCAATACCATCATATGAATGGCGAACTTAAGAAGTTGTAAACTGATATTGGGAATGAGATAATATGTAAGTAAATTTTGTTGTCAAAAGCTCTCAGTCAAGATGGAGTATGTCGCTGGCATGTAAGGCTTCAAGTCGGGTGACAATGAATATCTATTGAAAGAGCTTGCTATTTGATCACTCAAAGACGATTCGGAACCTACAGGATTTTTATTTAAAAAGCCATTTTCTCGCGAACGACTTCCAGATCATATGAGAGCGCAAAATAAATGGCTTGAATTGAATTATCATGGTATTCCATGGAATTCAGAACAGTTTTGCTATAACTAAATTGTCAATATCCTTTATGAAAAATTACTGAATGCAACTAAAATATTCACCAATAGAGAAATAAAAAGAGAATGGCTAGCTAAATTTTAAAGATATCATTTTATTGTTTACGATATTAAAATTATGAATTTACCATTCTGCGAGAAGAATAAACCGAAGCGCAAGAATGCTCTAACCATAAATCATAATGCAGCATACAAAGATACTTGTGCTCTGCATAATGTAGAACTATTAAAAAAATACTCTCTCGATATAGCATCAAAGTAGAGCTCCCTCCTAAGTCAAACGAAAGTATTATAGTACACGAGCAACTATACATATCCCCAATTATTGATCCGGACTATGAACTAGAGTGTAAACCACTAGGCTAAAGAAAGGCATGGTCTAATGCAGCGGTAGCAAGAGCAAGAGCGAGAGAGAGAGAGAGAGAGAGAGAGAGAGAGAGAGAGAGAGAGTCTTTTAGTCATATAGCTCTCTCCGTCTACTGTATTCCATATTAGGGTGATAGGAAGGGGGTCGTGCAACTGCACCATTGAATTACGTAGAAAACTGCGCGCTGTAAGAAAAAGAGAGAGAGAACTATATAATTTTCTCTAGCAAAAAAGAGAGACAGAGAAAGAGAAAAGTATATAGCGCTAGGGGAGGTAGGCGCAGCATGACATTAGCGCTGTTAGCTAAGAGAGTTCAGACGACTGACGTCACCTTTGATGCAATTAGTTTCGTTGATTTAGAATGATTTAGCTATACCACCTACTATTTTTTAAGAGTATTTTACACTGTTTAATTCAGAACTTATGAAAAGGATATTATAGAGGTTAGTAATTGATAAATATAAATGGATTTCAAAACTTTCATTCAGTAAAGACTCTCAATAATTGATTATATTTAAAGAATTTAATATTTTTTACAGAATCCGATATTAGTATGTATTTTTTTTGATAAATATAAATATAAATATAAATTAGTACTTTCATGCAGTGAATATTCTAAATAATTAACTTTATAGAATTTCGAGATGTTATTATAGCAACATAATTGACTTCTACAGCGTATGCTTGAGTTTTTTATGTTGTTTATTTCAGAATAATTTAATTGTACTTATGTCGACTGCCCATATACAAATTAATAAATTATTTTTTTATTGGTCTTACAGTCCAATCAATTCAATCTAAAAATAAAAAAAAATAAAAATAAAAATAAATAAAAATAGAATAAAAATTAAAAATAAAAATTAAAAATAAAAATTAAATTAATAATTAAATTAAAATTATAATGACAGTCAGACTGTCCTTGTTTATATTCACCCCCGTAGAGTAATCTGAAAATAAAATATTAACTAAATAAATTCATTGTTAGTAAAGTGCAGTCGGACTGTCCCCAACACCCCTACCTAATTGAAAACTTGTCCAACGTTTCGAGCTCGGTACGGCTCCTCATCAGGGACAAAACTAAACCTTATATTCTAATCTATATATACCCATCCCCACCACCAAATTTAGGAAATTAAATATAAAGTCCCCATCTACACAAATTATTCAAAACCAATCAATTTAATAAGGAATGATAAACACTGTCCAATCTACCAGACTCTAACATTAAATTCACATTATTTCGATTCCTGGAAATGTGAATACTTTCAAGACTCTCCCTTTTATACTTATTATTAATACCATGTTCCAAAATATCCACATTCATAAAATCAAAAGCATATAAAAACTTTAAACAATGCTCCTTTAAACCGGAAGTAATATGTCAGCTACGCAAACTATATTTATGTTCATAAATTCTCTTTTTATTTATCTACCTGTTTGTCCAATATAGTATTTATCACAATCCATACAATTAATCCTGTAAACAACTCCTGATTTTAAGCATAAACCATCCCTATTTTTGCAATTATTAAACAATCTACTCGAATTATTGCTATTTTAAAGAAAATTTGAATGTTATATTTCCAAAAATTTCTTTTAATTCTTTCAGACAATCCTCTAACATATGGCAAGACAATAATTTTTCCTCCGTTAACATCAATTCCTGCACTATGTCTATTTTCGGTATTATAAATGTCAACAGTGCGATACGCGTATGCGATTCTTAACGCACCCAGCCTTCGTACGCTTTTTATGGCAGTCACTCGTTTTCTTAAATTCATCGCGTCGACCCACACTTCCGGCCCGTAAAGCAGGATCGAGTGGTTATCGTTCGTTATGGTCGTTCGTGTTGGCCATCAGTCTGCTTAGAGCCTTGGTCTTTTCTGCCGCCTTATTCGGCACATTTCGTAGGTGAGGCCAGAAGCTTAGCTTCGTATCCAAGGTGACCCCAAAATACTTATCTTCATTCCTGGTTTCAAATTTTTCCGTCCCTACCGTTTTCGAGACCACCGTCTCTATACGTCTTCAATCAGCAGCAATAACTCGATCTTTTGCTGCGCCAACTGCAATCCAAGTTCTGTCATCCATGCAGTCACCCGTCTCATGACCTAATTTAGTTCTAATTGAATCAAGTGATAGTCGCGCGCGACTATCACGGATACCACATCGTCTGGCACGTCAGTCTTCGATCCCATAGATAGTCCCGTACGATACATAGAAGATAGGAGTCTATTTTGAAAGTAGACTCCAGCGCTGCCAGCATCTCTGTACATTTCGCGGAGCTCAAGACATTTTGGACGTCTAGGGTCACCAGTAGAACCAGTGTTCAGGTCGCATGGCAACAGGTAGTACCTGTCCGGCGAGTGAAAGATGTTCGTCACGTCACCTACAGCCCCAATTGTCAACCGTCCTTTCATAAATCCGTATTGTTGTTTGGATAGGCTTCCGGCATTTTTAATTGCTTGTAGCAGTCGTGGTCTTAGAAGGAGCTCCAACAGCTTCCCTGCCCTCTTAAGTAGGCAGAGAGGCCTGTGCGAAGAAGGCAAATCAGAATCCTCTTTAGTCTTACTAATGAGAACCAATCGAGCTTCCTTCCAGAGTCTGCTAAAAATTCCGTCCACCCGGCACCCGTTGTACAAATCCACAAGTATTTCTGGACGGCGTAAAACGACCGCCCGAAATTATTCACTAGGTATGCCATCGGGAGCTGGAGTATTGTTAGGTTTCAACGCATTCGAAGCCCTATGGAGCTCTTCCAGCGTGAAGAAATTGATATCAGTCTCTATGGTTTCGTGTTTTACTAAGTGCGCTGAGTGGTCTAGAATTTAAACACGCTTCAAAATCAGCCAAGAGAGTTGAAAATAACTCGAACGACAATTTTGATTCGCCTATAACTCTGTACAAATATCTTTTGAAAGACTTCATGTTATCTTTCCAAATGCCACCAAAATTAGGGGCTCTGGGAGGAATAAAACGCGATTCCACCTGATCTTGTGCCAGAATAGACGCAATTATTTGTCCTGAAGCAGAAACTTTAGTAAAGAGACGCTGAATTTCAACATCACTACCCAGAAAGGTTCTGCCATCATCACTGTACATAGGTCTCGACGAG
Source organism: Sycobia sp. Sy_11 (assembly GCA_018907035.1). Classification (NCBI taxonomy): domain Eukaryota; kingdom Metazoa; phylum Arthropoda; class Insecta; order Hymenoptera; family Epichrysomallidae; genus Sycobia; species Sycobia sp. Sy_11. Next base: position 634,258 of record JACCIC010000137.1, on the reverse strand, counting down.
CAATAAACCTCCTAAACGCAGCTAAAAATGCTTGTGCGATAAGATCAGATACTAATTCCAAATGAACTGATTTAACGACCAAGCAGATAAAGACTGCGACATACACTTTAAAGGATTTTTGCTCCCTCCCAGAAGACGCCTTAATCCAAAAGGGGCCTGTAAAATCGAACTCAATGTGTTGAAAGGGTCGAGCAGGTCTTGTTCTAATTGCATGGAGTGATCTCGAATACAGGTGATACATTGAAGAACTACTTTTTGACTAATACTTCGAGCATGTATTATCCAATAACTTCTCTCTAAATAACTTTGCGCAATTGTAGCTCCTCCATGTAAAGTTCAGAGATGAGCTTTTCTGATAAGTAAAGCAGCAAGATGATTTTGATAAAATCACTGGGTGCTTCCAATAAAGCGCATTAATTTGCGTAATGGATTTGTTGACGGAAGTTGCTGTCCTGAAGATAAAATTCAGAACTCACTGGAAAAAACCAACTGTTGGACCAATCTAATTAAAGTAGTAGTTGCTGTTGAGATCTCCTCAGCCAACAAACAACCTTTTCTTTTCTGCTCTTTAGAGAGTGACAGATTTCTACGTCAGCGAAGATAATAAGCTATAATAGCAACTAATTTGTCAAAGGAAACAAACATTTCACCCACTGTTGATAATCTTGAATGAATCATACTTCAGTTAAACGTCTAATTTCTAAGTTTGTTGAAATTTCAGCTGATTGGATGAGCTGCAAGGACTCACCCTCAATCAAGCAAATACGCCCTGATCACCACATAGTTGATTCTTGTAATTGTAGTGTGGTACATCCTCTGGTTGCTAAGTCTGCTGGATTATGACTTCCAACGACATGGGTGTGATTTTAGCTATGCCAGAACGAATTTTGAGTCGGACCAACAATGAATCTCTTTAGGCGAACAGTCTAATTTAGAAAATGTTCTAGCCATAAGTTTGGCTAATAATGCTGCACCACAGATTTCGGACATTGGTAGACTTACAACTTTAAGTGGAGCTACCTTTGTTTTAGCGATGAACAGCCGTGATGCACATCTGACACTTGGAACAGTCACAAAAATTGCAGCTGCAAAGGCATGCTCATAAGCATTACAAAATCCATGTAAATGCCAGGATTCAGACTTGCTTGGATTTACCCAACGTTGAATTCGAATCTTCTCTATGTCAGCAAGCTGTTGTCTGTAGAGAAGCCACTCCTTCTAAATTCGACCTGCAACAGGCTAATCCCAATTGACACCTTGTTCCACTAACATTGAATTAATATTTTTGCACGAATTATAACTGGAGGCAAAAAACCCACAGGATTGAAGAATTTAGATACCGCCGACAAAATGGAACGCTTTGTGGTTGCTGGAGGTGCTAAAGGCAGTTTAATTTGAAAATGAAAGACATCATCAAGGGGACTCCACCATAGACCAAGAGTCAAAACCGTTTCTCATTTAAGTCTTTAAAATCGCGTTGAGTGTTTAATAGATTTAAATTGCTATGATTTGCTGCGCACTTGCCGACAGACATACCAGCAGAACTAAGCACTTCAGTAAGCTCTTGATATGCTTGCGCGGCTTCATCCAATATATCTCTGCCAGCTAAGAATTTATCCATGTATCTATTTCTGAGAATAATTGTGGATCCAATTTTATGTGAAAGTACGACCAAATTAGCTAATTCTTCTAGGCAAGCATTTGCCAAAAATGGAGCTGATACTGTTCCATATGTAACAGTGAGCAAGCACCCAGCTTGAAGATGTAAAAGTGGGTCAAAACGCCAGTATATATGTTGCCACTCAGTATCCGGAAGGTCGACAAGCATTTAACGAAATTTTTTAATTATATCACATACAAATACATATTTAAAAAAACACGACCTAACAATAATAACAACGATGTCTTCCTGTAGCTTTGGACCAGGATATAAAAATTCGTTTAATAAATTTCCTGCATTATCTTTTTATGATTAAAGACAACCATTAAAGACAACCCTTATTTTTTGCAACCATCCTGCTTAAATACTGGATAATGAGGCAAAAAGTATCCGTCGTCAACCTCACATTCATCTGATGGAAGAAGTTCCATATGCCCAAGATCAACATATTCTTACATAAAGGCCTGGTAAGTAGTGCGAGGTTCAGTTTGTTTACGAAAACGATATTCTACTCGATTCATACAAGCTTTGGCAATTTTGTCTATGAACTTAGGCTGCTTGCAAAAGGGCAGTTTAACTATGAAGCGACCATCAAAATTTTGTTCAATACGTGGTTTTAAAATGATCCCAACATTTTCTTCTGAAGGAGACATATGCTTTTCCTGAAGACTCTCTTCTGACTTCCAGAAGCGATTGAATGCCTGAGAAACCTGATGATCTACTGCTAAATGTTATACCGTTGTTTCCGTGGTATTATTGGTGTCTGCGATCCCGATTAAAAAAACAGAAGATAGAGCCACTGGACCAGTATATGGGGATTGAGCCCTACGTATTTCTGGCAAAAGCATGACGTCATAAACAGACGAGCTTAGAATGCAATCCACCGTTAAAATTAAGAGAAAATTCTGGATTTAGTATAGATTTCAAGGTAAGCTGTACTTCACCATAAGCGACAGAATTAGTCGTGCCGTTCAAACCAAATACGGCAATATTTACTGGTTTAAACTGTAAAGATAATATTTTAACAATATTTTCAGATCTGAAGGATTTTGGGCGCACGAATCTAATAAGACTCGGACACGTTTTGAGGATTCAAAGACCACTACTGCAGTTGCTAACAACGGTTGAGAAATCCTTTTATCTCAAGCCATAAAGTGGTGCTCTACGGTGCTGAAATCTGGGTGGATGCGCTGTAGTACCAAAAGTATCGCAGGCACATGGCAGCTGGACACAAAAGATGTGTTCTTCGTGTAGCGTGTTCGTATCGTATGGTCTCGGAGGCGGCCTCCCTAGTGGTTGCCAGAGTGATACCGGTAGACACCCGGTAGAGCAGAAGTTCGTCCAACAGATGAAAAGGACACTTCGCCAAGCCAATGCGAAACAGTAAGCCAGAGATATGTCCCACAAGACGTGAGAGCCAGATAGGCGTATAAGGTCGACCGCCAGACTTATAAATCAGGTGGCCCCGTGTATCGGTTGGGAGCAAGGGAAAGTAAATTACTATGTCACCCAGATGCTGACCGGCTACGGATACTTCCGCGAGTCCTTGTACAAGATGGGCAAAGTTGCGGATCTAAATTATATATACTGTGGATCCGCAAATGATGATGCCCATCAGTCATTCTTTGTGTGTCAGAAGGGTCAGCCCGGACTATATCATTTCCTTTATACTCCCGAGCCAGGAGAAATGGGGAAGGACTGCCTATTTCGCCGAGGATATCCTCAGGCGAAAGAAGGCGGATCTTCCCTAGATTCTTCTATTTGGGTGGGATCTGGTGTCGCCCAAAGGCGAACATCCTGAAGGCGGTTGCCGGGGCGGACAGTTGAGCTAGGGAGAGGAGATTTCTTCGGTGTACGCTTGCCGACTTTGAAAATATTATTTAATATTTTTTCATTAATCTTTATTGTTTCGGTTTTCATCAACATTACGATTTGGCATTTTTCAATATCAACGAAGTAGATTTATATACGATTTGATAAATAAATTATAATACTTACGGAGTAATTACATTAATTGTTATTTAGTTTTGACTGCTCTCAGAGGGCACCCAAACGAATTAAAACGTTTCAACAAAAAACTAATATCAAGACCAAAAGTGCACAATTTTAAACATAATTTTCACTGCCTACATTCTGATAACATTACTGATTAAGCAGTTTCAAAAAAATAATTTTTGTAACTTATATCTGCTTTAATTATTGGTAATTAGTTATATATATATATATATATATATATATATATATATATATATATATATTATTGTATTTATTTATAAAATAAATAATTTAGTAGATAATATAATTTTATTGTTTTTTGAAAATTTGTTGAAAGTTTTGTTTAAGTTGAGTTTATATTGAATTTTAATTAGTAGAGAGTGCACAAATTGCATGTTTGATAACTGGACACTCCCGTAAGTCACAAAAATGACCTTGGATAGGATATAAGCTCGTTTAAGACTTCATATATATATATATATATATATATATATATATATATATATATATATATATATATAACATTTTATGCTAATGTATAAACTATTGTCAATGCATTTAATATTTATTATATATGTATAATAATAGCTTGAATATATAAGTAATATATAAGTATATACGCGTATATATTAGGTTGTCAAATATCTCCCTTCCGCCTTTTGGTCTTACGAATTTCGCCGCTATGTACAAAGCGCTACAGAGCTCGTATTTGGCAATACTATATCATTTAAAGGTCTTGACATAACGTACAAAACGGCGTTATGCATGATTAGTTTGGATATTGCGTTCAAAAATTATATACGTGTAAACATGGAATTCACTAACACCGAAATTCGCGCTATTTTAAAGTTTTCCTTTGTCAAAGGCAAAGCCGCTAGAGAAATGTTCCGTAAGATTAATGGTGTTTTGGGGGATGGCACGCTATCACTTCCAACCGCAGAAGAATGGTTTCGACGAATCAAAGCCGGTGAAAACGTCATCATGGATAAGCCAGCCGGCGGAAAACCTGTGACGACGAATACCGATCAAATCATGGAATTTATCGAGTTAGACCGGCATGTGGCATCTCGTGAAATCGCCAACGGGATGAGAGTTAGTCACCAAACCATTTTAAACTATCTGCAGAAGGCTGGATACAAAAAAAGCTTGATGCTTGGGTGCCGTATGATTTGATACCAAAAACCTTCTGGACCGAATCAACGCCTGCGATGTGCTGCTGAAACGGAACGAACTCGGCCCATTTTTGAAGCGGGTGGTGACTGGCGACGAAAAATAAATATCACATATGACAATATCAAGCGAAAACGGTCGTGGTCTAAGGCCGGTGGACCGTTCCAAACAGTGGCCAAGTGAGATTGACGGCCAGGAAGGTTTTGCTGTGTGTTTAGTGCGATTGGAAGGGAATCATCCACTATGAGCTGCTCCCATATGGCTAGACGCTTAATTCTACCATCTACTGTGAACAACTGAATCAGTTGAAGCAGACTATCGACCAGAAGTATCCACAATTGGCCAACAGGAAGGGTGTCGTGCTCCACCAGGACAACGCGAGACCACACACTTCGTTGATGACTCGTCAGAAGCTACCGGAATTTGGATAGGAGGTTTTATCATATCCACCATATAGCCCGGACATAGCGCCAAGTGATTACCACCTGTTCCTGTCCATGTCGAACGCTCTTGGTGGTGTAAATTTGGACTCAAAAGAGGCTTGTGAAAAGTGGCTGTCCGAGTTCTTCGCAAATAAGGAGAGGGGTTTCTACGAGTGGGGTATTATGAAGTTGCCGTCTAGAGGGAAACAGATTATCGAACAAAACGGCACATATTTGAAATAAATCCGACCACTGTAACACTTTTTATAAAGTGTTGAATGAAGAGCAAAAAGCGGAAGGGAGATATTTAACTCGGAAACGTACAACTCAAATTCACAAGAATTTTAAAATAATTAAAAAAAACAATAAAATTAAATTATTCATTCAATTATTTATTTTATAAATAAATAGAATAATATCTTTAATTAAATACCAATAATTGAAACAGGTATAAGATAACAAAACATAATATTTTTGAAGGTCTTTCATTAGTAATGTTGTCCTAATTTATCGTAATAAGCTGTGGAAATTATTTTTAAATAAATGTGTACTTTTCATTTTGATATTAGTTATATCTTGAACTGTTCCAATGTGCGTGCGTGTGCTGCCTGAACAGCCAAAGCGAACTGCAAATTGATGTAACAGTAGGCTAATTTTGCAACTATTTGTGTTTTAAATTTAATTTATTTATCAAATTATTTAAAAATCTATTTCATTGATATTGAAAAATTCCAAATCACATTGTTGATGAAAATGAAAAGAACGATTCAAGAAAGTATATTGAATAATATTTACAGTTTCTTTCGTAATAAAAAAGTCTTTTTTATTCTTTCAATTTGAACTTTGTAAATAATATTTAGAATCAGGATCATTATTTATTTGAAATTCAATTTCCTTTCTTAACGTTGGAAGTATTTTTGTGTGTTATTTGTCATAGTTAATCTAAGAAAAAGTCGAAAGTCATATTGATATATAAATACTTCTACAATACTTATGTATAATATACAATCACCCTGATATTATAATAATAATAATAATAAGAAATTATTATAATAATAATTTTGGTTATAATATTTCATATATCTCATGCTATTTTGAATTACGCGCTCGTTGCGTTGTAGAACCTCGTCTGTCAGCCCGCCTGTACGACATACATTGTACTTCCGGGAACACATGATATGATCGCTTTTTTATTGAAATATCTCCTAAAAATTACCATTCACATTTAACTTTCAAGATATCATTAAAATCTTTAGGAAATAATTAATACGTGTCTTATTCATGAATAGGATCTTTCAATTTTTTAAATAATTCTTAATAAAATAAATGTTATTTCCGGCGGGTCTCTCATAAGAGTTAATGCGAAACCAAGTTAAATTTCTAATATTCAATAGGCTCATTCTCGAAACAGACTTTATTATATTTTTATAATTCCTTCAAACTATTTGTGTATTGTATGATGTTCCTTTTATTCTATAAACAACATAATATTATAATATTGTATAAATATTAATTTTTTCGATTGTATTAATTGAAACTTACATCCGAATTAAAATGTTGATTTACTAGACATTTACAAGGTTCCAGCTTCAAACCTATTTTCTACCTATTTTTTAATTATATAGACAATGTTCATCTTTTTCCGTTCTAAGATATGCCTAGTTCTAAACCATGATAGTTGAATCTATTTTTAATACCTAGTAACTACTTTCCAATTTATTGAAAATTGTTAAATTTGTACCAGGGCCAGTTCCAAATAATATGAACAAGATGAATTTTATTTTTGATACAGTATTTATTGAAAACTAATGTAAGCCAAGCCTATTTTAATAAAAAAACGGTAAGGTTTTTAATTTTTTCTTATGTTTTATGGAATTTTTATTAAATATACGAAATAATCTTTTAACATGAACTTTATTTTAAACGAGGAAAGAAAAAACGTCTGTTCAAACGAAAGGACGACGCAAGACTAACTACAGTACTCGAAATTGAAAACTCTGCAAGCCTTTGTGAGAAGCTTAAATCTTATATAAAACTTCAGGCATCTAAACAATAAACTCATAAATCATTTGCAGCGCAGGGCAGCAAAGACGCAGGTCGTAATAAGACCTAGTGGGCACATATGTTACATATCTTTTATGATACAGTCCAATATTTAGTTTCAACTATTTACTGCTTTATTATTTATATAAGGTTAAAATAATCTAATACGCCCCTTCAAAAATTACTTGAGTAAATACAATAATATATAACTTAATATTAGATATAAGATAGTTCCTTTCAGTCTATATTCTTTCCTCGTTTGTTCTGGGAATTACACACAGTCTAGCATTTGTTGCAAGGTATAGAGAAACCCAGCAAAACATATTCAATCCGTCTCTATTACTAATATAATAGTACATTGTGACACAAGGGAGCAAAATAGGTGTTTTCCGACGAGCGTATGTTTGCCACCCAAGCGAGGCGAGGGCGTCAAATTACCCGAGTCCGAAAACGCCTTTGCTCCCGTGTGTAACATACTATTTTCCCATAAGAGGGCGTTTTTTCTTTCTCAAAGAAATGTAGAAAAAATAGAATGGTAAACTTACAGAATCAAGCAATGTCAAATCCCCGCCTCGTAGATAGAACGATCAGATATAATATCTAAAGGTCCAGATGTTGCCCTAACATAAAATTTAATTCATTGGATTTGAAAAAATATAATATTATCGGTTTTCTCTTAAGGTTATTCCTGCAATTTACTTGAATTTAATAGCATTAAATTAAATGATTTCCTCTTATTTGGAAATTGATAAAGTATGTTAAGAAGAGATGTAGGTTCGGGCGGTGGAGGTGCAGGGGTGAAACCCCCGCAAGGGGTTGGGAGGTGGAGCCCCCTCCTTATCTAAAAATAAATAAGACTAATTAATTGAAGATTAGAAGTTTGTTAATAATCTACTCTGAAATTAAAATTTAAAAAAATTTAATAGCATAATAAATAGAATTCAATATTAAAACTAATTTAAAAAAAAGATATAGATAATTTTTAATATTTAAAAAACATTGTAAGAATTTTTATAATAAATTTCACATAAAATATAAAACTTATTTTATTTTCAAATCTCGAATACCTAACTCAAAGTGCAAAAAAAAGTCGAGTCCGCGGTCGAATGGCGCATATACTCGTAAGTCTAAACATCGTAAATGCCAGATGTTACGTAGGGACGGAAAACTGAGAATCGTACCGGACTACACGGTTTAGTTCATTTATCTTTCCTCCCAAAGGAGGAAAAGTAAAATTCTGCTTTCTGATTGGTCGGGAATCGGCCATAAAAAACCTTTTCTCCCTAGGGAGGAAAAGTAGTATTTTGCTCCCTCTAAACAGCTGCAGAAAATCGTATTTTGCGCCCCGAGTGCGGGAAACTATATTTAAGAAAACAATATGAATTATGTTTTATTATTTATCCATGCCCATTCCTTTTCTGAGTTCAGGGAATTTCACAGTTGTCAGTGGCTTTGTTAGTGCATCAGTAATCTGCACCCCTCTGGAAATATGTTGGAATATTATTACATTTTTCTTTATTTGCTCTCTCGAGAAATGATATTTAATATCTATATATTTTGATCGCTTATGATTACTTGGATTATTCGCTACACTTATACAAACTTTATTGTCTTCATAAATTACAATCGGTTTCGTGATTTTAATTTCTATACTATTTATTAACGACTTGAGCCATAATGCTTCTTTGACACTTTCAAATAAAGCCATATATTCTGCTTCTGTTGAAGAAGCTTCTACAGATGCTTGTCTTTTTGTATTCAAGCAAATCACTCAATTTTCAAATAATTTAAATAAGTAGCCTGTAGTACTTTTTCTATCAGTACGTTCATGGCCACCCCAATCAGAATCAACATAACCACTTAAAATATTTTCACTGTTGCCTTTTGCATAAGTTAATTTTAAATTGATCGAACCGTTCAGATATCTTAAACTCTTTTTAGGCATTTCCACAGTTCTGTATTATTTTTATTTGAATATCTACTTAGAATATTTATTGCTGTACTGAAATCTATTCGCGTATATATATATATATATATATATATATATATATATATATATACACTAGCATTCCCCGTCTCGGCTATGCCTGAGATAATAATTAAAACGCTTTCATAAACAATTCAATAATATCCAAGTAAAAAGTAGTCTATATATACAAATTTTTATTTCTATAAATAATTAACTGTAATTTGTCTATCGTCGCTTCTGCTGCTTCAATGTAGCGTCCACTTCTAAAAGTTGATATTTTGCTGACTATTTAAAACAATATATATATATATATATATATATATATATATATATATATATACACACGCATATTAAATATGGTTTCGATGGAGAAAATTGCACTTTCGAGTTCAAGCGGTAGAAAAAGATGCCCAAGTGTCTCGAGAGGACGTTGACAGAGAGTACTATAGAGAGTTTTGTGTTGGAAAGATAGAATACAATGTCCAGGTATCCTGGGACGACTCTTATTGGGAGTGTGCGTGTTCGAATGATAGAATACGAATCTCTTCGTAGAAGTCGTACTAACCTACCTAGACATTATTTTCTACCAACTAAACACGATAGTCCCAGTAGAAGTCGTCCCGAGAAAGCTAGCACTGCTTCCTAACGACTAAGCACAATACTCCCCGTAGAAGTCGTTCGGAAATACCTAGACATCGTATTTTACGGTTCCATCCCTCACGAATCTTCCCATAGAAGTTGATTTCCTCATACATCGACGTCGTTTTCTATCAACTGAATACAATATTCTCCGTAGAAATCGCCGACACCTGAAAATCGCATTCTATCATCCGAACACAAAACTCCCAATAGCAATCGTCCTGATGCAACGGGATATTGTATTGATCCGCATGCACACGACAATACAATATTTCTTAGTAGAGACCATATTTAAAATGTATATATATGTATATATGTACAATATCATATACTGTTAGATTATTTTAGTCTTCTATAAATAATAAAGCAAAAAATACTTGAAACTAAATATTGGACGGTATCGTAAAAGGATGTAAACATATGTGTCCACTGGGTCCTATTACGATCTGCGTCTTTGCTGCCCTGCGCGGCAAATGATTTATGAGTTTATTGTTTAGATGCTTGATGTTTTTTTATAGGTTTTAAATTTCTCACAAAGACTTGCAGAGTTTTGAATTTTGAGTACTGCAGTTAGTCTTGCGTTGTCCTTTCGTTTGAACAGACGTGTTTTCTTTCCACGTTTGAAATAAAGTGCATGTTAAAAGATTATTTCGTGTATCTTTATTTTAACATTCCACCTACTATAATTAAAAAAATTCAATATATAAATACAATATATGTATATATTTCGTATATTTCCGTTTTTTCGAATTAAATACCGTAAATGTCGGTATGCCAATAGAATATTTATGAAGCGGATGCTGCATATTGCCTTTTTGTACAGAAGTGACGATTATATATAAATATATATATATATATATATATATATATATATATATATATATATATATGTATGCATGTATGTATATATAGTTTCGAGGTCACAATTCTGAAGTTAATATAGCGTATAAAAACAAAAATATAATTTGTCGTCACAAACTATATTTAGTATGATTTGTCATAACGGACCATTTTATAAGAGAAGGAGAAAGAAAGACAGGAAGAGAGACAGAGGCAGGGAGAGAGAGAGAGAGAGAGAGAGAGAGATTTTCCCACGAAGACAAAATAAAATTTGCAAAAATCAAAAGATATTCATAAGGTGTGACAGTAGAGTCAGATTAACCTGAAGAACAAAAAAAGTAATACTGACTATTAAGGTCTGATTATTAAAACAATTAACTTAATTTATTCATGAAATTAGAACGATTTTCAATAAAAAACATAGCCTATTTCCTTACCAAGATAATATGGAATCTACATGTCAAATTTCAGAACAATCGGGTCAGTAGTTTTTTCAGTTATCGTGTACAAACATAAACACGCTTTGTCTTTATAAATTAGTATGATATGATATGATATGATATGATATGATATGATATGGTATGATATGATATGATATGGTATGATATGATATGGTATGATATGATATGATACGGTATGATATGATATGATATATATGTATGTATGTGTATATCATATCATATCATATCATATCATATCATATCATATCATACTAATTTATAAAGATAAAGCGTGTTTTTGTTTGTACGCGATAACCGAAAAATCTACTGAACCGATTGTTCTGAAATTTGACATATAGATTCTATATTATCTTGGGAAGGACATAGGCTATGTTTTTTCTTGAAAATCATTTTACTTTTAACAATAAATTAAGTACACATTTTTAGTGGTCAGTTTCACCAGCGGCCACTAGGTGGCGTCTTGAATCACGAACATCAACTCACTGTAGTCGGCTTAAAGTATTAATACCAGGCCAGCTCAAGTGAATGTTCATATCCAACTTTGGGATTCGTATCCCAAAGAAGGTGTGATGTTAGTCGGTATTACCTTTTTTGTTCTTTAGGTTAATCGTACACTACTCTCGAACGTATGGATATCTTTTGATTTTTGTATATTTTTGAATTAATTCTCACCTGAAAAATGCTTTCTCTCTCTCTCTCTCTCTCTTTCTCTCTCTGTCTTCTTTCATAAAATGGTTTTATGCCAAATCATACTAAAAATAATTTGTAAAAACAAAATATAAGAATAAATTGATATTTTTTTGAATATTCTATTTTATTCTATGCAAGAAGAAAATTGTATAATTATTTTGAAACATGAATTATACAGAATGTTCAAATAAAAGCATCAAAATAACGAAATAATTTTTGTAAAGGGTTTAGTCTACAATTTTCAGATTTTTCCCTTGCTTATTGAATTATAAAATTGAAATAAAATTAATTTAATATTATAAGGGGTTTTCAGAGATATGTAGAGTTGTGGTCTTATCGATTTTTATTTAAAAACATTAATTTGAAAAAATAATTAAAATTATTTATATTAACATATATCTATATATACTATTTCATATAGTCAAAAGTGTAAATTTCAATATAAATTGTTAGAAGTGGTATCCAATATAAATTTTGTTTTTTTTTACTAATATATATTTGTGAATTATTAATTATTAAAGCGAACAAATTGTTTCTAGTTAATTTCTATAGGGGCCCGTCTTTGATACGTCAATAAGTACAACCTTCTTAAAACTATTATTTATTTAACCTATTTAAATCATGACAAAATTTCGAAATTTCAAATTTAAATGTTAATGTTAATTTATAATTATAAAAATTGGTAAATTTATTTAGGCCATTAATTCCATCAGCGATTCTACTAGTTCTATATGAATTTATACTTTTCTTTATATAAATTAAATTTTCTACTACATTAGTTTGATCAATATTGTAGTTTTTTTTTTGAATCTAAAACAAATTTATTTCTTTGGTTTTTTAAAATTATCCGATGAGTTTTGGCCGTACAGGGTGTAATTGAAAATTTTATTTTAAAAAAGTGATATGTGTCAAAAAATGACATTTCGTTTTTAAATGTTGTTTTCAATTGTATTAAACTGGTGACTCCAATAACTTTTTCTACCATTCGAAATGGATTTCAAGATTGCAATTTTAAAATTTTTCAATTCTGATGTATTTTGCAAACTGTACAACTAGGTGAAGTTAATTTTTGAAGCCGAACGTAGATTTTCTTACAATCATATTGATTAAATTGTTATAATTAAATGTATCATTGAATTGTACTTCTGTCGACTGCCCATATACAAATTAATAAATATTTTTTATTGGTCTTACAGTCCAATCAATTTCAACCAAAAATAAAATAAAATAAAAATAAAAATAAAAATAAAATAAAAATAAAAACTAAAAATAAAAAATAAAAATAACAATAAAAAATAAAAAATAAGAAATACAAATAATAAATAATAAAAATAAAAAATAAAAATTAAAAATAAAAATTAAATTAAAAATTAAATTAAAATGATAATGACAGTCAGACTGTCCTTGTTTATATTCACCCCCGTAGACTAATCTGAAAATAAAATATTAGCTGAAAAAATTCTTTGTTAGTAAAGTGCAGTCTGACTGTCCCCAACACCCTTACCTAATTGAAGACTTGTCCAACGTTTCGAGCTCGCTACGGCTCCTCATCAGGGACTAATCTAAACCTTATATTCTAATCTATATATACTCATCCCCACCACCAAATTTCGTAAATTAAATATAAATTCCCCCTCTACACAAATTGTCCAAAACCAATCAATTTAATAAGGAATGATAAACACTGTCCAATCTACCAGACTCTAACATTAAATTCACATTATTTCGATTCTTGGAAATGTGAATACTTTCAAGACTCTCCCGTTTATACTTATTATTAATACCATATTCCAAAATATCCACATTCACAAAATCAAAAGAATGTAAAAACTTTAAACAATGCTCTTTTAAACCAGAAGTAATATGTGAGCTACGTAAACTATATTTATGCTCATAAATTCTCTTTTTTAAATATCTACCTGTTTGTCCAATATAGTATTTATCACAATCCATGCAATTAATCTTGTAAACAACTCCTGATTTTAAGCATAAATCATCCTTATCTTTGCAATTATTAAACAATCTACTTAAATTATTGCGATTTTTAAAGAAAATTTGAATGTTATATTTCCGAAAATTTCTTTTTATTCTTTCAGATAATCCTCGAACATATGGTAAGACAATAATTTTGCCTCCGTTAAAATGAATTCCTGCACTATGTCTATTTTCGGTATTATAAATTTCAAACAATCTCTCAGCAATCAATCTATTAATAAATTGAATTGGATAGCCATTATTAATAAAAGTCTCTCTTACTATCTGTAAATTATTTTGTCTAAAATCTTTATGTGACAATTTAATTGCTCTGTCAATGACACCCCTCAATGCCCCAATTTTGTTTCCGAATTGGTGGTGTGAATTAAAATCTAAAAACCTACCTGACCAAGTAGGCTTTCTGTACCAATTAAGTTTTACCTTATTATTACTACATCTAATCACATTAACGTCCAAAAAACTTAACTGACTATTTACTTCAACCTCCCTTGTAAATTTAATTCTGTCATGTACAGAATTGAAAACATCCACCATTTCATCCACAAAAACTTCTGGAACAATTGTAAAGATATCATCAACATATCTCTTAAATATCATTGGTTCAAAAAGCAATTTTGACAAGGCTATACTTTCCAACTTTTCCATAACTAAATTAGCTATAACCGGTGACAAAGGCGACCCCATTGGACATCCGTATTTTTGTTCATAAAATTTATTATCAAATGAAAAAATTGTGTTATTAAAAACCAAATTAATTGCTTTAATAAATTCATTCATTGTCAATTTTGTATGCAAATTAATTTCATTCCACTTTTCCTGTATAATATCATTTAACAACTCTAAAGGTACATTTGTAAACAAAGATACTACATCCAATGAAATCATCTTGTAGTTTTTCGGAATAACAATATCTTTCATTTCATTGTAAAAACACCAACTATCCTTAATGTAAGAACTAGTTCTTCCAACTATCTTAACCAATATATTAGACAAAAATCTAGCAATATTATAAGTTGGGAAACCTATGGAAGATATTATTATTCTAAATGTCAGATTTTCTTTATGAATCTTGGGAAGCCCATAACATTTTGCCACAGTTCCATTTTAGTTATGGAAAAGTTGGAAAGTATAGCCTTGTCAAAATTGCTTTTTGAACCAATGATATTTAAGAGATATGTTGATGATATCTTTACAATTGTTCCAGAAGTTTTTGTGGATGAAATGGTGGATGTTTTCAATTCTGTACATGACAGAATTAAATTTACAAGGGAGGTTGAAGAAAATAGTCAGTTAAGTTTTTTGGACGTTAATGTGATTAGATGTAGTAATAATAAGGTAAAACTTAATTGGTACAGAAAGCCTACTTGGTCAGGTAGGTTTTTAGATTTTAATTCACACCACCAATTCGGAAACAAAATTGGGGCATTGAGGGGTGTCATTGACAGAGCAATTAAATTGTCACATAAAGATTTTAGACAAAATAATTTACAGATAGTAAGAGAGACTTTTATTAATAATGGCTATCCAATTCAATTTATTAATAGATTGATTGCTGAGAGATTGTTTGAAATTTATAATACCGAAAATAGACATAGTGCAGGAATTGATTTTAACGGAGGCAAAATTATTGTCTTACCATATGTTCGAGGATTATCTGAAAGAATAAAAAGAAATTTTCGGAAATATAACATTCAAATTTTCTTTAAAAATCGCAATAATTTAAGTAGATTGTTTAATAATTGCAAAGATAAGGATGATTTATGCTTAAAATCAGGAGTTGTTTACAAGATTAATTGCATGGATTGTGATAAATACTATATTGGACAAACAGGTAGATATTTAAAAAAGAGAATTTATGAGCATAAATATAGTTTACGTAGCTCACATATTACTTCTGGTTTAAAAGAGCATTGCTTAAAGTTTTTACATTCTTTTGATTTTGTGAATGTGGATATTTTGGAATATGGTATTAATAATAAGTATAAACGGGAGAGTCTTGAAAGTATTCACATTTCCAAGAATCGAAATAATGTGAATTTAATGTTAGAGTCTGGTAGATTGGACAGTGTTTATCATTCCTTATTAAATTGATTGGTTTTGGACAATTTGTGTAGAGGGGGAATTTATATTTAATTTACGAAATTTGGTGGTGGGGATGAGTATATATAGATTAGAATATAAGGTTTAGATTAGTCCCTGATGAGGAGCCGTAGCGAGCTCGAAACGTTGGACAAGTCTTCAATTAGGTAAGGGTGTTGGGGACAGTCAGACTGCACTTTACTAACAAAGAATTTTTTCAGCTAATATTTTATTTTCAGATTAGTCTACGGGGGTGAATATAAACAAGGACAGTCTGACTGTCATTATCATTTTAATTTAATTTTTAATTTAATTTTTATTTTTAATTTTTATTTTTTATTTTTATTATTTATTATTTGTATTTCTTATTTTTTATTTTTTATTGTTATTTTTATTTTTTATTTTTTAGTTTTTATTTTTATTTTATTTTTATTTTTATTTTTATTTTATTTTATTTTGGTTGAAATTGATTGGACTGTAAGACCAATAAAAAATATTTATTAATTAAATGTATCATATTATATC
Organism: Sycobia sp. Sy_11; assembly: GCA_018907035.1. Lineage (NCBI taxonomy): Eukaryota > Metazoa > Arthropoda > Insecta > Hymenoptera > Epichrysomallidae > Sycobia > Sycobia sp. Sy_11. Next base: position 617,770 of record JACCIC010000137.1, on the reverse strand, counting down.
ATATCATATCATATCATATCATAACATATATATATATATATATATATATATATATATATATATATATACTAATTTATAAAGACAAAGCGTGTTTTTCTTTGTACACGATAACCGAAAAAACTACTCAAATGATTGTTCTGAAAATTTGACACATATGTCGCTATTGAACTTTCTAAGATATGTACGAGTAATAATTTGAAATCCCGCATTTTTAAATAATACTCTTCTCCCATAGATAAGTTTATCGGCTTCATATTATAAATTGTCATCGATTTTAGCAAGCATCGTACGTCTAGGAATTGGTTACCTGTAGTCCTACTGACGAGCCCAGCAGGTAACTAATGGCGAAACGTACAAATAGTATTTATTTTCGGCGAATGATTTATATTTATTCTTCAAAAAATTACAAGTTATAATTTGTACATGTTAAGGAAAGAAATATCAACTCTCTGATAACTTAATCGTCGATGAGAGAAATTTATCGATGTTGTACATCGTTTTATCTGTGGAATCACCCAAGTGAGAAAATATATTCTTAGAAATATATCTAAATTATTTAATTTAATTCCACAAAATATAATAGCGCACCAAATATTAATTTATTTGTTTCTATCTTGGATTTAGTCAGTTTTCCTCAATTTTTCCCTACTTTGGAAAGAATGACGTTTTTCTAGGTGGAATCTGCCAAGTAGGCGAAGTAAGAAAATGGTTAGGTTTTCTGTTTTGATTCTAGTTAGATTTTCTCAACTTTTTCTAATATTGAAAAGAACGATGTCTTTTCTAGTCAAGACCTTATGCGTACCATATACATATTTTTTTTTATAAATGAATATGTGTGTGTGTGTATTTTATATACATCCATATATATATATATATATATATATATATATATATATATATATATATATATATATAAATATATAAACACCCACAGATCTTTCCAAGATGGGATTGACAAGATGTAGTATCTTGTGTTTATAAAATATTATTATATGATCTTAAGTGCTGTACAGTCATATGCAAAGTATAGTATAGTAATCGCATATTGCTTTTTAGCATAGTGCATAATGCGTTAGCTTGCGAATCGTAGGGTAGTGGGTTCGATAGTCAGGGGAGGTCGGAATTTTTTTCATCGAAATAAAATAATTTATACGTTGAACAGAGGTGCTTAACATTAAAATTTACAATAATTAGTGTGAAAAAAATTTATTAATAATTATTCATTATTAACTGTAAATCGTAATACGTAGTAATGCATATAGAAACTATAATTTATAAATTCTAATTAAATGGTATGCGTTACCTAAGTACGTAAATATATTTTTTATTTTAAATAAATAAATATTAAAGAGTCGAACAATTATTCACTTGATTGAGGAAACAAAATTAGGATAATTTATAAATTGTTTTAATTTCTAAATTTTCTGACTAGATTCTGTCTAGTTTCTAACTTAGTATACCTACTAAAATCTAAGCTCGTTCCCTATATGAAAAGCTATTAAAAGTGGGACAAATCGGAACTAGGATCAGGCTAGATTTCCCTTCTGGATCCGAAAATTTAATAAGGAAAACTTACCCGATACTAGTTAGATTCGAGAATGAATTTCCACACGGGTTGTCTGGCATTTCACGCCAATCGCTATCGTGCTTGTTAGAGTATAAAAGTAGATGTTGGCGGAGAAACCCGTGTCAGGAGCTAAATGTGGGTTGTGGAAGTAGGCCTTACATATTATTATAATATCGACCGGTAATTTTCTAGTGCCACCGCTCAAGCGGTTATAGGTGGAGAGCTCTGGGTAGGCGGCACGTGTCGTTCATACGCAGCCAATAAATGTTCGTCAGACAGTAGTCAAGTTGCCATCTCTTGACTCGTCCGCTGCCGAGGACTAAGGATGAGACAGAATGAGCGCTCCGCCCTTTCTATAGCGTATGCCAAAAGGTTTATTATACTCACCGGTGTTAGTTAGAAGGAGCCTATCGATAAGGATTGGGTGGGGCCTGAACGTATCTAAACTTTACTAAATACTAAGTGATGGATGATTCTGCTATAAAAAGTATCAAGTCCTAAAAGGGAAATATATACTGATATTTCAAATTTTTTATTTTAAAAAGTAGAAAACAAGATGAAAGAATCGTCTGATTAATTCTGTAAAAAAGATTAATCTATAAAAGAACTTACTACTAAAATTATTGAAACAAGTAAATATTGTTAAAAATTGCTAGTTTGCTCCACAAATTCATTAAAAAACCTAATTGTAGCATTCAAATTTATTTTTAAAAATTAAAAATTATATTTATGTACATTGTTCTGAATTAAATTAATAAATATTTAAATTTATTTATATCGGTTTTACGGTTTTTATACTATATATTATATATTATATATAATATATAATAATATATTATACTAATATAATGGCAATCAGACTGTCCTTGTTTACAATCATCCCCGAAGCATCTGATATAGAAATTACTACGGAACATAAAATTAAATGAAAATTAAAGTAACAAAATTAAATTTTTTATGCGGAAGCGACAATATATATAAATAATTTTGGAATTGTAGGCAAAGTAACTTCCTCTTTTGCCATTATTTCTTTTTTTGAACTTAAAAAAAAATCTAGTCTATGCTTGTCCGAACATGATATAGAATATATAATCGTGTTTGTTCAACATGTATAAACAAAAACACGCTTCCTCTTTTGAAATTAAAATATGATACGATATGATATGATATGATAATATATTAATATTAATATTATATATATACCAATTCAACGAACTAAAAAATATTATAAATTTATAAAATTAATACATTGATTAAATTATTAATTGTTATTTCATATTGAATAATATTAAATACTGTAACAAAAGAATAAACAAAAATTACCGTATATATTCATGCTACCATTTTCTAGTATTTGCGCTACGCACAATTGTCCATCAACGAACAGTCCAACAAACGTACAGATCTCCGTCAGCCTCGTAGACCTGAAAAAGAAGAAACTAGGCAGAACTATTGACGAAGAAAAAAAACAAAATGGTGGGATCTGTCGATGAGACGGCTTAACTAATACGCAGACTACTACCGTAGTGATAAAAATCGATCTTTGTTGACGCTAATTCACTTTTCACTCCCTTCCCTGAGAACGAAGCAGGAAAACCACAAGATAGTAGGATATATCAATATGAGGGCCTAACTAATATGCAGGCCAATACCGCGGTTATAAAAACCGACCTTTTTGAAACTATTTCTCAAGACTTTCGCTTAGAACGTCTCTTTATCCAATCTTTCGGTACAAACGGGGGGGGGAGGGTTCGCATAACCCTCTGTTTGTCAATAAACATTGGATAGAGAGACGTTTTAAGCGAAAATCGAAGTGGTGACAAACAAAAGGTCGGTTTTTATAACCACGGTATTGGCCTGCGTATTATTTCGACCCTCATCGATAGATACTACCATTTTGTTTTTTTTCTTCAATAGTTTTACTTAGTTTCTCCTTTTCTAGGTCCTCGAGCGCTGGCCGAGATCTGTGTAGTTTATACAAATCCTATGATATGCTAAAACCTATTATAATTTAAAATTATACTTATGTCGACTGTTCTGAATTAAATTAATAAATATTTTTATCGGTCTTATACAGTCTTTATATTATCATATATTAACTAAAATAATGACAGTCAGACTGTCCTTGTTTATGATCACCCCCGTAGAATCTGAAATAAAACTTATTACTACAATAAATTATATCAGAAAATTAAAAATAAAAATAAAAGAAAATTAATAATACTCATTATTCAGAATCACGTGAGAAATTCTAAGGTTCGCGCTTTAAAAATATTTAGGGAGTAAATAAAGATTTACACTTTGGATCCAGTATGGTATTCCATATTTGTTCATGCTCTTAAATGTATATATACTTTTCTATATATATTATGCTATATATATTAAATTAAAAGTAACATACAATACTATAGCATAAATTCTTATTTTTATATTATTTTTATCAGCACGGTGAAAATGGTAGGAAAAAACATTTAGTTGACAATTTGAAATTAATTTAAGTTTTAGTAATTTTCTTAAAATAAATAATATACATGTTAGATTATTTCAGCATTGACTTAATAATGTATCAAAATACATTTGAGAAGCATTCTGTCATAAATCACATACGGTTGTAAACTGAATCCAGACTGTTTATAATGACGGTTTGCGTCGCCACGTTTTGTAAAATGTGCATCGCAGATGTTATAGGTGAGTGTGTTTATTATTTAGATAGTGAATATATGTATAGTAATGCAACGGTTCTGAACTTGATTTTGAAATAGCTTAGTTAGTCTTTCGATTTTCGTTCTCGTCGACAGACGTTCTTTTGTTTTTGTAATATGCAAGTAATATTATATATTGTATGAATATATTGTAATAATAATTGCAAAATTTAAGTAAAAAAGTAATGTACTGTGATATAAAATTTTTAATATAAAAGTGTTATAAGATTTGTTTTCTCAATACATCATGTTATTCTGATATGTCAAGTTTCTTTATAAAATAGAAGCACGGAAAGAATTTTTTTCACAATTTTAATGTTTAAATCAATTATTTAAACTTCACTTGAACATCAAACTTATCAAATCAATTAATTTTACATCATAATAGAAAGTGATGGATTAAAGAAAAATAAGGAAATAGTAAAAAAAAGAAGAAACAATGTAATTATGGTACAATACTAGTACATATTATCAGCCTAAATCAAGGTAAATAAAATTGCATTAAAAATTTACATATTTTAATGATAAAATAAATAATGATTGAAAATGTTTTATAGATGTAATTATAAATTATTGCCGAGATAGACATGGAGATCCAATAACAGAGAGCTTCTTTAATTGGGCCTTGAGTTCCACTTTTCGGAATTCGAAAGATTGGGCTGGTCGAATGATGAACTCAAAAGAATAAATATTTTATACTAAATATCTAACAATATAGTTAAGTAGAAATAAACTATTATATATTTTATAAATATTAACAGAAAATCAAAATATTATTTTTATCACTGTAATATTTTTATTACGTAGTTGAATAAATAAAAAATTTTCTAATTTGTTATAATTTTAAAATGATATTAGTTTACGTCATCCTACATATATTAGTCATTAATGTATATTTTGAAATAATAAATAAAATCCATTAATATTCAATTAAAAAATAATGACAAATATATCATTTATATAATAAGATACAATGCTTAAATCTGTTGTCTTTTATTAGGCGCATAATAATCAATCTTATTTTTTGTTTTTCATAATTTAATAATTATTTCCAATTCTTTATTGGAAAACTAATGATGAACCATATGGGGTACTGTCCAGGTTTCCTGATCGAAATTCATTAAAAAAATGCTACATATCTGTTAGGGATCCGGCCATGATTCATGATCGGAAACTCCTTAAATTAAAGGTTTCCTTAGCATTATCCGACGATGATTACTAATAAATTTCTTCACAGGAAGCTGACAGACGACGTTCGACAATGCGACGCACGCGTAATTCAAAATAGCATGAGATATATAAAGTATTATAACAAATATTATTATTATTATTATTATTATTATTATTGTTGTTGTTGTTGTTGTTGTTGTTGTTGTTGTTGTTGTTGTTGTTGTTGTTGTTGTTGTTGTTGTTGTTGTTGTTGTTGTTGTTGTTGTTGTTGTTGTTGTTGTTGTTGTTGTTGTTGTTATTATTATTGACGCAAGAAAGAAGAGATAACCTCGAAGAGACCAGCACCAAGTCCCCGGGATATCTCCCTTACAAAGGAGAAAAAGAAGAAGGGAGAGCAGGAAGACAAAAAAGAGAAAGAGGGTTGGAATTTAGTTAAAAATAAAGAAGCATGAAGAACAGAATGCTGAGGAATAATCTCAGCAACTGAAGAAGAAAATAAATGAAAAAAAAAACAGGCCAAAGCTCGATGTGATCGCCATCAAACCAGCGCAGGGGAAATCCTACGCTGAGGTGACGAGGTCCATCAGAGCGGTCAAACCGGAGGACTTGGGCGCGGACGTGAGGTCAGTCCGGAAAAGCAAGTCGGGTGAAGTGCTGATTGAACTCAGATATACCAAACCCTAAGGCCGGACGGCACTTGCTGAAGTGCTCAAGGAAGCAACAGGCCAGAGCGACTGTGTCAGGGAGCTGATCCCTAGAGGAGGTCTAGAGATTAGAGACCTGGATTGCTGCGTGACGGAGGTGTATGATGAGGTGTATGAGGCCCTCAAAAGCAAACTGCTTGATTATTGTGGCGAGTTACAGGTCAGAGTAACCAAAACCAACACTGCGGAACAGCGTGCTGCCATCGTAGTGTTCGAGGAGGTTGCTGCCGCGCAGCTGCTAAAGACCAGGCTTTTGCGAGTGGGCCTAGTGAATTGTCGAGTACGCCGCCGCGAAATATTGACGAGGTGCTACAGATGCCTAGGCTATGGCCACCGGAGCCATCTCTGTAAAGGCCCTGACCGTAGCGCCTGTTATCGTTGCGAACAGAGAGAGCACAAGGTCGAGGCTTGCATCGCAGAACCCGAATGTTTTCTCTGCAAAAGTGAAGCGAAATCGGAGGGACATCGGCATGTTGCCGGTTCCGGCGCCTGTCCGACGTTTCGCAAGACTCTCTCAAAAAAGGCTAAGTGGTCGTAATTCTGCAAGGGAATATAAATCGCAGCAGGACAGCTGATTACTTCCTTCTCTGGCGTTGCCACGATACTGATGCTGATATGTTAATTATCAGTGAACAGTATCGGAACAGAGAAGGAGTGGGTTGGTTCATCTATAATTTTGGGACGGCAGCCATTTGGATTCTTGACCCACGAAAAACAAAAGTAGAGGCTCATGGATCTGGAAATGGCTATGTTTGGGTATGATGCAATCGCATCACGTATGCGAGTTGCTATCTTACACCAAACCAAGCCATAGGTGACTACCAGGTCATACTTGATGACCTGGAAGATACCGTCAGAGAAATGAAAGGTGAGCTGGTGATGGCAGGTGACTTTAATGCAAGGGCCCTAGAATGGGGCATGGCGGGGCCCGACTCCAGGGGTCAAAGAGTCATGGAACTAGCGTCCAGACTAGGTCTAGTAGTTATAAACACTGGCAAGACTTTCACCTTTAGGAGACCGGGCTACGCCGAAACTATACCTGATGTGACCTTTTCGACTAAACGTCTGGCCTCTCGATTCCAAGGCTGGCAGGTAATCGAGGACTACATATCCAGCGATCACCAGTACATCACATTCCGCGTATGTGATGGAACGCCAAATTTCACTGGACACAAATCGCGAGGGCCCCCTAGATGGAACGTTGCAGATATAAATAGAGAGAAATTCTTACAGGCCATTAAACGCGGTTAGGAAAGCCTTGTTAGGATTCCAAATGGATCATTGAATATTAAGCAAGCCAAGGAGTTGACTAGCGCCACAATGCGCATTCTACGCCGGGCTTGGGAAAAGTCGACGACGTGCAAAGCGGTTGGTGGGAAAAGATGTCCTGTTTACTTGTGGACGGCTGAGATAGCTGATATGAGGCATAGGTGTTTACATCCACGGGCTGAATACAAGCTGTTCAAGAAAGCCCTTCGACGAGCGATTGAGGCCGGCAAACGCCGATGCTGGAAGGCGCTGTGTGAAGACATAGATGGAGATCCATGGTGACGGGGATACAGGGTAGTTGCTGGAAAACTGGGATGTCATGGAAACATGGGTACTTTGGAATCCGGTACCATGCAGAACATCGTAGATACTATGTTTCCTACCCATCCTTATAGGTCTGTCTCAGCTCCACCGGAACGAGAATTGGATGTCCCTCTTTTCACAAGAAGGAGCTCGGTAGAGCCGTAAGAAGTATGTGGAATAAGAGAGCTCCAGGACTTGACGGAATTCCAGCAGAGGTGCTAAAAATAGTAGTTGAGGTGCACCCAGAACTCCTTCTGTCGATGTCGAAAGCTGGTTTATTTTATTCTAGCTGAAAGGTGGCGAAACTTGTGCTTATCGACAAGGGCAAGGGTCGACCAGGTGCGCCCTCGTCGTATCGACCTCTATTCATGTTAGATACCGCTGGAAAGCTGTAGGAGCGACTCTTGAAGCCACGACTCCTCGGTACTGTTGCTGCTGCCGGCGGCTTGACTGACAAGCGGTACGGATTTCGGGGAGGCAGGGCGACGGTGAACGCATTCTTCGAGGTTGTTGATGCGGCGAGGCGCACAGAGAGGGGTAATCACCACTCCCGACCTGTTTGCCACCTGGCTACCTTTGACATTCGGAATGTCTTCAACTCTGTTGGATGGGCAAATGTTTTGATGGCCATGGAGCGAGACTTTCGGGTGCCGCCTTATATACTTCGTATATTGGATGACTACCTAGAGGATCGCTTCTTGGTTGACGAGACATCGGACGGTCGAAGAAGGAAAAAACTTAGTGCCAGGGTGGCTCAGGGGTCTGTACTCGGAGCCGAAATGTGGAATATCTCATATGACGGAATACTCTAGATGCAGATGCCTGAGGACACCTTTCTGGTTGGATACGCAGATGGAGAGCAATGGGTTAGAACTGGCCGCGGCGAAAACGGAGATCGTGCTCCTGACTAAGAAACGTATCCCAAAGATACGCCTTATGTAGATTGGAGACACGACGGTGAGTATTAAAGCAGCCGGAAGGTACCTGGGGGTGACGCTTGATTCCAAGCTGACCTTCTGGGACCAAAGAAAAAAAGTAGCGGATAGAGCTGCCCGAGTGACAGCGCAACTTAGCAGGTTGATGGCTAACGTCGGCTGCCCTGCACCCTGCAAGCGGCGTCTGCGCATAAGGACAGCTGAATCCTTCATGCAATATGGCGCGGAGGTATGGGCCGATGCACTGATGGCCCAAAAATATAGGAAAAGTATGGCGGCAGTGTAGCGTAGTGGGGCACTACGCATTGCGATCAATGTAGCAATGTATGCAATCCAGAAGAATTGTACAATACCAATCTAGAAAGTAAGGAGATAGATGACTTACCCACAGCAGAATCAACTATAAACGAAAATTTTAATGATTTGACATTAAAATATCAATTTTTTTTAAAATTATAGTCGAAATATACTGAATTCCATAAGCTTTATTTTTTAATTCTTTATAACTAATGTATTTAAAGATTTGAATAATTTAAAGATCTAGCAGTCAAACATTAAAATAACACAAAGAATTAAGCAATATAACTATACCTTCTTATCTTAGAATACAGAAATACGCTTCATATTCATACTATCACATATTGAAATAATAATAAAAGTATTTCATTTAAATCTTTAAAAATGTAATCAAAAGTTATATAAATAGAATATTATTATTTACATTGAAAAATATTTTTACTTTACAAATAACTTTACAAATAACTCGGAAAATTGATGGATAGTAAAATTTGTAACAAATGACTCCATAAAAATCATACCAGCATCATGGATGACAGATGAAAGGAAGTACTGTTATTATCAGCCTTACACGGACCAGAAACGTGCCGTTCAAGCTGTTATAAAGAAACAAAAGCCAAGGGAAATTTGAAATCAAAAATTCCGATTTTTGCACGTCTCTATAATTAGTAACTGAAACTTGATTTTTAATTTATATTTGAAGACTTTCAAGAAATCCAATATGTAGGTAAAATGTTGTATGCGAGTAGAAATTAGAGCAGTTACCTATTATAAAATTAATGACTTCAGACGCTATTATATAAACATTTCAATTCATCTAAATACATTCACTCACCACATACATAGACACACACACACACACCATTTTTATTTCACAGAAACGTACGCATTAGCGATGCAAAAATACGTAGGACTCCTTGAGGATCGTATATCATCCGATCCAAAAGATAGAAATATTTATTTCAATTCAGGAATAGAATCGAAGAATGCATTCGCTATGTTACAGAAGAGACAATTACAGGTACATAGCTCTTGTAATCAAATAAGTTATTCTCAAGTATAAGTCAGGGAGATTTCGAAAACTAATTCATTTTGCTGTTAAATATTTTTCATAAGTGTAAATATTTATTTTTAATACTTAATGGAGTTATAAGATATTTAAAAGAAATTTAATCGAAAGATTATTAAATATAGTTATTTGCAATCTAAAATGTTGTTATATGAATTCTAAAAAGGTTTATGCTTAAATATTTTAGGCAAGCATTAAAAACTTTTAAAATTTTTAAATTGTTTAAAAAATAATTATTTCGAAAAATATCGTACATTCATAAGTGCAGTTCATAACAAAATCTATTTTAAAGAAAATACTTTGTTTTAGAAAATTATCAGTATTGTGAACAATATAAAAATTCTAAATTAGTTTTTGGTGTTTTAATTTACATTATTTTGGATTATTAATGTATGGACTAAGCAAGACATTAAAATTCCTTGAATCATAATTAAAATACAAAAATTATATGTACATCAGTATAATTATAAAGAAACATTAAAGTATAATAGTAAAAAATACTGATAAATTATAGTATAGGCTTGTTAAGGTATTTGTTCTTAGGTCATGTGTAACGTTGTTTTTATATTTTTATAATATAATTGTTTTACAGAAATGAGTCACGAAATCTCACGGAAGCAGACAGAGCTTAAAGTCAAATATGCACAAGCTAGCCTGTTGCTGCGATCCTCTGAATAATCTCACAATTATCCAACGAAGATTTGAAAAATAAAGATATCTATTATAAAGCGGTATTTTTAACAATTATATTCCATTATTATTAAAGTGTTTGAAAGGTATTTCAATAATTTTATTTTTCTGATAAGGGACAATTTCTTCGATCAATTGGTGGCTGAGATGGTCATAAAGGTGTATAAAAAATGCTAAATGAAACTTTTACCGATAAAGTAGCAGTTCATTATAGTTTCTGTGGTGTAAGGAACAAGAACAGTTTCCTGAAGCATGGAGTTTGGGAAATAATATTAAATGTTGCCGTAATCAAGTTTCGGAATTTACTTCACATTTTGTGGTGTCCGCGGCTAAAAATTGCTTAAAACAAGTGACTAGAAGAATTCAGAGAACTGTGAAAAAAAAAGATAAGTACGTATTTGATATTGAATAATGGTTGCTTTTTTATAGAAAATCACATCAAAGTATGATATTATAGTCTATATGAAACTAAATATTGAAAATATTTTATATATGTAAATAAAATATTTTCAAAATTTGATTTATAATCTTTATTAAAAATTTTTTTATAGAAAAGAGAAGAGTAAACTTCACATCCAAGGAGTTTCTTGTGAAAGTCGTAAAAAAATTAAAAAGAGTATGGATGATATGGATTCCGATGCTGCAGATGGGGAAAGCGATTATTGATATGTACATAATGTAATAAGATTCTATTGAAGGTGCTCTTATAAAACTATACTGATGATAAAAATAACTGTATCTTAATAGATAGAAAATATATTGTGAACATTCTAAATATAATTCAATGTAACATTGAAGAAATTTATGTAATAGGTCAAAAACTGAAAATCCTTAGCGATTTATATGACTGTCCGTGTGCATCGAGTATTATAGGAATAAATATCATTAGTGATTATAATAATGTTAATAATGATAATCTTAATTCTTGGAATATAAAGCGGATAACTGTAAAATTAATGAAGTTACCTTATAAAAATAATTTCGCTACTTTTCCCACTTTGCACACTTGCTCTGCATAATTATAGGTCTTAAAATCAGTACAAATGATCATACGATATTATTATTTACTTTGTACGACTGTCTATATATTATACTATTATGTGCAAAATATTTTATCTGGTACTCCGAAGTTAAACTTATTTATAAGAAATTTCTATAGGATATTTTAAGAATTTTCTACAGTCATACTGTAGAAATGGAAACGATTTTACTAGGATTATAAATGATTCTTGTATAATAATATTACAGGATTTTCTATAATCATAACAATTCTAGTAGGAATATCGTACAGAATTCTTTCATAGAAATCATTCTATTTGTACATATATAGGTATATCGATTAATTAATTTTATATCTGCGATAGTATTATAGGATTTTGTTTCGTATAATATGTTTAAGACGACGTACCTGAAAATAATATAAAATATTATGATTGATAAAATACAAACGTTCGTGCTCGAGTATACTTTTATTGTTATATGAATAGCAGAAAAAAAATAAAATAACTGTGATTAAAATAACATGTAAATTATTTTTTCCTAAAACAAAAAAGTTACGTCATATAATAATTTTATATATTAACAATTCTACAATATCTAAGTAAAAAGAACTCTATATATAAAAATCTATATTTCTATGAATAACTAATTACCTACCTATAAATAGTAACTTACCTATCGTCGCTCTTGTATGAAAAGCTGCTTCAATGTAGAGTTCACTTCAAAAAGTTGATATTTTTCCGACCATTATATATATATATATATATATATATATATGCATATTAAATACGGCTTAGATTGAGAAAATTGTACTTTCCAGTTCGAGCGGTAGAAAAAGATGTCCGAGTGTCTGGGGACGACTCTTACTTGTGCCTGTTTGAATGATAGAATACGAATCTCTTCATAGAAGTCGTACTGACTACCTGGACATTGTTTCCCACCAACTATACACGACACCCTCCGTATAAGACGTTCCAAATCATCTGGAAATCTCATTCTATTATCCGAATACGAAAATTCCCGTAGAATTTGTTCCAAAATATCTGGAAATCGCATTCTATCATCCGAACACAAAACTCCCCGTAGAAGTCGTTCGAAAAGACATGGTATCGTATTCTACTGTCCCAACACGAATCTTCCCATAGAAATTGATTTAATCATAATTGGACGTCGTTTTCTATCAACTAAATACAATATTCTCAGAGAAATCACCCCGAGACACCTGGACATCGTATTCTATCATCTGAACACAAAACTGCCTATAGGAATCATCTTGAGCACCGGGATATCGAAATCAACCGCCCGTACACGCCAATATAATATTTCTCAGTATTTAAACCGTTTTAAAATGTGTATAAATAATATGTACAATATAATATACATACAATATATATAATATATATATTTCGTATATAGCGGTTTTTTAAATTAAATACCGCGAATATTTTAGTAGTGGTGCCAACTAAATTCGGTCAAAATGGTATGCAAATAATATATTTTTTAAGCAGATGATGGATATTGCCTTTTTATGCAGAAGTGACGATATATTTTGTATATTAATATATGATACATTGTTTCGAGGTTGCCAGTAAAGAACCCTATTTTGCTATTATTTCTTTCATTCAAACTAAAAAACAATCTCTTTTCACTATTCTGAAGTTAATATAATGTATAAAAACAAAAATATAATTTGTCATCGAAAACTATATTCAATATGATTTGGCATACAGAACCATTTTATAAGAGAAGGAGAAAGAAAGACAGAGACAGAGAGAGAGAAAGAGAGAGAGAGAGAGAGAGAGCAAGAGAGAGAGAGAGAGAGAGAGAGAGAGAGAGAGAGAGAGAGAGAGAGAGAGAGATTTCCCCACGTAAGAGAATATTAAATTTGCAAAAATCAAAAGAAATCTATAAGGCATGAGAGTAGTTTCAGATTAACCTGAAGAACAAAAAAGGTAATACTGACTAACGCCATACCTCCCTTAGGATACGAATCCCAAAGTTGGATATGAACATTTGTTTGAGCTCGCCTGGTATTAATACTTCAAGCGGACTACTTTGAGTTGATGTTTGTGATTGAAAACGCCACGCAGTGGCCGCTAATAAAACTGATTGTTAAAACCATTAACTTAATGTATTGATGACAGTAAAATGATTTTCTATAAAAAACATAGCCTATGTCCTTCCCAAGATAATATAGAATTTATATGTCAAATTTCAGAACAATCGGTACAGTAGTTTTTTTGGCTACCGCATACAAACAAAAACACACTTTGTCTTGATCAATGAGTATGATATGATATGATATATATATATATATATATATATATTTCCGCGGGTTATATATATATATATATATATATATATATATATATATATATATATATATATAGATAAACCCGCGGATCTTACGATCATGGGAAAGAATGTAAAAAATTGATTTACTATATAACACATCGTTCAATAAGTCCCAAGGCTAAACGAAAACACCACTTTTTTCCAAAAATCATATTTATTCATCAATATAATCCTCTTTTAGAGTAATACAATCATTCTAACGACTTCCCAATTTTTCCATACCATGTTTATAAAAGGATTTATCCTTTGCTTTAAAAAAGGCTTCAGTTTCGGCAATAACCTTTTCATTTGAGCCAAATTTTCTTCTCTGGAGCATTTTTGAAAGCGGGCATATGGAAAATGAAAAAGTATTTAGAATGTTACGCATTTACTGTGATGACAGATCACCCGTCACCTAGATCGTAGGAGAAGTTAGGAAATCCATCAGAACGATTGGCACGTTGGGCATTAGAAGTCTCAAAATGGAACTTCAGCATTCAATATACAAAAGACACGGAAAATAATTTCGCGAATATGTTATCGGAAAATCTACTAGATATAAATTCAATCAGGAAGTCAAAAAATAAACCGTATAACCAGATGGTAAAAGCCGTGTACGGAGAGCCAAAAAACTTTCTGGACTACAGGGTTAAATATAAAAATATTAAGTATAATTCGTCCATTATATATAGGATGTATGATCATGAAGTAAGCTAAATTTTTATTTTTATTCAAAAATATTTAGTTATTATTCATGTGAGGTTTTATTATGAAAACATGGTTACATATCCTTTATTCAATGTAGCATCAATCGGAAGCTATTTAGAAGTTTTTCTCATCCTTCTAGCAATTTCTGAATTTAGGACCAAAAAAGTTTTTCGTCTTTCGAGTCCAATAACTTATCGAATCATTTTGAGCCCAAAAACCTATCGAGTCATTTTTTATTCCCTCTTCTGAACTGAAACATATTTCCGTAAGAGTGTTTTCCATTGATCGAAACAAGTTAGATGGTGACAAGTCTAGACTGTAAGGCAGGTGTTGAACAATTTCCCATCGATTATTTCTCTAAAACTACATGTGTCTGAGTGTTATCGTGATAAAAAATGACGGACTCATGCCTGATCTCATATTTTGTCCATTTTTCTTGCAACTTTCGCTTCAAATGAATAAGATGGGTTGGATACAATGGTCCTTTGATGGTTTGACCACTCGGAAGTAGTTTATAAAATACGACTTCTTTTTGATCTTATTATATGCAGAGCATGACCTTATTTCGCAGGGCTTTGCATATGACTTTCTGCGTTTCGAATTCTCATAATAAATCCATCTTTCTTCAACAGTGATAATACGAAGCAAAAAAAATTTATTTTTATTAATCTTCAGCAAATTTTCGGATATGAAAAATTACCATTCAACGTGTCTCGGCATCAATTCATACATTTCTCGATTTTACGAGAGTACTTGAGTTAGTTAGACCGAACGAAAAATACTTA
Organism: Sycobia sp. Sy_11; assembly: GCA_018907035.1. Lineage (NCBI taxonomy): Eukaryota > Metazoa > Arthropoda > Insecta > Hymenoptera > Epichrysomallidae > Sycobia > Sycobia sp. Sy_11. Next base: position 602,238 of record JACCIC010000137.1, on the reverse strand, counting down.
TAATCGTCCAATGCGTACGTTAAAGTATTATACGTGATTACAGTGACCGATCGTTTCCCTGAAAATGTCTTATTTCATTTAATAATTTGAGTTCAACATGCTTCGCGCTCACCCGGGAAAGGGGAGTTATTATAATATATACGGTTAATCTTCAAAGGCCAAATTGTTTCTTATTATTATAATTTAAAAATTTTTTATATTTTTTACGTTTATATAATCTTTTTTGTTAATAGATTATTTTGTGAATACATAGTTACATAAAGGTAGTATCTCATTGAATACTAGCATGTACAAGAAAGCATGATTTTAAAGGTATAACATAGAAAACGGAGACGGTATTTCTCGTTCGAACCTAAAAGAAATTTACACTCCTTTTATAGATGATGGCACTAGGATATGGTCGAAAAATCCTTGGTATCACCGTAGAAATTAATTTGTTGTTCAAAGAACATTTTTGAACATAACTCTGAAAACAACAAATAGCACTCAAAATAGGTGGGTCCAAATCACCAAGGGCTTTTCTTCTGTCAGTAGTGAACTCAGCAATTCTTTACGAAACTCCAATATGGGCTAATAGCGTACTGGTCAATAAATGTCACGGTTTATTTACGAGCGCGCCATCTATATAGCTAGGTTTATATTGGCTTGTGCATATCGAACTATATCAAATATTGTGCTTTCAATAATTATTGAGATATTATCCATTGACATATTAGCTCTAGATTGTGATATAGTATATGATAAAGAGAAAAATACTGCAAATAGACAAGAAGCTATGGGACATGGTCATATAGAACGATTAAGTTGGAGTATAGAAGAATGGCAACGAAAGTGGGCCACAGCTAAGGCGTTAATTGGAATTACATTTTGTTTCTACAGTTTCAAACACATTGCTTAAAATTAACATTATTACTAAAAGAAAATTAATAAAAATTGAATGAAATATTAATAATACTGTACTCAGAATATCATACGCATTTTTAATAACACTGCAATCTTCTCATCTGTGTTACTTCTTAGCGATATTATGTTATACTATTAATTCCTATTGTTATGATTGCAACGGAAAGTTCTGTTAGACTAATAATACCCAATATAAGAGACAATTTATTAGATCATTAGATTTGAAAATCCCAACATCAACTATATTTTTCTGTAATATATATTATTAAAGATATGCTAATGACATTCTAATCATTGTTCTAAAAAATATATCAGAAAATATAAAACAATTTTCAACCGTGTAACAAAAATGTACAGTTTACAACAGAAATGTTTACTAACAATACAATTATTGGACCTTATATACAATTCCAACTAGCATAACATACATAAAAATTGGCTTACGAAAGCAAACATTCTAGAAAATTTTTTAATTAGTAATGTCATTATCCTGTCACTCACAATTTTGATAGAATACGTACTGGAAAAAAAATTCAAAAGAAATTTTTTTGAGTAAAATGAGTAGTTTGCTTAATTTGTTCTCATAAAACTTTATCTCAAACTAAGTAAAACTAATTTTTTCGAAATAAATATATATATTGTGAAATTCAATAAATATTTACTTTATCAAACAATACTTTGTTATTAAAAAATTAATTTCTTAAAATTAAAATGCAATTCGTATTTATTATACCTATCTTACAAAACGTTGAAAGGTTTGTCATATTTTAACATTGTTGCTTTGAAGATTTCAGGTAATGATAAATTAGATATACTCATATAGCCTTTTTGTTTTCAGCTCAGAGAACAGGTAATCTTCAAAAATATCAAATCTTATATTTGATGTCAATTTATATTTTCTATTATTATCAACATCTTTGGCTACGAAATTTTGCAGGCCATTGAGCAATCTATCAGGACTATTATTAAACGGCGTGGATTTATGTCAAAATTGTTGTTTCATTTAATTACTAATAAAATTTATTATATTTTCCTGTAATTTTTTTTATTTTCAATATTTCAAGGTTGCTCAAATTCACTTAATATGACCGATGATTATTTCTTTGAAAGGCTGCTTGAGAGCTGAGTTAGATTAATCGAATCTTCATCAATACTCATTATAGAACTACTTAGACAAACATTATCATCAGCATTATTAATCCAACGTGCTTTTTCAATATGGAGATCAAACGTGGGTGTCCGAATGCCTGATGCTTAAAACCTACTCGATCCATCGGAATACGATGAAAAGGGGTTTTCGGAGATAGGATTTTGAGCGTATCGCATCTCCCTTTCTAAGCGCTCCGCATGCTCCATTGCGTAATATTTGTTTGCCCTCTAGAACTGCCACCTAGTACTTCGGCAACAAGTCGAGATGAATTACCCTCCCTTCTTCTTCTTCGATTTGAGGTGGGTTATACGGCACCATCCTCTCGCTTCGAGGAGCAGTCTGCCTTAAAGAAACAGAACCCTTTTCTGTAATCAGATTATGGGGAGAATGTTCCTCGAATGGAGCTAAAATGCCTCTATTCATGTTTTTTGAAAGTATGTACTCCATTATTTTGGAAAACGCTCCTATTACCCTGTCTATTACGCCTTCCGTATGACGCATACGTATTTCTAACAGCTAACCGTCAGACGGCTCCCTGTCTCTTCTTTTTGATTCGCTATTGATGAAATCAGTCAGTCGTTGATTAAAACAGAAATGACTCCACTTTTCTTGCTTTTAGTTATCTCCACTTTGGAGAGTTTCCGACTTTTCGGAATCCGCCAGAGTTAAAAGATGGCCTATCTTTATTACTTTCACAAAAGAAAGTAAAATTTGTGTAGTCGATCCGTTCTTATTAAGTTATGCCATGAAGATCCACTCATCCCTCTTATAGAAATTGAGCCGAATCCTGGATCAGAGGTCAGTGAGATAATTTGAAGTTTTCTCACTAACCTTTGGTGAAACTTCGTGTTCGCTATAAAATGTCCAGAGTAATCTTTGCAAACAAAAGTGACCTACCTGTGAAAAATATAGTTGCCTAAGTCTTTCCTCTTTTGACTCACGACGAGGTAGCTTTTGAGGTCTCAATTGACTCTGAGGATTCTCGGTAAATATCTCCGGTTATATTTAACATAAATATCTCCATCTATATTTACTTAAGTACTGAGCTCTGACGTTTTCTAGAAAATTTATATTGTCCTTATAAAAAATTAGACTTATTTATAAAAATTGTATCTTTGCCGACAAACAAAATATATTATCACAAAACTCCTTAGTCACTGACCACAACAATTAATAAAGTCTTTTTCTGTTTTAATTGTCCATTGCTCTTCCAATTATATTCCTAGTGGATGCCTGGTATACATAAAAATAATAATAAAAGTTCAGAATTTCAGGTTCGTTTCTGAATAACTTTATCCATTTATAGAGTTGATATTTAATAAAAATTAACTGAAGTATTTATAGTGCAATTACACTGAAAAATCATCAAACTTGAAACTTTTTTATAAAATCTATGTTTCACATATAGAGCTATAAGTTATTATTATTGTTTTTTAAACAAATTCTGCGAATCTAGTCAAATCATATTAAATTGGTAATAGTGTTAAAGCATTCATTAAATTTACCTAAAACACTTTTCCAGTTATTTAAAAAATTTGGCAAAACGGACAAAGTTGTAGTAATATTTACTAACTATTAGTTCAACAAATCAAAAATTGAAAGGACGTAAAAGAGATACTACCTTGCATATCATAATTATAGGATATACACTTAGTCTGGCTCTAAAACATATGATCGATTCGGTATCATCTCAAAGCCGATCCAAAATTGGTATTTATTTTGATGTTAATAAATTAGATATTTTGTCTAATTATCTGAAAAAGCCAGAATTACATTTAACGCTTCAGGAATTTAATTCTTACAAGTATTGATTTTAACTAAAACCATAAAGTGAAATAGGCGCTTATAAACAGTAATTTTCACTAATCATTTTTAATTTGAGATGTTTCAGAATCGTCACTAAACTTGCACCGAAAATTGTTTGTGTTTAAATATTGATTAATTTTAAAAATTTTAAATTTCCTTTAAAATTACTTTATAATATTGTATTATAAGTTTAATGGAATAAGATTAAATTCAAACAATCATTCAAAATGTATCAAGTCATTATTAATTGTAAGATACATTGAATTTTAGTTTTTCGAAAAAATCTATATCATCTCCCGAGAATTGAGTTTAAATTTCAGTAACCAGTTTAATTAATCCTTTAAAATTTAAAAAAACTTCACGTTAGATCACCAAGTTTTGCGTAAAATATTTGCAGAATATTAATATTATTCGATTCAAAGTCACTAATAACTTTTGAAAAATTCCAGAATTGCATCTAAATATTTATATAATAAATTAATAAATAATTAATTTAACTAATCAATTAAATTATCAAGAAAATTTGTCGACATTGCAGTTAATTACAATCGAACATGACTGTCAATCGAAAAGAATCGGCTCATTAAAGGTTCAACCTCCACCAGGAGTTGACACCTTGTCGCGTGCCTCTTGTAGGCCAGTGTGGAGGCTCGTTTGGGGATCTTAGCGGCTGACCTGGCAATGGTTATGGAGGGTGCGGCGCTACCCCAGGGCGGGCTGGGTGGTGAAAAGGTGCTGATGCGGCAAACCGCCTCTCGGGTGCCAGAGTAACCATTTCGGTGGGGTCCTTGAATAAGGAACCTGCGTAGGTCTCTCACGCAGCCACAGCCGGGCCTCGAGATTCTCGAGAACAGCCAGGCGGACATCCCAGAGGCTAAGGACAACCTCCCATTGCATCCGGAAGGAGGTGCAATGGGTATTATATCCAACCCCCAAACCCAAGGTGGGAGCTATCGTGCTGAAGGGTACCGACTTGGCCACTGGGGTAGTAGCGGTCGCAAACGATGCTTCGGGAACACTGGGCGACCTTCCCGAGTATATAGCCTTACCGGCACATGCGAGGCTCTGTGTCAGCGGACTTTTATTTCCCTAGCTACTCGTGGGGCTTTTATGGAAGTTAAAAAGAAAAATATAGAAGGCGAGGCCCGGGAGGATGCAATGCCCCCGAGGACCTCAGAAGGAGTTACTGGCCAAGTGGACAAGGAGGACGCAGCTCCAGGCAACAAGCCTCGAGTAGTTGTGACCCCTGAAACACTAACCAGTGTAGACGGAGGCAGTACTGCCCCCAAAAAAAAAGAGGCTGTGTGGCTCGACCAGGAGGAAGTTGATCCGGCAGAAAAATGCTAGCGGGACCGACACCCCGGGGCCTACCACGCAGATTCAGATAGGGATAAAGAGGCGACAGGGATCTGACAAGACTCCGTCCTCGACATCCGGTATTGCTAAAAAGCAGGAGAGTGGCGGCGGTGACACTAAAGGAACCCTGCCCCCCCCCCCCAAGGAGGAAGGCTAGCGGGTGCCGGAATTATCACTGCTGTCCAAAGGTCAAACCCCCTTACATGTGTCGTGGTGCATGAAGAGTACTCGGAGACAACCATCACCTCGGAAATGTTTTCACAATTTCGAGGGGCGGTGTCGAAGGTTATGTATAGTGCACCACCTGACACATGGCCCAAATTCGATGCCTTCTTCTGTAAGGGAGGCGCCATCATTTTGGTGGCCAACAACCCGGAGGCGAAGGAGTGGCTGGCCGCTGGACTGGCTACTCTGAACTTACCCTGGGGTGGGGCCAATCTGAAAATGGGGGGTATAGAGTTCCCACAGGCCAGGATCAAGGCGGTGACGTAGATACCGGGTCCTGCGGAGAACCCGTCCAGCGTCTTGGAAAGGCTTGAGGGGCATAATGCATCCTTCAGGAGTAAAACCAAACTACGGAGAGTCGTCAACACAAAGGACTGCGAGAAAGGAAGGTCTGACGGTGGAGATAAACATCTCCTCGTACTGACCATGCCGGAATCGCACGCCAGGTTGTTGGCGGCTCTAGACCACAGACGCTCGTACCTCCTGGGCAAATTAGCCTTGAAAGTGAGCCGCCGGGAGGAACGGGCGCCTGTCGAGAATGTTGACGGCGAGAGCACGATGGAGCAATAAATGGCTCCATCGGGCATCTCATTCCTCCAAATTAATCTGCACCACTGCAAAGACGCCTCGGCCGTTATGCTGAGGAGTTTGGCGGCGGTGCAAACATGCATATCTCTAATCGAATAACCTTGGATAGTGAAAGGTATTATCAGGGGTCTAGGGTCGAGGGCCGCTTGTATTAGTGACTCAAAGGAACTAAGGCCTAGGGCTTGTATCCTTGCAAAAGGAGTAAATGTGGTGCCGATGTTCGGTCTCTGTACGGGGGATCTAGCAGTGGCCTCGGCGGAGGTAGTACGGATGGGGCGAATTGTTGTTGCATTTGCTTACCTACCGTATGACAATGAAGACAACCCCACTGGGGAGGTTCGGAGACTAGTGGAATATTGTAGAATCAACAATCTTCCAATAGTCCTTGGATGTGATGCAAACTCGCACCATAGGGTGTGGGGAAGTACTAATATGAACCCAAGAGGTGCTAAACTACTAGAGTATCTTGCGGGCACAGACCTCGTTATACTCAATGTGGGCGACACCGCAACGTTCGGAAACAGGCTAAGCGAGCAGGTAATAGATATAACTATCTGCTCAACTGGGTTAGCTAATAAAATCTACTGATGGAGAGTGGAGGAGGTGGAGACACTGTCGGATCACTCTTTGATAACATATTCGCTGGGGACACCCAATGAGGAGGAGCCAACCTGGTTGCGCGATCCTAAGCACACAGACTGGCAGGCCTACAGAAGGTCCGTTGAAACTGCTTTCAAGGACTTAACTGCAGAGATCAGGGAAAAGCAAACGCTCGAGAACGTCGCGAAGTCCTTTAATGACGCCATCAAATATGCCATTGAAGAGAATTGTCGCTCAAAACGGGCGAGACCCAAGGGTGAGGTTCGATGGTGGAATAACAAACTGGACTACCTGAATGAGAAGACTATGGTCCTCCGGAAGATAGCCAGGAGAAAAGGTAGGGATTCTGATTGGACTGCATACAGAGCGTCTAGAGACAACTACGGAGAGGCAGTAAGATCAGCCAGAGAAATAAGCTGGAGAAACTACTGTGAAAGCATATGCGAGGATAAGGAAGCGGTTGGGCTGAGCAGAGTTCTGTCGAAGGACCCTGGCGCGGTCCTGGGCACGCTGAAGAGACCCGATGGCAGTTATGCATAATCGGATGAGGAGATTTTAGAATACCTTATCCAAGTCCACTTCCCTAGTTTCAGTAGAAATACTGAACAAAATGACCGTACAGTCACAGAAAATGACCACTGCCGGGTTACGCTAAACTGGGTGCTATCCGAATGGTAGCAAACCAGATTGTCACACCGGACAGGGTCAGATGGGCCGTAAGGTCATTTGGCGCATTTAAATCACCGGGACTGGATGGAGTCTACCCGACCTTCTTACAAAGAGACGGGGACTGTATTGTGGGCCCGATGACAAGAATGGCGAGAGCAAGCATCACTCTGGGTCACATCCCAGGAAGATGGCTGGGAACCAGGGTGGTTTTCATACCTAAAGCAGGTATATGTGGTTATACGTCCCCGAAGGATTTTAGACCCATCAGCCTGACATCTTTTATTCTCAAGACTATCGAAAGGATAATTGATAGATTCATCAGAGACGAAGCCTTGAGAAAAAATCAACTCCATAAGGAGCAACATGCATACCGCACCGGAAGATTCACGGAGACGGCTCTATATAGAACCGTATCTGAGATGCGATCTCAGGTGGAGGCAAAAGGGTTTGCCGTAGGTGTCCTTATGGACATTGAAGGAGTCTTTAATCACATGTCACGAAAGGTTACCAAGGAGGCCTTAAATAGGCATGATATCCCTCAGTGCATCACAGAATGGATTAACCACATGTTGGGAAATCGTATCCGAGAAGCAAGCAAAGGGAGCACGACCCTACGAGGGGGAGTAGGGTCAGGGTGCCCACAGGGGGCGTCCTGTCTCCGCTCCTATGGTGCCTCGTGGTCGACGAGCTCCTAAATAAGCTGAATAGCATCGGTTGTCTGGCGGTTGGCTACGATGACGACATAATGCTCATCGCCCGAGGACCCTTTTTGGATCCCCTAATGGGGGTACTACAGGGTGCTCTTGAAGTGGTCGAAGAATGGTGCAGATGAACTGGTCTCTCGGTTAATCCAGGGAAGACTGAGGTCATAGTCTGCACCAGGAGACTTAAATGGAATAGGAGTTGTGGCTTGACTCTTGGAGGGCATTCCTTGACCTTCAAGAAGCAAGTGAAATACCTAAGTGTGACTATTGATAGTAAACTATTATGGAACAAACACCTAGAGTCTATATCTGGTAAACTGACGGCCTGTCTGTGGCAGGTTACGAGAACCATAGGCAGGACGTGGGGTCTCAAGCCAGATATGATGAAGTGGGTATACGAGGTTGTCCTGAAACCCAGACTAACCTTCGGGGCTCTTGTCTGGTGGGAAAGGACGGCCTTGGTGACTGCTGGAAACTCACTTAAAAGACTGAGAAGCATGGCGGTGAGGAGCATCTCCGGAGCGATTAGATCTACACCTACTGCGGCGCTGGGCATGCTCCTCGAAATAGAGCCATTCAAACTGATCCTGGCGGGAGCGGCTGAAGAAGCCCTCCACAGAGTCAAAAGATAACTCAAAGAGGTAAGCAGAGAGGGGCCATTGCGGCTCCCCTGGGGACTGGACGAAAAGTTGACTTTGCGAATGAACCTCGACGCCACGAACAGGAGATTCCTCTTTGACAAAAAATATAGGGTCAGCATCCCGTCCAAAAAGAAATGGGAGAATGGTTTGGTAGACATCGCCAACATTAAAGAGCTGTGGTATACAGATGGCTCTAAATGTAAAAGGGGTGCAGGTGCAGGAGTTTACCAAAGAAGTAACGGAAAGGACATAAGTTTCCCTTTGGGGAAGTACCCTACCGTTTTTCAAGCCGAGCTAGTGTCAATTCTGCAAGGAGCTGAGATGGCTGCGGAAGCGGCCCTTGACATCCATATATGCCTCTGCTCAGACAGTAAAGGTGGATTGCAAGCTTTAAGCAGTTACACAACTAGATCCAATCTAGTCAAGAACTGTTACGAGGCCCTCAATAGGCTAGCGAATAAGACAAGGGTCACGCTACTATGGGTACCGGGCCATTGTGGAATTAAAGGGAACATGGTAGCAGATGACTTTGCCAAAATGGGAGCTAGAACAGCCGGCCCTGAGCCGGCTGTAGGACTCTGTAACACCCTCATCAAGGGGGAGATAGAGAGGTGGATAACGGAAGAAAACAGCCGACTATGGGAAACAAATGGAGACTGCAGGCAGATTAAAGCCTTCACTTCCACAAATAATATAAAAGATTGGACCAGGGTTATCCTTGGCCTCAATAGAAGAAAGCCAAAAATGCTCATCGAGATCCTCACAGGTCACGGTAAGACTAACGCCCACATGTGCAGAATGGGTTTCGTGAGAGACCTCTTCTGCCGTTTTTGCTACGCGGAGGATGAAACCCCCGAACATCTTTTGTGCTACTGTCAAATTATATCTGATAAAGGCGGCAACATTTTGGGGCTGCCTACTTGGAGGTTGAGAGCATTAAATCCAGCATGACGACCGGAATAATTTCATTCTGGGAGGGCTGCCGTTTATAGCGGCTGCTGGTTAAGGGAGGGACGCGAAGGGTTTACCCATGCGTCCGGAGGCCGGGAAGGCCCAACTCCTTAAACTAAATAAATAATAATAATAGAAAGGTTCAAACACATTGTATATCACCAAATTAAATACACCTTATTTTTACAAGTCGAAGATTTTTGGTAAATAATGAAATTGTAGATACTAAGTTGCTTCATTTTTTTATATCCAAAATACCTATCCATATAAAATTACACTGTGGAGTTGTGCAATCTATGAAATCGTTTGACTCTTTTTAACGAATTATTTAAAAACCATGTATAATCAGTTTCGCTATCGAAACTAAGGCTCAATCGTCCCAGTGGAGGCATACTGGATCGCCAAGACCGAAAAAGGCTCATCAAACGAAAATCGACCAGCTCAAAGAACACGTATAATGTTAGCGGCTGCCACGTAAAAAATAAGCAATGAATATTGCTGAAAATTTTATCGTACTTCAGGGACATACGTACCAACACAATAAAAAAAATTTTTATACAGGCGAACTCTCCAAACCCGCGAAATTTAAAAATTCTCGTTACTTTTTGAACACAGCTCGCATATTTATTTTTTTCTACTATCTAATTAATAAAATAAACTTTTGATAAAAACGGTTAAGCCCACCTGAATTCTGAAATTTACACAAATTGCCCCGGTAGAAATGCTAAACATTTTTAAGCCATAAACAAGCTGTTTCGATATGGAAAAACCTAGAAACAAGGTTCTAATATTCCGCAGTAACTAGATACATTTTGTAAACCTATTTTTTAAGTATTTAAGACCTATTGTTGGGCAAAAATTTGATCAACATGATCTAATTTTCCTATTTTGTTAAAGGATGTGGGTCGATCACAATTAAAACAACCACAACAATTGAGCCAATCAACATATAGTTTATTGGTTCTGTGGGGGAAAAGTCCTTTATAGGCATACAAAACCCGTGAAACATACGTATATTAACTTATAACTATATTAGCAAATGTTACACGTATATCTTATATAACTATATTTAACGACTACTGCTGCACCCCTTTTCTCCGGGCCCAGTGAGTTAGATTCTTAGCTGACTCGCTATGACTATATTTCAAAGGTGTAAATAATTGTTTTATTGTACAATTTTACAACCTTTGTTGCCTTCGTTCAAATAGAACGAAATTAATACCACATTAAATGTTGAATATTCTATGTAATATAGACTTAATCAATGCCACGTATGTGGTTGAGTCTTATATTATTATAGTTGTGTATTATAAACTTCACGCGTAGAAAAATCGTATTATGATAGTTCTACAAATTCGTTCGCTCTCAACGATGGACCTCTACAAACTGATTCATAATTTCAAACATTTCCATCGTTACAATAGTGCTTGCCGCTGTTCTCGCCCGAACAGTTAACATGATACCTATATATAAACGAACAATCTTAAGAAATAAGAACTCAAATTTCCGTCCATGGAATATACTCTCCCCGTTGAGACTATCGCGATCAACTATATGAAATGCAAAATAAACAAATTCTTCTTAGATAAGTAAAATTATAAACTGATTAATACTACATAAATTTATCAGTGATTTGAAATATTATATATAATTGTTACGCAAATATAATTTACAATGAATATAATTCCTAATTAAATTTTATTATAATAAAGGACAAAGCGAATTTTCGCATCGTTTAGATATTCCGTGAGCTGTTTTTACGGTAGCCACGCGAACAACGCCCTCATCTCTTGAGTACGCCTCCACGATTTGTCTTAGTCGCCATTGAGCGCAAGGCTGAGTTTTGTCAATTAAAATGACAATTGTATCGGTTTCTAGTTCTGCATCATTTTTATACTATCATATTTTTGTCTTTTTTATAATTCGGTCAAATATTCAACCTGCCAGAGCTTCCAAAAATGTTGCTTCGCATTAATAACCAATTGCCACGATGTTAATCGATTTTCTGCAATAGTTAAATAATTATTTTCTAGCAGTATATCAATGGGTGGACCAACTAAAAAATGAGCGGGAGTTAAATCTAAAGAATCATTTGGATCCGTTGATAATGGACATGGAGGCCTTGAATTTAAGATAGCTTCAATTTCTACTGCGAAAGTGCTAAGTTCTTCAAAGGTGAATAAACGATTCTCTATTAATTGACGAAAATGATGTTTAAAAGATTTTACCGCTGCCTCCCATATTCCTCAAAAGTGAGGTGAAAGGAGCAGACTAAAGTGCCATGGAATGCCTTTGGAGACAGAAAAATCGTTTATTTTTTTTTGAATTCACTTGATTCAATTAAGGCATATAATTCGCGCAGTTCATTTCTTGCGCCGACAAAATTCATTCCATTATCTGAATGGATGTGTGCAGGGATAAGTCTTCGCCCTATAAAACGCTTAAGCGCCGCTAAGAAAGCCTCCGTTGTGAAATCACTTACTATTTCAATATGCACGGCCTTCACGGGTATACAAATGAAAACGCAACTATAAACCTTTATGTGGCCCCGATTTCTATACTTTCTTTCTTTTATAAACATTGGTCCGAAACAATCTACATCTGTATGATTAAACGAAATAGCTGCTTCCAATCTACTTTTAGATAACTCTGACATTTTATATTTAATCGGAGTTGCTTTGAATTTTATGCAGCCTATACAGTATTCGCACTAGTTTTCGCATTTGATTTTTTTCCGTCAAGTAACCAAAATTTATTCCTTGATGATAATTGTATATACTATATAACATATAGTGATGAGGTAGTATGAATATCGGGTGTCGTTTGTTTGTGGAAATATGAGCGCTACGTAACCTACTATATATATATATATATATATATAAAAATATATATTATCAAAATTAACCTCGGCGTGCAAAAAAATATCTTTTTTTAAGCTTGGTAGTTTTTTTATACAAAATTGTGAATTTATTGGTCAAAGTGGGCCCCGGACCAGAAAACATTTTTCAAAAATTTTCGGGGAAGCTGTTCTCGGGACAATGTGTTTGCAGGATTGTTTTCAGACCGCACATGTCGCCATTCAATATGAATTTCTGCAACTCTATTAGCTTCAAATGTTTTAAGTATATTAGGCATTTTTTTAAGCCTACATAAATCGATCATGGAATCTGATTAGAACGTTATATTATTTGATATAAAATTCATCGTATTATATGTCTTACTATGTAAATGAGCCAGCGTCAAGATCCCGCACAGTTCTAATCGAGGAATTGTTATATCCTTTGTTGGTATGTTATTATAATCCTTGAGTGGCGCAACTTGAACCTTTGTAAATAATAAACGCACGAAAATTTATTCTCTGTCGTCAATGGAGCGCACGTATAAACCTGTCCCATATGTGGCGTTACTGGCGTCACAGAATCCATTAATTTCGATTTGTTTAGGATTATCAATTAGCAGATATTGATCGATCGTAAGATGATGTCATGTGTCATGTGTTCTAATTCAATATAATCTGTCATTACAGAATTATTAATAATCATTAATAATCTGTCAAACAGAAAACAGTCTTAAACTATAAAAAGGACGCAAAGCTATTGTTCTTGAATCACCAAAATCTCGATCGGTGGCATGAAAAGGTAATCGAACTACATATTTTCCTTTACTGTCTCTGTATGTTTTTGTCTGTATAATGTACTTCACATTCTGTAATTCATCCGCAACTGAAATTCTTGCAGTCACATCTTTTAATTTCCAAAATTTAGCTATTTGCTCTTTTAATTTAGTAAGCTTACAACCTTCGACGGTGCTTCTATGATCGACGGTTACGTCGCCTACGACAACCGAACTTAGTTATGTCTTTTGCATAAAGAGATCAGAATTATCTCGAGATAAATTTATTTGACCGATCGACAAGAGCGAAAGCGTTGCACCAGATCATATTAAGATACCAATCTCTCCCGGTAAATAAAAAGAAGGATCTGCTAATTTAAGGTTGGTAGGTAAATCTATTAATAAATGTATAAAATCTTCAGTCGGCACTGATTCTGCTACTTGTGGTATAATAAGAAATGATAACCTTTTGTTAAAGTCATTATGAGTTGAATAAAATGAAATATCCATTAAACTTTTAGTTGCCATCATTAAGCCGTTAAGTGCTTCAATGGGAAGAGAACTTGGACGTATCGATAAGCTTAATGCACGAGCGAATTTTCCGGTAATAAAATGCGCTGTATCGCATGTGTCTACCAAAGCACGACATTTAATAAATCGCCCTTGCTTATCTTTCACTCGCATCGTAGCACTCATGATGAGATGCTCTGGGCTGAACTGAATAATCTATCCTTCATTGCGATGAAGAAGGTTCAATGTTTAATTGTTTTTTATTATTTTTATTATTTTTATTTTGCGAAGCTCTACCGACACCCTCCAACATTGAATTATGAAACTTGTTGCAAAACTTGCAACACGATGTATAATTACAAATACCACTATGCTTCTGTAAGCAATTTCGGCAAAGACTGAACCTTGTAATTGCTTTCGAGCCTCGCTGAGGACGCCCCATTGAGGTTACAACTCCAGATATGATCAAAAAAATCCATCAAATAGTGCTGAAAGACCGCAGATTAAAAGTGCGTGAGACAGCTAAGACCTGTAAGATGTCATATGAACGTGTACAAAATATTTTGTACCAACATTTGTATATGGAAAAGCTCCGTGCAAGATGGGTGCTGCGTTTGCTAACAGTCGACCAAAAATTGATACGAAAGAATATTTCTACCGCCAATTTGGCGTCGATTCGTAACCGTTAACGAAGCTTGGGTCCACCACTGCACTAGTGAAACCAAACAACAGTCTAAACAGTGGATTCGACCAGAGGAACTAACTCCAAAGAAGGCAAATACAATTTTTTCGGCTAACAAGGTTATGGCTACTGTTTTTTGGGATGCAAGAGGTATTATATACATTGAATACCTTAAAAAGGGTAAAACTATCACTGGTCAATACTACTCAGATTTATTGTAATGTTTGATCCACGAAGTGAAAATTAAACGACCTCATCTGGCGAAGAAAAAAATCTTGTTTCATCACGATAACGCACCAGCGCATACGTCAATCGTTGCGATGGCTAAAATCAACGATGTGAAGTTTGAATTGATGTCGCACCCTCCCTACTGTCCAGACTTAGCCGCGAGTGACTATTATCTGTTTCCTAACCTCAAAAAATGGCTTGGCCGTAAGAGATTTGCGGTCAATGAAGAAGTAATCGAAGCTGTAAATGAGTATTTTGAGGAGCTTAAGAGTGCTCCATACCTCTAACGGAAGTTAAAATCGATTGAAGCGCCTCATTTTTAATATACTGCGGAATTTTACGGAACTCGAAGTGTACAAAAAATCCTGTTCTGTTTTATCGATTGTTCCAGTATTAATCAGGACCGTAGTAGACCAAGTTAAATATGTAAATTATAAAGGATCTATACAAAATTTATATTTTATAATATTCTTATGAAATATGTAGCGAAGTAGATGATCATTTGTCACAAGAAGTTTATAATATATATATATATAAATTTACACACGCACGCACAGACAGAGAGAGAGAGAGAGAGAGAGAGAGAGAGAAAGAGAGAGAGAGAAAGTGGGAGATATGGATATGTATTGATATTATTATGTATTAATTTTAATTTATATTGGACTGTAAGACTGATGGAAATATTTATTAATTTATACATATATATATATATATATATATATATATATATATATATATATATATATAGTATATTTAAGTATAGAAGAAAGCGGAGCGGGATACTAGGAGACGAGCAGCAATAAAGAAGCATCAGCTTGACATCCAGCGTTTGATTGAAATACGTATACATGCATGCGTATCTACACACACAAACATATATAATCTCCATACTCCTAATTTCTAACCAAATTATTTACTCAAAAATGTCAAGGGCCGTGGTGGTCGCAAACGATTCATATATATATATATATATATATATATATATATATATATATATATATATATATATATATATATATTAGTAACTTCATATTGAGTTTATATCAAAACTTGTTTACCAATGATTTAAACAATTTTATACGAAACTTTGGTTTATAGAATGTTACAAAAAAAATGATAAAAAATAATGATAATAATTATTTCATTAATGAATAGAATGGGATCTCTTAATTACGAATATTAAAATAAGTATAAAGATAACAGCGAATAATATTTCCAAATTAATTTTTTTTGCGAAAATTTAGATATACAATATTGTCTGTTTAAGGTAAACAATTGTAAAATTAATTATTATACTTAATTTTTAAGATGACAAAATCCAATACACAATAGACTTTATTATTTTATAATTCCTTCAAGCTATGAGTTTATGTATTGTATTAAATTATTTTTTATTTAACAAATAACATAATAACTTATTATTCTATAAATATTAATTTTATTCAAAATTATTAGATGTCTACGAGGTGATGTATAACGCTAATTTTCGATTCTGTTCTGAAAGTTTTGAAAGTATTATTTCAGCTTTTGTTGGTCTTTGATTTGTTTCTAATTTTTCAATATTCCTGTGAAATTCTACTTTTAATCTATTCTTGCGCAATAAATTAGTCATTATAACTTCTTTTTTTTCTGCACTTAAATTGGGAATTATTTTTTAGTACCAGGAATGTAGTCTAAGGCATTTTTCTTCATCATTTTATAGAAAACCAAGTTGACATTCTTTACACGTATAATTATTAGATATAAAGAAATTTAATATTTTCATTTTATTGGCTTTATGTATAAAATATTAGTTTTGTTATTCCAATGCTATAATATGTAAGTAGTAAATAAAAATATTAAATTTTGATAGTTTTGCGTAGTATCTAAATAGATTTGAATTTGTCAGGATTGCCGTGCACTTTTTTATTCACAATTACATTTTTATTGTATTATTTTTTTTTACAATTTTATTTTATAAATCTGTATTTATAATCTAAAATTTTTATAATCTAAAATTCGAATGGTAATCTATAATTTGTGTCGAACAGAACCGTACTTGATTCTATCGGGTAAAGAATATAAAAATACTAATTATACGGAACATAATGGCACTTTAGACTATTCTTAATATAAAATTATGCAATTTAAAAAAATAATTAAATCATTATTTGATATTTATCTAAAACAGATTATTTTGTTTATTGTATTAAATTATTTTTAAATTACTTATTCTAAATAAGCGTATTTTGGAAAATAATAAATTAATAAAAATTATATAATATTTGAAAACAAATTTCAATTGTTTTTATCGATTTATATTACAAAATTTAAAAAACAAATTCGAATAAAGATTGTGTCATTTGTCTGATGCAGTGTTCCAAATATATATATATATATATATATATATATATATATATATATATGTATATATATATATATATATATCCTTAGATATACATATCTCAGGGTTGAGATATTTTTTAATTAACTTGTAATAATTTATAATTACTTTTAATTTTTATCGATATATATAATTAATAAGGTATTATTTTCAATTTTCAATTAAATGAAAATTGAATTAATCATTATTTTTAATTAATACAATAGTTTGTGTTGATGAATTATTTTATCATACTAAAACTGTAATGATCATAGAATCATGTATTTGAATATGTGGTCAATAACTGTATTACGGGCATCACGGTCCACGGTCGCGCAAATCGTATCATTGCGCTGGCAGCTGGTGTATTCTATCAATTCGTTCAACACTGTTTCCAAAATCATGTAAAAAGTAGTGGCAACATCGCATTGTATACGATTTGATGACAGCATGCGAGTGTTTACGATTTTCTAAACGAATGAAACACAAATCCGAACAGAGTCGACCCAACCTCTCGAAAAATGTCGTACAGCTGATCCGATAATCAAATATATATATATATATATATATATATATATATATATATATATATATATATATATATATAATGCAGGTATCAACATAATGATTACCTGATGAATGGAGATAGGTCTTGATACAATTCTTGGTCATCATTCTGATGGATTATTCTTTTCTCTTCTATAATGTTAATTATCTCCAGATTTAACTTTTTATGAATTAAAAATAATAGAAAATTAAAATTTTATTTCAATAATAATTGTAATTTAATGATTACTTAAATAAACATGTAAACAATAATTCAATAGAAATTATTAATTATTAATGGCAAATTAATATATATATATAATTTAGATCAGTATATATTTCATAAAAAAATTACAGACAAACGGTTATATACAGACGAGACATGACGGGCACCCAAAATACAAATAAGTTCAGTTATATTATATTTCAATGTGCAAGTGATAGACAAAAACCTATAATTTAAGATGCTATTTTTGAAGAAAAAAATTATTAAATAAATTCATTAAAAACGTAAAGCCTCCCAAAAGACAATTAGCTTCATCTCCCCTTCCTCAGAGTAAGGCGCGAGGGTATGAAATATTTATATTTATATAATAAGTTTCTTAGATGTAAAGAAAATAAAAATAAGGTAATAGTACAAACATATTCATTTATTACGTATTAATAAATACACAAATCGCATAATACGTATGGCCTTCTTTATTTTTAATTTTAAAGGACCATTTAAAGTATATATAAATAATCATGAAAAAAATAATGATAAATTAAAGTTTTGAAGGGGGCGGTTTCATTGTTCGTAAGTAATAATATTAATATTATAGATATAATCTGATGTTAATGCAATCAAGATAGCTATTATGTTAGGTCTCTAATATACAAAATAATGAAAAATTAGAGTGGGAATAATATATAATTTTTACTTTAAATGAAAAGTATGAAATCACCAGTTTCTGAGAAAGTAAACAGAACAGTATGATTGTATATTTAATAGGATTGGATTTTACATAGGGAGCAAGTACAGCTTCTAAATATAATGGCATATTATACTCTACATTATAATTATTTAAATACAATATATATATATATATATATATATATATATATATATATATATATATATATATATATGTTTTTACAAAAAATATTTCTATATTATACATCGTGATATTTTTGGCTGCAATATATGTATAATTTTTGTATTTTGCATATTGACTTTATTTAATCTGACATATTTATTCCAAAAAATTACAATGTATGAAATACTAAAGGAAACTTTAACCATACAAGAATATATTTTAAAATAAAATTTTTATAATTACCTATTGAATAGATAGTAATGAAACTATTGAAAAAATACTTATTGAAAAAGATAGTAATTTCTAATATATAAGTGCTATTGTCAAAATGTATCAATTTATCAAATTTTTAGAAAAATACCTGTTGTGTTAAATATTCTTTTTATAATTTTGTATACGTATATAACGTAATACATGTATATATCCGTTAATATTAGCCACAATGATACAAATAGTCTTATTATTCATTAAAAGAATTGTGTCCATTTTTTATATCGGATCTGAAAAATATATTTTTTATATTTTGTATAATAGTCTTTTTTATAATAGTGTTACTTCATTAAAAATTATTTTAATATTTAAATTTGTAACAGTTTTCTTACAAAAAGTTTCTATAAAAGCTGTTATTACATAATTGTATAAATTATACAAAGTGCCAATAACAGTATAATGATGTGTAATATAAGATTAAATTAAAAAATTGCTTTATATAAATAACTATATATTTAAATATTTATAATATAATATATTAATTTAGGAGCTGTACTTACTCCTTATACAAAATTCAGTACTATAAATACACAATCATACACTTCTACATTCCAAAATAATGATGGTTTTATGATATTTTACATTTGAATTAAAAATTATATATTCTTTTCATGTTACTTTTTCTTATTCGTTTTATCTAATAGGGGTGGATATCGAAGTAATAACTCAAATGCATCAATTACACGCTGTGAACACTCAAAACTCATTTCCTCCTAAAATTATGAGTTTTTATTGTAGCTAAAAGACTATCCTGTAAAAAAAATAAACATTTTTGAAATTTTGGGAATTTCTTATGAGCTTTAGTTGTCATAAGAAACGATTTATTTAATAAAAAATTGTTAGGATGTATATAAATATTAAATCTGCGTAGGCAATAATAACATTTTTGCCTAGATAAATATTATATATACTTTAGGTTAGGAAAAGAACAATTACTTTCCTATTATATTTTCATATATATTTATTGGCTCAAGCTTGTATATCTCGCACCTCTCTGTAATCTGAAATTTCCGAATCACATTACTATGTTTGCAATGTATTTGCATGCATGGATGTATACATGTGTGTATTTATGTGCATATATATATATATATATATATATATATATATATATATATATATATTTCTGCACCAGGCTTCATAATTCTTTATTTGATTTGTACGGCATTGAATATTTTCTTCAGCGCCACCTATTCAAAAAATCAGAAATTAAAGTTCTCACTTTTTTATCTACAGAATTGACAACTTGCATTATAACCGTAATAAAATCTTATATTTCGTTTTACTCCCTCAATTCTATGAATAGAAAGATGAAACAAAGTTCATTTGATTCATTATTCAATTCTACATCCGGGGCTATCCAAGTTTTATCTGTACTATACGTATAAAATTTATAATATTTGTTGTTATTTGATGTTACTGCAAAGCGGCGAGGTCTATAGTGCAGACGACAGTTAGATAAACATTTTCTTATTTTTTTAAACGAACTTTGAAACATATAATTAAAGCAATAAGGGACACCCCCCAGTTGTAGAATTTTTCAAAGATTCGTATAAAATTTGTTTCAACATTGTAAAACGTAAAATGAGGACGCAAAACGAAAACTACGATTTACACATTTTCATTTCCGTTTGAATAGTTCATCGTGGCGCTGGGATCGCGGTATGGAGCACTCTTAACGAATCAGTCTATAGAGATGGCATTACTAGACTAGAACACCACTATGGAAATGTATCAACCTTATAGGAGATTATGTTGAGAAATAAAAAAACAATTCTGAAACACGTTGTTTTTCTTGGTTAGTCCGGAAACTTATCTATCTACCCTCGTATAACTAAATAATTCAATCAAAACATCTCTCATTTGCTTTTGTATCTTAAAGACTAATATATAAAATAAAACAATAAATTAAATTAATTTATGAACTTAACTCTGTTCTTTCCCTTTTTGATAATAATAAATTTATTTGTTAATACAGAATTACAGAATTGATAGATTTTTAGTAAATTAATTATTAGATCTATTTAATAAATAGGTAGAGAAAGTCAATTTTAAAATTATGAATTTACCATAAAGAAATAAGCTTCTATATATTTAAACAATTGATTTTTGTTTTAAACAAATACACTATAAATTATATAGAGTGTCTTTGAATGTGAATGTCTTTGAATTCACGAATTGAAAGTATTCTAAATTATACAATCAATATTAATTTTAAATAAACCGGCTTGTTTTATTCAGAAACTGAATGTATTTCACGTAACTTATCTGTTAAGTATAAATCCATAAATGAATTTGTAAACTATTATATACACAAGCATATACATGTATATATTTTTTGTTTTGAAATTTTGAATAAACTATCATTTAATAATAAAGCACGAAACTAACATAACAATAATATTAACGAAGATTTAACTAAATTTAAACAAGCACGATATATGTTCTTCGTGAAATATACTAATTTTAATATACTATAGATATAAATTAAAGATACTTTACGTAACTTGCAAACACGTTAAGTTCTTTGTAGTGATGTGGTTGGACGAATCGTATTGGCGCTTGAAGTAAACCCTGGAGACAACCTTTGTTGAAGATGACGATGATTGTCCATAAATTAATTTTTTTTAAGTTTTTTTTGCCATTGATTACTTGCGTGAATAACCTCACAGGAGGCACCAAATTTTGTTAGGTAAAAATTTGATCAACATGATCTAATTTTCCTATTTTGTTAAAGGAAATGGGTCGATCACAAATAAAAAAAAAACAACCGTTGAGCCAATGAATATATAGTTTATTGGCTATGTGTTTAAGTAGGGCAAATTATTTTTAAAAAATGGTTACTTTTCATCTTGATATTTTATGATTATTTATAATTCTTTCAAACTATTTACGTATCGTACGATGTTCCTTTTATTGTATAAATAATATAATATTATAAAAAAGTATAAATATTAATTTTTTCGATTGTAGTAATTGAAACTTACATCCGAATGAAAATCATCATTTACCAGCCAAAATCAAAGTTCCAGCTTCCAACCTAGTTTCTACCTATTTTTTAATTTTATTGATAATGTTCAGATTTTTCATTCTAAGATTTGACTAATTTTAAGCTATGATAAATTGATTCTATTTTCAATACCTAGAAACTACGTTCCAACCTATTGAAAATTGTTAGATTTCTATCAGGGTGGTCACTCATACGTATGTATATATTCTTGACTTAGTAAAAATTGATTTCAATACTTTGTTTTGTTTAAATTAGAAATAAATGAATATAATCCTGAAATGTCATTTCATTACTATCTTAGGCTATAGCCTTTTTTTAAGAATAAAGAAGAATATGTAATTAGGAAAAAATATCATTTATATAAATACAATAAAGTGTAGAGAAGAGCTCTTAAATGATTAGAAAGTCCAATACACATACCTGCATAATTCTAAACTTTTATTTAAAATAATTTAAAATTGTATTTTCTGAATTCAGTAATATATTATGACAAAAATACATACAATACCGTCTTAAAACAATGGATTATTAAAACAACTGGCTAAGTGCATTTTATATGCATCCCTATATATAACAGCGTGTATAGTTTACACAAATATATCTAAAACTCTAAAAATAATAAAAAATAAATAGTTTTAACGGAAATGCAGCTTAATAAAAAATGATATTATTTACCAATAGTCAAGTTTATTTTCACATCATTTGGTCCACATGTGGAAAAAAAGTAGATATGAACTCGCCTGGCCCGTTCCCACAAAGTTTATAAGTGAACAAATCCACCATTGAACTTAAATATACGTATACTCTAAGTCTGAAATAATATACTTTTAAATAATTTAAATATATAGACACTATTTAAATATATAGAAAGTACATAATCATAATGAAAATTGTTTACTACTTTTCATCAATTGTGTACTTTAAATTAGAATTCTTTTGGAATAGATTAATCAAATCTTCAGAGAAAATATGCAAAGAAAATAAAGCTATCTTGAGAAGTACTTAAATTGTGACATAACTTCTTGGATGAACCGAACCATTGGCAAATGCCCATAATAACAAAATTATGTGTTCAAAGCCTCGTCGACAGGAATAAATATAATAGACATTTATACACAGGATTAAAGCATATTGTTCGTGCTATAGTTCGTACTCTTAATTTAAGTTATACTTTCCATATATATATGCGTCACGATGTTTAGCTTACAGTTTATATACAAAAGTTTAAGATGAAGGTCCAGCCGCTTTTCCGAGGGCCACCATCTGTTGCCCGTACATTCGGGTTTTAGTTGCGCAAACAGCCGGTTCATTGTTTTGAGAGCTAGAGACTGCATTTTGTAATATTCGAAAAATATATTTTAAAGCAATTTACTTCTGTGTACTATTTTCGTTCATCTTATGTGGTGTTTTGTCTTTTTGATTTGCTGGACGAGCAGTGCACATGGGCATTTTGCCTCGTAGAAGAGGTTTAACCTGCTTTTGAGGTGCAAAAAGGCGAATACAAACTCCCTTTGGGCATCAGGGGCGGTTTGTTGCCTGAGACATCAGGACTGACCTGGTGTACCTGATGCACCTCCCACAATTAGTAAGGCACCACATCGAGTGGTAAGATAATAACAACAAGTGCAATTAAAGTGCGACTGATCATTCGATATAACTATATTATTTTCTAACGTTTAATTATTGTATTTGTTTATCTTTTAAATATTGTAAGCCTTTTTTCCTCTGTTATATAGAAGAGGTTTTTTTATGCCAATAAATTTTAGTGTTTATTATTATATTTGTGTTTATAATACTATTGTTATTTTATTTGCTTATTCGATTTTCTCCTTTCCTTTATTCTTCTTATTATTTAGACACACACACACACATATATATATATATATATATATATATATATATATATATATATAGATTTTTACAATCCTGATGATTATTGGAAGTTAAGATACATATTCTACAAAACGGTAAATAAATATTTATGAGGATAAATGTGAACTGACTTATAAAATTACAATTAAAGCAGATGCATTCAAGCGAACTTATATTCACAATTTGCATTATGCAAAACGTACTTTTTATTGTATTAGCATATGTATTTTTCAAATTGCCATAATCGTGAAAATTATTCTAAATTAATATATACATATTGTAAAAAAAAATTACGAGGATAAATAACAAGAGCTTGAGAAAGTTGCTATTACAGTACAGGCTTACAAAGAACATGTAATACCATGGATATCTCACGTGGCGCACTATTATAGGATCACATGATATATCTTCCAGAATCTTATTTCACTCAAATAATGTTCTATAAAATGTATTCATATAAATGTAAAGCTATTATATGGTGAACTCCGATGTGAGCATAAAAGATTTTTATAATTTTGAAAGCACTTCAATTACTGCGTATTTAAAAGTATTCTATTATACAAATATATATTTATAATAAATTAAAGAGTCATGCATATTATTTTTCTAATTTAAATATCTTTATCATAATTAGGTTAGAAAAATAAATATTATAGAGAAAATTTTCCAATTTAGAATTTTACGATGCAGACCATAAAAGCATAAAAATATAAAGAAGTATATAATAGTATAAAAATGATGGTACGTAAAATAATTTTCAGTTTCTTGAAGATTTATTTAAACAAAACTACTCAATCTTACTAAAACGGTTTTTTTATATTCTATATGTTGTTGCATTATAACTTTCATTTTATGAGCTACACGCAAAATTATAAAGCGCTTATACCACGCTTTGCACTGCATTATTTAATCGGGAAGGTAGACCTATGACTTATCGATTATGGCTTGGGACTGATTAGAAGCTCGATACACTCATCATTTATTACGTTTTTCTCGTTAATTATTAGAGAAAAATGGATAGAATATAAATAAATTATTTCTAATTAATAAATATTTTTTTATTGGTCTTACAATCCAATCAATTCAATCCAAAAATAAAATAAAAATAAAAATAAAAATAAAAATAAAAATAAATAAAACTAAAATAAAAATTAAAAATAAAAATTAAATTAAAAATTAAATTAAAATTATAATGACAGTCAGACTGTCCTTGTTTACATTCACCCCCGTAGACTAATCTGAAAATAAAATATTAGCTGAAAAAATTCTTTGTTAGTAAAGTGCAGTCTGACTGTCCCCAACACCAATTTATTTCTATAAGATCTAAAATTTTTGTTTGAAAATTTGTTTCGAAACCAAAAATGGTCGCATACTATGTTTTACAGTTTTTGACCATTTTATAATTAAATTTTTAATTTCATCATTTTCCTCCATTATATTTATAATCAGAGTCTGAAAATACATATTTATGATTTTGTTCAGAAGTTTTGTCCAACTTTTTTTCGAAAGTAAGGCGTTCTTTTCTTCTGCTCAGATGAGCAATGACGGAGGAGCAGTGGACATACTTTTTTCGTTAATATATAATTTAAACGTTATTCTGACCATGGTGCCTGGAGGAGATAGCTGATCTCAGGCATAGATGTTTGTGTCTTAGGCAGCTATCAGAGACAGCTAGGAAAAGCGGAAAAGATATGACTTTGTGGAGTGCTGAATATAAGTTATCCAAAAAAGCTCTTCGATGAGCTATTAACGACAACAAACGCCGATCCTGGAAGATGCTGTGTGAGAACCTGGACAGGAACTCATGGGATTTGGGATACACGATAGTTGCTGAAAAACTTGGTGCACACATAGACACATGGGCACTTGTGACTCAGACGCACTGCAGCATATTGTATATTTCCAACCCACCTTCACAGATCTGATCCAGTGATACTGGAAGGAGAAAGGGTTATCTCTCTGTTCTGCAAGGATGAACTCCTCAGAGCCATAAAATGCATGCGGTACAAGAGGGCTCCAGGACTCGACGAAATTCCAAGGCAGGTGCTTAAAATAGCAGTGGACATACATCCAGAACTTCTTATTTCGATATACAATGCCTGCTTAATGGCTTAATTATTTTATCCTAGTTGGAAGGTGGCAAAACTTGTGGCTTTCTACAACGGTAAGAGTCCACCTGAGATATTCATGTCGTATCGACCTTTGTATATGTTAGATGCTCCGGATAAACTGATGGGAAGACTATTAAAGCAAGGCATTCTCGATACCGTCATTGTTGCCGGTAATTTGGTGGACAGACAGTCAGGATTTCAAAGGTGCCGATCGACGGTAGATGCAGTCCTTGAGGTTCTACATGCGGCGAGTGATACGGAGAGGGGTAATAATTACTCCTGATCTGTATGCCTTCTGTCGACTCTTAAAGTTCGTAATGTCTTCAACTCTGTTCGATGGGTTAATGTTTGACAAACCATGGAAAGAGATTTTCGAACGCCGCCCTATATATTTAGGATAATGGGTGACTACTTCAGGTACCATTTCCTGGTTTATGAGACATCTGATGGCCAGGGGAGAAAGAGAGCTGGGGTGGCTCAGGGTTCTGTACAGTAAGCGGCGTCTGCTGATAAAAGCAGCCGAATCCATCATGCCATGTGGAGCGAATATATGGGCCAATGCACTGAAAGCCCACAAGTAATGGAAAAGAAGAGAAGCACTATGCATCGTGAGGTCCTATCGCATGATGACTCAGTCGGCGGTGCTAGTTATTGCATGTGTTATTTCCATTCATCTTCAAGCAGAGGAAAAGAAGGTTATCCACCTAGAGAAAAACATTCTCAGTAGAACGGAGGCGGCAAAATGGGCCAAAACTGCTACGATAACCAAATGGGAGAAGTGCTAGGCGAGGGATGCGTGCGGTCGATAGACAGCTTGTCTGATCAGTCAGTTAGAGACGTGGATCCAAGTGCAGAATGGGGAGGATAATTGCCACCTTATACAGTTTTTATCGAGGCATGGCCGATTCTGATTCTATTTCCACAAGATTGGGAAGTACCGGACCCGGCCTATGCCCACTGTGGCGCTTCCTGGACGACGCGTTACACGCGTTTTTCCAATGCCATGCATTTCGTCTTGACATATGTCCTTTTGGGCCGGAGAGTATTATCCAGCAGATACTAGATAGTCCAGAGAAGTAGTCTAGGGTATCTTGCTTTTGTAAGAATCTTCTGTTCCACAAAAGAATGTCTCTGTACACAGTTCCCGAGCTGCATTTATGCCATCGAATGGAAAGTGGTTTTAGTAGGTTCGAATCCTCCTCCTGCATATCCTGCATATTCGGAGTCACAGATGCGAGAACTCTAGGTCGTCAACGAATTGTGTTATCTGATGAACTTTCCACTATTCAATGCTAAAGAACATTATTATGGCCACATTTGAGCTAGTGATTAGCTAAAAATTCAACTAATCTGAGCCAGTGAAGTCACTAAAAATTTTTTATCTCTTTGTCAGCTTGCCTGTACTGCAGATATTTTACTTCCGCATGCACACGATATTACCGCTTTGATGAATAAATATCTTCTCAAAATTACCGTTAACACATAACTATATTGACATCATTTTAATTCCTAACAAATAATCAATACGCATTCTATTTATCAATAGAATTTTGCATTTTGGAGAGACTCTAATGACCTTTGAAGAGTCGGGTTTTGAGGTTTCGAAACCTCCTTTGAAAGTGTCCAAATTCGTATCTTGGATCACCCATCAACTATGTACAATGGCCCTATCATGGATCGATCCGATATATGGGCTTTCCGGCCCTGGAGGCTCATGAAAAATTATTAGCTAGGTAAAATAGGAATAAAATCATATTTTAAAATCACATCCAAATCTGGAGTCTGATCGGTCATAACTGCTCATAATCACGATTATGCGAGGTTAAATAAGGTCACTTCAAGGTCCAATGCAGAAAGTATTATACATATCCAAAAATTATATCTAAGAGTATTCCGAGATGCAACATCTGAATCTGACACTTGTTTGATTATGAATAGACGTAATTATACTCATTCTTCTGGGTATATGGCCATCTCAGGGTTTATGTGTTGTTTTGATTTGTGCTTTTTTTAGAAATATGGAGTTTTGAGGCCTTCTATTCTCTTTCTGCTTTATCCAACCTTTATCCAACGACGTGGATGTAGAAAGTAATGTAGCTTCTTTTTCCATTTTCTTTTTATTTTTTATATTTTCTTTTGTTTTTATACATTTTTTCATTTTTTATACATTTTTCCATTTTGTCAGAAGTCTATTTTTTATTTTTCTCACATTGCTTTTCTAATATCTACATGAATATATTGATAACGTCTGGCTTTATGACTTTCTTTAATTTTTTATAATTTTTTAAAAGGTAAGACTTCTTTAGTGTGATAAGTTTTAAAACACGGATCTATACATAGAACAACTTGACAAGTTTTAGACTCATAAGTGCTTCGATGTCTAGCTTTATTTCTGAGACGTAAACAGCAATTGCCTTCTTTCTTTTTCCCTTGATCAATTGTCTTAGGAAAGTGTTTCCCAGTAAATCGAGTTATTCGACTGATATGAATGACGGCAGTCATCAGAATTTATCCCCAGTAAGCCTCTCACCACTTCTATCCGAAAATCAGGATAAGAAATCTTTTTGTTAGTGGTACTTTTAATTTTATGTAATGCATGAGAACTTACCAGAACCAAATTAAGTAAGTGAAAAAAAAAATTTTCGATACCATTCAGTAGATTTTTTAATCGTTTCTGCCAATGAAAATTGTCTGTCTATACTGTCAGTCCCTCCCATATTTTTATTGTAGTGCACTATATATATTGATTTTATAATATCTTTATTAATACTCCAATGTTACTTCCCTGTACTTACGTAACCAATTTCATTATCCACTTTATTGCTAACCAGGAATGGGTATGAACTACTTCAATTTCACCTCGGTTCAATTTATTGACAAGCTTGGGTATTCCTTTTCTGCTTTTCTTCACGGTTCCATACATACGAGTACCTTTGTCATGCAAAGAATTAGCAAGTTGAGGAGACGAGTACAATTTATCTATGAAGATAACAAGACCTTTGTTGAAATATGGTATTAGAAAATCAATTACTATGTCTCCAGAGATTCCCAAATAAAATTTTTCATAATCCATATCAGCTCCTGTATAGATAATGAATCGTAATAGGAATCCAGTCTCACAATCAACCAATTCAAAAAATTTTATACCAAACCTATGTCTTTTGAAGGCTTGAACTTTAATCTTCCTTTCCACCGCATCAAACTTTCATCAATGCAAAGCTTTTTCCCAGGATCCAAAGTAGAGGAAAACTTCTAATTTAGAAAATCTATTACAGGTTTAATTTTCCACAGACGACGGTTCTTGTAGGAGAATGCATTGTCTCTATTATTTTCAAAATGCAGAAAACGTAAAATTTGGAGATATCTATGACGGGTCATGTATTTTCTGAATATTGGAGTAGATAATAGAGGATCCATACTCCAATGATTTTTGACATTGCACTTATGAACATGGCCCATGTTGATAGGTAGAGCACCAAAGATTGGTAACTCTTCTACTGTTATATCTTTCCATGGAGCCATATGAAAATGGAATGGATCGGAGTTTTGCTTCTGAATGAGATTTCTTTGTTCCAAAATTACTTTGAAAATATTTGAATTCATAAATAATTCAAAGTAAGCTAATGAAGTATGCTTTGGTATAGGAATATTTTCATAAAAATTAGTATGACCTACAAAGTTTTTTATGGAAGAGAAATTGACAAATCGAAAAATACACCGTCATCTATCCCAGAATCATCAAAGATTTATGAAGAAGCATTTGGTTGTCATTAACCAGTCCTATCGTCAGCATACTCCTCTTCTGGTTCTGATTCACCACTACTCCAAGTACTCATTATTTTTGCTCAAGGAAGGGCATTTCTGTTGTAGACTGATGATTTTGTTGTAGACTCCGTGATTTGTTACGCTGAATACCACAATTTTGAATGTCTGGAAAGACCAACTCAAAATCAAAAAGTATTCCGTGGGAAAGATAATAAAAATAAGTATTAAAGTGAAAAACAAGAGAAAATACTCAACTCAAACGATGGAATGAAAAGTACGTAAGTATTATAATGGTAGAGTCACGGTAGAGTAATGGTTAGCAAAAGCTTATCGCAAGCGAATCGTCGAGACTTGTCTTTTCCCCGGACTTATACCGTTGGAACGGTTGTTGTTGTGTTAGGACGCTCTGCAACGGCATTAAGCCACGTAGTGATCGAGAGTGGAATAAGCCTCTCTTCCGCGTCGGTGGTTGCCTGTATGTAGGCGTTTTATACGGGATTTATGTCACATATATTATTTTTTCTAGAGTAAATTTCTATTTATAATTATACGATCTAAATTATGATGATAAATACGTGTATAGCAAAAATATTTTTGTAATTTTACTGGCAAATTACTTTCACGAGAATAGATTCAGAAATTTATCTGAATAATAATATTGACAGAAATGCGAACGGTTGAATGGAAACAAATTGGTGTCAAGCGCTTTCAAAATCTAAAAACCAATTTTAAATGTTTCCCTGGGTATATTCTCAACTTGACTTTGGAGAAATCTTCAGCTTTCTTTTTATTGGAGGACAAAATAACATAAAACCCGAACACAGTAACTCCAGAAACATAAATATATATCTTCTGCAATGATTCAAACCATATTGCTAGGTTTGACCTGCACATCACCTTCATTGACCTTGACTCTGAAGTGATAAGGTCAAAACAACTTCAGATACAGACTTAGTGCATCAATTTAATTAAGGCTAAACCCACGGAATACAGCTGTGTAGTTCCAGATATGTTAAATTAATTCAGAGCGCTCCTTTTTTTGAAGAATATATCTTTTTTTATATCCTATTAAAAAACAGACAGACAGAGACAGCGAGTGATGCGGTGATAATTCGAACTAAACGCAACGATCGAAACTCAGTAACTTGAAATAGAATAGAAATGAATGAGATTTTATACTAGAAAAAGAATAAAAATAACTGAGAACCACATTTTTAATTTAATATATCTCTGTTCTTGCTAATATATTAGGTTCTTAAATATCTCCCTTCCGCCTTTTTGTCTTATGAATTTCGCCGCTATGTACAAAGCGCTACAGAGCTCGTATCTGGCAATACTATACATCATTTGAAAGGTCTTGCCATAACGTATAAAACGACGCCATGCATGATTAGTTTGGATATTGCGTTCAAAAGATATTTTAACGTTTTCCTTCGCCAAAGGGAAACTCGCTAGAGAAACGTTCCGTAAGATTCATGTTGTTTTTGGGGATGGCACGCTATCACTTCAAACCGCAGAGGAATGGTTTCGACGATTCAGTGCCGGTAAAAACGATACCATGGATAAGCCAGCCGGCGAAAGACCTATGATGACGAATATCGATCAAATCCTGTAATTTATCGAGTTAGACCGGCATGTGACATCTCGTGACATCGCCCAGGAGATAAGAGTTAGTCACCAAACCATTTTAAACCGTCTGCAGCAGGCTGGATACAAAAAAAAGCTTGATGTCTGGGTGCCGCATGATTTGACGCAAAAAAATATTCTTCGCAAAAAAAGTCCCAAACAGTGGCCAAGCTGGGATTGACGGCCAGGAACGTTTTGCTGTGTGTTTGGTGCGATTGGAAGGGAATCATCCACTATGAGCTGCTCCCATATGGCTAGACGCTTAATTCTACCATCTACTGTGAACAATTGAATCAGTTGAAGCAGACTATCGACCAGAAGCATCCACAATTGGCCAACAGGAAGGGTGTCGTCTTCCACCAGGACAACACGAGACCACACACTTCGTTGATGACTCGTTAGAAGCTACCGGAGTTTGGATAGGAGATTTTATCCCATCCACCATATAGCCCGGACATAGCGCGAAGTGATTACCACCTGTTCATGCCCATGTCGGACGTCCTTGATGGTGTAAGGTTGGACTCAAAAGAGGCTTGTAAAAAGTGGCTGTCCGAGTTCTTCGCAAATAAGGAGAGGGGTTTCTACGAGTGGGGTATTATGAAGTTGCCGTCTAGAGGGAAACAGATTATCGAACAAAACGGCACATATTTGAAATAAATCCGACCACTGTAACACTTTTTATAAAGTGTTGAATGAAGAGCAAAAAGCGGAAGGGAGATATTTAACTCGGAAACGTACAACTCAAATTCACAAGAATTTTAAAATAATTAAAAAAAACAATAAAATTAAATTATTCATTCAATTATTTATTTTATAAATAAATAGAATAATATTTTTAATTAAATACCAATAATTGAAACAGGTATAAGATAACAAAACATAATATTTTTGAAGGTCTTTCATTAGTAATGTTGTCCTAATTTATCGTAATAAGCTGTGGAAATTATTTTTAAATAAATGTGTACTTTTCATTTTGATATTAGTTATATCTTGAACTGTTCCAATGTGCGTGCGTGTGCTGCCTGAACAGCCAAAGCGAACTGCAAATTGATGTAACAGTAGGCTAATTTTGCAACTATTTGTGTTTTAAATTTAATTTATTTATCAAATTATTTAAAAATCTATTTCATTGATATTGAAAAATTCCAAATCACATTGTTGATGAAAATGAAAAGAACGATTCAAGAAAGTATATTGAATAATATTTACAGTTTCTTTCGTAATAAAAAAGTCTTTTTTATTCTTTCAATTTGAACTTTGTAAATAATATTTAGAATCAGGATCATTATTTATTTGAAATTCAATTTCCTTTCTTAACGTTGGAAGTATTTTTGTGTGTTATTTGTCATAGTTAATCTAAGAAAAAGTCGAAAGTCATATTGATATATAAATACTTCTACAATACTTATGTATAATATACAATCACCCTGATATTATAATAATAATAATAATAAGAAATTATTATAATAATAATTTTGGTTATAATATTTCATATATCTCATGCTATTTTGAATTACGCGCTCGTTGCGTTGTAGAACCTCGTCTGTCAGCCCGCCTGTACGACATACATTGTACTTCCGGGAACACATGATATGATCGCTTTTTTATTGAAATATCTCCTAAAAATTACCATTCACATTTAACTTTCAAGATATCATTAAAATCTTTAGGAAATAATTAATACGTGTCTTATTCATGAATAGGATCTTTTAATTTTTTAAATAATTCTTAATAAAATAAATGTTATTTCCGGCGGGTCTCTCATAAGAGTTAATGCGAAACCAAGTTAAATTTCTAATATTCAATAGGCTCATTCTCGAAACAGACTTTATTATATTTTTATAATTCCTTCAAACTATTTGTGTATTGTATGATGTTCCTTTTATTCTATAAACAACATAATATTATAATATTGTATAAATATTAATTTTTTCGATTGTATTAATTGAAACTTACATCCGAATTAAAATGTTGATTTACTAGACATTTACAAGGTTCCAGCTTCAAACCTATTTTCTACCTATTTTTTAATTATATAGACAATGTTCATCTTTTTCCGTTCTAAGATATGCCTAGTTCTAAACCATGATAGTTGAATCTATTTTTAATACCTAGTAACTACTTTCCAATTTATTGAAAATTGTTAAATTTGTACCAGGGCCAGTTCCAAATAATATGAACAAGATGAATTTTATTTTTGATACAGTATTTATTGAAAACTAATGTAAGCCAAGCCTATTGTAATAAAAAAAAACGGTAAGGTTTTTAATTTTTTCTTATGTTTTATGGAATTTTTATTAAATATACGATATAATCTTTTAACATGAACTTTATTTTAAACGAGGAAAGAAAAAACGTCTGTTCAAACGAAAGGACGACGCAAGACTAACTACAGTACTCGAAATTGAAAACTCTGCAAGCCTTTGTGAGAAGCTTAAATCTTATATAAAACTTCAGGCATCTAAACAATAAACTCATAAATCATTTGCAGCGCAGGGCAGCAAAGACGCAGGTCGTAATAAGACCTAGTGGGCACATATGTTACATATCTTTTATGATACAGTCCAATATTTAGTTTCAACTATTTATTGCTTTATTATTTATATAAGGTTAAAATAATCTAATACGCCCCTTCAAAAATTAATTGAGTAAATACAATAATATATAACTTAATATTAGATATAAGATAGTTCCTTTCAGTCTATATTCTTTCCTCGTTTGTTCTGGTTCTCCGTTTTGAGTCCATTGTTTTGATTGTTCTTTTGTTTCAGGTGTGAAGTGGTGGACCTATGATTCATCCATGGTTATGAAAAGGCGCAAAAATTCGACTTTATTTTTGCAAAACATTGCCAAAAACTTAATTCAAACATCTTCATAAAGCAGTTTTTATTCCATTCTGAGCAAACACGAGACCCATCTTGCGCACACCTTTGTCATCTCCAAATTTTCAGTTAATATGTGATTTACTGCACTTTATCAAATGCCTACCACGTCTGCTACCTCGTGCACTTTCATTCGACGATCATCCAGTACCGCTATGTCGATTTTCTTTAACATTTCTGGAGTTGTCACCTCGCTTGGTCGACCACTGCGGTGCTCGTCTTGGCAGCTCGTATGGCCTTCTAATACTCAATATTTTACTATTGCAAATGAAGGAGCAGTCTCATTCAGGGTAGAGTCTAGTTCATGGCCAATTTTTTCCATGTTTACAAATTCATTGAAAACGTTCACTATTGTTGGCTGTCAAATAAATACTAAACATCATGGCGTCTTTAAACTAGAGATATATGCTTTATAGA
Source organism: Sycobia sp. Sy_11 (assembly GCA_018907035.1). Classification (NCBI taxonomy): domain Eukaryota; kingdom Metazoa; phylum Arthropoda; class Insecta; order Hymenoptera; family Epichrysomallidae; genus Sycobia; species Sycobia sp. Sy_11. Next base: position 567,676 of record JACCIC010000137.1, on the reverse strand, counting down.
TTCCGTTAAGTCTTTTTTTAAGTTAAATTTTTTTTTAAATTAAATTTTTAAGAGTGTTTAAATAATTTTGCAGGAATCTTTTTCTAAAGACTTTTCACATAGGTAAATTGTCAGAACTCCACGGTAAATCATGATAATTACGTTCTAACAATTACTTCTCACTCTTTTTTTTCTCAGACAGTTTACACCATTTTTTCGGTGCTTGAAATAAATAAAATATTGGTGAGCTGTCCTCGAGAGTAATGATTGCAACTTCTTTCAAGATAGATTTATTTGAAGAGTCGTTGAAGCGTTGTACGTCTACAATGCGTAAGAATGAGAAGAGCAAGAGATATACGTTTTAGATGGAAAGTGAAAGAATATTTTCCAACATATATAAGGCATGCTTCTATACCAAACTTTACTTCTATAGGAAGATCACTGTAAAAAATAAAATTTCGAGACTTCTCTAGTTATACAAGTAACACGAAACAGCAAATTTACAGAGTATAGATTTGAACCTCAAACGATTGAAGAGCTAATGAAACTATTTTACAAAATCATGCAGCTATTCAAATTAACACAGTGCACTCTGTAGACTACATTGTATGTAAAAATTCAGAACAAATATTAGAAATGAAGTATTTTAATACAAAAAATGCTTCAATATTCAATACTACGAATTTAAAAGAATGTTTGCAACGCATGTTAAAGAACCCATTCAATGTAATATAGATGAATTTCAAGAAAAATATTCTATTCTACCAATATAGATAAATTTATAATGTTTCCTGAAAGCTTACGCGGTAGCGACAGGATCATTTGAAAGGAAACGGAGTTTTTGATAAAATCGGAATCAAATCACGATATCTAATTTTGTTTAGATGAACAAAATAACAAAAATATATTCTATTAAAATAATAGGACCAATCATAAGTAATAAACATCCTTCTCGGCCGTCGGGCCGTCCGATCCGTAACAAAACAAGACAGATTTCTACTTTAAATTTATATTATACCTTATAATATTAAACTATATTCCGCACGCTACTTATTTAAACGTTATTTTACTAATCACAGTTCTACGCAATTCTTATACTAGTTTTGTGCACTATGTATAAATATAATTTTATTGGGGACTGAAGGAAATGTCGACACGCACGAAGCCTGCTAGTGTTTGACGGAGTACCATGCAACCAGGATCACGACTTCGTCCGGAGCTAGAAATGAAACGGCTGGGCATTAACGAATCGCCGCATACGCAGGATCGAGCCTCTTGAAGAATAGTAAGTCCGTTGGTCTTTAATGGAGCGCCACGCAACCAGGATCAAATATTAATGGGTGCAAGAAAGGTTTTTGGTGTGGCCGCTGGTCTCTAATGGAATATCTTGCAACCAGGATGCAGATAGTAGAGCCTACTGGTCTTTAACGTAGCACCACGCAACCAGTATCGCGACTCTACTATTCAGGATTATCTAACGGGCGGGATTGCTAGCGCTCTGGAATCGGGATAGCTTTAGGGAGCTTCTTTCGGACGGATCGCCAAGAGAACTGATATTTATGTATAAACACGCCATTGTGTACACGAAAAGTTTGTCGATCGGACATTTGCGCCACTCTTCGTCTAATTTTGTAATAGCAAAATATAACAATGAATAATATCATAATAATAATCGTATTATAATTATAATATTAGGTTGTCAAATTTCTCCTTTCCGCTTTTTTACTCATTATTCAATACTTTATAAAAAGTGTTACAGTGGTTGGATTTACTTCAAATATGAGCCGTTTTGTTTGATAATCTCTTTCCATCTGGACGGCAAATTCATAATACCCCTCTCGTAGACACCTCTCTCCTTATTTGCGAAGAACTTGGACAGCCATTTTTCACAAGCCTCTTTAGAGTCCAACTTTACACCATCAAGAGCGTTCGACATGGATAGTAATAGGTGGTAATCGCAGGTGGTAAAACCTTTCTGACCGTCAATCCCGGCTTGGCCACTGTTGGAGACGGTCCACCGGCCTTTGACCACGACCGTTTTCATTTGATATTGTCGTATGTAATACAGTTTTCGTCACCAGTCACCACCCGCTTCAAAAATGGGTCGAGTTCGTTCTTCTTCAGCAGCACATCGCAGGCTTTGATTCGGTCCAAAGGGTTTTTTGCGTCAAATCATGCGGCACCCACACATCAAGCTTTTTTGTATCCAGCCTTCTGCAGACGGTTTAAAATGGTTTGGTGACTAACTCTCATCTCCTGGGCGATGTCATGAGATGTCACATGCCGGTCTAACTCGATAAATTCCATGATTTGATCGGTATTTGTCGTCACAGGTCTTCCGTCGGCTGGCTTCTCCATGGTGTCTTTTTCACCGGCTCTGAATCGAAACCATTCCTCTGCGGCTCAAAGTGATAACGGCTATCCCCAAAGCACTACTAATCTCACGGAACGTTTCTCTAGCGGATTTGCCTTTGACGAAGGAAAACTTTAAAATAGCGAGAATTTCGGCGTTAGTGAACTCCACGTTTACACGTCTATAACTTTTGAACGTAATATCCAATCTAATCATGCATGGCGTCATTTTGTACGTTATGTTAAGACCTTTCAAATTATGTGAAGTATTGACAGATAGGATCTCTGTAGCGCTTTGTACATAGCCGCGAAATTCATAAGACAAATTAATTATCCTTATAATAATTTCAGCGCTTTTCATAATACTTCTTAATTTAATTCTCTCAGATTCTAAATAATATTTAGTTATAATAATAATAATGATAATTATAGTAACAAGTTATAATAATAATAATTATTATGTAGATAATAATTAATCTGATATTTTCATCCTTGGGAACGCTCGCACATGCTTAATTATTTAAGTTTTTATAATAATATTCATTTGCACGTTCGATTTCATATATATGATATATATTAAATATTATAAGTATCAATATCAAGCAATTTATATTATTTAATTAAAACGGGATACCTGACTACATACTCATCTTTTCCACTTTAGTTGCCGCGTTGCCACGGCTCTCTCTCTCTTGCGACATACGCGAATGCGCTTCTGTTCACCTTTGGTCTAAGTTCATGGAGCAGGTATATTCAATATTCGCGTTCGTCTTATTTTCATTTTCACGCGTTCGACCGCTAAGGAAGCGCATTGCCCGGTTATGTTAATATCACGTATTATTTTGAAATTTGTACTCTCACGTATATTAAACTATAAATGGTAGATTATATTTACATTTCACTATTTACATCAATAAAGAAAAGACATGCATGTGTCAATGGAGAAAATAATAATAATCAATGCTTTAAATGGGCGGTTTTATCAAATTTATATCCAACTAAAGTAAATGCTAATGGACTTTCCATATAAAAGCATTATAAAAATATTCTCAAATTTAAAGAAATTGAATTTCCAGGCAAGACCAAAGATATACATAATTCAAATTCAAAATTATACTTATGTCGACTGTTCTCAATTAAATTAATAAATATTTTTATCGGTGTTATAGTCTTTAGAATATCATATATTAGTTCAAATAATGACAATCAGACTGTCCTTGATTATGATCACCCCGTAGAATCTGAAATAAAACTTACTACAATAATTACTACAATAAATTATATCAGAAAATTAAAAACATAAATAAAATAAAATTAATAATAAAATAAAAATAAAAATAAAAATACAATAATAAGTAAAATAATAATAAAAAAGTACTTATTCTATGTTAGTAGAGACAACTTGACTGCCCCCACCACCTAAAATTTAGGATCACCTTCCTGTCCGACGTTTCGAATCGCTACGGTTCATCCTCAGGAACTAAACTAAAATGAAAAATCCATTATGCTACTTTATATACCCTATCCCCACGCTAAATTTATTAGTATAACATTTATAGGACCCTCCCTTTTTTTCTTCAACTTAAATGCGAAATACAAATTCTACATTAATAAGGAATGATGAGTGTTGTCCAATTTACTCGAAACTAATATTAAATTTACATTATTAGGATTTTTTAAAATATGAATATTTTCAAGAGCTTCTCTTTTATATTTATTCTTAATACTATGTTCCAAAATATTTAAATTTCCAAAGTCGAAAGAATGTAAGAAGTTTAAACTATGTTCTTTTAGCCCAGATGTACCATTCATGCTGTATAAGCTATATTGATGCTCATATATTATTTGTTTTAAGTACCTTCCCGTTTGTACAATATAATATTTGTCACAATCTTTACAATTTATTTTATATACTACTCCTGTTTTCAAACCTTTATCATCCTTATCTTTACAATTATTAAATAGCTTTCTAATATTATTATTGTTTCTAAAGTCAACTTGAATCTTTTATTTTTGAAATGCACTTCTAATTCTTTTGGACGATCCTCTTACATTTGGTAATAACACGATTTTATTATTATTATCCCTCTTTTCCATATTACGTTTTCTAGTGCTATTATAAATTTGATCCACTCTCTCTGCAAACATACACAATGTCTATTGGATAATCATTGTTAATGAATATCTCTTTAACTAATTTTAAATTATCTTTTCTAAAATCTCTGTGTGATAACTTGATTGCTCTGTCGATGAACCCTTTACAGTACCTATCTTGTTTCCGAATAGATGGTGTGAGTTAATATTTAACAACCTACCTGACCATGTAGGTTTTCTGTACCAATTTAAATTTACTATGTTATTATTAACTCTAATAACATTGACGTCCAAAAAAATTAATTTATTATCTGACTCTAATTACTTTCTATATTTAATTTTATCATGGATGGAATTAAAAATATCCACTCTTTCGTCTGCACACCTTTCTGGCACAATTGTAAAATTGTCATCGACATATCTTTTATAGATAATTGGTTCAAAATTCAACTTATTTAATGCAATATTTTCTAATTTTTCCATTACTAAATTAGCAATCACCGGTGATAAAAATTATTCATAAAAATTATTTTGAAAAGAAAAAATTGTGTTATTGAAAACCAAATTCACTGGCTTTATAAATTCATCTTTTGTTAATTTTGTATGAATGTTAATTTCTGACCATTTTTCTTCTATAATTTCTTTAAATAAGTCTAATGGTATATTTGTAAATAAAGATACTACATCCAATGAAATCATCTTATAATTATTCGGAATATTAATATATATGACTGCTTCATAAAAACTCTAACTATCTTTAACATAAGAGTCGGTTTTTTCTAATGATCTTAACTAATATATTTGATAAAAAATTTGGAATATTATATGTTGGAAAATTAATTGACGATATTATTATTCTATAGGTCAGTTGCTCTTTGTGAATCTTGGGAACCCATAACATTTGGCTATTGTTGCTTTTTCGCATTTAAGTATTTAAAAGTAATTTCATTAATGTAATATTTATTTTTCTATTCTTTTACTAACTCTTTCAATTTATTTTGTAGCCTATTAATACGAGAATTCTGAATTTTCTTGGAAGTTGTGTTATCTTCTAAAATCGTTGTGTATTCTTTCTTGTCAGATGCTACTGTTACATTTTCTTTATCTGCATCCTGCACAAGGACAGTCTGACTGTCATTATTTTAACTAATATATGATATTATAAAGACTGTAAGACTGATAAAAATATTTATTAATTTAATATACATAGTTAAATTTGAAAAATATAATCATAATATTTTAATTCATTTATATATGCTCACAAAGAAACAAAATGTCTTTGATGTATCTCCAAACTATAAACAGCTATAAACATCGGAAAAGTATGTAAATTTATTTATTATACAAGATATCTACAATCATGAAAATATTCAAAATGAAGGCATAAATGATGATATTCTCCAATCTTATTATTGCTAGATTACGATTAAGAATTTATCTCGCTTGTTAAATTTACAAGTATCAAAACGCAATGAAAAAATATACTTTTGCGATCGATGTTTACATTAATTTCTATACGAAGAAAAATTAACATTAGTCAAGAAATCAAAAAAAAAATCATTGCAATATTGAAACTACCGATGGAGAAAAATCATATTTTACAATTTTAAGACTTTTCATATAAGAAGCGTGTCCCATTTATTATATATACAGATTTTTAATGTATATTATTAGGAGTGTGAATAAGTCTTTCCCGTTTTTTGTAAGAGATGGCGCCACCAATACTGTGCGAGTATTCAATGGTTACATATGTCATAATCAAAGCTTATTCATATGTCAACAATTCCATACTAACACATTAGTTACAATTTTTTCGCATCATAAATTTTTGATATCGTGAAAATGTCGAAATATGAGCCGAGTCGACGTCATTTGCGGGAAGCTTCACTTTATTGGTTCAATTTGAAGAAATCTGCTGCCGAGACGCATCGATTGCTTCAGGAGGCTTATGGAGAAGGTTGTGTCGATGATTCAAGTGTTCGCGGATGGTTTCGACGCTTCAAAAGCGGTGATTTCGACGTGGAAGACAAGGAGCGTTCTGGGCGGCCGCAAATCTTTGAAGATCGAGAATTGGCGACTTTGCTTGATGAAGATTCTTGTCAAACGCAAGAAGAACTTGCTGAAGCATTGGGAGTTGACCGAACAACCATTTCCAAGCGTTTGAAAGCCATGGGAATGATCCAAAAGCAAGGAAATTGGGTGCCGTACGAACTGAAGCTGAGAGACGTCGAACGGCGTTTTTTCACTTGCGAACAGCTGCTTCAGCGACATAAAAGAAAGGGTTTTCTGCATCGTATCGTGACTGGCGATGAAAAGTGGATACCTTACGATAATCCGAAGCGAAGAAAATCATGGGGACTACCCGGCCATGCATCATCATCGACGGCCAAGCCAAATATTCATGGCGCCAAGCTCATGCTCTGTATATGGTGGGACCAGCTAGGTATGGTTTACTATGAGCTTCTGAAACCGAATGAAAGGATCACAGGCGAGGTCTATCGACGACAATTGATGCGTTTGAGCCGCGCACTGCGAGAAAAACGGCCACAATACTCCGACAGGCACGACAAAGTTATTTTGCAACATGACAATGCTCGCCCAAAGCTGGCAAAAAATTTGTCATATTTGTTCAAGATCATTATTATCTCACAGTACGGTAAATTTATTTTAGCATTTTATCTTTAAATATCAATTGCAGATATTGAAGTTCTACACATAATAAATTAAATTTAAATTATAATGATTCAAAAGTTATACCAATTGTATTCCATAATTTATCAGAGCATGATTTACATTTATTCATTAAATAGCATGTAACAAATTTTGAAGGTCGAGTATATCTTCCACGAGAAAAAAAGGAAAAATATATCTTATTTACAAAATACGTAAAAGGCTCGATAAATTAGCCTCTTATCTAGAAGAGCATTGTATTTTAAAAAATAATTTTAAACATGATTTTCGAACAAACGATCAAATTAAATTATCAAAAGAAAAGTAATCTTCCCATTAGAATATATTTTATCGTTTGATAGTATACGAGAGACACAGCTACCAATAAGCGATGTATTTAATAGTAATTTAAATAATTCAACCATTGCTATTTAAGATCATAAACATGCTCAATTACTGTGGCAAAATTTGATACTGAAACTTTAGGTGACTATTCAGATTGATATTTGAAAACAGATGTATTACTACTTGTTGATATATTCGAAAACTTTCGAAACAATTTTTTCGAAGCTTACTATTTTTATCCAGCATACTGTTCTTCCACTCCCGGTTTATCATGGGATGCCAAGATAAAATATATGAAAATAAAATTAGATTCGCATCTCCTGTTGATATGTTTATGTTTATTGACAGATGTATTAGAGTATTAGCTAATGTTCTAATCAATATACAAAAGTAAATAATAAGTACATGAATAATGACTTTGATGAGTCAAAAGAAAATTCTATGACACAATATCTTTCTTATAGAGGCTTTGAGTGATTCAAAATATGGATGATGAAACTAAATTTCTTAAAATAGTATAAGACTCTTGTAGAAAGTATGCTTGAATCAAAAGATCTATCTCCGGGCTCCGAACATATTACATATTATATAGCACGTCAAAGCAGTAAAATTTAGAAACTATTAACATTATATGATAAAAATCACCATACGATACGTTATCGAACCTTGTCATAACTGCTGCAATATGACTTACGCTTAGAAAAATACATAAAATATAAAAATGTAATCAGAAACTATGTTTAATGATTATATTGATTTAAATAGTGAAAAGTATTTAAAAATTAATGCTAACGATTAATTTGAGAAGTCATTTTTTAAATTTTTGAGTTATGCTATTTATGGTAAGACTATGAGAAATTAAAGAAAAAGATTTGATGTAAAGTTAATAAATAGATGGGGTCGAAGTTATGGAGAAGAAGCACTAACCATTAGCCCAAATTTCAACTGAAATTCATATCTGATTACTTATAGATATTACGTTGTCCCTATTGGATCTATCCAAACCTCAGTTTACAGATTTCATTATGAATATTTGCGAAATATAGTAAGTTAAAAAATGTAAATTATTATATAGAGATCCTTACGAGGTGTGTTCAAATAATGTGACTTTTTGGTTTTCTCAAAAAATATTTATTTATTACTCAATACTTATGTTATCCGTTTCAAAGTAATCAACCTCAGAAATAATACACTTGTGCTAACGCTTTTCAATCATCGAAGGAATTCTAATAATCATTTTTTGGTATAGCCTTGAGTTCTTTCAGTGGTGCAGGTTTATCTCCTGAATCATTGAAAATCGATGTCCTTTTATGGCGCTTTTCCCTTTTCAGAGAGGAAAAAAATCACTGAGTATTAAATCTGGTGTATATAAAGGCTGAGGTATGACTACGGTAATAGTTTTGGCCAAAAAATCTCTCACAAACAAAGATGAATAAGCAGGTACATTATCGTGATGCAAAAGATTATCAGTCCCTGATGAGGAGCTGTAGCGAGCTCGAAACGTTGGACTACGTCTTGAATTCGGTAAGGGTGGTGGGGACAATCAGATTGCACTTTACTAACATAAAATTTTTTTCAGCTAATATTTTTATTTCCAGATTAGTCTACGGGGGTGGTTTTACATAAGAACAGTCTCATTGTCATTATAATATTCAATTTTTGTTTTTTTTTATTATATTTCGTAAATGATGTATTAATATTAATATAAATATATATTGATATTATAACGTATTATTTTCGATTTATTTAATTGGACTGTAAGATCAATGAAAATATTTATTAATTTGTATATAAGTATTCGACAAAAGCACAATTAAAGCAAAAGCTACGAATTGTTTTTTCAAAGCTTCAGATGTTTTTTGCATATAGCCTCTCGAAAACGGCGCATAACTTCAAGGTAGTATTCCTTATTCACTGTAAGACCTTGTGGGAAGAATTCCTGATGCAATATGCCGCGGTATTCAAAGAAGACAGTGAGAAAAATCTTGACAATTTATAGAACTTGGCATGCTTTGTTCGGTCTTGGTTCTTCTGAGCTCTTTCATTGAGACGATCAGGCTTTAGCTTCAACACCATAATTATATACCCACGAATCCTGACCTTGAGATAATCAGCATCATTATTTACTTGAATCAGCATATCCTGGTCTAGGTCTATGGTCATGCGACGCTTCTTTTGATCAAAATTAACAGTTTTGGAAGGAATTTCGCTAACACATGTTTCATGCCCAAAACATTCGAAAAATAGTATTGCATGAATCAACCGATCTGCCAACATCTTCAGCAACTTCTCTGATAGTGATTCAACGATTTTTATAGCACAAAATTTTTCACTTTTTGAATGTTTTCATCTGTTGCTGATTTGCTAGGACGTCCAGGCTGCGGTTCGTCTTTGAGATCCTCTCGGCCTTCTTGGAACAGCTTCTACCACTTATACACATTCTTTTTACTCAAAATAGACTTACCGAATGTAACTATCAATATTTCAAGAGTTGTAATCTAAAACTGAATTCTATTTTTGACAGAAAATTTAAAGAAAAATAAGAAAATTGTTGGCTTAATGAAGGATGAGTTTAATGGTAAAATGTTAACTGAACTTTTTGAATTGCGAAGTAAAATGTATTGTATATAAATTCAAGGAGAAAGTCAAATTAAGAAAGTTAATGGTATTAAAAGTGCAATAGTAAAAAATACAATAAGTTTTGAAGATTACATACAATGTTTGGAAGTAAAAACCATCATACATAGTTATCAGTTTAATATTCGCTCGAGACTTCAGATTCTACAAACGAAAAAACAAAATAAAATAGCTTTGAATCCTTTTGACGGTAAGCGTTTTATAGAAACAGACTCAACAGACACTCTTCCTTGGGCACATTACAGCATTCGTCAAAATGATCGTCTATTAAATGAACAAGTCGCTAGAAAGATTAGAGACGATAATGACAATGCACAAATACTACAATTATCTACTGAACAAGTGGCAACCGGAATAGAACAAGGCGCACGTAGGAGTAGCTTAATACATTCCCCAACTCAACAAGTTAAATCGTGAATGTGAGACGAAACCAGCGACAAGACTTTTCAAAGATTATCTGAACAAGTCGGGATAGAAATAGTGAGCGATGAGCGAGAAAGCTTGCTCAACGACGGCGGAGCACGTTTGATATGGAGATGGAAAATGGCGGGAGGGGGGATAGACTTTATGGAAGGAAGGAGGAAAAGAACCGAAAGAAAAAGGCTGTAAAGAGACCTCAGTCTTTTACTATATGTTGAGTATATATTAATACTATTTTTTCTCATTAGTTCTTGAAATTCTACATTCTAAAATTTTTACTTCTATTTGTACGTGGATTTTTTGGTACATATCCATGCATGAAAATAGAATTTAAAAATTTGTTGCCACATTATTACCAGTTTTTCGCTTTAAAGGTACAGATCACGAAAATTTAGATAAGGTATCTATTACTGTAATCATGTATATGAATCCTTTATTTTCTGCAGCATAAAGTTCGATTTCAACGGGACCTGTTTGTCATGTCTCATCTATATCACGTGGTTCTAATTGTCGTCAATAATAATTTTTATGAGCAGGGTTATAAATTTCCTTCACTATTTCCATTTCTTCTTTCCTTGAATACTTCATTGTGTAATTTTACTACTAAATATGAAATTTGTTTTATCTTGCTACTAGTAGAACTCAATTCATTTTTAATTTTTGATTTATACGCATTTGATGAAACTTTTGACTCAGCAATTCTTGTTTCTAATTATACTATAGATGGTGGCATTGCTGGTAAAAAATGAATTTTTTCATTTATCTCGCACAAATATTTTAATAGACTTTACATTTCCTCTTGTATATAAGTTCTCAATGTATCGAAATCAACGGCATCATTTATTTTAATTGGCAGTGACAGATTACACAGTAGTTTACTTTCCATATCGTATTGACTATTATATGTAAATTTAAATCGAACGCCAGGTGGATCCTGATTGCCTTCAGTTTTTTTAGTCTAGACACTCATTATTAAATTCATCGGAGTATTTTGTTTATAGATTAATACAGAACACTAGCCTTATGCATCTCTTCGATAATAGAGTATATTTTCTTTGTGTGATTCTGATATCCTGCAGATCTATTAGCCAACAATAGCCTTAGCAGGTTTACTAACTCATTCGGATTATCCCAGTATACGTAAGAGGATGAATTGATAAGTTTCCGGCCTAATCAAGAGATGGCGCCACTAGGTCTACCTTGAGGTGGCGTTCTATAGTACCATTCTTAGATAGCTTGTAGATATAGTTTCAGTCCGATCGCTATGTTAGTTTAGGCTTGAGGGCACTCTGACCAAGGCGTCTCTGTGTTTTTAGTAAAAATGGAAAAACTGGAAAGTCGTGCTGCCATCAAATACTTTTATTTGAAGGGGTTAACGCCGAAGAAAATTAAAGAAGAGATGGACTCAACACTGGGAACATCCTCCCCATCATATCCAGCCGTTAAGCAATGGGTTTCCGAGTTGAAAAGGAGTCGTGTGAGCACTTTGATTTTTTATTATTTATATTTTATATTATATTTATTGAATTTCTTTATATCTAATAATTATACGTGTAAAAAATGTCAACTTGGTTTTCTATAAAATGAAGAAGAAAAGTGCCTAAGACTACATTCCTGGTACTAAAAAATAATTCCAAATTTAAGTGTAGAAAAAAGGAGTTATAATGGCTAATTTATTGCGCAAGAATAGATTAAAAGTAGAATTTCACAGGAATACTGAAAAATTAGAAACATATCAAAGAATGACCAACACAAGCTGAAAAAATACTTTCAAAACTTTCAGAACAGAATCGAAAATTAGCGTTATACATCACCTCGTAGACATCTAATAATTTTGAGTAGTCTGAAATCTAGTCACTACGAACTAAAAATAACTGAACTATTATGGTTATAAAATAGACAAATCTTAGAATGAAAAATTTCAACATTGTTATAGTAAAATTAAGGAAAAGGTATAAACTAGGTCCTTTTATTTCTGTCTAGTTAATAATAATTTTACTTCATATGCAAGTTTTAATTACTATACTGCGAGAAATTAATATTTATAGAATAATAAATTATTATGTTATTTGTTTAATAAAAAATAATTTAATGCAATACATAAACTAACAGCTTGAAAGAATTATAAAATAATAAAGTCTATTGTGTATTGGATTTTGACATCCTAAAAATTAAGTATAATAATTAATTTTACAATTGCTTACCTTCAACAGACGATATTGTATTCTAAATTTTCGCAAAAAACAATTAATTTGGAAATATTATTCGCTTTTATATTTTTTGGTTAGAAATTAGGAGTATGGAGATTCTATATGTAATGTGTGTGTAGATACGCATAAATATATGCGCATTTCAATCAAACACTGGATGTCGAGCTGATGCTTCTTTATTACTGCTCATCTCCTAGTATCCCGCTCCGCTTTGTTCTATACTTAAATATACTATATATATATATATATATATATATATATATATATATATACATAACTTAATAAATATTTCCATGAGTCTTACAGTCCAATATAAATTAAAATTAATACTTAATAATATCAATACATATCCACATCAAAATTAATAAACATTGTAACGCGCTATATCGAGACACGAAACTAGGCGTTTCTTGTCTCGATTAATAATACAACATTTATTTCAGACATATCAAATTGTAATAGACGTGGACCGGCGAGGGTTCAGTTGGGCGCCAGCTGAGATACGGTTCTCAGCGCGAGCCTTACGTAGCTCGCTTTTTACTCCCGTCGGTCGCACAGCACTGCTTAATCGCGAGCTCCGCGCCAGGAAGATCGCCTCGGCCGGCTCGTCAGGGCGGCGGATTCGACGCGGTGTGGAGCAGTTCGCGGCTCTAGAATGGAACCGAGGTGGAGCACTTATTTACGCTCTCCAATCGCCCCTCAGTCCTCGGCGATGGTTCGTACGCCGTGGCAGGCGTCTCGGGACGGCAGTTCCCGAGCTGAAGTAGTAACTATTGGCTTGCCTCTCACTCGGGACTTGCGGTTGTCCTCGGGCACGAGATTCGGAGATCACCCTCACCGTTTACTTGCCGTCGCCGGCTTTTTGCGGCCCCGCTGCGTGGCTGCCTTAAGTCGGAAAATAACTCCGAAACTAGACCCGACACCGGCCGCGATCCTCCCGAAACGACGTAGCAGTGAAGAATATGTCTCTCCCCACCCATTTCCGCTCGGGATAGCTCGCCACTCGGGTAATGTGGCCAAGTAAGTAAGACACCACAACAATATTGTAACAATATTTGACAACAGTATTTTGACGCATTTCCCGCGTTACAACATATATATGCATATCTATCTCCTTCTCTCTCTCTCTCTCTCTCTCTCTCTCTCTCTCTCTCTCTCTCTCTCTGTGCTTGCGTGTGTATGTGTGTAAATTTATATATATATATATATATATATATATATATATATATATTTATTAGAATATATATATATATATATATATATATATACTTTTCTCTCTCTAAGACACAACTAGTGTTGTCAGCGAGAAAAATATATAGTGCACTCTCTCTTACACACGTCTCTAGTGGCCATGCGGCATAATATTTAAAAAAACAAAGCATTATGAGGGAGAGAGACCTACATACTATTCTCTTCTTCTAACAGAGAGTGAAAAATATAATATATAGTGCTAAAGGTTGCTAACGTCAGAGCTTGTGACGGCATGGTCCGTGACGTCGACGCTGTAAGCAATGGGAGTTCTGGATCATCGAAGCGATCCGGAACTGCGCGTAACATCTGTGTCGGTAACGTAAGCGCTGTGACCTATAAGAATTCTGGATCACTGCTAGTAATCCGGACCTACGCGTGCCTTTAGGGTCTGTGACGAATTGATCCAGAACTCTCATAGCTTAGCTATTTTTCTATAATTAATTTCCAATAATTGAAGCAGATATAAGATAACAAAAATTATATTTTTGAAGGTTCTTCATCAGTAATCTTACCATAATTTAAACAGTCAAAATTATGTTTAAAAAAATGTGTACTTATGATCTTGATATTACTTATATCCTGAAACGTTCCAATGTGCGTGCGTGCGCTGTGAGAGAATTCAAAGCTAACTATAAAATGATGTGATACTAGCCTAATATCTCAATTTTTAAAGTATTTAATGTATTTATCAAATTGTAAAGAAACCTACTTCGTGGATATTGAAAAATGCCAAATCACAATATTAATTAAAAACCAAAATAACAACAATCAGTGAACTAAATTTGAATAATATTTACAGTTTGTTTCTGAAGAATAAAAAGATTTATATATTCTTTCAAACATATTTTAAATAAATAATTTAAATAGTTTAGAACAAGGTATTAAAAATAAATACAAAAGAGAAACTTTTGAAAATATTCATATTTTCAAGAATCCCAATATTGTAAATTTAATGTTGGAGTCAAGTAAATTGGACAACACTTATCATTCCTTAATGATATCGAATTGACATTTCGCATTTAAGTTAAGAAAGGGGGTCCTATAAATGATATACTAATACATTTAGAGTGGGGATGGGGAATATTAAATAACATGCTGGGTTTTTCAATTTAGTTTAGTTCCTGAGGAAGAACCTATAAAATAAAATAAAAACTATAAAATAAAATAAAAATAAAAATAATAACCTATATTCTAAGTTAGCAAAGAACAATCTGACTGTCCCCACCACCTTATTTTCTCATTCGGTGCTCGAAGTTTTGAACGGCTGAACTGAACCTTAGTTTAGTTTATTATTTTGATTATTTTTATTTTTATTTTACTTTATATTATTTTATTTTATTATTATATTAATTTATTAGTTTTAATTTTTAATCTAATTAAATTTAGTAATAAGGTTTATTTTAGATTCTTCGGGAGTGATAATAAGCAAGGACAGCCTGACTGTTATTATTTTAGTAAATATATGATATTATAAGGACGATAAGACCGATAAAAATATTTATTAATTTAAATACCTTTATAAATTTATTAGTACTTATTTTTAAGATAAAAAATAATACTCATTAAATGATAAGAGGATCGATATACGTAACCTGTACTAAGGTAGTGATGAAATTTCCAGAATTTTATTTTTTTATTTTAGAAAAATGGTAGATTGCACAGCAAATTATTCCAATTATTATTATTCCAATAAATTATTGCAATTCAAATTATTAATTCTATCGGTTTCATTCTTATAAATTAATTTATATTTGTGAACAAAACTCATTTGGTGTAGAGTATGTTATCGAAAGTAACTATTCATTCAAAAATGTTATATATATATATATATATATATATATATATATATATATAGTAATTTTTATTGTGGTATAACTTTTTAAGTGAAAATATCAGATGAAAAAATTATAATTATATTGCTTTTTATCGCATTAGTAATAAAACTCATTTAAATTTTCGGGCCCATTTCTCGCCGAATATACCACTAACATTTTGTTGACAAATGGCTTCCGGTGTCTGATCATTCATTATAGAATAACTAGTAATAGATATTACTATATATATATATATATATATATATATATATATATATATATATATATATATATATATACATACGTTTCTACATTGCATTATTCGAATGAAGATGTTGCGTTGATACAATAATAGATACAGTTATATACTTTTAGTTTATATACTTTTTCCAAATGAAGGGCATCGAAAGTTAGGATGGTGAAAATGAATTTTTGTTGATATTATAATGAATCCAAACCTTATCGGCTCTTAGAAATGACAACAAATGAATTAAAAATCTTACTTTGAATATAAGGATCGAAATAAGAAATCATAAAGACGATATACTTTTCATGGAACAAAAAAAATTATTGAGAAAATTTTGCAGAAAATTGGACTAGAGAATAACAAAATATCTAATATTAATATATAATAGTAGTCTATCATATATTGCTGTAATTATAAAACCAAATATAGCTGCAAGTAGAACTATTTTAATTAAGCACAATAAGAATTGTATTGTGATATATTTCAATGGAGCAAAAAGAATTGCCCGCTACCTTTATGGATCTATATCACAATAGACGTTCTGTTACGATTAGAAAAAAGGGGCGAATTACCCCAGCTTATCGGCTTTCATATTCGGATGATAGAAGATAATGTCCAGGTATGACGGGACGACTTCTATGAGGAGATTCGTGTTAGCGCGTTAGAATACGATGCCCAGATGTTTTGGATCGACTTCTACGGAGAGTGTCGTGTGCAGTTGGTGGAAAACAATGGCCATCAAATGACTTCTATGATGATATTTCTATTCTATCATTCGAACACGTACACTCTCAGTAAAAGTCGTCCTGAGACTTATCCTATCGTCCGAACAAAATACTCTCCGTAAACGTCGTCTCGAGACACTTAGACATCTTTTTTAACCAGCCGAACTCAAAAGAACAATTTTCCCCATAAAAGCCGTATGTAATATGTATATATATGTGTATGTATATATATATATATATATATATATATATATATATATATATATATTGTAACGGTGCGCGTGTCCGCCTCGAGCACGAGGACGGCGGGCACGGCCGTTGCAAATCTGTGCCCGGCTGGGCTTAGCCCCGAAGGATTCCGGCAAGGGAGAGGGGCGGTTCGCGAAGGGCGAAATATCGCGTTCGGGACTGCGCGTGGGACAGGGCGGCTAATGGAGCACACTTGATAATAATAAAGAATAAAAATAATTAAAATTTAAATAAGGTTTAATAACGCAGTGCAAACAAAGAATACAACGCAGCGCCTATATACGAGGCGTGCGGGACGCAGGCCGAGGGTCGCCGAGGCGACGGCGCGCGGGGCGTTCGGGAAGAGAGAGAGAGAGAGAGAAAAGGGGCTGCCACTTACAGCGAGTCGGGGCTCGATGATCCCGCAGCGTGTCCTCGTCCGGCAGCAGCACCTTCCTTCACCGGGAGCGGCGGTGACGTCGCCGTCCAGAAACCCCGGGATGGGGCGGTTATTCCGCGGAGACGGGGTCTGGCGACAAGTTCGTCCGCTCGGGCCCGTCCTCAGTGCGAGTGCGCTACACGCACACACAATGCCGTGGCACAAACACGCGCGTTCGGGAGTGTACCCTCCCCGAAGAAGAGGTACGTAGCGAGGAGGAACACGTGGAGCACGAGGCGTGTTCCCGTAGACGATGGCCAAGACGACACCGTAACAGCAAAGAAAACAAAGCACGTGGAGCGAAAAGCCGGCTAAAACGCGTGTTCAAAGCTCGCGGCCTTCTCTCTGTCTAATCCTTCGCGCGCGTGGCCGTCTCTCCCCATTCCCCGCTCTCTCTCTCACTTACCTCTCCGCCGGTGGTTGTGCGTCGGCCTGCAACATATAAACATTTCTACATATAAATATACAGATAAATATGTACATGCTACAGTTGGAGAGAGAGCAACGGGACGGGGAAGGCAGGCGCACGCAGTGCTTGCGTTCCTCGTCACAATATATATATATATATATATATATATATATATATATATATATATATATATATATATATATTGTATAAAATCTTTGGCAAAATATCAGCCTTTTGAAGTTGAAGCTGTCTTGAAGCAGCTTTTTATACAGAAGCGACGATAAGTAAATTACGGTCAATTCTTTATAGTAATATAGATTTGTATATATTATTATTAATATATTATTTGATTGATATATTATTGATATACTATATATATATTATTATTATTGAATAGTTCCATAATATCTATGCAAAATTACTCTATGTATAAAACTCCATGGCGATAGATAATTTTACCTATCATGAATTCGAAAAATAAGATCATATCTTAACATCCGCTTCAAAACGGTAGTATTTCGCAGCTCATTTTTTTAATTTCAGTTAGTACAACTATATAAATATTCGCGATATTTAATTTAAAATACAAAAATCTACAAAACATTTACATCTTACATATGTTTCTACGGGAAAATCTTATTAGCCGATAACACATGATGCCCAATTTTTAAATAATAGAATATGAACCTTCTGGTAGAAGTTATTACAACATACTTAGACATCGCATCCTACCAAACTCCAATTTCCCATATAAGTTCTTTTGAGACACCTGAACATCGTATTCTACTCTCCGAACACGAAACTCGCCGAAGAGATGGTCCGGACATACCTGGACACCGTATCCTAAAGAACAAACACAAAACGCCCAGTAGAAGTCGTTCTGGGACACCTGGAAATCGTGTTCAACTGTTCGAAGACGAAATTATCCGTATAAGTCGTTCGGAGATACCTGGACATCGTATTCTACCGATCGAATACGAATCATCCCATAGAAGTCGTCTGAAGAAACCTAGACATCGTATTTTACCGTTCAAACACGACATTATAAGATTTCCTCGTAGAAATGGAACAAAATTTGTTCGAAATTGAAACAAAAATATGGTTTATGAAATACGACCTTTTTCAAGAGGGTGCTTAAATATCACTTTCTATACAGAACAGACTGCATATATAGATTGTTTTGAAATTGTTGGTAAGGTAACTCTGTAATTTTCTATCACTTTTTTTTATTCAATTTGAAAAAAAAAACATAGCTTCTGTCTTTGCGAAGATAATAAAGAATATACATTTCGAATTTAAGAGCAATCGGTTCAGTAGTTTTCTTTATTTTCTATGTGCAAAAAGAATGTATTTGTCTTTATAATTTAGTATATGAGTATAATTAGCAGAGAATAGAGTAGCACTGTTAAACACGTTACACTGTTAGTTTTCAGTAAACGTGTAAGCAGTATGTGAAAATTATACTTCCACCACGTTTGATGTTTTTAAGCTTTTCATGTTTTTCTATGTAGAAAAAAAATTGTATATTGAACTTTAGAATGCAAAAATAATTTTACAGGGTCTTTAAAAATAATGAAAATTACGTAATAAATTTGAAAGAGAATTAGTCTATAATTATAAGATTTTTTCATTATTATTGGAATTATTGAATTATTTTACTGTGCAGGTGGTTTTGGAGCAAGTCCTTATTTATGAAGGGTTCTCCTGAGTCCTTATGAATTTTTATTAAAAAGTTTAATTTAAGAAAAATTAATAGTAAAATTACGTGATCTGTATTAATATATATCTATTTATACAATTTGATATAACCAAGATGCAAATTTTAATATAAATTATTAGCAGTAACAACCAATATAAATCGTATATTTTGATTTACATTATATTAATATACATTTTTATATTATTAAGTTTATATAAGTAACAAAATTTGATTTTGTTACTTGCGCTGTTTGATATGTTTACAAACAGAATCTCCATCTTAAAATTATTGTTCATTTAATCTGTTTAAATTTTAAGAAATTTCTATATTTCTAATTATCAAAACTGCAATATTAATTTTGGCCATGAATCCATTTCTCATTTTTTATGATTATAGGATAATTGCAGAGCAACATTAAGTTAAATTTTTTACCAAACGTAAATGTTGTTACAATTTTTTATTGAATTGTTTTAGATAAATAGATATGCAATACAAAATAAAATGTTATATATTAAATATTTTAGTATTTTAAATAAATATTTAAAAAGGGAAAGCAAAGCTATTTATTTAAAAGATGTAAATATAGTTGTAATAAAAAATGAAGGTAATGAAAATAAACATATATACATATTGATGAGTTCTAAATATTTGAAAGTGTTCGTGCCACTTACATTATATAAGTAAGTTTCAAGTCTTATATGCTTGGA
This sequence comes from Sycobia sp. Sy_11, assembly GCA_018907035.1. Lineage (NCBI taxonomy): Eukaryota > Metazoa > Arthropoda > Insecta > Hymenoptera > Epichrysomallidae > Sycobia > Sycobia sp. Sy_11. The sequence continues at coordinate 547,450 of JACCIC010000137.1, read as the reverse complement.
AATTAGCATTCAGTTTTGCTTTTCTGAAACAGACCACCTAGTATCAACATAAGTTTTAAAACTACGGATGAGCACTGATCTTTTATTGCTTAGTTTTCTATGCACAATAAAGTTTGGATACTGATCACTAAACAGTTATTGGAGTCGCCCGAGATGTAGTAGATATGGTAGTTTTGTCAGCTCATTTTGACCCTGGCAAACGAATGCTATTGCACCGATCCTCAACTCCAGATTAATGCCTTTTTTGTGAGTCACATGAGTGGCTTCATAACGCGTATGAAGTCTGGTACGAAGCGATGGAATCATGAATAGTTTTACAGGAGGATATAAGCTGCTTCAACCCTCTAGTAGCCTCGAGTACAACAATTGCCGAAGTCTTTTTCGGATAACTAGGAGGTACTCCTAAATGTCGATTCGGTATTCTACAAATATCGTGGATCGTACCAGGGTTCGTTCGACTGAGTCGAGTCTCACGTTTTCATTCTACCATGTCGTAATTCGCGTGGTGCTTTACAGACAGCCTTGACTTAATTAATTTCAGACTGCACCGCTAATGGATATTGGCAGCAGCTCCTCTGTGCATTTCCAGTTTTATACGAATTCCGTTCCGTGGATTCGGATTGGTTTCTTTAATTTCTATTGCCTTCGTAACCAAATCGTTATCGTGTTTCGTGGAATATTCGTTCGTATGCCCACACGCAATAAGCCATAAACGAGGCCAAGTTCATAGTAGAACACTTCTTAGACTTCAAATTTTTTTTCAGTGTACTACTGTGTACAAACATAATTAAGACTTTATTATAATTTTTGAAATCTTTATTTATTCTTCTACATCTAAATCCCTCAAAATATCGAGGGGATATGTCTGAATCGCGATAAGGACCAGTCAGCACATTCCTAACATATCAATACTCCTTTTGGCTAATTAGAGAATCAGAAAGCTTAACTTTAATGCGTTTGTAAGATAAATTTACAACAGCATTATTTTTCTGATTTATGCATTAAAAATCTAAAATGTCATTAAAAGTCTAGAATGGCATAAAATATCTTTCGAAATGGTGTTGACTAATCCATTTAAACTTCGAACAATATCAAGAAGCGCTATAGTAGTTAATCGACAATGTTGCAGAAACAATTCTTTGATTTTGTCAACGTTCTCGACCTTCTTTGAACAATTCGTGCGAATCAAAAACACTTTGTAACGTTTCCCTTTTCCCCTCAAGATAGCTTACGCGGTAGTGTCAGGATTAGTTTGAAAGGAAAGGGAGTTTTCTATAAAATCAGGGAAAATCACGGTACTCAGTTATATTTATATAAAGAATAACAAAATAATATAATCTATTAAACTTTACATACGATAATAAAATAAACTTTTGGCGCGGGGCCCTCTGATCTGTAACAAAACAAAACAGATTTCCTAAGTTAAACCTTATACTATACCTTATTAAACTATATCCCGCACGCTTCTTATTTTAAACAGTATTTACAACTTATATTTATACGCACTTATTATACTATATTATTGCATACTATAAGTTTGCAATAATATAATAATAAAAATCGCAATATAATTATAATAATTCTAATTCTAATTTCGGATTTTATGCTTGAGGATGCTCGAATTCTTATAATAATTTCGACGCCGTCATTTATTTAATATAAAAATAATAATGATAATTATTATAACAAATTATTATGATAAATTATAACAATTACAATTATTTAAATGATAATCAATCATTTATTTCTTTCGGATTATATTTACTATAATAACAACAATGTTAAATAATTAAGTTAATATTGATTTATTTCGGTTTCTCAATAATATTTGGTTATAATAATAATAGCAATGATAATTATTATAATGATAATAATCGTCATGTAAATAATGATTAATTATATACTTTTGTCCTTTGGGACGTTCGCAGACGTTTAATTATGCATGTATTCATGATAATATTTATTTGCACGTATTCTTTTATATGCGTGCTGCATATTAACTAATATAAAAGTATCAAAAATGAGACTTCTATATTGAATAAAAATAGGGTGCTCGAGATGCAGACTCCTGAGTTCGTTGGCGCGGGGAGCGTGGGACATCTTTTCCACACTAGCTGCCGTGCAGCTGCCGCCCTCTCTCACAACGCGCGTGAGTCCCCCTTTACTTTCCCCTGACCTATGTTTGTGAGACAGCTATATTTAGTATTTGCGGTCACATTGTTTTGATCATCGCGCGGAATCATTGCCCGATTATTTTAATTTTAAACATTAATTATTTAGAATTAAAGTTTTAGGTGTATTAGCCTGTATAGGCAATACAGCCTGATCATCGCAATTTCGTTCTTGACATTGACTTCTCACCAAAGGCCTTCTGCAACATTCTAAACGTCTCGGTGGTCGATATTTCATTTGACGTATAAAATTTAATGCTACTTCTTTGTTTCATAACTTCAGACATTATAAAAACCACAAGACAACTTTTCTTTGTTCATAAAACACAAGTATAACTCTATGATAAATGAAGATAATTTCGTGAAATTTGGCACAGATAACTCTGACATTATTGCCAACTTAAAAATAAAAACATGTGTCCGAATCGACAAATCCGCGATGTTTGAGTGGAAAAGTATAACTCATAATTTTTACACAGTACTATACAAAATACAATATGCATTGCCGTTTGATCAAATTTATTTAATTGAATGAAATCAATCATTGTTGATGTATTTTGTTTTTTTTTTTACGAAATGAAATAATATTTTATTGAATATAGTCATCTTTTTGCATTACATATAAAGAATGATCGTCAAGTAATCATACATCAATCTCAAATTAAAACCATATATTTGTTATCGTCTTCCTTTGACTCAAATAGGTAATATTTATTACAATTCTCTCTTACAATTTTTAAATTTATTATTTGAATTATTCGATTTTTTTGCACTTTTACAATAATAGAATGTTCAAATATATGAGTTTAAAGTTTAACTGAACTTCTTCTATATTAAGAAAGTTGGTTTCATTGTCCATATTTTGAAACCACTCAAAACCTCCGTAAAGAAGATATTATGTCCTAGCCCAGCCATAAAGATTATTTACATCATAATATAGTAAATATGTATTTTCTTTTGTTTCATCAAAGTCACTACTCATATGTTTATTATTTGCTTTTGCATATCGATGAGAACATTGACTAATACAACCTCTAATACCTCTTTCAATAAACATAAGCATAACAATATTGATAAGCCATTTTGACTTTATTGTCGTATATTTTAGCATGGCGTCCCATGATAGACAGCAAGTGGTATACTAGTGTGGTGGATCAAGACCATAAGCTTCGAGACAATTGTTTCGAATGTGTTCGAATATATCAACAAGAATTAATACATCTGTTTTCAAATACAAATCTGAATAGTCACCTAAACTTTGAATATCAAATTTTTGCCAAACTAGTTGAGCATGATTATAATCTTCATCAGCACTGGTTGAATTACTTTTAAAAAATGAAGGTTCGAAGATTCTATGTTGTGTAAAGCTAGTTCCTTCATTCTTTAGGTTGGTCATTATAATAGTCGATTGACAATAGAGAGAAAAAATATATTGTACTCTCTCCGGCTAGCTCGCGCGCACGACGCGACGACTGCGTGGGAGAAAGGCCCTGACAGATAGAGAGAGAGAAAACTATATTATTCTCTCTCCGTCTAGCTCCCATGGACACCATAGAAAAGAGGAAGACGAACAGCTGTACAGTCTCGAATACGCATAAGCTAAGACTCCTATTCCTGCTCCTCTCTAGCGCAGCAGACGATATAGAAAAAGAGAAAGCTATATTCTTTTCTCTCTCTATAACACACAACTAGTGTTGTCAGTGAGAAAAGTATATAGCGCACTCTCTCTCTCTCTCTCTCTCTTACACATGCCTCTAGTGGTCGTGTGATGTAGTAATTAATGAAAACGGCGTGCTCAAAAGAGAACTACATACTTTTCTCTTCCTCTACGAGACGGATAGAGAAAAGAATATAGCGCTAAAGGTGGCTGCGCTATGCTACTATGCCGGTGGCCATTATGGCACCGATTACATGGCAGTAACTCATAAATATTATGTATATATATTTATGAGTTAACAACTCGATTTTTCATAAAGCGCGGACCATGGAATATTTATATTTGATCCTAGCTAAGGAATCCTAACTTAACCCTATGCAAGTAAAAAGAAATGACATTTAAGTAGATTCAAAATAGAAATTCCTATCTTTTCCTGAAACTTCCTATGTAAAGTAAAATTGATTAAATCTAACGAGATTGAATGAGTAATTTATAGAATATTATCAGAAATGGAATAATTACAGGAATATACTACTCGGATCTAGCGAGTTATTACCTATGTGAGGACATCAGCAATATTACTAACTAGAATCTAGCTTGTACTGGGGATATGTCGAGGATATTTCTACATGGGTAGAAGTTTCATTGTACTATCATAAGATGTTGAAACATGTGCTTTTTAGCGTATAAGTTAAGAAAACAGAAAGAAGATTATACTTTGCAGCTGTTTGAATATCTTCCCATAATGATATAAAATCAAGTATTTTAATTATATTATAATTATATGAATTTAAAATTCTAAAATATAGGATCATGCCTTTCGATCCATCGCGTTTCACAAAATCTAGTCAGGGATAAAATCATTTGTTAAATATGTAAAATCTTTTGGAGGACATTGTAAAAAATTCTATTGTTGCTTTTATTATAGCGAATGCATTCATAATCGACAGAACGAATGAAGATTGCGCTATAGAAAGGTTCAGATCATATGATCAAATTTCACCTGGACTGATGCATTTAAACTCGGCGTCTAAACTGAATCGGTAACATTTTTTTTTCCTATATTGTTACAACCTTTCTTGTTCTGTAGAATTAAGAGTATGAGAGACGCGTCTCGCGAAAGCCTCAACGTTCTGTATAAGGTTTATGGGTTCTGTACAAGCCTGATTTATTTGGCCTTTTCGTATAACACGAAAATGTAATAACTACCTTCTGTATAAGGTATCTAGTGCGATCTCAGTGAAAATTGTTGAATAGCTGCATCGCTTTAGTACTTCTTTCTTGTCTGTGTTTATACAATGTGCATTTGTAATTTGTAACCCCCCCCCCTTTCTCGAGGTTTTTATGCCTCGTCGCAGGCTTTTCCTCCGAGAAATAAAGGACTAGTTCCCCTCTTAGCTCAAATAAACGCCTTTTTTATTTAACCTAACAACCTATGAAAAGACAGCTGAAGATCGCGATAATCAGCGGGCGAATCCGTCAAGGAGAGCTTGCCATTTCACATTTCTGGATGTCCATATCAAATTTGAGTGCCATATTTCCATTAGTATGTGTTTGTCAGCTATTTCTTTATGACGTAAAAAGTTTATCTGGCGATATTGATTATCGCAAAAATAGTTGATCAACGAGTTTGCTTGAAATTTTGTGTTTCCAATGGAATCACCACTGTGGCATCGTTGAAAATGTTGCAGAAGTGTTTTGGGAGTCTACTTTATCGCGAACGCAAGTATTTGAATAGCACGAAGCATTCACTGAAGGTCGTGACGTCGTTGAAAACTTTAACTGTTAACGACGATAACATCGAAAGAGATGAGGAAATGGTGCTTCAAAATCGTCGTGTCGGTATCAGACAGATAGCAGAGGCTTTCAACATCTCTTATGGATCTATTCAACATATTTTGGTTAATTTTTTGCATATGAAGCGTGTCAATGGTAGACTTGTTCCAAAATATCTGAATCTTTTGCAAAAGCAATGTCGAGTAGAGGTCGCAAAGGAGATGTTTCAAAACGCAGCTGAGGAACCTACATTCATAAAACGCATCATAACTGGTGACGAGACATGGGTTTATGAATGTGATGTCGAAACTGCCCAACAGTCTAGTAAATCGCGCTCCCAAAATGAGCCGAAATCGAAAAAAACACGTCAAAGTCGGTCGAAAATTAAGGTGATGCTCATCATTTGGGGTGGTTCACCATGAATTTGTTCCAGAAGGTTAAATGGTCAATAAGGAGTACTATACAGCCATTTTGAGACGTCTACGTGAAGCAATTCGTCTAAACTTTGTGGGAAGACAATTAATGGTTTTTTCATCACGATAATACGCCGGTACATTCTAGCATGACTGTATCTGATTTTTTGGCTAAGCATGAAATGAAAGTGATCGCTCAGCCACCGTAAACACCAGATTTGGCTGCCGTTGACTTTTTCCTCTTTCCGAATCTCAGAAATCCGCTTCGGGGAACGCACCATGAGTCTACTGAAGCCATAAAAAGTAATTCGCTAAAGGGACTGTGGGCAATCCCAGGTGAGACTTACAACAGGTGTATGGAAAATTGGATTAAGCGTTGGCATGCTTGTATTGGCTCGAAAGAAGCCTATTTTGAAGGCGATAATAACGTTTATAGTAAAATACGTAAAAATGTAGTTTTTTTGTTAGTCCAGCTTAAATTTGATCACACGGTATGGTTTTAACATGGAGAAATAATAGTATTCGCTGTTTCTTTCTTTATTTCAATTATGACATTTGGAGATTCAAAAGTCGTTGTTGCCGAATTAAATATGATATGTGATACTATTAGCTGAAAGAAGAACTAAAGAATGGTAGCTAAGATTCTTACAGAAGTATGCGAAAGCATTGCTTAGATTTTATCAAAGTTCGAAGTTCTTTAAGAATTTCTTTTGAAAAATTAAAAACGATCATGTACATAAAAATAAAGTATAAAAAATTATAGCAGAGTTAAGACGGTAAAAAAACATCATGGAATTTTCATATACTTCTGAGTACTAAATTGCAATTCTAGACAAAACCTGAATTCTAATGGAACTTTTTATTGTTTCCCTAAATTTGGTGCTGCGATAGTAAAACAGTCAAAATTGATTGCAAAAAATCATTAGCTAATTCCTTACGTTTTCATACTAATAATTAATAGTATCCAGGTAAGTAATAACAGATATGAAGGTAACATTATTCATACATGAATTAAAATAAATAAGTCAATATTAATATTATAAATATTATTTAATTTAATATAATAATATAAGTAAATATTATTTATTTCAATTCTATATGACAAACTACGAAGACTTATGAAAGATACGGTTCTAAAAGTCATCGTAAATGATACTACTTATTAGGTAAATGAAAATAATATTATTAACAGAGAAAGAAGCCAGGTTTTAATGATAGTTATTAATTATATGTACATATTCGACTACTTTGAGACATATATTATCTGTTTGTTTAGAAGCAACGTTATTTAAACTTAAACGATACATCAACAATTAATGAGATTCATAAAAAGAACATTCATGAAACTCGTGATATAGATTGTGAAGATAATTACTCAGAAAAAGTTATGCTTCAATGAGATATTGGCTGCATCATTCCTGATTTCAACGTTATAGAAAATCATAAAAAATTGTAATAAAAAAAGTTTTGTTTTTTAAATTACTTTCCACGATAGTATAAAATAAGGCAATTATGATGTATTCGAATTCCTTCGCATTTGAAACTTCTATCAATAATCAATAAAGTTATTCAAAAATTCATTTATACATTCGTGCAAAAAAATACAATTCTAATGCCCGAAACGAACTCATAGAAAAAGGTAAAAGACAGCATAAAATTGAAGCCTATAGATTTAACAATTATTATTACCAACGAATTAGAAGATAGTTTAGCTATATCATGAGCTATATATAGTACATTAGTGGCTAAGGCTTTTGACTGTGAATCAGAGAATGTCCTTCGGATTGACTTTTTGAAAACCGATTAGATAAAAAATAGTTTTCAGCATTTTTTCAAAGAAATAAAAATCATGAAATTATAAAATTATATCTATATATATTATTCAAAATTAATAGACAATCGAAAAAGTTTGAAAATAGTAAATTGGAAGCATTATTGAACGAAAACTCAGCTCTAACGCATAAGAACTCGCTAATAAGTTAGGAATCAGTGACAGAGCAGTTGGCAAACGTTTACATGCGATGAAAAAGATTCATTAAGAAGGAAAATGGATGCCACACGAATTGACCGAAAGTGCCATCATGAATCAATGCAACTTTGCACTACCTTTGCTTGTCAGATAAAAAATTAAGAGTTTTTTGTAGCGTATTGTGACTGGCGATGAAAAGTGGATCTAGTATGATAATCCTCAGCACAAAAAGTCATGGGTGGATCCAGTCCAATCGTCCTCATCGAGACCAAAACGGAACATCCACGGTCAAAAGGTATCGCTGTGCATTTGGTGAGACGAACAGGATTTGCTGTACTACGAGCTGCGAAAACCGAATCAAACCGTCACTGCTGAGGTATATAACCGCCAACTGAATGATTTTCTACAGAAATTGTTCAAACATAGATCAGCAATCGCGAGCAATAGGCGCAAAGTCAATCTCTTTCATGAGAATGCTCGGCTACATGATACGAAGGCCGTCAAAAGTTGCAGTCCTGTTGCAGCTCGAATGGGAAGTGCTTCCGCCACCAGCGTGTTCGCCAGACATAACGCCTTCTGGTTACCATTTATTCAGATCGATGCAGCACGACCTCGTTGATACGCACTTCCGACATGTTCAAGAAGCGCGAGAATTTGTGGATGATTGGATCGCCTCGAAATCACCATTGTTCTTTTGCCACTGTATCGCCATATTGTCAGGAAGATGAGAAAAAATAGTAGAAAATGACTGAAAATATTTTGATTAAGATATCGTGACTCCATTTTCCATTATAAATGTCCTTTTACTGTGAAAAAAGGTCGCAACCTATGTTCGCCTCCTAATATATGTACAGGGTCTTCGAAATGTTCCGGACGCCCCACTTATAATATAAAGAAAGCACTTTGGAAAAAAATGTTAAATACAAAATTTGTTCAATTTTAAAGGTTGAACTAAATGGTCACCTTCAATTTGTCATTAATTATCATTTTGAAAGTCATTTGAAGGCCATCTTCAGTTTTTTAAATAGGGACTACCTATTTAGGTCAGATTCAGCGTAAAATATTCCAGAGAGAAATCGAACATTTGAATGAACTCTAGTGTCAATTACACATAGTATGAGCTAGTATACGCAAAAATATTTAGTAGAAAAACTCTTGTCAGATTAAAATTTGACAATTTTGACAGAATGATTTTAATTCCCGCAGCAATCCCTTGGTCTGGCTTCATTTCTGTAAAATAATTTTGATATCTTGCATATCATTATATTTAATATATGCATAAAGACTTATATAAATAGTTATATTTATTTTTTCCATTACCAATTGCATTTCACTTGAAATATTATTGTCATTGTTATAAAAATCAAGATTATTTTCAGTCCAACTTAATTCAATAAAATTTATTGTTATTAATTTAAAGAATTATCCATGTAATTTATAAAAGAATAAATTCTGTATTCTCCGAATATCTCTTCCGTTTTATATTAATAATTATTTTATTCAAAATCAAATAAAAATTTTTTAAATTTTAATATAAAAAATTAATGGTTTATAAAAAAAATGCTTTCCTCCTTCTTTTAACTATAAAATAATTACTCAAAGTAACTATTTCTTTTCTGAATATTAAGTAATAACATTTGAAAAAATATTTAAAAAATTTTTTAAATTTATTAATAATTTAGTAATAAATTATTAATTTATTGTAATTATATTTTATTTTAAATTATAATTTGTCAATAATGTATTAAATTTTGGACATTTGAAACTTGCTTTATTCGTACAGCGTCAAAACGATTGCAAAAGGTATAGCTCATGTATAGCCCCACCGATTCCCCTACATATCAGCTCAAATTTTCAATAAAAGAGTTGCATAGAGATTTAGTGAGCACTATAGCAGCCGGCCGTCGAATGGTTCATCAGATCGCGATAAACACGAAGAACTTGGTTAATTCATAAAATTGCATAACGCGCTATTACCGCTAATTCTCTGCACGATCTCAGACCCGACATCAGGGCAGAACGCGTGCGTCAGTTAAATGTCAATTTTCGTTTTATATTATTAGTTATATATGCAAAATATATTGACTGTACTTTCCTCACCTTCATTCACCAAACACTCTATCGATCTCTCTCTCTCTCTGTTTCTCTGTCCCTCTCTCTCTCTCTCTCTCTCAAATATATTTAGTATATGCGATAATCGCTTATATATATATATATATATATATATATATATATATATATATATATATATATATATATACTAGCATCCCCCGTCTCGGCTTCGCCCGAGATAATAATTTAACCGATTCCATAAACAATTCAATAATATCTAAGTAAAAAGTACTCTTATATAGAAAAATCTATATTTCTATAAAAAATTGACCGTAATTTACCTATCGTCGCTTCTGTATAAAAAGCTGCTTCAATGTAGCGTCCACTTCAAAAAATTAATATTTTGCCGACCATTTTATACAATATATATATATATATATATATATATATATATATATATATATATATATATATATATATATATATGCATATTAAATACGGCTTCAATAGAAAAAATTGTACTTTCGAGTTCGAGCGGTAGAAAAAGATATGCAAGTGTCTCGAGACGACGTTTACAGAGAGCATCACGTTCGGACTATAGGAAATGTCTCGGAACGACTGCTATAGAGAGATTTCTGTTGGGGAGGTAGAATAGAATGTCCACATATTCCAGGCCGACTCTTACTGGGAGTGTGCGTGTTCGAATGATAGACTATGAATCTCTTCATAGCAGTCGTACTGACATACCGGGACATTGTTTCCCACTAACTATATACGACACTCCACGTAGAAGTCGTTCCAAATCATCTGGAAGTCGTATTTTATCATCCGAACAAGAAACTCCCCATAGAAGTTGACCCGATATACTTGAACTTCGTTTCCTATCAACGAAACACAATACTCCCCGTAGAACTCGTCCCATCATACCTGGACATCATCTTCTATTATCCGAATACGAAATTCCCCGTAGAAGTTGTTCCAAAACACCTGGAAATCGCATTCTATCATCCGAACACGAAACTCCCCGTAGAAGTTTTCCCGACATACCTAAACATTGTTTCCTACGAACTAAACATAATAGTCCCAGTAGAAGTCGTTCCGAGAAAGCTAGCAAGGCTTCCAAACTACTAAACACGATACTCCCCGTAGAAGTCGTTCGGAACTAGTACCGTCCCGACATGAATCTTCCCATAGAAATTAATTTCATCATACTTGGACGTCGGTTTCTATCAACTAAATATAATATTCCCCGTAGACATCGCCCAGAGAAACCTGGACATCGCATTCTATCATCCAAACACACAACTGCGTATATAAATCGTCTTGAGGCAACGGGATATCGTAATCAACTGCCCGTACATGCCAATACAATATTTCTCAGTAGAAACCGTATTTAAAATGTGTATATATAATATGTACAATATAATATACATACAATATATATTACATATTTCGTGTATTTTCGTTTTTTAAATTAAATAAATACCGTGAAAATTTTCGTAGTGATACCAACTGAAATTCAAACAAAATGGTATGGTGAATAGCATATTTTTTAAGTAGACGATGGATATTTCCTTTTTATGCAGAAGTGACGATATAATATATATATATATATATATATATATATATATATATATATATATATATATAGTTTCGAGGTTGTTGGTGAAAGAACCCTATTTTACAATCATTTCTTTTGTTCAAACAGTCTCTTGTCACAATTCTGAAGTTAATATAATGTATAAAAACCAAAATATAATTGTCCTCACAAATTTTATTCAGTATGATTTGGCATACAAAACCATTTTATAAGAGAAGTAGAAAAAAAGTCAGAGAAAGTGAGAGAGAAAGAGAGAGAAAGAGAGAGAGAGAGAGAGAGAGAGAGAGAGAGAGAGAGAGAGAGAGACAGAGAGATAGATTTTCTCACGTAAGAGAAAATAAAATTTACAAAAATCAAAAGATATCTACAAAGGCATAAGTGTAGTGTCAGATAGGTGTATGTAGCGCCACACCTTTAGGATACGAATCCCAAAGTTGGATATGAACATTCACTTGAGCTGGCCTGGTATTAATACTTTAAGCCGACTACATTGAGTTGATGTTCGTGATTCAAGACGCCATCTAGTGGCCGCTGGGGAAACTGACCACTCAAACTGTTAACTTAATGTATTGTTAACAGTAAAATGATTTTCAAGAAAAAACAAAGCCTATGTCCTTCCCAAGGTAATATAGAATCTACATGTCAAATTTAAGAACAATCGGTTCAGTAGTTTTTTCCGTTATCGCGTACAAACAAAAACACGCTTTGTCTTTATCAATTAGTATGAAGTATGATATGATATGATATGATATGATATGATATGATATGATATGATATGATATGATATGATACGATATATATATATATGTATGTGTGTGTGTGTGTGTGTCATAGCCGAGCTACATTTATATGCATATTTCATGAGCTGTTTCTGAATAGTTGATAAAACAGAATCTCATTTTTATGGAGCATAATTTCACGAACTTACCGCAGTAGATTTTCTAACCGTGCCGAACTTCAATTTCGGTAAAAAGAACTTTTAAGTAGACTTTCTTTCACTGTTCAGTACACTATCATCAATCAGTGTTTTATTATTGGATTCTCGATCTACTGTAATACATCTATACTTCCGGTATACTAGATTATTTGATCACTTCACCGAGTGTTCGAATTGGTCCGCAAATTAATTCCAGATTTTACAATTAGATCTGAAATGTCTAGAATTAAATTTGGAATACGACTACCTCTAATAGATAAAAGAATGTAGGGATCTGTTTGATGGTGTGGATATTGATTTCGCTCGCAAATAAGCACAAATATTCTTTGAAGATCTAAAATAAACTGAATTCACAGAGATAAGTGCAGATCCCAGTTTCGATCTCTTTACATTACTTGGGAGATTTTTCTTATAGTGATAAGAAAACACCAGTTAGAAGTTTTAATTGAAGCCGAATTACTTTGACTTTTTATACAAAGATGTATTTATTTTCTGCATAAAGGTTGTATAACAGTTTAAGAAAATGATATTTCATGTATCAAATGTAAAAGATTCTCAATTTCATTATTTAATGAATTTATTGGTAAAAAATTTACGAATAGTATAAGCTAGGTAATTATAGTATAGCTAGTATAATAGTATAAGCTAGGCTATTACTTAATGTTTTTAAGAGGAACAAATATATTTCTTAGTATTTTTCATACACGTTCATTCTTGGTATTTTTTAAAAATTAAAAATTAAAAACATTATAGAGAGGTGATAATATTTCTTTTAAATATGAAAGAAATCGGTATTTCCTATAAATTGCATACAACTTCGTCAATGAAAATCATACAAACTAAATTACAAGAAACAGAGTGAGTAAATATTTCTGAAAGATGGAAGAGAATTTATTCTATATTTATTAGAAGATTCATTATCTAAGGGTGAAATTATACAGCTTATTAGAAAATATAAAAATAAAAATAAATATACATGAAATAAGAATAGATACCATTGAAAAACTAAGTACTGACTATCATGTACATGGATGCCTATATATAAAAACTCAGAACCTGTAACTCTTCCACCGTAATAGTAGATCTCCACTCTCTCAATTGAGACCTTGACGACCCTTGTACGATCATTTCTTCGCCAGCTGTATAGAGTTGCTCAACAACGCGCTAGTAGTGCATGCCACGAAAATAGAACAGAGAAACTTAGAGCAACTGTGCGCGATAAAACTTTGTGCGAAACTCGGAGAAATCACGACAGGAACTTATAATAAGAAGTTAAAGTGTATGGTAGTGATGCCCTGAGTCATAGTTAGGTGCTTCGGTGGCATCCCAATTTTAAAAAAGGCCGTAATGGCGTCAAAGACGAGACACGAACTGGAACGCCAATTCAAGGGCGAATCGACGCGAATGCGCAGCGCGTCCACGCCTTTGTTCATCAAGACCGGCGACTAACCATTCGGATGTTGGCTGACGAGTTGAGTATTAACAAGGAAACAGTTAGAGAAATTTTAACCGAAAATTTCGCCATGAAAAAGCTATGCACATAGATAGTAACGAAAAACCTTTCAGATGAGCAAAAAGCCCACCCAATGAACATCTCTCAAGATTATATCGAGCAGGTTGAAAGTGATCCTACTCTTTACGATCGAGTTATTATTAGTGATGAAAGTTGTTTCTTTCAATATGGCCCCGAAACTAAACAACAAAGCCAACAGTGACTGTCTCCTAGAGCGCCAAGGGCAAACGAGGTGAGAATGAGCAAGTCCAAAGGCATCGCAACGTTACCCTAACTCCCTATTCACCGGACATGTCTCCCTGGGACTTTTTCCCATTCCTCCATTTGAAAAAATTCGTCATTGGTCGACATTATAACTCCTTTATGAAGTATAAAGGAGTAGTAAGTACCTCTCTGTTACTCACAGAGGTCCCACAAGAAGAGTTCCAGCATTGTTACGAAAACTGGAAAACTTCCTAGAATAAGTATATAGATACGGGAGGGGACGATTTGAAGGGTACCGCAGCGATGTATCTTAATTTTTAAATATACTCTATGTTTGGATTTTGTGGCATTACTTAATTGTCTGATCTCGTATATATATATATTACATGAATATACATATAAACTGATAAAAGTTTTCCTACTGAATATTCTTGCATATACTAGTTCATACTGGCTGGTCGTAGAACCATTGAGCTCCGTTTCACAACCTCACACTGTTCCAATACGAAAATTATCATATTATATTATCCAATATATATATATATATACTAGCATCCCCCGTCTCAGCTTCGCTCGAGATAATAATTTAAGCGATTTCATAAGCAACTCAATAATATCTAAATAAAAAGTACTCTATATATAAAAATCTATATAACTATAAATAATTGACCGTAGTTTACCTATTGTCGTTTCTGTATATACAGTATGTATATACAGAATGTACAACCGTATTTAATACACACATCTATGCATATTATATACGGCTTCTATGAGGAAAATTGTACTTTCGAGTTCGAGCGGTACAAAAAGATGTCCAAGAGTCTCGAGACGACGTTTATAGAGAGTATCATGTTTGTAATATAGAACATGTCTCAAGACGACTACTATAGAGAGTTTTTTATTGGGAAGGTAGAATACGACGTCCAAGTATCCCGGGATGACTTTTATTGGGAGTGTGCGTGTTCGAACGATATAAAATGAATCTCTTTATAGAAGTCTCTTAAAAACTCCCCGTCGAATTCATTCCAAAACATTCCGACATCGTATTAGAACGTCCCAACATGAATCTCCCTATAGAAGTCGTCCAGCCATACCTGGACATCGTCTTCTACCGTCCGAACACGAAATTCCCCGTGGAAGTCATTCCGTCATACCTGGGCATCGTTTTCTACCGTCCGAGGTACCTAAACATCGTTTCATACCAACTAAACACGATTGTCCCAGTAGAAGTCGTCCTGAGAAAGATATCATCGCTTCCTAACGACTAAACAAAATACTCCCCATAGAAGTCGTTCGGAAATACCCAGATTTCGTATTTTACCGTCCCGACACTAATTTTCCCATAGAAGTTGATTTCCTCATACCTGGACGTCTTTTTCTATCATCTAAATACAATATTCCCCGTAGAAATTACCCGGAGACACATGGACATCGCATTTTATCATCGGAACACACAACTGCCAATAGAAATCGTCTTGAGGCAACGGAATATCGTAATCCACCGCCCGTACACGCCAATACAGTATTTCTCAGTAGAAACCGTATTTAAGTTGCATATATATAATATGTACAATATAATATACATACAATATAAATATATATATATATATATATTGTGACGAGGAACGCAAGCACTGCGTGCGCCTGCCTTCCCCGTCCCGTTGCTCTCTCTCCAGCTGTAGCATGTACATATTTATCTGTATATTTATATGTAGAAATGTTTATATGTTGCAGGCCGACGCACAACCACCGGCGGAGAGGTAAGTGAGAGAGAGAGCGGGGAATGGGGAGAGACAGCCACGCGCGCGAATTAGACAGACAGAGAGAAGGCCGCGAGCTTTGAACACGCGTTTTAGCCGGCTTTTCGCTCCACGTGCTTTGTTTTCTTTGCTGTTACGGTGTCGTCTTGGCCATCGTCTACGGGAACACGCCTCGTGCTCCACGTGTTCCCCCTCGCTACGTACCTCTTCTTCGGGGAGGGTACACTCCCGAACGCGCGTGTTTGTGCCACGGCATTGTGTGTGCGTGTAGCGCACTCGCACTGAGGACGGGCCCGAGCGGACGAACTTGTCGCCAGACCCCGTCTCCGCGGAATAACCGCCCCATCCCGGGGTTTCTGGACGGCAACGTCACCGCCGCTCCCGGTGAAGGAAGGTGCTGCTGCCGGACGAGGACACGCTGCGGGATCATCGAGCCCCGACTCGCTGTAAGTGGCAGCCCCTTTTCTCTCTCTCTCTCTCTCTTCCCGAACGCCCCGCGCGCCGTCGCCTCGGCAACCCTCGGCCTGCGTCCCGCACGCCTCGTATATAGGCGCTGCGTTGTATTCTTTGTTTGCACTGCGTTATTAAACCTTATTTAAATTTTAATTATTTTTATTCTTTATTATTATCAAGTGTGCTCCATTAGCCGCCCTGTCCCACGCGCAGTCCCGAACGCGATATTTCGCCCTTTGCGAACCGCCCCTCTCCCTTGCCGGAATCCTTCGGGGCTAAGCCCAGCCGGGCACAGATTTGCAACGGCCGTGCCCGCCGTCCTCGTGCTCGAGGCGGACACGCGCACCGTTACATGGCGCCCAACGCGATCTCGGGATCGCACTTTATATAAGAATATTTCATATATCTTTATATATCTTATTGCATGTATACATTTTATAATATATATGTAATAATATATTATATCATAGTGCCCCGGCGAATATTCGCAAGTGACGCGGATGCGCAAAAATAATTTAATAATTTTATTATATTGAAAATTAGAATATTACAGAGTGCGAACGCACAGTACATCGCGAGTGTTTACGTTGCGAGCTCGTAGATGTAAACACTCTCGAAGTCGGCCAAGGCCAACGGCAATTCGGCGAAAGCGGCTGAAAAGCAGCACAAATGAAATATAATGCCGAATACGGTAATATAATATTTGTGCAGTTTTTCAAGCAAAACTAATTTTAAGTTAAATAGACACATATACATTAATTTATATAATATTGATATATATATATTAAGTGGATGTAACTTTAAAATTTAGCTTAAATTAAATATGTGAATTCCATCTAAGCTAAACTAAAATTAATCAATAATTAATTTTTAAGATAGCGTAATATGAAAATATAACTGATATAAATAGATTCACATTCGCCATTATAATATAATAATAAAATTTTCGCCGTTACAGACATAAGGAACATTTAGTGTAAATTAAATATAATTAAAAGTTCTCTTCATTATACATAGTCGACTATAAATAGCGAAGTCAGCGATCTGTGTATACCCACATACACACACCACCGCGACTCTACGCTGTACATACAGTGTATATGCGACTAACGCAAATTTTTCTTTGCTCTCAATTTAATTTGATCAAAATTGATTATCCCCTTTATGCTTTTCGCTTTCGGATCTTCATTTTGAGATTGTAATATCTCTAATATTTGTGCAGTATAATTTAAAAATTAAAATTTTTTTTTTGTGAAAACTAAAAATTTAAATTTTTTGTTTTTTTTCGAAAACCAAAAATTGAAGTTTTTTTTTGGAAAACTGTAAAATAAAATTTTTTTTGTAGAAGTTATAAAAGAACTAAAAATAAACTATATTTTTATTTTTTTTTTTTTTTTTTTTTTTTTTTTTTTTTGTGTTTTCCTCTTTTTCTTTATATTTTTGTATTTTTTTTTACATTGCTTAAAAAATATAAAAAGGAAAAACTATTACAATTTCAAAATAAATCTTTTTTGGAAAATCGAGAATCCGAAAGCCGAAATAAGAATTCTGGAAAAATTTTTGGGTGAATTTTTTGACAATTTTTGAAAATTGTTGAATTCTTTTCCTCTTATATTTTCTGGTTTTTTTTGCGTCAGTCGCCCCTAATTTTTGCGTTTTCACCCTCGCACTCCACTATCTCTGGAGATTGCCGGCTTTTAATTATTTGCTTTTAATTATTTAATCGAAAACTTTGGCTGTAACGCTCTAATTTTCTCACATTGTATTTTTTTTTTCTTTTTCCGTTTGTTCGTTTGTCTTCTTCTAATTTTCAACGAAAAGAAATAAAAGATGGCAAATCCGCCAAACGAATTTAACGACTGGCTTCAAAGCCTATGTGAGGAAGAAACAAACCTAATTACAGCGGAACTAGAATTAAAAAATGAGGGTTCCCCGTTTCAAAGGGCTGCTAGGCTATACCATAGACTAGCAGGAAATTATAGCCCAGGAGATTTTGTGGAATGCGAGAGTGACAGTGATAGTATAAAAACACGCACGCGAAGAGATAAAAATCTGTTAAAGATAATCGTCACCTCGACAATGCGCGACGCAACAAAAACTTATATTTTGGATCGAATGGAAGCGACGTACGCCGAACAAGCGGACGAATTGTCTGACATACAGCAGGCTCGGGAAATTTACCCGAGCACAGATCAAAGAAATATAACAACAGCTGTCGATCACCAAATACAAAATCTGATCGACTTCAATTTGGCCGAGATGAACAGGCATGAACCGCTCGCATGGAGCACTGCCAACGAATCGCCGATTCAGGCAGCCACCACGAGCGTAATTACGCCTCCCGACTTGGGTGTCACGAATGACACCACACGTCGAACCCAAGTCGCATCTCAGGCGACAAATACAACAGTCGAGCCTCAACCGACTGACCTCGAAAACAATGTAAACCTTCGTCAGGGATTACATGGCCTGCAAAATATGCTGCAAACTTGGATGCAACACCAAAACTGCACTGTCCAAGATTTGCAGCAGAGGCAAAGTGAGATGCACGCTACGCTAGCCAGCATCCAGCAGCAGCTGCAGAAATCGGCGCGACGCGACCGTGTCACTTTCCAAGACACGTACGATCTGCAATACGTGGAAAGTGACAAAAACATCAACAATAATAGGTTTGTAGGGTCGACCGGCGAGCCTACGTTTTCGGCTCCTTGCCACCCTCGGTACCAAGGGCCTGGAAGGGGGGGACATCACATGGATCGAGATGTGATGAGCTCGCCCGCGAATACAACGCGATCAACGCTGTCAAGCACCTTGGCCCAGCGCACGGATATTGGTAAGACCGTGCGCCAATGGAAAATTAGATTCAATGGCGCCAAGGGGAAAAGTGTAGAAGAATTTCTGCAAAGGATCGCGGAATGTCGCAGGTTGACACCGCTCACGGACGAGGACATGCTCAATGCCATGACGGAGCTCCTCGACGGTGTCGCCCTGCATTGGTACCGTCTATCTCGGAAGGACTGGACCACGTGGCAAGAGTTCTGCCACGCAGCCCGGAGCTGCTACGGCGTCGATCGACGCTTCCAAGCTGAGCTAATCAGCGAAGCGCAGCGGCGTACGCAGGCGAAGCGCGAGCCAACACGTGACTACGTGTTTTGTTTGTTAACGATTCTCAATCGGTTCGAAGAACCATGGTCAGACGACAAGCAACTCGCCCTGATCTACCGTAATCTACTCCCGGAGATACAGAAGTTAGTTCCGCGGGAGAAGATTACGAGCGTCAATCGGCTAATCGAGCTTGCTCGAGAGGCCGAATGCGTCCTCGATGCGGAGCGAAATTATAAGCCACCGCCATCACCTGAGGACTGCATAATGCCCGAAGTGGCCTTCCATGCGGCCGACACGTCTCGAACGCGCCCGAAACCAAGAATCGCGGCCGTGGACGTGAAGCCGCCCAACTTCAAAGCTCTGGTGCGAGAAGTTTTACTAGAGGCTGGCTTT
The DNA here is from genome assembly GCA_018907035.1 of Sycobia sp. Sy_11. NCBI lineage: Eukaryota > Metazoa > Arthropoda > Insecta > Hymenoptera > Epichrysomallidae > Sycobia > Sycobia sp. Sy_11. Next base: position 527,447 of record JACCIC010000137.1, on the reverse strand, counting down.
AGAGCCACCTCACCTGATTTAGAGGCGCCAGGCGTCGCAGCCCTTATCCCGAAGAGGAGCGGTCGCGATTCACGCCCGAGGTCGCCGCGTACAGGAAAAACCAGAGCGTCGACCTCACCTAAGTCGGAGAGGAAGCCCTCCTTCAAAGGAAATTTGGTGCACGATCCCCTCAGTGACAAGAACAAAGGTCGGACAGCAGGTCCTGATCCGCGGTTCTTGTGCTGGGGCTGTAGTTGGCCTGGCCACACCTTGCGCAGCTGTCCTGAGTGTTCGGGAAATGCGAAAAAGGGCGAGTAATTGAGGTCCAACTCGCCCCTACGCTCCGTGAGACCTCTGAAGATCAGCATGCAGCTGCGAGGACACAGTATTCACGATGGTGGGTACAGGTAGGCATAGGCGAGTTTCGCATTCATGCACTGCTAGATGCAGGGGCTGCTCGTACAGCTCTCGGAGCAATCGGCCTGCAGATTGCATCTGCCCTCGGTCGTCTAGTTCGACCCTTCCCTGGATCTGGCGCTCGACTCGCCACAGGAAAAATTGAGCCGATAATAGGCCAGGTGGCCCTTCCGTTTGCCATAGCAGACGTAGAAATGGAGCTAGACGTCATCATAATTCCAGACTTGGAAAATGACTGTCTGCTCGGTGCAGACTTCTACCGCGCCTTCAATGCGGTCATCCACCCGCGCGACAACACCATGTCGATCGAGGGTGCTGCGGATTTCGTTCCGTTACAACTCTGCACCGTCTCAGTTACCTCGGCGTATTCGCTTGCCTCTATAGGCTTGGCCGATATTGACGATAGTCAACGCCGAGCTCTCGAGGAACTCCTCGACCGGATGCTGCCTCCGGCTGATCAGCCTCTGGGCTGCACGCATCTGACCGACCACGTGATCGATGTCGGCGATGCTAAGCCGATTAAGCAGCGTTATTATCCGGTCTCTCAGAAGATAGAGCTGGAAATGCATGCGCAAGTTCGCAAGATGCTTGATCAGGGCGTAATTCGCAGATCAACCAGCGAATGGTCTAGCCCCGTCGTGATGGTTCGCAAGAGCGATGGGAGCTACCGATTCTGTGTGGACTATCGCAAATTGAATTCCGTGTCCAAGGTCAGCGCGTACCCGCTTCCTTACATGGCCGTAATCTTACGGAAACTGAGAAATGCGCGATACACCTCCACCCTGGACCTCAGCAGCGCCTACCATCAGGTCCCTCTTCGTGAGGAATCGCGACACCTCTCTGCCTTCACGGTTCCAGGCATGGGGTTATTCGAATGGACCCGTATGCCATATGGTGTCGCCGGTGGCCCTGCCACCTTTCAGCAGTTAAGCGACAAGCTGATCGGCCCTGAAATGGAACCGGTGGCTTTCGCCTACCTCGATGATGTGATCATCGCTACGGAGAGCTTTGACGAGCACCTCAGGTGGCTCGAACATATCCTGAGACGGATTTCCGATGCCGGCTTGACCATCAATCGGCAGAAGAGTAAATTCGGACTCGCGGAGGTACGGTTCCTCGGCGTTCTCGTGGATCGTGACGGTTTTCGACCCGATCCGGATAAGATTGCACCAATCTTGACTTACGCCGCACCAAAGAACCTGAAGCAGCTCCGTAGGTTTTTAGGCCTTGCGTCCTGGTATCGCAAGTTCTTAGAGAACTTCGCAACGCTTGCTGAGCCTCTCACCCGATTAACCAAGAAGAACATCAAGTACCATTGGGGAGAAGAGCAACAGCAAGCCTTCGAACAAATCCGGGCGCTCGTCGCATCTGCACCCGTCCTTTCTCGACCGTCGTTTGGAGAAACGTTCGTCGTCCAAACGGACGCCAGCGACTCAGGACTAGGCGCCGTACTCACGCAAGCCGTTGATGGCGTGGAGCGCGTACTCTCCTACGCTAGTCGCACGATGACTGCGGCTGAGTGTAACTATTCGGTCACCGAACGTGAGTGCCTCGCCGTGCTATGGGCTGTGCGTAAATTCCGCCCGTACGTCGAGGGCTATCACTTCCAGGTGATAACCGATCACAGCAGCCTTCGTTGGCTGCACTCATTGCGCAACCCCACGGGCAGACTCGCCCGTTGGGCCTTGGAATTGCAGGGATACGACTACGAAGTCATCCATCGGAAAGGTACCTTGAATTGCGTACCAGACGCCCTCTCTCGTTTGTACGAAGACGAGCCGACCTGCGAAGTTGCCTCCCTCAGCGTCACCGATGTGCGAGACCCCTGGTATTTGCGCCTTCGTAAGAAAGTGGTGAGCGATCCGACCAACCTCCCATGGTGGAAAGTCGTTGGGCAGCGACTATACTACTACCGTCCCGATCTGGCCGTCGAAGATTTAGTAGACGACCAGGATGCGTGGAAGTTAGTCGTACCTAAAGAAGATCGTCGTACCGTTCTTCATGAATGTCATGAGGAGCCCACAGCTGGTCATTTCGGACGCCATAAAACATATGACCGAATTGCACGATCATACTATTGGCCATCAATGCACAAAGATGTGACACAATTTGTCCGTGACTGCACCGTGTGCCAACAATGTAAGGTACAGCAGACTGCACCAGCTGGCCTGATGGGCCATCGAACGGTCACCCGCCCTTGGGAAATAGTAGCTGGAGATGTGATGGGTCCATTTCCGCGATCTACCCGGGGATACGAGTATTTGCTCGTCTTCATGGATCTATTCACTCGCTGGGTAGAATGTATTCCCATCAGAAAGGCGAATGCGCAAACGATTCGCCGCGAGTTGAAAGATCGCGTATTTTTACGCTTTGGTACGCCCGAAGTATTCCTATCGGACAATGGCACCGAATTTCGTAATAAAATCATTGAGAAATTCCTTGTGGAGCGTGGGGTGGAGCATTCCACGATACCTCCTTATCACGCTCAAGCCAATCCGGTAGAGAGGGTTAATAGGACTCTGAAGACCGCGATAATCGCCTTCATTGAGGAGTCTCACAGTACTTGGGATGCGCACATCGCCGAGCTGATGTTCGCGTACAATACATCCGTACAAGACTCCATTGGCGTAAGTCCGGCCTTCCTTAACACGGGTCGTCACCCCTCAGCCCCTGGCACACATCGTCGCCAGGAGGAGCAGCGCGCACAGATTGCGCAAGAAGAGGCTGCTCTACAACATTGGAAAGAGCGCATGGAGAAATTATCTGATCTCCATCTAAAGGCAGCGGAAAACTCGCAAAAAGCGCAGGCAAAGCAAGCTCGCTATTATAATGCGAGACGTCGCGACGTGTATTACGCGATTGGCGATCGCGTATGGCGGCGTAATCGCATCCTCTCGTCAGGCATACAGGGCGTCAGCGCCAAGCTGGCCCCGAAATTCGACGGGCCCTTTACCATCACGGAGAAACTCAGCACGAATGTTTATCGACTGATCGACTCTACGGGAAGAGATGCTGGGAAGCATCACGTCGCCGACCTAAAGCCCTACCATCGAGATCACGACCCCGAAGATGATAGCAGTTCCGACACGGAAGAGCCTTCGGGCGAAGAGTGTGACCGCGATGCGTCAAATTGTAATGTCGAGGCGAGCGAGCGAACCCGCATTGTAACACCACTGGTGAGCGTACGGCGCCCCGACGACGCGCCTCATTGTAATTCCGATACAAGCGTGCGAAGCGATACCCCCGCGGGCAATGCCACGCGATCTAAGACCGATATCGCACCGCGTAGATTAGGGAGGCCGCGTAGGACGCGAATCGTAACCCGTCGAAGAACCCAAGCGCGAGCCCCTGCGGAGCCGGATAACAGCAGAGCCGCCTGCCATAATGACGTGCCCCTGGTGAGGCGAAAAGTAGGTCGCCCTAGGAAGAGCGGACGCTCAACCCCGCCGCGGGACCAATCTCCCCGCCGCACTCGGGCCCAAGCCCGCGCCCGTCAACGGGCCGACTAACTTCGATTATTGACTGCCGCCGTTATTGACGGAGGAACACCGGCGATTGTTACCTCCAAAAACAACTGCGTCTAGGGAAGAGAGTTCTTTACCCGTCCTTCCTCATCCCAGTGATCCTCAGCGGTAGACCGCAGCCACCCCGTTCCTCATCCTGACACGATGGTCGATCTGAGAGAGAGATGTTGGGTCGAGCTGTCACGCTTCGGCTACCAGCGTCTGGAGGGGGGGCGTGTGACGAGGAACGCAAGCACTGCGTGCGCCTGCCTTCCCCGTCCCGTTGCTCTCTCTCCAACTGTAGCATGTACATATTTATCTGTATATTTATATGTAGAAATGTTTATATGTTGCAGGCCGACGCACAACCACCGGCGGAGAGGTAAGTGAGAGAGAGAGCGGGGAATGGGGAGAGACGGCCACGCGCGCGAAGGATTAGACAGAGAGAAGGCCGCGAGCTTTGAACACGCGTTTTAGCCGGCTTTTCGCTCCACGTGCTTTGTTTTCTTTGCTGTTACGGTGTCGTCTTGGCCATCGTCTACGGGAACACGCCTCGTGCTCCACGTGTTCCCCCTCGCTACGTACCTCTTCTTCGGGGAGGGTACACTCCCGAACGCGCGTGTTTGTGCCACGGCATTGTGTGTGCGTGTAGCGCACTCGCACTGAGGACGGGCCCGAGCGGACGAACTTGTCGCCAGACCCCGTCTCCGCGGAATAACCGCCCCATCCCGGGGTTTCTGGACGGCAACGTCACCGCCGCTCCCGGTGAAGGAAGGTGCTGCTGCCGGACGAGGACACGCTGCGGGATCATCGAGCCCCGACTCGCTGTAAGTGGCAGCCCCTTTTCTCTCTCTCTCTCTCTCTTCCCGAACGCCCCGCGCGCCGTCGCCTCGGCGACCCTCGGCCTGCGTCCCGCACGCCTCGTATATAGGCGCTGCGTTGTATTCTTTGTTTGCACTGCGTTATTAAACCTTATTTAAATTTTAATTATTTTTATTCTTTATTATTATCAAGTGTGCTCCATTAGCCGCCCTGTCCCACGCGCAGTCCCGAACGCGATATTTCGCCCTTCGCGAACCGCCCCTCTCCCTTGCCGGAATCCTTCGGGGCTAAGCCCAGCCGGGCACAGATTTGCAACGGCCGTGCCCGCCGTCCTCGTGCTCGAGGCGGACACGCGCACCGTTACAATATATATATATATATATATATATATATATATATATATATATATTTATATATATATATATATATATATATATATTTATATATATATATATATATATATATATATATATATATATACATATATGTATCATACACATATATACATATATATACATATTTCTTATATTTTCGTTTTTTCAATTAAATACCGTGAATATTTTCGTATTCGAATAACGTATTTTTAAGCAGACGATGGATATTGCCTTTTTAGTCATTTATGCAGAAGTGAAGATATATTATATATATATATATATATATATATATTATTATATAATATATATATATATATATATATATATATATAGTATATGCTTTTTTTCTTCAAGTAATTCTATTCCATTTAGAAGTAAATGTTTCCTTAAAATAATTAAATATTTTATTGAAAATGTCTTCAAATGATAAAAAATAATATCTTTTATATCGTTATCATTTCATACTATACATGATACTATATAAAAAGTGAACTAATAGTTCTACTTAGGATATTATTTACCAAGAATAATATAATATGCTATATATAAATGTTACTATTTTCCTACTGGCTTTCTTTCACGTTATCACTCTATTTCCTGTGGTATTATATTTCTTGTATAAAGGAAATTGTACATAGTATACAACCACATTTACTTGAAACAAAATTCTGATAAAATTTGTCATTCAAAATTTTCTGTATATAATATAATTTGAATAGATAATTTAGTGTTTAATAGTTTATGATCAACCTTTTAATATATATCATTGCTATTATATATAATAAACTTAATGTAAATATTAAAATTTATTTTTCCCCTATTATTTTATTATTAATTGTAAAAGATATCACAATTAAAAATTGTACTTATGTCGAGTGTTCTGAATCAAATTAAGAAAAATTTTTATCCGTCTTATAGTCTTTACAATATGATATATTAGATAACATAATAACAGTCAGATTGTCCTTAAAGTAAAATAAAAAATAATAAAAGTACTATTCTATGTTAGTAATGATAAGACTGCCCCCAACACCTTAAATTTAGAATCACCTTCTTCTCCGAAGTTTCGAACGCTACGGTTTATCCTCAGGAAATCAATTAAATTGAAACACCAAGTATGCTACTTTATATATCCCATCCCTACTCTAAATTTATTAGTATAACATTTATGAAGTTGAATGTAACTTCTAAATGAACATTTATGAACTTGAACTTAAATGTGAAATACAAATTCTATATTAATAAGGAATGATAAGTGTTGTGCAATTTACTCGACTCTAACATTAAATTCTTATTAAGATTATTGGGAGTTTTCAGAATATGAATATTTTCAAGATTTTCTCTTTTATATTTATTCTTAATACCATGTTCCAAAATATTTGCATTTTCAAAGTCGAAAGAATGTAAGAAGTTTAAACTATGTTCTTTTAGCCCGGATGTACCATTTATGCTTCGTAAGCTATACTGATGTTTATATATTCTTTGCTTTAGGTACCTTCCCGTTTGTCCAAAATAATATTTATCACAATCTTTACAATTGATTTCGTGTACTACTCCTGCTTTGAAACATTTATTATCCTTATCTTTAGAATGCTTAAATAGCTTTCTAATATTATTATTGCTTCTAAAGTAAACTTGAATCTTATGTTTTTTAAATATACTTCTAATTCTTTCAGATAATTCTCTTACATATGGTAATAATACGATTTTATTATTATTATCCCTATTTCGTTCTCTAGTGCTATTATGAATTTGATCCACTCTCTCTGCAATCATTTTATCCGCAAAGTCTATTGGATAATCATTGTTCACCTTTAGATTGCCGGACTGGCTCATGTATGAGCCACCTGTGACCTTGACAGCTACTCTAGAGATCTGAGGTGTTTTGATGTATAAATTTTGCACATCAAAAATATCAATTTATAAGGCAAAAATGCCGGCAGTCTAAAGGTTAATTAATAGATCTTTAACTAATTTTAAATTATCTTTTCTAAAATTTCTGTCTGATAATTTGATTGCTCTGTCGATGACTCCCTTTACAGTACCTATCTTGTTTCCGAATAGATGGTGTGAGTTAATATTTAACAACCTACCTGACCATGTAGGTTTTCTATACCAATTTAATTTTACTCTGTTATTATTAACTCTAATAACATTGACGTCCAAAAAATTAATTTATTATCTGACTCTAATTACTTTGTATATTTACTTCTATTATGGATGGAATTAAAAACATCCACTCTTTCGTCTGCACACCTTTCTGGCACAATTGTAAAGTTGTCATCGACCTATCTTTTATAGATAATTGGTTCAAAATTCAACTTATTTAATGCAATTGTTATATCATGCGGCAAAAAATTTTGACTTTTTTTCTCAAATTTTATCAAAATAAAAGGCACATTGCAATTTGTGAATTTGCGTAGATTTTAATTTGATATGTTATTGGAAATGAGAATTGCGCTAAATAAATGTAAATATTGTAGATTGGAGTGGTTAGACGATATTTACCGAGACGTTTCTGAGAAGAACGCAATGATTGGCCAAATTATTTGTTAGAAGAAATAGGTAACAAGTAAAGAAAGTCAGAAATTCAGTTGCGATCTCCGATCGATATAGCATAAGTTGCGTTAAGAGTATATAAACGAATGTATATTTTGAATGTATGTATATTTTCTTCCCCTTTTTCATTTTCCCTGTCAACTCTACGAAATTAACTAATTAATAGTATTTAATTATATAACTTCATTAGCTAATCACGATAGATTGTGCATTTTTCCATTAAAATTTGTTTGACGCTATTATCGCACGACGTATCATTTTTATTTCGCGAATCGTAGCCATTTTCCATTATGATACGACACGAGAATTTTCCATTTTATTTTATTTTATTATTGCGTAACCGCCTATTGGTGAAATTTTACCTTTGCTGATTCGACAAACTCCAAGACCAATAAAGAATAGAGATAAAAAGGGTTTCCTTAGAATTTGTTTAAATATTTTATTTTCCTGATTAACGCAAGTAAAAAATGTTCGACAAATACGAGCTACTTATACACGCTTGGTAGTCGGCCAATCTACGGATGGAGCGACGAATGGACCAAACGAGCCCAGCACATATACCTTTCAGCCGCTATAGAAAATAAGCCATACACGCACTGTCAATACTTCGACGTCGCTATGCATTCGACAGTTTCTGCTATCTTTGCAATTCTAGAGGAGGATCGAAATCAAGACAACGCCTCCAAAGGTTGAACTAATACACACTGCCCTTGCCGAGTACCTGTCAGAGTAAAGGAAACGACCGGTTTCTTGACCTGCAACGTAACAGCAATATTTTCTAATTTTTCCATTACCAAATTAGCAATCACCGGTGATTGCTAATAAGTTTTATTTCAGCTTCTAAGGGGGTGATCATAAACAAGGACAGTCCGACTGTCGTTATTTTAGCTAATATATGATATTATAAAGACTGTAAGACGGATAAAAATATTTATTAATAAGATATCAGAAAAAAATTTATAACTAGCGTTATAAATTTACAAGTACATCGTTATATAAATATTAGATCAATATATTTATTCATATATAAAATAATGTTGTTGGTTAGGTACTCTTCATATTTAAATTAGGTTAGGTATTATATACGTAAAATTCTCAAGACATATCTACTTAAAACTTATATACGAGGTCAGACAATTCAGTAATGCAACAAAATAAAAAATCGACTATGTTTAAAAATTAAGGTACATCGCTACGATCCTCTTTAAAATAGTCGTCTCCCGCATCTATACACTTATTCCAGCGAGTTTTCAAGTTTTGGAAACAATTCTGGAATTCTTCTTGTGGGGCCTCTCCGAGTATCCTCCTCACAGATTCTTGGATGTCTTCAACGAATTCAAAATATCGACCTTTGACGAATTTTTTTCAAATGGGATAACATAAAAAAGTCACAGGGCGACATGTCCGGTAAATAGGGCGGTTATAGTAACGTTGCAATGTCTTTAGATGTCAAAAATTGAGAGACTCTGAACGCACTGTAACCGTGAATATTGTCGTAATGGAGAACCCAATTCTTTGCGATCTCTGGACGCATTCTGAGCACCCGTCATTTTTCGAGCAAATTGCAGTACAATACTTGATTTACGGTTTGTCCAGCTGGTACAAACTCTTTGTCAATCGCCCCTTTGTTCTCGAAGAAGCAAATGAACATAGTTTTCACTTCGAACGTACTCATTTTTGCCTCCTTTGTACTTAGCGCGCCAAGAGATAGATACTGTTGGCTTTGTCGTTTAATTTCTGGGTCATAGTGAAAGAACCAACTTCCATCACCAGTAATAATTGGACCGAAAAGAGTAGGATAACTTTCAACCAGCTCGGGACAATCTTGAGCGATGTTCATTTGGTGGAATTTTTGCTCATCTGAAAGGCTCTTCGGTACCATCTTCGGGCACAGCTTTTTCATAGCGAAATTTTCGGTTAAAATCTTTCTAACTGTTTCTCGGTTAACATTCAACTCGTTAGCCAACATACGAATTATTAGTCTCCAGTCTTGACGAACAAGGGCGCGAATTTGCTGTACATTCGCATCGGTTCGCACTTAAATTGGCCTCTCAGTCCGCACATTGTTGACGCCATTACGGCTTTTTTTAAAATCGGCATGCCATGGAATCACCTAACTATGACTCAGGGAATCACTAACATACACTGTAAGCACTTTTTCATAAGTTTCTGTCGCGGTTTCGCCGAGTTTCACACAAAATTTTATCGCCCATCGTTGCTCTAAATTTCTCTGTTCTATTTTCATGACATACGTGAAATGGGGCCTCAAATTTAAGGCGCTTAGTACTATCTACACCGGGCTGTTCACAGCTATCGTTACGTATGAAGCGGCAGGTTGGCACGATTTGATGTGTGTAGAACAGCAACGCAAGCTGGCAAGTACTCAATGACACGCGCTCATTAGAGTCACCGGTGCATACAGGACAACTTCAACAGACGCCCTAGCAGTGATAGCGGGAAAACTCCCCATCGTGCTAGAATGCAGGCGTAGAGTGGAACTGTATGTTAACCGTAAAAATGCAGCGTCACCTGAGGACCAACATTGTGCCGCGAGAGAGATATCAGAAAGATATCTTGATGATTGACAGAGGATCTGGAATAACTCGACAAAAGGTAGGCTAATACATTCTTGCCTGCTTAGTGTCAGAGATAGGATCAAGGCAGACTGGATCACGCCGTCGCGATGGTTAATCCAGTTCCTCGCTCGGCATAGCGACTTCGGGTCATATCTCTCTCGCTTCCTTTTGAGAGAGAGTGATATATGCACATTTGGGGAGGTGGACACATCAGAGAATGTCCTGATCGTCTGTCCCAAATACGAGGAAGTAAGGATCCTGTTCCAAAGTGAAATCAACACGTCTATTGACGTACGAGCTCTATAATACCGAACGTGTTACTGTAAAGTAACCTTAGTAGGTGGATGTACGAAAAAGATGAACAAACAACAAACAAATAAAACAAAGAAGGTAACAGATATAATTTCTGAGAAGGAAAAAATAGACAGGAAGCTCAGGGATAGGCGCATTGAGAACGAGAGGGAGCCTAAAGCTGAACTGGGGATGAAGGGAGATCGAAAGACCCCATCAAAAGAAGATGGAAAAAGTTCAGAGGCCACTGCGAAGGGAAGAGTCGGAAGTATCATCCAGATGACAGCCACAGTAGAAAAACAACGCACGAGAGATATCGGAAAGATATCTCGATGACTGGCAGAAAATTTGGGGTGACTCAACAAAAGGTAGGTTGACACATTCTTACCTACCTAGTGTCAGACATAGTATAGGGGCAGACTGAATTAGGCCATCGCGATAGATAATACCATTGCTCGCTCCGCATGGAGACTTCGGGTCTTATCTCTCTCGCTTCCATGTGAGAGATACAGAGAGAGAGAGAGAGAGCTATACACGTTCGTGTGGGGAGACAGATACACCAGAGCACGTCCTGGCGGTCTATGCCAAATATGATGAAATTAGGATCAAGTTCCAAAGGGAAAATAGTAGAGCAAAATACTCGACAGTATAGAATATACCCGAGCAAGCAGTCGAGTGGCAAATTTAATGTGCAGCAGCAGAAATTAAGAGTAAATCGTGTTTCTCTCGGAAGTAGTAATAGAAATCGCTTGAAAGCAGTGTTTGGGAACGTGCTAATTAATGTCTATGTGACAGTGGCGTGGACGAAAATGTCATGCGTGAAGAAGTGTTCAAGCGGGTAAGTGGGAAAAATAGTTTCAAGCTGAAATAACAAAGTGTCTGCCTGCAAGGAGCCGGTGCTTTAATCTATATTGAGAGCGCAGTGTATGATATTGATTATTTAGTGGTACCTCAGGTATGTTTGCCATCGCATGTCTTTCTGGTCGACCCGCTACTCGACATCACAAAAATTGAATTACGGCCCGACGGACTACTTACTAGGTCGATTATTGAGGACAATTACGTACAGTTCATATAGAAATAACATACGAATTATATAAGACTCTTATTAAAGGGGTACCTTAAGAATTTCGTGGTCAAGTGAGAAAACTCGAAGAAAGTTATATACTATCGGAACCTCGTCGTCTGTCACTAGCTCAAGAAGCTGAGGTGAAAAGGAAAATTGATTAATGGTTACAGAAAGAAATGATTCAAAAAGGTATATCGGAGTATACGACTTCAATTGTTGTTACAAGAAAAAAAGATGACAGAATGTGAATATGTATAAATTACAAGTGACTTAACGACGTCACTGAAAAAATGCACTATCACCTACTAATTATTGAATACGTTGTTCATTTAGCAGGAAAATCAGAAACTCATTCAACCTTGGAGTTAGTCGACGAGTTTATCGACAGGGATGTCAAGAAGAGTAGTCAAAGGTATCTGGCTTTCGTCACGTTCATAAAACAATACATACCACAAAGAGCGCCATTTGGATTTCGTAATACATCGCTACTATTTTTGGAAAATTCGGAAGGAGGAGAATCATTGAGTTGTATCTCGATTTTTATTATAGCGGAAAACAAGCTTCAGGTAATTAAACAATTGGAGATAGTGTTAGAAACAGCGAGAAAATTTGGGCTAAAATTCAATTGGAAAAAGTGTCAGTTATTACAAAGGAAAAGAGAGTTCTTAGGCTACATTATAAAGAATAGAAAAATGATCCCATTGCCAACAAAAATTGAGGAACTAAACTTGAAATCGCTGGATATTTTCACAAATTTATTGGAGCATATGCGCAAATAACAAATCCCGTAAACCAGTTGATGAAGAAAGATGCAAAATTTATTTTCGGGGAGAGGCAAGAAAAGGCGTTTGCTACGCTAAAAGAATCACTTGCAACTGAACCAGTGTAGCAGATATATGACGGTACTAGACAGACCAAGTTACATACAGACGCATCAAAATACGGCTATGAGCAGAGAAACAACGGAAGCAGAGAGCAGATATCACAGATATGAGCTTGAACCTCTAGTTATTATTCGAGCATTGGATAAATTTAGAATATATTGTGAGGGCCTTAAGTTTCAAGTTGTGACTGACTGCGCGGCTTGTCAAATGACGTTGAATAACAGACATAAAGCCGCGGTTAGCAACGATCAGTTATGTACATGCAAATAACTAGAACAATGTATGCAGCATGTGGACAAAATAAACAGAAAATATAATATCAGAGATAATAGGGGGGATTATCGATGTCGATGCACATATTAGAGACTGCAGTAAAATTTTCAAACCCAACGGCACAGCGATAAACGAAGGTATTTCATTCGTGCGATTTCCCGGATGTCGGTTTTCGAACTCGTGTGATCAAGTAGGTGACAACTGCCCAGCAGGGGGACGGCAAAACAATAGATATAATAAACGGGATTAACTGGTTTCTAACAAATTCATTAAGCGTGTATAGATTTTCTTATATATATATATATATATATTTTTTTTTTTTCATAAAATTTTTAATTTTGAGTTCGTTGCGTGGCAATAATCGTGGTGCCTTTACTATTTATCTATTAAATTTAATATATAAATCTTTGTGCTTCATTTCATAAAATCGAATATTTATTAGTTTTTACGACTGACAGAGAATAGTCAAATTAATCTAATTTTGAGAAAACTCTTTTATTCTTTCAAGTAAATGGTTTATTTAAAAAATTGTATATATTTCTCAAATTAAGTGTATATGTATAGTATTTTCGAATATCTATTTATTTAATTTTATATTTCACTTACGTATAATTCGGTTTAGTAAAAGACAAGAAATATTTATTATCTTTTAAATTAATTTAGTGTAATGTATCAGGTATGTGAATAAGTCTTTCCCGTTTTTTTTCAAATTTTGAGCCTTTATTGTGAAAAAATGATTACAAATGAATTATTGAAAGTATTGGCCATCGCTAGCTACAACTTTTTCCCATCTTTCTGGCAACATACGAATCCCGTTGCGAAAAAATTCGACCGGTTTGGCCTCTATCCAGTCATCCACCCATTTTTTGGCTTCCTCGTAGGAATGGAAGTGCTGGTCAGCCAGGCCATGCATCATCGATCTGAAGAGATGGTAATCAGACGGAGCAATGTCTGGACTATACGGCGGGTGGGGCAGGACTTCCCATTTGAGCGTTTCTAAGTATGTTTTCACCGGCGGTGCAACATGTGGGCGAGCATTGTCATGTTGCAAAATAACTTTGTCGTGCCTGTCGAAGTATTGTGGCCGTTTTTCTCGCAGTGCGCGGCTCAAACGCATCAATTGTCATCGATAGACCTCGCCTGTGATCCTTTCATTCGGTTTCAGAAGCTCATAGTAAACCACACCTAGCTGGTCCCACCATATACAGAGCATGAGCTTGGCGCCATGAATATTTGGCATGGCCGTCGATGATGATGCATGGCCGGGTAGTCCCCATGATTTTCTTCGCTTCGGATTATCGTAACGTATCCACTTTTCATCGCCAGTCACGATACGATGCAGAAAACCCTTTCTTTTATGTCGCTGAAGCAGCTGTTCGCAAGTGAAAAAACGCCGTTCGACGTCTCTCAGCTTCAGTTCGTACGGCACCCAATTTCCTTGCTATTGGATCATTCCCATGGCTTTCAAACGCTTGGAAATGGTTGTTCGGTCAATTCCCAATGCTTCAGCAAGTTCTTCTTACGTTTGACAAGAATCTTCATCAAGCAAAGTCGCCAATTCTCGATCTTCAAAGATTTGCGGCCGCCCGGAACGCTCCTTGTCTTCCACGTCGAAATCACCGCTTTTGAAGCGTCGAAACCATCCGCAAACACTTGAATCATCGATACAACCTTCTCCATAAGCCTCCTGAAGCAATCGATGCGTCTCGGCAGCAGATTTCTTCAAATTGAACCAATAAAGTGAAACTTCCCGCAAATGACGTCGACTCGGCTCAAATTTCGACATTTTCACGATATCAAAAATTTATGATGCGAAAAAATTTTAACTAATGTGTTAGTATGGAATTGTTGACATATGAATAAGCTTTGATTATGACATATGTAACCATTGAATACTCGCACAGTATTGGTGGCGCCATCTCTTACAAAAAACGGGAAAGACTTATTCACACTCCTAATAATAAAAATATTTTTGCTATTCGAATAAACTTAATTGTTCGTTTCAAAAATATAGTTTAATCAAAATTACAAAATATTCATTCGTTTGAAATATATAAATTTTTATTTCAAATAAATACACTTTTACGAAATTGACTCATTTACTTTAGATTTTGTTTTCAGTCTGCAGTACAATGTAATAATATTCTCTACTAAATCGCAAGATCTGTTAATGTAAGTAGGAAAGAATTGAAAGTTATAATATAAAAATGTAATACATTGTCTTACATGATTAATTTACGGAAACTAGAATTGTTTAAATATTTATAACGTAACAAATATTTGTTGCTCTTTAAATAAACCGAACTGCTTATTCGTTTGTTTGAAATATGTATGTTTTTGTTTCAAATGAGTAGAATTAAAATAAATATTTGTTGAATTGAAATAAATATATTTTTACTTTACTTAATTACCTCATTTATATTTATGCTTTTTTTATAGCGTGTAGTAAAATGTAAATTATATTATCAGATAATTAAAATCAATGATATTTATAAACTATAAGTATTATGACGAAAATTGGAAGAAATTCCATTTTGATCGTGAAAACCATATGAAGGCCGTAAAAATATCGTTCTCCTAAATAAGCTTGTAAAAAATGAGAAATTTCAAAAAGAATTGTAAAAAAAGTTATAAATCTGGTAAAAATACATATTTCTTATTCTATGCGTTTTTCTGTACCAACCGAATTTCTCGAAAAAAATATATTCAAAACAATAGAGTATATAGAATAGCCAATAATATTATTACGATGAAACCCATTGTTGTTAGGAAAGAACGTTTATAGAGAAAAAATATGAAAACTAAAAAATATGTATATTCATGAGATTTTGAAGTTTTATTTGAAATGTTTGTGGAAATTTTACGAGATAAAAAATTAAAAAAAGAATATTTTTACTGGGTTTTAATGTGATGTATTATAGAAATAGAATTATCGACAATTTTTACTATCATATATATTCTATATATATATATATATATATATATATACAAATTTCTAGAACAATTAGGTTAGTGGACTAATTGAAAATTTGGCAGCTCTTTGTTATAAGAGATTATCTCAACATTTGATATTTGCCAGGATTTAAAACGTTGAGCTGCTCGTTAGTTGCTACTAGAATATATATATATATATATATATATATATATATATATATACACATACATATATTTATACATTTGGAAATAAAATTTCTTTTTGGTCGCCACCAGTATAAGTTTTACTTTTTATTGTACCTCGCTGCCAGCCTATTATATTACCAGGACTTGCGCGCACCAAAGACAATCGCCGTCTTTCTTGATCACATGAGCTCGAAAATCAACATCTGTAAAATCGCACGAAACAGTCACTACCTCGTTTTGGCCACCGAGGCTCTCGTTTTTAGTAAACAATTTTGACGGCAATCTCGTCCATAAGCATCGGTGATCTTACCCTATTATCTATGATAGCATCGTCTCGTATAATATACTAGGTCAGACAATTAAATAATGCCACAAAATTCAAAAATCGAGTATATTTAAAAAATAAGTTATATCGCGTTGATATCCTTAAAATCATTTATTCTAGTGAGTTTTTCAGTTTTCGTGACAATTCTGGAACACTTCTTGTAGGACCTGCCCGAGTAGCCTCATCACAGATTCTTGGATACTGTCAACGGTGTCCAAATATCGACTTTTGACGAATCACTTTCAACCTGCTCGAAACAATCTTGAGCGATGTTCATTTGGTAAACTTTTTGCTCATCTGAAAGGTTCTTCGGTACCATCTTCGGAAACAGCTTTTTCATGGCGACATCTTCAGGTTATAATCTTTCTGTTTCCCGATTAATATTCAACTTGGTAATCAACATTCGAATGGTTAGTCGCTGGTTTCAACGAACCATGGCGTGGACGCGCTGCGCATTCACGTCCGTTAGCACTTTAATTGGCCTTCCACTCCGTGCCTCGTCTTTGACGCTCTCAAGACCTTCTTTAAAATTGTCACGCCACCGAAACACCCGATTACGACTCAGGGCATCACTGCCATATATTTTAAGCACATTTTCATAAGTTTCTGTCGCCGTTCCACGAAGTTTCGCACAAAATTTTATCGCGCACTATTGCTCTGAAAAGCAAGCATCTAGAATTATAGTGGCGGAGTTCCAGGTTCACAGTGTTACTATAGGCCGAGAAATAAAGTCGGTCACATTACTTAATTATCTGCTCTCGTGTATAAGAGGGTGGATTGTTTAATCTGATAGTTATAACCTCCTCTCGGATATTCACTAGATCTCCGTTTTGATCAACGATGTACGAGGGTGGATTGATAAGTTTCCGTCCTGACCAAGAGATGACGCCACTAGGTCTACCTTGACGTGGCGTTCTAGAATACTATCCTTAGGTAGCTTGTAGCTTTAGTTTCACTCCAATAGCCATGTTAGTTTAGCTTTGAGAGCATGCTGAACAAGACGCCTCTGTGTTTTTCGTAAAAATGGAAAAGCTGGCATATTGTGCTGTCATCAAATACTTTTATTTGAAGGGTTATCGCCGAAGGAAATTAAAAAAGAGATGGAGTCAACACTGGGGACATCCTCCCCATCATATTCAACCGTGAAGCAGTGGGTTTCCGAGTTTCAAAAGGATTGTATGAGCACCTCTGATGGGCCTCGTTCAGGACGCTCCATTGAGGTCACAACTCCAGATATGATCGAAAAAATCCATCAAATAGTGCTGAAAGACCGCAAATTAAAAGTCTATAAGATAGCTAAGACCTGTAAGATGTCACATGAATGTGTACAAAATATTTTGCACCATCATTTGTATATGGAAAAGCTCTGTGCAAAATGGGTGCCGCGTTTGCCAACAGTCGACCAAAAATTGATTCGAAAGAACATTTTTACCGCCAATTTGGCATTGTATAAGCGTAATCCAAGCGAATTTTTGCGTCGATTCGTAACCATTAACGAAGCTTGGGTCCACCACTACACTCGTGAAACCAAACAACAGTCTAAACAGTGGATTCGACCAGAGGAACTATCTCCAAAGAAGGCAAATACAATTTTTTCGGCTAACAAGGTTATGGCTACTGTTTTTTGGGATGCAAGAGGTATTATATACATTGAATACCTTAAAAAGGGTAAAACTATCACTGGTCAATACTACTCAGACTTATTGTAATGTTTGAGCCACGAAGTAAAAATTAAACGACCTCATTTGGCGAAGAAAAAAATCTTGTTTCATCATGATAACGGACAAGCGCACACGTCAATCGTTGCGATGGCTAAATTCAACGATCTGAAGTTTGAATTGATGCCGCACCCTCTCTACTCTCCAGATCTAGCCCTGAGTGACTATTATCTGTTTCCTAACCTCAAAAATGGCTTGGTAGTAAGAGATTTGCGGACAATGAAGAAGTAATGGAAGCTGTAAATGGGTATTTTGAGGAGTTTGACGAATCAGTCTATAGAGATGGCATTACTAGACTAGAACACCGCTATGAGAAATGTAACAGCCTTGGAGGAGATTATATTGAAAAATAAAAAAAAATTCTTAGAAACGTTGTTTTTCTTGGTCAGGCCGGAAAATTCTCAATCCGCTCTCGTATATATGCACGTTGTAAGTCGTTAATATATATATATATATATTTTTAATTTATCAAATATATTTATTGTAAAGGAATAGAAAACATAATTAAACTTTCATTTTATTTATGAATATATTTTATTAATATACTTTTGATAGTTCATAATAAATGAAGAAAACTATTTAAATGAAATTTTTTTTTTCATATCAAAAAACTGATCCCTTCTCTCATAGAAATTATTAGTTTTCTATTTTAGAAATCTGAAAATATATACACGTTATATTTCGTAAATATAAAAAAAATTTAATTTTCAAATATATTTATTTTAATGGATTACGAAATATAATTAAATTGTTGATAGTTTTTTTATAAATTTATTTTATTAATAATCTATTTTTTGATAGTAATATACAATTTATTGATATTCTGATCCATTTTTGTCTCGTCCATACTTTTTACTCAAATAATTTTGCACCCACGTGCGTATTATCAAGACGTTCCTAATCGCACACATTAGTTAAATATATTAAATATTTTCTACATAATTGATGATTCTGACACATCACATATGAACCTTCACTCTGCAGTGTTTGCAATTAAGGACGATGAAACTCCTCTACATCAGATATAATTCTGGAATTTAATTGTTTTTTCGAATCAGAAAAAGTATGAGAAAGTATGGTAAAAGTATGATAAAAGTATGAACGAATATGAAGATGAACGAAAACAGTATAATCAACGAATATAATATATATATATATCATGATGATTGTAGAAGTATGAAAATTACTTATATATTTGGTAGAAAGTTCGATAATCATTCCTTTTTCTCTCATCCTTTTACGTATAGTTTTCATACTTATATGTAACAAATCTCTAATGTCCTTTTAAGTCTATCATAAGAAATGTCGCTAGAACCCAATACAATTCCATCATAATTATTTTCGTCAATTCGCTCCTCGGAAACGGTGGCTTAATCAGCTACATGATGGATAATTCACCTCGTTCGAAACTTAGCAAACTAAATTCCTAGAAAATGAAACTTTGCGGGCTACTTGTTTGCAATCCGTGTATGTTATAGAGGAATACTTTATCTTCCGGACACAGTAAGATATTTTGTTCCAAAGATAACCTCATATTATCGTACTCTTGACATCTTGCACTTCTATATACTTATTGTAGAATCTGAAGTGGTGCTAATAAATCTAAAGTTTTGTGTTCAAATTCTCATTTTATAACAATATTGTTCGCCTCTTAAAATTATCCCTTCTTCTACGATTGGCTGAATGAAAAACATAAATGTAGATAGACGTGAGTGAATAAAAAAAGGACAGTTTATTTGGTTTGAGCTAAGACTAAAGAAAAAGCTTTATGCTTGCATGTAGGAGAGGCAAAGCAATCATCTGATTGGATGAGCGTAACTAAATTACAAACTAAATCGGAATATGTTTATATTCCGATTCCTCTACCCGTCACACAGAAATCGCTTTCACAATTGGCTACTGAATAAGAAAGGTGATGATCTCTGATGATGAAATAAAAGATGATATTGCATTGGCTGCAAGACGAGGTATCCCTCCTCCCGGTTTTAAAGTGCTGTTTAGTGTTTTCATCATTAAACTCGATATGGTCCGTTCATCTCTGGTTTCCCCTTTCTCTTCTTTGCTTTCCTTTAAAAGAGGGCCAGTTTTCTCGAAGTAACACACTCGCTGCAACGCAGTCAAATACGTTCAGTTTCAGCTTTTCTCTTTTGTGACACTCTTGATATTTTTTATAAATTTATATCTCAATAAAGAAGTTTGATTTAGTTGGTGACTTTATTCAATTGCATCTATCGAACGTCTTATAACTTTATCGTGCAATTTTATAAACTGTCTTCATGTACAGTAAAGATGATATTTATGATATTCAGTAAAGATGATGCAGTAAAGGCGTTATTGGCTGACTATGACTGACTTATCTATGAAGAAAGTGAGGAATAAAATGGAAGACTCTAATCTTTCTCTAGGAGAAAAGCAAAATTGTTCCACTTGTTTTGTTAAAATTTTTTGTATACAAGCAGAACTTGAATGGCACCTTCATCATGGAGGAAGTCTAAACTTTGAGGAGATAGAAGCTAAAGTGGGATGGCATAATGTCCAATTTGCGTTTTAAAATAGATTCAGGTCTTGTGTTGTTATAAATTCGAATCATGTAGACATTCTCAGCTTTGTAACTGATGCAGAAAAGATCTTTGAAAATAAAATCAAAGCATGCTTAGCAGAGTATAATGCAATCAAAGTATATTATGATTTTATATCACAGTTTGCTGTACAGGAAAATGGTGAGAAATTGACGGATATTAAATATTTTACGACATAGAGTGCTACAGTTTATCTGTCTACCGATTTACAGAAATCGATTGAGGAACATATTAGGGAGCCTCTTCTTACACATTTGGAAGAGTTTCAGGAAAAGGATTCAGTACGAACCTTGTACAGTATTATTAGTTTATGCATAAAGATGCAAAAATATTCTCCACACAAGGGCAAATCAGATATTCCTCTTCCAAAGTTCATAATATTGAAAAAGCATATGTTAATGTTCGTAACAGTGATAATCAAAACTTTAAATATGCTATACTTTCATCATTATACCCGAATATAATTAATTCTCAAAGGATGCAAAATTATTATCAGTAGAGGAATGAATTGAACTTTGGTGATATTGAACTTCCAGTTAAAATGAAAAATGTTGTGAAATTTGAAAAATGAAATAGTATTTCCGAAAATGTGTATTTGCTTAGAAAGATTGGATGGATATTTGAGGTTGTACCTTGTCACGTTACATCCAACAAAAAGAACAAACATGAAAAACCTTCTCCTCATTCAAGATTACTACATCGATGATTATGAAGAAAATAATATTCATAATGATAATGCTAGCTACCCGAAATACTATTATGTTTGAATTAAAAATTTATCCAGATTTTTAAGCTCACAATTGAATAAATCAACTCTTAAAATGACGAAAGTTGAATTGAAGCTTTTAACAGATATTGATTTCTGATTATTCATCGAATCAAGCATTCGAACAGGAATAAATCAGTGCTATGATCGATATGCGAAGGCAAACAATCCGTACATGGGTTGGGCATACGATAAGAAAAACAGAAAAAGAAACTTTTTAATATTATTATATTAATAATTTATATGGATTGAAGATGGCACAACATCTGCC
Organism: Sycobia sp. Sy_11; assembly: GCA_018907035.1. Classification (NCBI taxonomy): domain Eukaryota; kingdom Metazoa; phylum Arthropoda; class Insecta; order Hymenoptera; family Epichrysomallidae; genus Sycobia; species Sycobia sp. Sy_11. The sequence goes on along the minus strand of JACCIC010000137.1, from coordinate 505,921 downwards.
AACTAGAAAATTTAAATGGATTAACTATAAATCTAATCCAAAATTTTTCAATGCTCCAGCAAATTCAGATATAGGCTATATTGCTGAGGTATGTTTAAAAGACCCTCAAGAAATGAATGACGAACATCGTGATTTAACATTCTGTGCAGAGTATCGTACATGCCCAGGCTCAAAGTAGAAGAAACTTCTCACTTTGAAGGATAAGAAAACATAAATTATATCATAGAGAGTATTTAATCAGCCATTCGATACGGGTCTTTGACTAAAAAAGGTATATAGAATATCGAGTTTTAAGCAAAAACCTTAGCTTAAACTATACATAGAGTTTAATACAGAAAAGAGGAAACAGGTCAAGTATGAATTTAAAAAACTCTTTTCCAAACTTTTAATTAATGCAGTTTATGAAAAGTGCATCGAGCGAGAATAATATGACGTAAATGTACGATTAGTGAATAAATTTACAGGTCTATGTGGAACAGAAACACGTATAGCTTTACCAAATTTTCATAGCTGTGCAATTTTTGGATAAAAATGTAATTGTCATTCAGCTGAAAAAGACAAGCATTACAATGTCAAAGCCTATATACATTGGCCTTTGTATTCTGGACTTTTCAAAGACATTAGTTTATGATTTGGAGATAAAAGTATAAATTGCTATAAACTGACACCGACAGTTTAATATATGAAATGGAAGACATTGATATGTTTAAAATTTTGTAAGAAGATATTCGTCGATTTCATACTTCTGATTATGATGAAAATAATCAGTATGGTGTCATGGAATGGTAGAGGTGCATGCAGAACAATAGAAGAGGGATAACGAAACCAATAAAAATAGAGTGACACAAGAGTAGGTGACACTTTATGCAACATATAATAAAACATCAGTGCAATGATGTTGAAATATTTTCTAGGCTTCGATGAGCGCATAGATCCATCTTTGCTATGTTTTCTTCCAGTGAGCACTTGTTGCTTTCAAAATAGTGCGATAATTTTCACGTTTTGCTGAACTTACTAATGTGTTGTCTGCTTCTTTTTTTATATATGTTATCTAATTTTATGCGGCTTTGATTTAAAATATTAGTTTTAATATTGTCTTTGTGCATAGATTGCAATGTTGAATTCATCATTGAGTCATTCAATGAGGCAAAATCATCATCAGAATCATAATCTTTTATGGAAGCTGGGTGGCCTTTTAATGATGTAATCATGCGAAAAGAGATTAGAAGACTGTAAACTTCTTGATACAACAAGCTTTTCGAGTAGCGTAATGACTGGTTTAAATGTATCATCTACAACTTTTTCCAGATTCTCCGTCTCCTCTTTCAATAGTAAAGATTTTCTTTTAATAGCTTTACGAGCATGCAAGAGATCGTTAAAGATATTCTTTCCTTTCTCAAAGTCCGAAATGGTGTCGTGTTGCTGTGAAAAATTGAACTAAGTGACTAAGATTTTTTAAATATCTTTTTATTGCAAATCAGTCAAAGCATTTTCTTTATCTACCGTTATCCATCGTTCTACCTTTGTAAATAACAACAAATTCATATTTATCAGTTTTCCAGCATTCAGAACAAAGATTTCAAAACTGGTTGAAAGTCAGATCATTATTGACATGTTCATCATAAATATGTTTTAAATTCACATCAACTTGACCATAAATTACTAACATACTAATATTATCTCTAAAAAGATGTTTTGGTATTTGAACATATGACTGGCATAGATAGAAGCAGTCTACACTTTTATGTCTCCCTATGCAGAAAAATGGTCTGACGTTATTCTGCTTCTCACAAGCTACATCATCAAAAATCATAACTGAATTACGCAATGGTTCATCTGGTGATATTACAGACTCATGTTCACTAAACGGTAGATAAATCAGCACCTTCAATGAGTTCTAAAATTTTTTCAAGAAGTTAATACTTTGATTGATTTAACGATTTTGAATAAACATAAAGATTATCGACCATTAAGACGAATGATTGAAGTTAATAAACTATTTATTTTTCTGCTGTTTGATGAACTGCAGAACATTACTCGTATACTATCTGCTAGTAACTCGCCGTACCGATTTTTCCTATTTTTTTCGATTCTAAAATGAAAGTTGATGATGGGGTGTTTGATGGCTTACTCAGTGAAATTCATATTCCCATGAATAAGTCAAATATATCATTAAACGATGAAAATATATAAATGCATTTTAAAAGCAGCTATAAAATAATAATCGAAGATGATTATCCATGAATCTCGAAAACCGTTGAACGTGGCGGAGAATTACACGATAGAGTAATCAACAATTTACCATTTAAAATGCATTTGACTGGATATCAAATTTTGGTTTATGAACTAAATGTAAGAAGCGAATGAAAAGAGGTGATCGAGGAATAAATCTGCTTGATGAGGCATGTAAAGAACAGGATATGCAGTATGCCAATGTAAGCAGTAATTGTAATATTACTTGTATGAAACTTGCTGTTTCTTTTAGTAAATGCTTCTACTCTTGCTGAGAAAGCCACTGCTCTAGCTATTGCAAGTGCTATGAAATTGAAGGCAAAAAATGGAATGGAACTCCAATTCAGCAAGTTCGTTACGCCAGCGAAAAAATCATTAAACGCAAGAAAAAATTTGAAAAAGTCATTCAATCTATCATTAAAGGGTGCTCGTCAAGCAGTTAAGAATAATTGTGGAAAAAAGAAAGTTATCGTTCCATGTGTTCTACCTTTTTCAACTAAAATTGGTGAAGTTTTTCCGTTTATTATACCATTATTTTCAGAACACAGTACAGCTGGTGCTCTAGCAGGAGGCGTTGCTGGAATAGCGAAAGCAATAAATAATGTTTAAGCTACAGAGAAAGATTATGAAGCAAGTAAGCGACATAATAAGGCGATGAAACCTGTTGCATTAGGTAAAGGTCTCTCTCATATGCCATATAAGCATGGAATGGAATTATATCTGAAAGCACATATCGGACACGCACGAATTAAAAAAAAACTGCAATTTAACTTTGCCAAATCGTGCATTCTTGGATTATAATCTTATAATATATGCACGTATATTAATAATTCCATATTTACCAGATATTTTCATGAGAAATAGTCTGCCTCACAATGCTCCACTGTACAACGAATCTATTATTTTTAATGTCGACGATTAACAAAATAAAGAAACTCATTAGGTGCCTCTTCGAAAGAGAAGTTCTGATGACTTTAACAGTTTTGGTGATTGAAAACCTCCCATTGATCGCATGATATGTTTCAATGTAAATTACTTAAGGCATTATTCTACTTTATACCCTCGAAAAAAACGCTATTTTTGTGAAATTTTTCTGAGAATTCTATTGAAGATATGGATTTTTTTATTTATTTTATACATTTTTTATACATGTAAAGTATGGTCAAAACCAACACCTCAAAACGTAGGTAATGTTGTCGTAGTCGTAAAATATTGCCGACGGATGGTCTGAAACAAAAAAATCAAATAGTTTTATGTTCAGTATGACTCCAGAAACCGATCTAACTAGAATACTTTATGTACGTGCAAAATCAACAAAATAGCGGCTAAAATACGAATGAAAAAAATTGCTTTCTTTGTAATAAAAATATAGTTAAAATTAAAATTTTAAGTTGATTGTAGGTTCAATAGTTTTTTAATTTTCACAACCACGGTACTTGCAAACGCTGTTTTGAGAAAAACGCGTTTAAAGTTTTTGTAAGTGAAAAATCGTAGAAAAAATTATCTTACGCTCAATCAGCAATGCCTAGGCCATACAATATGCCTTCAACTTGTTCCAGGCGAGTATTTTCATCTAATTTAGCCTGTTTTTTATGAGTTCTGCTCTCCTTAGAAGCCTCAGTCGAGCGGCGGTTCTCTCGAACGATGCGCTATTGGTCGCGCATATTGGCAAATTGCATGGCGGTTTGGCCGATTTTCAGGCCCTTCATTTCCATTATTTTCAAAAGTGGGCTGAAGCCTTCATTAAAAATGCAGGCACCAGTGAGGCATGCAATTTTAACGATTTTTTTCCATTATAGACATGCTTCGGCGCCATAGCCCAAACTGTTGAGTTGAAACACTCATTGTTATTTTTAGTGTTTTTACCCAAACATCTCTCCAGCAATTCCGTTTTTGTTAGACCTTCGTAGATCGGTTTCAGTACCTCTTTTACGTCACTAGTAAGAGCAGAACGATGTTTATAATTTTTTAAACCATTGTTTTCTTCGGCCTTCTTATACTTGCACCAGCTCTCTGAACAGTACTTATGCTGTGGTTTGGAGTCTGTTGAGATTTTGTGATAATAGCCGGCCCAGATCTCGTTTCTCATCCCTTCTACTGAATTTGAATTCCTTTCAATTGCAAGACTGTAGTTTTTATATAAATCCTTCATTAATTTGATACTTAGATCAGCAGTCTTCACTTTTTTAATCACGACTTTTGGTTTCTTCACAACTTTCTTCGGTGCAGCTACTTTTTTCGTTTTTTTTCTCCGGCCTTCAGTTTTGCAGTTTCATAAAAGGGAAGGTAATATTGAGAAGCAAAGGTATATATTTTGATGAGAATATATATATAGGTGTAATGATTTACAATAGAGGAATAGCTGCTGCAGCGAACAAGGCCAGGTACATGACTAATCCAGCGCGCGCGCTGGGCGGGTCGGAATATCGCGCTCAGGTAAGTGCGTTCGAAAGGTGAAAAGTATAGTTAGACTACTTGAAGCTTTCTAAAATTTTGAGCTAATATTCTTGAATATATTCACTTTCGAAAAATGTAAAACTAAAAATAAATTTTGTTTTCAAAGTTGTAAAGTAGAATACTGCCTTAATTGTGGTTATGTGAACTGTATTTAGATATATTAATAAATATTGCTATTGGTCTTACAGTCCAATTAAATAAATTAAAATTAATACACAATAATATCAATATATATTTCTAACAATACTAATACACTTCAATATACAATTAATTGAAAATTATAACAACAGTCAGACTTTAATCTTAAATTGGGTCAATTTGGTGGAGACAGTCAGATTGCACTTCACTATTAAAGAATAATCGTTCAAAATGAATTTAAATTTGTAATTATTAATGAAATACTTACTTATCTTATTAGATGCAAGAAATCAAGTATATTTTTGGTGCATATTGATAATATATTTCACGATAAATATTTCTATTAGGTTTATAATAATAGTGTTTCTTATAATCTAAAAAAAATATTTTCTTTTTCAAAAATAAATTACTTAATTTAGACGTAAGAAATTTACATATTCAGATTCTTTCCTTAAATAAATATTTATTAATGATAAAATTACTTATATTAAACAATAGATAGAAATGATTTTCATGAATTGGTCAGAACAAGCATTTTATAAAAATAAAATATTAGGAGTGTGAATAAGTCTTTCCCGTTTCTTGTAAGAGATGGCGCCACCAATACTGTGCGAGTATTCAATGGTTACATATGTCATAATCAAAGCTTATTCATATGTCAACAATTCCATACTAACACATTAGTTAAAATTTTTTCGCATCATAAATTTTTGATATCGTGAAAATGTCGAAATTTGAGCCGAGTCGACGTCATTTGCGGGAAGTTTCACTTTATTGGTTCAATTTGAAGAAATCTGCTGCCGAGACGCATCGATTGCTTCAGGAGGCTTATGGAGAAGGTTGTGTCGATGAGTCAAGTGTTCGCGGATGGTTTCGACGCTTCAAAAGCGGTGAATTCGACGTGGAAGACAAGGAGCGTTCCGGGCGGCCGCAAATCTTTGAAGATCGAGAATTGGTGACTTTGCTTGATGAAGATTCTTGTCAAACGCAAGAAGAACTTGCTGAAGCATTGGAAGTTGATCGAACAACCATTTCCAAGCGTTTGAAAGCCATGGGAATGATCCAAAAGCAAGGAAATTGGGTGCCGTACGAACTGAAGCTGAGAGACGTCGAACGGCGTTTTTTCACTTGCGAACAGCTGCTTCAGCGACATAAAAGAAAGGGTTTTCTGCATCGCATCGTGACTGGCGATGAAAAGTGGATACGTTACGATAATCCGAAGCGAAGAAAATCATGGGGACTACCCGGCCATGCATCATCATCGACGGTCAAGCCAAATATTCATGGCGCCAAGCTCATGCTCTGTATATGGTGGGACCAGCTAGGTGTGGTTTACTATGAGCTTCTGAAACCGAATGAAAGGATCACAGGCGAGGTCTATCGACGACAATTGATGCGTTTGAGCCACGCACTGCGAGAAAAACGGCCACAATACTCCGACAGGCACGACAAAGTTATTTTGCAACATGACAATGCTCGCCCACATGTTGCACCGCCGGTGAAAACATACTTAGAAACGCTCAAATGGGAAGTCCTACCCCACCCGCCGTATAGTCCAGACGTTGCTCCGTCTGATTACCATCTCTTCAGATCGATGACGCATGGCCTGGCTGACCAGCACTTCCATTCCTACGAGGAAGCCAAAAAATGGGTGGATGACTGGATAGAGGCCAAACCGGTCGAATTTTTTCGCAACGGGATTCGTATGTTGCCAAAAAGATGGGAAAAAGTTGTAGCTAGCGATGGCCAATACTTTCAATAATTCATTTGTAACCATTTTTTCACAATAAAGGCTCAAAATTTGAAAAAAAACGGGAAAGACTTATTCACATACCTGATAGAATAATAGACAAATATTTAAAAGTAAATTTGAATGTTTAAGAAATAAAAAACAATTTCAAAGCCCTCAGATAAACAATCAAAATAATAAAAATTGATTCAGGAATCTAACAGACAAAGAAATATCAAAAGAAGTAGTAAACATCATGTGCCAAACATGGAATATTATATTCTAAAAAGAATCTCCCTATCAATGAAATCACAACGGAGTTTGAAAGTAATATTTTTAATGTAAATAATGAAGTAAAACAGGAATGTAGAACATCTTTAATTAATATCATTAGTCATTTTAAAAGAGAGAATACATTTAATAATTATTTGAATAAAAATTTTTTACATGAATTAAAAATTGCGAAGAATTTTTTTAGATATAATCCGAATATCCTCTTTCAAAAGGCAGACAAAGGTAATATAACTCTAGCTTCTAATAAAATTGATTATATAAATAATATATTAAGTGATGATACTACTTTTGTGAAAATGGTACTGTAGCTAAATGTTATTGGCTTCCTAAGATTCATAAAGAAAAGATGACATTTAGAATAATAATATCTTCTTTTAATTTCCCAACTTATAATATTACCAGATTTTCTAATATATTGATGAAGATAGTTGAAAAAAATAGTTCTTATATTAATGATAGTTGATGTTTTTACAATGAACTAAAAGATATTATTTCGAAAAACTACAAGATGATTTCATTGGATGTGGTATCATTGTTTACAAATGTACCTTTAGAATTGTTCAAAGATATTATACAAGAAAAATGGCATGAAATTAATTTACATACAAAATTAAAAATGAATGAGTTTATTAAGGCAATTAATTTAGTTTTTAATAACACAATTTTTTCGTTTGATAATAATTTTTATAAACAAATATACGCATGTCCAATAGGGTCGCCTCTGTTGCCGGTTCTAGCCAATTTAATTATGGAAAAATTAGAAAATATTCCTTTGTCAAAATTAATTTTTGAACCAATTATATTTAAGAGATATGTTGATGGTATCTTTACAATTGTTCCAGAAGTTTTAGTGGATGAAATGGTGAATGTTTTTAATTCTGTATATGACAGAATTAAATTTACAAAGAAGATTGAAGTCAATAATCAGTTGAATTTTTTGGACATCAATGTCATTAGGTCTAATACTAATAAAATGAGGCTTCATTTTAAAGAATATAATAAAATAAATATAATATAATAAAATAAATATAATATAATAAAATAAATATAATATAATAAAATGAAACGTCATTTGTAAAGAAAATCAATATGTGTGTGTGTGTGTGTGTGTGTGCGCGCGCGCGCGCGAGCGTGTGTGTGTGTGTGTGTGTGTGTGTGTGTGTGTGTGTGTGTGTGTGTGTGTGTGTGTGTGTGTGCATGTGTGCGTGCGTGTGTGCATGTGTGTGTGTGTGTGTGCATGTATGTGTGCATATGTATGTATATGTATGTATATGTATGTATGAAATTCGTATACTGTAAATTGTGTCTTCTATACAAACTGCGAGCGATAAGAGCCGTTTCTCTGGTTTCAGAAAGGTTTCCACGTGCAGTTTCATATTTGAACTTCACTTGCGTTTTCTATGAGCGACCTTTAAGTACGATTTTACTTTCTGTCGTGCTGTTCGCGATAAAATAATAGTGTACGTAAAAACAGCAGTGTGATTACAAATCATTAGTTAAGTTTTCAACTTAGCCCTATGCTGGACGAGCGGTGCATCTTCTGAATGCATCTTGCATCTTCCTCTGAAGTGCATCTTCCTCTGAAGTGAAAAACGGCGAGCTTTGTCTCCCTTTGGACATTCAGGGGCGCTTGACTTGCCCGAAACATCGGGGTCGCACTGGTGTACCGCTGCACCTCCCACACTACACTAGAGGTGGGCTACATGGTAAGCGATAAAAGTACAAGAATTGTCCAATTTATTTTCTTACGCGCATGATCATTCCTTGTATTTTATAAGCTCTTTATAATCTATGTAAATATCTATTTTGTTATTAGTCATTTGGCTTTTTTCCTCTCTTCAAAGAGAGATTTTTTTATACCTTTAATAAACATTAATTAACTTCGACAATTATACAAGAATACTTTACTTCATTTACTTACCCGAATAAGCACATCCCCTTTCTAATCTTTTATAATTTTATGTTATTTATACTCTCCTCTAAATTTAGAGGTAATAGTAGAAACAGTGTCATTGACAGAGCAATAAAGTTGTCACATAAGGAATTTAGTCAGAATAATTTGCAGATAGTGAGGGAAACTTTCATTAATAATGGATATCCAATTGAATTTATTAATACCTTAATTTCAGAGAGATTGTTTGACATTTATAATAGCGAAAATAAATATAATATAAGAGTTGATCACATTTTCTTTAAAAATAGTAATAATTTAAGTAAATTAATAAATATTTTTTGATTGGTCTTACAGTCCAATCAAATATAATAATTTAACCTTTAGACTGTCGGAAAATCAATATTTTGACGCAACAAAAAAACTTCTTCAATCTTTATTTTTAGACTAAAATATTCATAACCATAATAGAATTTTTACTTTTTACAACCATTTAGGATAAATTTACCCCTTTACACGTCTTTTCACCCACCCGACACTATTTATGATGCTTTCATCTTAGGTGTTTTTGGAAAAATATGTTGCTTTGTTTGCATGTGGCTTATAAATAGATTTATTTTCATAAAATAATTTTTATGAAAAATTAACATAGTGAATCAGAAATAAATTTATAAATTATTCTTTTGCATAAGAAAACTGGGAGATTGAACTCCAAATTTATTGAATTTAAATATTTTTTATCGAAAATACAGTATTTTTTCGTTTTATTTCTTATTATACAAACTGCGTAATACAATGAATGTAGAAAACAATGTTTGGAGTAGTGGAGAATCAGAGCCTGAAGAAGATGTTAGAGATAGAGCCATTGCGAGTGATATTGATTCAAATGATGACTACGAAGCACCTGACGTATACTTTGATCCTTATTTTTATCCGTCGATAAAAGATTTTCCTGACAAAGCTCAACTACGTCCTGAAGTGTCAATAAATAAAATAACAACATTAGAATGTTTTAAATATATTTTAGATCTATTTCTTGTAAACCTTATTGTAGAACAAACAAACATATTTCAAGAGCAAAATCCTGAGCCAACTCGAAAAAACATGAAACCATGGACCGATTTGGCTGAAGATGAACTATGGATATCTATTGCTTTGTCAATAAATATGGGCCATGTTGCGAAAGGAGAATTGAATCACTATCGGAGCCAGGATCCATTGTTGTGTACTCCAATATTTGGCGAAACTATGCCCCGAAACCGATATCTTCAAATTTTAAGATATCTTCATTTTTCTAATAATTTAGAGGTTTCTAACCACCCTTTGAAAAAAATTAAACCAGTGATTAATTATTTGAAAAATAAATTTTCTAGCACAATTATTCCAGGTAAAAAACTTTGTATAGACGAAATCTTAGTCTTATGGAAAGGAAGACTTAAGTTCAAACAGTTCTTACCTTTGAAAAGAAAACGATTTGGACTGAAGTTATTTGAATTAGTAGATTGTAACACAGGTTTTCTTTTAGATTTTATTGTATACACTGGTGCAGACACTGATTATGATAAATTTGATTTAGGCGTTCTGGTGACATTGTTGCACATCTTATGCAACCTTATTGTAATGTAGGACGTCAATTATTCACTGATAATTGGTACACTTCACCACAACTTGCGAAATATCTCCACGATAAAGAAACTGGCCTTTGTGGAACTGTGAAAAAGAATCGAAAAGGAATACCTACTCTTGACTCGAAGTTGAATCGTGGTGAAACACAAGTTGCTCACACCGATAGTTGGATGGTGATCAAATGGATGGATAAAAAAGAAGCTTATGTTTTGACAAGTATTAACGAATTTGAGTACTGTGCCACTGGTAAAAAATATTATAAAACTAATGAAGATATTATGAAATCAAGTTGTATTTATGACTATAACAAAAATATGGGTAAAGTTGATGATATCAACAGACAGTTGTCTATGACAGAGACAATCCGAAAATGTATGAAATGGTAAAGAAAACTATTTTTTCATCTTCTCGACTTGACGTTAACGAATTCTCATAAATTATACGAGATGCTGACTACAACTGATATTTCATTCCCCGATTTTCGATTGAGCGTAGTGAGAGAAATTCTAAAACTTGACATTGAAAAAGTTCCAACCCTATCTCTTGCACCTGGAATTCAACTAAACGGTCGCCATTTTCTTAGAAAAATTAAATCTCAAAAGAGTGATAAGCCATTACCACGTCAATGTGCTTTATGTCATATGCTCAACAAAAAGGCTCGATCTACATATGAGTGTTCAATATGTTCTAAAGCTCTATGTATTGAACCTTGTTTTAAAATTTATCACACTAAAGAATCTTTACCATAAGTTAGAATTCTTACACCAATGTATTTAAATTCTGTATTATATTACCAAAAAAACATAATAAAAAAAAACAAAAAAAGAATAAAAAATAAAAAAAAGTACAAAAAATAAAAAAAAAACAAAAAAAAAGAAACATAACTCTGCCACAGTCGGTCCGAAGCCCGCGCTCAAAAGAGTGTTTCGTAATCGTTGACGCGAGACAAAAGGGGTAGTTTGTGATGAGTACTCTATTTTAGGGATGGGTTTTGGACTTATTCTAATTTAATCATTGGATTCAGAGTCAAAAAATACTCCGGAAATGTGTAGTTGCATTACAAAATAAATGAAACTTGAAAACCGTGTCTAAAGGGGAGAAATACCTTCAAAACAACCCCTAAAATTTTACTAACAACCCTTTAAAATACTTTAAATAGTTAACTAAATTGATAAATCTAACTTATATAATATTATTATGAAGAAAGAAATACTTTTTACCATTAAAAAATAATATTTTTAAAATTTGCCGGAAAATCAATATTTTGACGCACCCCCTGATCGACACTTTGTGTATGATCAATCGTTGATATAAGATACCTTATATACCAGTTTTCTAAGGGCGATATGCTCTTTCAAATCCCGGCAGTCTAAAGGTTAAGTAAGTTATTTAATAATTGCAAGGATAAATATGATCTATGTTTAAAATCTGGAGTTTTTTATAAAATTAATTGTATGAATTGTAATAAATACTACATTGGACAAACAGGTAGATATTTAAAAAAGACAATTTATGAACATAACTATAGTTTACGTAGTTCACATTTTACTTCTGGTTTAAAAAACATTGTTTGAAGTTTTTACATTCTTTTGATTTTGTGAATGTGGATATTTTGGAACATGGTATTACTAATAAGTACAAAAGGGAGAGTCTTGAAAGTATTCACATTTCAAGGAATCGAAATAATGTGAATTTCATGTTAGAGTCAAGTAAATTAGATAACATTTATTATTATTTATTAAGTTGATTGGCTTTGAACATTTTTTGCAGAGGGTGGATTGTCTATTCTAAAAATTTTTAGCTTAGTGGGGATAAGGATATATATAAATTAGAATATTAATATCAGGTTTAGTTTAGTCCCTGATGAGGAACCGTAGCGAGCTCAAAACTTTGGACAACCTCATTCAATCTTCAATTGGGTAAAGGTGGTGTGGACAGTCAGATTGCACTTCACTAATAAAGAATTTTTTCAGCTAATATATTTTTATTTCAGATTAGTCTAAGGGAGTGATTTATATATATATATATATATATATATATATATATATATATATATATATATATATATATTGATATTATTATATATTAATTTTAATTTATTTAATTGGACTGTAAGGCCAATAGAAATATTTATTAATTTATTAAAGTAAATGAAGTAAAATACAACTATAAAGGAGATCAGAAGTCCGATTCATTTATTTGTGTTCACCTTTGTCTACAATTCTTAACTGAGAGTCTATAAAGAAGGTCTTGTTTGTCTAAATTGAATCACTCTCGTTCAATCAGGCATGGAAGATAGTTTCACTTTGACTCTCCGGCAGATCTTCTGTTTCAGAAGCTCAAAATTTTCCTTTTATTGAACTAGCAAAGCATAAAAAATTTGTTTAGGCTTAATCGAACTTTTAACCTTTAAATCAATTCTAAATATTTACAATAAAACTAATAAGCTACATTTACATTGGCAAGTTGTTACTATTCCCATTGATAGTTACAAGATTAATGATATTCGTCAATTTTTATCAACCACATTGACATCCAAAGGAATTGAATTTTCCTTCAAAGCCATTAATAACACATTTAGAAGTGAAATCAAGTGCAGCGTTCTATTAGACCTTCGTCCTCATACATCAATAGGTCGTCTTCTCGGCTTTACACTCCGCATTTTCAAGGAAAATATAGAGCACAGTTCTGGTTAACCAGTGAAAGTATTGAAAATCAACGCACTCAAAGTCGTGTATAATATTACTGCGGAAGCTTTCCTCAACAAGAAAAAGATTCATACCATTCATGAATTCTTTCCCAGAGTTCCTCCAGGATATAAAATCATAAAAATTACATCTCATTTTATATATCTACCACTGAGTGTTAAATCTATAGATCATCTTCAAATTCGAGTAGTTTTGTCAATGTCAAATTCGAACGTTCTTCCATGTTAATGGAAGAACGTTCAGTTTCTCCAAAGTCTGGGTCTAAAAGTTAGTGCAAAAAATTCACTTGTATAATTTTTGCTGCTTCCTGAAAATTGGACAAAACTCAACAAATTCTATCAGGTATAGAAATTGCTCATTATGAAATCCACGCACATCAACCATACATAGTACTAAATTTTGATAACAATGAGAAATTCGTATTTCTATCCAACATCAAAATTTGTGTCTCTTGCTAGAAAATGATGAAAATTGATGACAACTTACCGATGAAATCTATATGTGTTAACAATGTTATTTGTCATCTATTTGATGAAATTCGCTATGAAATTAATGGAGAAATAGCCAAAATTAAAAACGGCGGATTAGTTTGTGTGATGAAAGGGTGGACTTCGTTTCTTTCCAATCAGACTCTCATGATTGAAAATGCAGGCTGGCTTCGCAATGAAGAATCGTCGAAATCTGTAGTAGACAGACAAGGAAACTTTGATATGGTTATTCCACTGAGTATGATTTTGGGATTTACAGAAGATTACAAAAAATAGTAGTCAATATGAACTATGAACTTATTCTCATAAGATCAAGATCGTCATTAATGCGACAATCCAGGAATGTACTATAGTAAGTAATAAATTACATATGAAAAATGTGGCATAAAAATAACCAAGATTGAATGGATAATATCATTGCATATCATTGCCTTATGTCATTCCATCAGATAAACAAAAACTACAACTTTTAAATTTCTTTGCCAAGAATAAGCCTATCGCAATGTTCTATCCTTCATAGAAATTATTTGAGTATCATTTTCTGTCAAACACTAATAAACATATATGGATAGTGAAAACATCCAATCAATTGAAAAAAAAACTCGTTTTGTCATTCTTGGCTTACAGACGAAGAAAAAAAAGAACCTGCTGCAAATGCAAGTCGTTTTGATCCTTGTAATATTAGTAACGTGAGGCTATTATTAAATTCATAAAATTATCCGTATAATAATCTAAATCTTGACATTGCTCATAATCAATATGTGTTACTCAATGATATGTATGCAAATTTTCAAAAAATATACTGTGAAGGAGATCCTTAGCCACTCCTTACAAAGAGACACTTTCTTTTCAATGAACCACTTATTGTTATTGATTTTTCACGACAAAATGCATCTATAAAGAACGCTCCTGTATGTGCGGCTAGTAATTGAGCCAAAAAATAACTTTTCAAACAATCCTACAGCTTATTGTTTGATCTTACATGATGGTATCATTCTCTATAATCTAATAGTGGAGATGTGAGAAAGGTTATTTAAATAACCAATGGATAATATTTCAAAGAAAAACTCATGAATTTATTCTATGAAAAACTCGTGAATTTATTCTATCAGTCCTCTATCAGCAAGTAATAGAATGAAAAACAATAAAAAAGTAACAAATAAACAAGTAAATAAATCTACGATGGCTCGATCGCTAGAGCGAAGGACTAGTAACTTGGTGATCCGAGTTCAAATCGCGATCTCGGCCGATTGACACAAGCACCGATGTAATAATTTACATGTGCTTTGTTTACAAACACATCGTAGACCTACGTCGCTGATTAGCAGCAATATTTGAAAGCATAAATAGAGCGACGTTAAATAACATAAAAAAAACTAAACAAATCACAAACTAATAGCTATTCATGCTCGAATGATAGAATGCGATTTTCAGGTGTTATGGAACGACTTCTACAGTGAGTTTCGTGTTCGGACAGTAGAATCGTGTTTAGTCGGTAGAAAACGATGTTCACGTATATCGAGATAACTTCTACGGAGAGTTTCGTGTTCGGATGATAGAATGTAATTTCCAAATTATTTGCAACGACTTCTACGGGGAGTGTCATGTATAGTTGGTGGGAAACAAAGTCCAGGTATATCAGTACGACTTCTATGAAGAGATTCGTATTCTATCATTCGAACATGTATACTCCCGGTAAGAGTCGTCCCGGGAAATCTGGACATTGTATTCTACCTCCCCAACACAAAACTCTATAGTAGTCGTCCCGAGCCATTTCGTATATTCCGAACATGATAGTCTCTGTAAACGTCGTCTCGAGACACTTGGACATCTTTTTCTACCGCTCGAACTTGAAAGTACAATTTTCTCCATCGAAGCCATATTTATTATGCATATATATATATATATATATATATATATATATATATATATGTGTGTGTGTGTGTGTGTGGTATAAAATCGTCGGCAAAATATCAACTATTCGAAATGGACGCTGCATTCAAGCAGCTTTTTATACAGAAGCGACGATAGGTAATTTACGGTCAATTATTTATAGAAATGTAGATTTCTATATATAGAGTACTTTTTACTTGGATATTATTGAATTGTTTATGAAATCGGTTAAATTATTATCTCGGGCGAAGCCGAGACGGGGGATGCTAGTATATTTATAAAATTGTTTTAATCTTATAAATTCAAAATTCTAGAACTTTTAGAAATAATTTTTAAATCATTATATAAGCAAAAATCTGATTTTTACACAAATTGAAAATAGTAATCATTTGGTTGCTTAAGTAGTAAATATATGCTTTAATCCTGCGTATAAATTTCTATTATATTTATATCTATAGACAAGGCTTTGAACACATCATTTTATTATTATGGGTGTTTTGTCATTCGTTCAGTTCGTGCAAGAAGTTATGTGACAATTTAAGTACTTTTCAAGATAGCTTTATTTTCATTGCATATTTTCTCTGAAGATTTGATTAATATATTCCAAATGAATTCTAACTTAAAGTACAAAATTAATGAAAATTAAATAATTTTCATTATGATTATGTACTTTTACCATAGAGTCTATAGATTTAAGTTATTTAAAAGTATATTATATCAGACTTAGAGTATATATACTTAAGTTCAATAATGGATTTGTTCGCTTATAAACTTTGTAGGAACGGGTCTGGCAATAAGTTCATACCTAATTTTTTAATAATAATGAATTATCAGAAACAATAGCAGAAGAATTTTCACCTAAAAAGATCGATAATTCAAGATAATTAACTCCTTTTTATAAGTTCACACGTGGACCAAATGATGTAAAAATAAACTCGGCTATTAGTAATAATCTTATTACCTTATTAAGCTGCATTTCCGTTAAAACTATTTATTTTTTATTATTTTTAGAGTTTTAGATATATTTGTGTAAAGTATGCATGCTATTATAAAATGTACACATAAAATGTACTTATCCATTTGTTTTAATGATCCATTGTTTCAAGACGTTATTGTATGTATTTTAGTCTGAATCTATTACTGAATTTAGAAAAATATTTTATATAAACTTTTTATAATATTTTATTATACTTCCCTTAATCACAATTAGTAGGACATTTGGCTATATCAGTGAACTAATTTCTAATTTAATTATAGAATAATTTTTTACAACGAGGAATTACTCAAAGTTCTTTTGGAATGGAGCAATGCCTGGAGGAGTAGGAAGTGCACCTTGAAATGTGCCATTATGCCTAAAGTTATTAGTTTGTGATTTGTTTACTTGTTTAATATAGAATAATTTTTCTGTTAGTTTTTGGAACTTTCGGAAAGTATATTATAAAAAATTTTTATTAAATGATATTATATAAATTTTTTATAAAATACATGAGAATATGTATTTAAAATTACTATGCTAATAATACACCAAACTTGCCTCACAATTTTACTTTTGTTAAAAATTTTTTTTGCTGATTACATTTCTTTTTTAACGATATTATTCAATAACATTTGTTCTAAAAATAAGATTTATAAATTGTAAATTTCTTAATATGCTAAGTATATATTTTACTATATTAATAAATATTTTTATTGGTCTTTCAATCTTTATAATATGATATATTAGCTAAAATAATGACAGACTGTCCTTGTTTATGATCACCTCCATAGCATCTGAAATAAAACTTATTACTACAATAAATTATATCAGAAAATTAAAAATAAAAATAAAATAAAATTAATAATAAAATAAAAATAAAAGTACAATAATAAGTAAAATAAATATAATAAAATTACTACTCCCCGTGAAGAAATTTATTAGTAATCATCGTCGGATACTGCCAGGGAATCCCTTGATTTAATCAGTTTCCGATCGTGAATCATGGCCGGATCCCTAACAGATATGTCCCATTTTTTTAATGGATTCCGATCAGGAATCCTAGGCAGTACCCTATCTGATTTACTATTAATTTTCCAATAAAGCATTTTAAGTAATTAGTAAATTATAATAAATAAAAATAAGATTGATTATTATTTGTATATACCTGATCCCCTGGTAGAAATCCATTCGATTTTCAAGGTATAAATTGATATCCATTAATAAGATATCCATTCGATTTTCAAGGAAGTTACAAATGAATATAGCTAGCAATAAGGTATATTTATTCACTATTATATTAAATAGGAAAACATGTAATATTTATTTAAATATATATGTTTCATGCGTGATTTTGTGTAATTGTATTTAAAAAAAAGGAGAGTTTTGGAAGCGCATTCTTAATTAATTACAATTCTGTGTGTGTGTATATATATATATATATGTATATATATACACATATAATATATATAAACTATATATATATATATATATATATATATATATATATAAACTTATTTTTTATACTAAACTACACATTAATATTGCAAACACTTTTATTTTACAAAGAAATGTTTTAATCCGCTGAAAAAAATTTTGACCTAACTCAGTATCGAACCCACGACCCTACGATTATAAGCTAACGCCTTATCAACTAAGCTAACGCAGTACATACGTCTTTAATACAGCACACGTGGTGATATATATATATATATATATATATATATATATATATATATATATATATAAACAGTATATACATAGGAAATATACATACTTGAAGCATTAATTAGTAATATCTACTTATAGGTAAATCAACACTAATTATAATACCCATTGAAAAATTGAATGATAAGAAAACTTTATTATTCTTTCATGATCAAATTAAAAGTACTTAATTTTACATATTTAGTTATAAAATCAATGAAAGTATATTGCATATTATTCTATAACAATTAATTTTTGTTAATAAACTAAAATCTTGTATTTAAATTGAGATTCTCGGTTAATAGTTAGAAAAAAGGTTATTTACTTAGATATTTTATAAACTTGTTTTTACATTTTTATAGCTATTTCTGAAGTTGCTTGAGTTTATTAATTTTTTCTTTCTACGATATGCCGATGTTCTACCTATTAGAATTTATTCTATTTTGGCTAGCTATTTAATAGTTTCATAACTATAAATAATAGCAAAATTTCTACCAGGTTTGTCATTACTTTTTAAGTCAATAATAATGAATCTTATTTATTATTTAAAAAATCTTATTTATTATTTCAACATTTATTTGCAAAAGAATTTTATTATTTTGATGAAGTTCTGGATTAATGGATTCGCTTAAATTCTTTGCTAATCCAAAATATACATATACCATTACTTCATCATCATTTATGATTGATTTTATTTCATAATTAAATTTAGCACTAAAAATGGTTTTGCAGTTTTCGGAAGTTTTGGCAACAATTTTTCTCGTAAGATAAGTAATAATTCATCTATAGCTGAATAATAGATATTATTTTTTAAGGCCCATTCTGGCAGTTTTTCTATCTCGTCTTTGTTACACATATATACATCATTATGTAATGATGTTGGATTTTCTATGTTTGTTATATGATCAAATTTCGGATAAAGTGACTCAAGTTCTATAGTACGAGTATCAGAATGGTTCTCATCTTTCTCGCAATCAAATTCTTGAATTGTTGAAATATTCTGAGAAGTATTATTATTGTTGGTGCGATATTGGAAAGTATTATCCGTCTCCACTTTTTTCATGTAATAAACAAAATAAATCATAAATAAAAATTAATATTTTAAATTCTAGATTATTGTATTTACTATTTTTTTTTCTTTTCTGCAAGCATGACTTCATCATATACTTCATTTCGAATAGCACGATATTTTCGCTTTCTGTCTTTTGAAATTTCTTTCATATTATTCATTGTAATTATAATGATAAAAACTAATGGTGTTACGTTATTCATCGATTATAATGACTGAAACTATAGTACACATATATAGACGATTTAAACACTGTATCACATTCAGAAATCTATAAGACTATGAATTCACGGTATGACAACCATCCTTAAATATTGGTCACGTTCAAGGTCACGTTCAAAAAAATATAAGATTTCAGATACACAATTTCTTCATTCGAAAAAACGACAATGTGGAGTTCGTAAATAATCGAAAACCAATATACTAGGTTGCAGATGTTTCTAAAAGGCACGAGTGATCGCATTGTATATGTTTGCACGCAGGCCCCTGTAAATAGCTCCGATGCATGGTAATAAAATTATTTGGACGCATAGCTTATAACAGGCGTGCATCAATAAACACTTTAATGGATTCTAATGATATAAAGCTACGATAACCATTTGTTTCTTAAATAGTTTTTACTATATATATATATGTACACAATATATAAGGCTTAAATAATTTAATAAATTAAATTAAAAATAATTTAATATATTTTTTGATCAATAAAAATTCGTACAGGGAAGATAAGAATTCTTTAAAAGCTACATTTATATATAATGAAGAATACGATTTTATATTTTATACGTTTTTAGTATGAAAAGAAATCTTGGATGTTGGATATATACATATATATATATATATATATATATATATATATATATATATATATATATATATTTATAACAGTAAGTAAACAGAATAGTAGAAAAGACTGTATATGTTTCCTGTCGAGAATCTTGAATGAATTCCCTTAAAGTATCCTATTCAGTGATTTGACTAGAAGAACATTTAGGATTCCGGTCGGGAAATCTAATGAAATCAAAGCTACAAGGATATACAAGATTTCCTGGCCGGTTTTTGGTCGGATTCTGTCTAGATTTACGTAGACAGGGAAATCTCCATGAAATCTAATCGGAATCCGGTATAAACGTAGGGATGGTTCTTAAAATTTCTACACGGGTCTATGTTAGTAAAGGACAATCTAACTGCCCCACCCCACAACCTTAAATTTAGAATTACCTTGGTGTCCGGCATTTCAAACCGCTACGGTTCATCCTCAGGAACTAAACTAAATTGATAAACCCAACATGCTACTTTATATAGCCCATCCCCACTTTAAATTTAGACATTTATAGGACTCGCCTTTTTTTCTTTAACTTAAATGCGAAATACAAATTCTATATTTATAAGGAATGATAAATGCTGTCCAATGGACTTGACTCTAACATTAAATTTAGATTATTGGGATTTTTCAAAATATGAATATTTTCAAGATTTTCTCTTTTATACTTATTTTTCATACCATATTCCAACATATTTACATTTTGAAAGTCGAAAGAATGTAACAAGTTTAAACTATGTTCTTTTAATTCGGATGTACCATTCATGCTTCGTAAGCTATATTGATGTTAATATATTCTTTGTTTCAGGTATCTTCCAGTTTGTCGAATATAATATTTGTCACAATCTTTAAAATTTATTTTGTATACTACTTCTGTTTTCAAACATTATAATCAAACATTATCATCCTTAAAAAACATAAGATTCAACTTTACTTTAGTAACAATAATAATATTAGAAAGCTATGTCATAATTGTAAAGATAAGGTTTTTGAAAATTTGTTAACTTAACTTAACTTTCTTTTGTTTAAATTAGAAATGATTTAGTACCATCCTGAAATATCATTTGATTGCTATCTTAGGCTATAACTTTTTTTTTAAGAATCACATATTTACGTGTAATTGACTGAGAACTTTAATGAGGAAAATCATTTATACGAATAGAATAAATTATTGATAAATTTATTGCATTAAAGAGAAGAAGTTTCAAATGATAAAGAATTCGAATACACCAAAGTGGCTATAGCCACTTTCTTATACTTTAATATGCTTTTTGAATTTTTCATTTCAGAGCCTCCTGTGTCAAGATATGTCAGCCAAAAAAAAAGCAAGCTTCGTTGTGGCAGCCATATCTGGGCCATATTGGATGAAAAATGAAAAAAAAAAATTTTTTGCAGACTTCAACATGTATTTTTTTAATATAAAAAAAATTGTAGTGTGATAATAAAGTTTACTGCAAGAAAAAAATCTTGAAAATTTATGCAAAAAGACTAGAGATGCCCCCTTAAGAGAAAAATCCTTGGAAACAAATCGATTCGATTGAGAAGCTGGTCAATACAAATTGTTTTTTGTTCCAAAAAAGTTGTAATTTTTTATTAATAAAAATATCTTAAAAAGGTGAGAAATGAAAAATTTCTCAGAAAATATTCGTTTTACGTAATCAGTAACAATTCAAATTTGTGCTTTATGAATTTTGTCACGAGTGAAAATAGTCCTATAAAGTAATTGAAAAATTGGCCTTGAAATTGGTATGGGCGTAAAAACTGTTTTATATTTTTAAGTAATATTCTTCAGTTGTTAATATATGATTTAATCGCTACCATAGTGCATAAAAAGTTGAGTTTTACTTATTGTTTATAAGTTTACGAGATTTTGTTCCTATGGCTCTAGTAGTTTATCCAAATTAAGTTAATACAGAAATTAATTTTTTACATCCCGATACAAAAATGACTCCACCATTGAAAATTAAAGAAAATTTCTGTATGGAGAGTTAAAAAACAAAAATTAAAATTAAATTCTTAAAATTTTAAAAAATGAAAAAAGTGAAGTATTAAAAAATTCTTTTTTTAAACATTATAATATATTATTGTTTATACATATAAAATTTTATATACGCAGTATAACAAACTTTTATAACTAGAACAACATTCTTTAAACTGTGACAATCTATAATGATTAAATTTTTTAGATACTAATTAGCGCTATCTCAATTCAGAAGATTAATGTTAAATAAATTTTGTGCTCCTTAAAATTTTATGCCAAAGATGTGGGAAAATAATCAACGTATCAGTCTGTAATACCTGCGACGCTACTATGGTAGAGAATAGGCCAAAATGCATGCATGACACATTTTTACTTGTATCTTCCGAATTCTTGATCGTATAAAAAAAAAGTCCAATTAATCCTGAAGCTTAAAACTTTTGAAATATAAAGCTAAACATACAAATTTTCACTCTCAAATAAATATAAGCCTTACGAAAACTTTTTATTACAAATAATATAGTCTACTATTTTATTACAAAATGAAAATTTGTATAAGTTATATATTTTTTTAAAATTATTTAATCATCATTATAAATATTCTCAATATAAGATGCATTTTTAGACTGAAACTTATATTTAATAATAATTAACTTTTTTGCTTCCTCTGGCCTTTCTTCTTTTTTAAATTGTAATTTGTTTTTTTTCTTTTAAAAGAGAAGTCTATGGGTCCGACATTATAAAAAGAATCTATTAAAAATATTCTACAAATGATTTTTTCGTTAATGCCCTTTTGAAAATTTGCTTCAATATTCTTAAAATCTTATTTACGGTACTCCTGAGCTTCCTCGCAGAGCTAACCTAATATATGATTCGTATATATATGATTTATTTCATGTGTATTATACGTTTATTACATATACAACGAAACGTGTATAATTAAATTTATTTAAGACTATATAATATATATATTTATATAAGAATTTTCATTATTTAACTAAAATGATTAATAAAGTCCGCATTTTCCGTTATTATAGAATTATTGTTGTTAGCGTATTTTTCATTTTTTGAATGATATTTGAATGCCACAATAATTTTTTTAGAAATTTTCCATAACAACATTTCTTTTTAATATCTGTGAAAAATATAGTTAAGTAATACATTCATAAACAATATACAAAAGACAATACACTTTATTAATTATGTTTAGAAATCTTTAATAAGCTGAAAAAATGCACTTAATTCAAATTAACCTATTCAATAATAATCAATAGGTTTTTATTAAATACTTCACAATAAATGAAAAAACCATTAATACTTTAAAACTTTATAATCATTATCAAATTGCAAAATACTGTAGTACAACTTTAAAATATGTAACGGCCATTAGCAAGTTATATTATTAAAGAAGCCGAAAAGATTAGATGTGAGATTGCTAACGTTATTTGTATCCATTTTAATGCACTAACCTATAATACTATTAAAATAGCTTATTTAAATATATAGTGCGAAAATTTTGCTTGTAAACATCATATAAAAAATTTATTTAATTCGCAAAATTCCATATAATTTACAAATTTTGTTTGCTTATATCTGAAAATATATTTCTTGAATAAAAGCAATTATCCAGAATTAACTATTCATAATTATTTTTTTAGACAAATTTTTTTAAGCTAGAAGTTTCAAAAATTTATGTATTAATTAAATAAATATTACTAGTTAGTAAGTACTTTTTTCATCATCAGCAGACATCAATCTTTACGTAAATTAAAAAAAACAGTAAATATTAATTTCTTCCTTTTTCCAACCGCAATAATGGTACATCAATATAATAAAAATTATTATTTATAAAAATTTTTAAATGCTATTATTCTCTTTTTCATTCCTATACAATATAATTATTAATAAAAATTGAATGCTAAGTTTCTCGTTTTATCTAGAAAACTATATTTTTACTTTATTTATTCAATGTAATTAAAGCTACAACAGAATCATTAGCCTTTTTTGGGGAAAAGGACGATCGCATATATAACGTAGCGCAAAATCTGTACTTATAGTTTATTCATTTATTAATAAATATCTCTTCGAGTAGCAGCTAGTAGCAGATGAAACTTTGTGCAGATTGTTGCGTAGACTCATGCTTCAAATTACTGCAAAATTCGATGTGAACCCTCATAAACGTTTTTTCTTATGCAATTGTTAATCTAATAAATTTTTAAAGTAACAAAGAAATTGTTTGTACATAAATATTCTTAATTTTTGCATATTCGTCGTATTTTTACGTAAAATAAAATCATTTTCAAAAGTTAAAATTTTCATTTTTTTTATTAACTATTAAGAAACTATTAATTTAAAAAATGGCAATTTCGTATATTTCTGCTTTCTTGCTATATAATTATCGTTAAAATAATTTTTTTAAACAATTTCTCTAATTCCAGGTTCTTTAGAAATTAATTATCAAAAATGTATGAATATTTTATTAAAAATTCAATTTTCCCGTGCGCGCGTTTTGACCTATTCTTTACCATAGCGGTGACGGCTCGCAGTTACTACTACTATAGTGGGGGTATTGATGTTGCCGTACATATAGTACAAAAATCAATCGCGTTCACCAAGCATATCAAAACTTTTGCTTTTTATTAAACATTCAATATTTTGTTTTTAATTTTCATTTAGGTTGATATTTTTTATATTATCTACTGACTTCACAGGAGATATCAATTCATTTTCTAAAATTTATCTACGAACTTATGATAAATAGCTAAAAAGCTATTATTTCACTTAAAAAGATACCGAGATCATTACTTAATACTTATGTACATTTAAAATTCAAATTAAATGCCATTGAAGTTTAATAATTTATTTATATTCAATTGTAGTAACTTATAATAAAATTGTATTCATGAGTTCGTGAAAAAACTTATATACCGAATACACAAATATTAATGTATTTTTTGGTTTATTTAATACCTGTGGAATTAGATAACGGTGAATAAAGATTCGTGATCAGTAATGATTTTTGTGTCTTTTTCAATGAAATAATAGCTTTTTCGCTATTTTTTCTAATTCCGAGATATATTTAGAAAATAAAAATATATATAAGAAATTTTTTCACGCAGATTTTCTTGCATCTTTGGTGTGAAATATTAATAAACACAAAATGAATTTTCAGCATTAAAGTTGTGAATAAACAAAATGTTAATTACTATGTGAAAAATTTTATCATGATAGATTGTTAGCTATAGTTCAAATAAAATTAATCTAGTTCTAAATACAATCTAGCTCAAAGTATTGTGGTTATGTTCTGTAACTTTGAAGTCCTATATACGTGTCTATATAAACAATTCTGTTTCTAAAATTTTTGTATATTATAAACTACTACCATTCGCAAAATAAAATATATTTCAATATATTTTTAATGTATTAGTATACTTCAAGCTTTAATTTATTTATGAAGAATATTTAAAAAATTATATAACGTTATCGGTATTATATCTTATATTTAAAATTTTAGTAGAACTGCATACCCTGAATAATTCATTCAGTTTCGGATTATATTATTTTTGTATTTGAATTAGTTTAGCAATGCGTTCATGTTTTGGTACATATTCTGAAACTTAAGGTTTGGAATTTAAGTATTAAGGAATTTTTATGCTTTTATAAGTCGCGATTAAATTGCAGAATGGATATAGAAAAACATTTGTCTATTCGTGGTTGATCCCCAGTTGGTGTTTATTTTATTGTATTTATATTCTAATGATTGTTTCTAGTTATAAATGAAAATAATAACTAGAAATATACAAAATCATTGATTCTTTTGATTACAATATTCTTGCCTTTTTTCTACATTTGTTAATAGATTAGTGAGCCCATTGATGCATCAGCAAAGTTGAAAATCGTTTCGTCAATGCAGTCAGTGGTTAGTTATAATATTATATTAGTATAATTTTTTTGACCCTAATTTCTTACCTGGTTTGCAATGATGCTGTCCATTTAAAGTAAAAGGATCAAATCAAAATAGAAAGATCCTACTTTTCATTGGTAATTATACATTTTCACTTAAATCCAATTAATAAAAATCGTAAATTAATTGAAAATACTTTTCACTTTCCTTCCGGATTTGTGTGTGTCTGTGTGTATGTGTGTGATGACAGTACGTAAGCAAAAGTTCCTTCCACTAATTTCTTGTCTTATGCAGTGTCTTCCGTATCATCGCTCTGCCGCTCAGCGCTACAGTAATTAATAACACGGTATAATTTACACAAAAAAAGCACAAAGAAAAGAAGAAATTGTTAGAGGCAGGCATCTATAGACGCTAGCACAGCCGCTTGCACATTTGCACAGCTATCACGAAAATGCCGAGTGACGAAAGCGCTTCGGAGTCTGGATCAGCACCAGCCCCTCGCCAACGACAAAGATTCCTCTTCCAGCGCCTCGTGCCTGCAAGCGTGCATCTAATTTTCGCGCTACTTCGCGCGATTACATGCGTTAGCGGTACGTAGCAGGCGTAAGGCGGCGACTACCACGGCGAAAGGGCGCAGTTCGCTCCTCACCGTGGATTCTTGTCGCTTGACGTCGGCAGCTGGAGCCTTGAGTGATTGACTCTCTCTTTCCTTGCTAACCCCTGGTCTATTTGTTTCACGCTTCACCCCCCGAGCTCCTCCTTTGCGATTTATCCACGTTACATATGTACCGACAGCACTAAATACACTGACTAAACTGTTTGGAGCGTGGACAGGCCAACGTCCTCTTCGTCTGGATAGACACTGTTA
This sequence comes from Sycobia sp. Sy_11, assembly GCA_018907035.1. NCBI lineage: Eukaryota > Metazoa > Arthropoda > Insecta > Hymenoptera > Epichrysomallidae > Sycobia > Sycobia sp. Sy_11. The sequence goes on along the minus strand of JACCIC010000137.1, from coordinate 479,143 downwards.
TGTAAGTTTGAACCTCATATGAGGAAGTCGAGACGAATCAATATGCTCATAAGCAGTGAAAAATTGAATAGTGGGTTTCTGCATACACAGGACTTAGCACTGATGCGAGCTGCAAATTGTCCGCGACACTCGGCACTCGATCAGGGAATGGATCTCCCGCGCGCGTGTGGGAGTCTTCCGATGGGAGAACAGGCACTGCCGGCGTAGAGTGGCGGTCGAGAAACCACAATCACAGCGACAAAGGACGTGAAAAGGCCATCGGCCGGTTCGCAAAAAAAAGGAAACCGCAGCGTTCTCAGCCTCTCGCTTTTCTGCTTACGCCGCGCAGCCGCGGTAAGCAGCGCAGGTTTTATTGTATAATATATTTTTCTACTGTATTCTGCAATTGTTTCGTAGCATGCATATACGCGTCATCGTTTATACTAGTCTATACCATTGCACAACGCAAGCAGGTATATATATATATATATATATATATATATATATATATATATATATATATATATATATATATATATATTATATATATTACACCTTCGATTCTATCGTGAATTCATGATGTAGAATATTGTACACAGCAATAATGAACAATAATAATGTGACAATCCTATGGTTCCTACCATTGATGTATCAGTGTAACTGTAACATGTAGTGGCTACATCTCGTTGACTGTTTGTCTAAGCACCGAGTTCTGATTCTGAATTCTTTCTTCTCATCTCCGAACTGACCTGAGGGTGAACGACGAGGGCTGCTGGCTTACTGGCCAAGCCAAGCTCAACAGGCGAAGTTGTACACGCCTGTGCTACTGATGTTGCCCGCTGATAGTGCTGTTGTCGCTGCTACCGGCTGCGTGCTGATCCCCGATGAGCAAGCGAAATGCTATCGCGCTCTCTCTCCTCCTCCTCTCTCTCTCTCTCTCTCTCTCTCTCTCTCTCTCTCTCTCTCTCTCTCACTCTGTCTTCTTTCTCACCCTCTCTGTCTTCCATCGCATTTCATATTCACTCCCCTACCAGCCCCTACTCTAGTCCTCGCCATTGCGCGCTCACGCGGCCACGACCGCTGTCGTCCCGTCTCATGATCACTTGGCGCGGAGTGGAAAGGTGGAATTCGTTCTCTTTCTAGTATAACGTTAGTTTGTTCGACAAACGTGGCTCCTTTAATTCTCATACCAGCTCCTATTCTATCCGGCTCTGTCTCTCGACGCGCTCTTCCTCTCTTCATCAAATGCGCACCATCGGGTGCAAGGGGAGTTACGACTGCCGACTGCCGATCGGTAATATAGTAGGAGAAGCTGCTTAATTAGAGGGGACCGGAACGGGAGAGAAGCAGAGAGGGAAAATGAACAGGATGAGTAGGGGTTACATATAGGATCACCTACAAAAAGGCACCCTTGGGAATGAAAGTGAAAGCCATGTGACGGCTATAATGGAGACTATAAAAAAATAACATTGATATCCTAGTTACAGAGAATAATAAAAAATTATTAAATTAATGTGCCATTCGATTTACATAAACTTTTAGCCTGTTTTTATCATTGATTCGATTTACTGCCATTTGTTCAGCCGATTCTATCTCATATAAAATCAATGTAACATTTTAATAACCAAATCAATTTGACTCGATTTTGATCTTACATTTGAGGTGATTATTTTTTATAGAGGTATCAATTCAACATTTATTATTATTCTGTTTTTATTTAATCTATTGTTTAAGAAAACTATTTTTTTCAATTTAATAATACGTAAATAAAGTTTGTCTTGGAGTAATTGATCAACGTCTATTTAGGATTAATTAGAAAATCTTAAATGCCGAAAGATTCGATCGGTAAAAATATACGATTCACGTTTTTAAAACCCGATAATTGTCTTTTACATGGTGTGTCAATGTTTTATATCAGACATTATGCTTGAGCGTAAACGCGTGTGTCAGAGATAAACTTGAATAAAAAAAAATTATGGTATAAAATTCTAAAGTTAAACAGATGCATACGACTTAAGATATCTCATTAAAATATCCTATAGATAATAAGAAAAAAATATATATATATGGAACTAAAAATAGTTTATATGATGCTGCAAGATAAATTTATAATTGAGAAGTAGGTTTAATCAATAAATTCCAGATCAAAATTCTCAGTTACGTAATTTAGGGGTGAATATATTTCAGCTACCATATAATAATGCACAAAGACACTAAAAAAATAATTATCTAGCTGAAAATTTTGGTTAGGAATAATATCTTATTACTTTACTTTTGAAATTAAGAGGCCTACACGTCGTCAAAATCAAAGAATTTGTTCTGCAAAATCATCGATTGACTACCACAGCGCTAGCTGATTTTGTTAGAATTTTAAATGGGTCAGTCAATACCATTTTGAAAAACATTTTGTGCCTGACAAGAGTGAAATCTTGATTGGTGTCAAAGACACTCAATTTTTTTTAAAAACAGCGTTGCATGTAGGTTTGTGAAACGATGTTTTTTTACTGTCAGGACCAGATGGAACGCATAATAACTAGAGATGAGACTTGGGTCTACGCTTATGATCCAGAAACAATCGATCAATGAAACGAATATCGTGCAAAAGGAAAACGGAGACTGAAAAAATCATACTAAAGTCACTCAAAAATCAAAGTTGTGCTTGTGAAAACGAACATTAATAATCCATGTTATCTGAACAATTAAACATACAGATTTATTATTGCAGCTTTAACAGAAATTTCAAGGTGATTGTCATATAATATATATATATATAAATATTTCCAATTGTCAAAAATAAGTAAAATCATGAGATTTTGATAAACGGACAAAATTAGGGTCATTCTTTTGAGCTTTGTACTTTTTAAATTTTCTTGACAATAGAGAATTTGCACTTTTTCTAATTTCGGTTTTAAATAGAAGCTTATAGTACGTGCTACGCTGCACACTCCGTTTCATGTCCAACATAGACAATCGCATACTGCAAAATTGCACAACACATGCACACCACGTTACGCCCGCATAGTCCGCACACGTGCTCCATGTACATTAAGGTTGAGCAGCGAGGGTCGTTTGACTATGGTCTTACGGGTTGCCAATTTATTTGTAAAACAATTTTGCATCAGGATATGTTGGCCTCCTCCTTTTCCAACTTTGCACTTTTCATACTTCATTAATTAGGTTATAAGTACTCATCTTTCTCATTTTGATTGGGAATATATTGCTTCACGAATAAATAATAAAATAAATAATCAAACTAAATCAAGTAAATAATCCAACTTCCATACATCCGTATTGAAATAATATTAAGAACATTGTTATATAAACTATTATATATCAAATTGTACATTCACAAATATAGATATCGAAAAATACGCTAAAAATCATTATTTTTGAGCGTATAAGTAAGTTTCCAGATGTTTTTCTCCAAAATGTGGGGCTTTATTCTGAAAATATGGCAATATATCCTTTATTCAATGTATATTCCATTGGCAACTATAAGTTTTCCATTTTTCTGGTAATTTATAAACTTTGTACCAAAAAAATTTCTCGTCTTTCGAGCATAAGAGTGAATTGACAATTTTTGATTCTCTCTACTGAACTGCCGTATATTACGTAAAAGCGTTCTGCATTGATCGAAATAAATGGTAGTCAGATGATGCCAAGTCTGGATTATAAGACGAATGTGCCAGATTTTTCCATACATTATTTTCCAAATAGTTTTTAACCGAAGCTGCAACATGCTGCCGAGAGTTATCGTGATGAAAAATGACGAACTCATGTCTGATCTCATATTCTGGCTATTTTTCCTGTAATGTTCAGTTCAAACGAATAAGTAGAGTTCGATACAATGGTCCTTCGATGCTTTAATCGCTGCGAAGCAGTTCGTAATATACGACACCCTTTTGATCCTACCATATACAGAGCATGAATTCATTTACGTGTATATTTCGTTTCAGAGTCAATTGGACAGGCTCGCCGGGCTTTGTATACCATTTTCTGCTTTTAGAGTTATAATAATAAATTCATTTTGCTTCATCAGTGACAATATGCTGCAAAAATCATTTATTTTTATATCGCTGCAGTAATGTTTCGGACATTCACAATCATTGTTCGATATTTCTTTGAATGTATCCCAATACAGTGATGCAAGAAGATCTTGAATCTGACACGGAACCTCATTCAATAAATGGGCCAATTTTTCACACTCAAAATTTTTCGGCTTTCAGGACCGATCATTGTATTCAACTTTAAGACTACGATTTTTGAACTGTTTAAACCAATTGCTGCACTTCTCTTCACCAATACATTCCGGCCTATAAGTTTCTGAAAGCAAACGATGGGATTCAGCTGTACTATTCCTGATATTAAAGAATAGAAGCTTCCTATAAATGACTTATATTTGGCTGGAAACTTGCCATGGTTTTCATCAATAAAATAAAGAACACCGACAGAAATGCTAAACTATAATGCTGCCAAATGTTGACAGATACACTACATAGAAATATAACACATGAGGTCTAGAATTTTTATCCGAATTTCACTGGTGACGTCATCTTTTGACAAATGCTAGAGATTTACTTGTATACCCAATATAAAATTATACTTGTAATGAAGTTTTTTTTTTAATGTGCTATCTGGCAGCATTCCAGCTCTCTAAATATTAATAGTTGACCTAATATGTATGAAAAAATTTTCAACACACGTAGCACGATCGAAAATTATCCTAGTAAAAATAAGCACTAAAATAGTAAACAAGATTTTTATGATGAAAAATCTATAGAAATTATAGTAATTACAAAAATAATTTAGCTTATTTTTTATCATTTTATATTTCTATATTTTACCTTTACGAAAACTTTTGATTTTTTTGAAGTTACCATTTGCAAATCATAATAAAATATTCATAGATTGATTGGATGAACGAAAGAGAAAATAGCAGCGTGTGTGTGGATGCGTGCAAAATATACAAAGTTACAGTTATTAGAACATTTGACTATATCAGTGAACTAATTTTTAATTTAATTATAGAATAATTTTTGTGTTAACATTTGGAACTTTCGGAATGCATAATATTATATAAAATTTTAAAAAATACATGAGATGTATTTAGAATGACTATACTAAGGATACACCTAACTCGCCTAACTATTTTACTGTTGTTAATAGTAGAACAATTTTTGTGTTATTTTATATTTCCGCGTATTTCGTTGCAACTTAAATCCTTAATCCTATTATCGGCTATTCGGCCTTGACCGATTTTCGCTCTCTCTCTTTATTTACTTTGGACGACTATTTACACAGCCGAAGTTTTCGCTTCTTCGCAATTTATCGTAATTAAATCTGATATAATTCCTCGGAGCTCTTCATCAATAATATAAAATTATTCATTTTTAATTAATTCAAGAGCGCCTGATTTTATTTAAAAATAATTATACGATTTTATTAACTAATTATAAACTTGGTACGATTTTAAGTAAATATTTTTAATTCATATACATAATTATATTAATTTTATTTTCTTATTTACCTCTCTGACATATATTATTTTCATTCGACGTGTCTCGCTAACAATTAATTTCGGGGAAACGTCGCGCCTTTTCCTATAACACTTTAATTTTACGAATTTCCCTGTCCTGACGATTTATCGATACTTTTCTATTACTCTAACGTTAGTCTAGATGTATTAGTTCGAGGAGCGTCTCGTTATTAATACACATTTAATTCTATCTCTAACAAAGGAGCGCCTTTTCTCAGAGATAAAATCTGACTTTTAACTTTTTAATTTTTTGGCGTATTTTACGATTTCTCGACGGTCGGCGTGTATTAATTCGAGGAGCACCTTGTCATTAATACACATTTAATTCTATCTCGGATAAACGAGCGCCTTTTCTCAAAGATAAAATCTGACTTTTAACTTTGGCAGATAAAAGAAATGCCCTACAGAGTTTAATATATTATTTCGAGAAGCACCGCGTAAATAATAGATTTTCTAATTCTATTTCTGACAAAGGAGCGCCTTTACTCAGAAATAGAATTTTTCCTTTTTCGTTGGCCGTCTCGGGTATCGCTCGATGCGGTATTTCTTGTTATCGTCCCCTTTCCTATACAAGAAATTATATCTTCAAACGAGCAAAGGAGCGCCTTTTTGAAGAGTTTGCACCGGGAGACGTCGGATCGGTCGATCGAATTTCGCTGTTTCCTTTTCTTCATTTGAGAGGTGCCTTCCTCAGCAAGTGTCGAAAACGAACAGGACTTCTATCGGAAAATAACGCACTTCTATACGAACGAAAAGTACATTATTTCATTTTGATTTATAATTTTGTTAGTTTTTATTGGCCGCTTATTTATTCTACTGATTGCTGTTATTATCTAGCTATATTATTATATAATACAAATAGACTAGCTTCTCTTTAACATTTAACTATTTATTATTTACTTTCTTTACTATATCTATATCTCTCTATCTATCTATCTATCTATCTATCTATCTATCTATATATATATATATATATATATATATATATATATATATATATATATATATATATATATATATATATATATATATATATATATATAATCTCTTACCGCCGAGTAACCAACGTTAAAAGTATTTTATATATTTAAAATACTAAAATTTTTATTTAAATACAGTAAATATTGAGATCAGATATGAACATTAAAACTTTGTTTTTAGAAATTCTTCGTTTGAAAAATGTGTATTAGCTATAAAGAAATAGTTTTTAAAAGCACAATTTTTAATTTTGTCTAATTCATACCAAATGTGAAATCAAACGGCAATATCTTAACTTATTAGGTCATCATTTTCGTAATCTTCAACTCAGTGACGGATCCAGCAGTGGCCGTTGGGGGGGGGGGCGATTCCAAAAATAAATATAAAGTTCATGTAATAAAATTTGTGTAATCAGAAGATACATGACGATATAGTATCATTTATTCAAAAATACGTTAAAACATAATAGAAAGAGGGAACATATATTTGTTTCTTTTCAACTGTGAAAACGGAAATATATCACTTTCAATAGGAAAAACTGAAAAAACAAGATATGTAAAGGTAAGAAAGAATCTTTTATAATAAAGGTTTCGTTTGACAGGTTCGAAAAATCGTTATCTTAAGTATTTTTTAACGATTTTTGTATATCTTATGTATAAGTGTGAGGAGGGTTTATAAGTTATCCTGACTTTTTGATTTGTCGCGCAACACTACTCTCATCAACTACCATCTATCGGAAGACTACTAAAAATTTTTAGTAAGCTGCGTCGTTACATAGTTTAAAACATAGTGGATTGCTACGGATGAACGTACGTCATAGAGGTTATGTTGGATTTGTAAACTAATTTAGTGAAATTAATTTAACACTAGCAATATGAATACAGCTTTCAAGTTGAAAAAATATAATGAATTATTTTATTCAGAAATATTTAAAAATTATTACATATTTTTATGGATATATGTACCAATTTTACACAAGTTTATTCAGAATCTCATGTACGTAACTACGTTTTTTGTTCTTCGTAATACAAACTCTAATCTATGTTTATAATCAGTTTTCGCAAACCTATTTCGAATAGAGTTTGAATCTAATTATATATCCGAATGTATATTCAATAATGTAAGCCCTATAAGTTTATCTACACTGATAATTGATATTAGCCACGCTTTCAGTCTTCTCAGTGTTGAAAATGTTCTCTTGCCTGTTACAGCACTAACAGGTAGCGTTGCTAAAATTTTCAGAAGAACTTGTATAGTGGGATAGACATCATGCTGTCACAGAGAGAAACTCTTAGAGTTTTAGCTATTGCAGCTGTTTGAACATCTTGCCATAATGATACCGAATCAAGCGTTTCTATTATTTTATGAAGTAAACATTGAAATTGTAAAACTCCATCATGCTGTTTGATCCATGGCATTTCACAAAGTCTATACAGGGAACGGCCCATTATTTTTGTAAGAATATAAAATCGTTTAGATGATGTAATAAATAATTCTGTTGTGACGTTCATTATACCTATTGTATTCCTAACTGACTGAGCCAATGAAGATTTTGCTATAGATAGATTTAGAATAGGGTTCTGACACGGAGAATAAAGAGCATTAACGGCTTCTTTGTTTATTTTAGCTACAGCACCTCGTGATTCAGTAGTCATAGTGGATCATCCATCTGTTATTATACCTACGCCGTATTTAAGATCAAAATTTAGTTCTTTTAAAGATAGAAGCACATTTCTCCCTATATTAGCACTTGTGAATCAATAAATTGATATAACATTGTCGACGGATGTCTGTCTGCTTTAAGAAGGTTTCTTCCACAAATGTTATGCATATACCATTAGCCTTTACTTATTAATTAAGTTACAATAAGTCCGATGGTTGAGGCCTACAATGGCTCGATCGCTAGAGCGAAGGACTAGTATCTTGGTGATCCGAGTTAAAATCCCGGTCTCGGCTGATTGACACAAGCACCGCTGTAATAATTTTACATATGATTTGTTTACAAAAATATCGTAGACCTCCGTCGCTGGTTAGCACCGATATGTGGAAGCATAAATAGAGCGACGTTAAAAAAAAAAAAGTCCTATGGTATAAAATTTTGAAGTAATCAAGTCTGAATGTACGATTTTTTTACAAGCTATACGTGAATACTTACGGAAGTCAAAAAAATGTATGATGAAAAGCAACTTCTATAAAACCATAATAAAAGAATGTTTAAGTATAAAAAGTAGTATTGATCGCATGTGGAATATGTGCATTGAATTCGCCGGACTTTTTATACCATATAACTCTATATATATGTTTTCGAAATTTGATGGAATAAATTATAAGTATGCAAAACAGAAAATGTATATTTCTATTTTGAAGTGGAAGCTCTCCTTAAATTACTGTTATTCTTCAAAAAGCTTATTATGAAAGGTTGATGAAATATCTTTTTAATGCACATTTGAAAATTATTTGCATTATTGTTTTTGATGCATTATTATTATTATTATTATTATTATTATTATTATTATTAGCTACTGTATTTCTCAAAGTAGGAGTTTTTGCTACACATTTTCATAATCCAATGCAATTTTTTACTGCTTGTCTGAAAACTTGTTGACGAGATGTAATATTATTTCTCCCCTACCTTAACATTTTAATCTAAAAATGAACTTTTTGTATTATCTTTAACACAATGTAATTGAAAAAATATATTTAATTCTAATTTTATATTATCTATAGAAGTTTTATTAAATATTTATATTTCTATAAGTTTTTAAACTGATCTATTTATGTTATTTTCTTATAAGTTATGTTATTACTTTAATGAATTATGAAAATAAAAACACTAGTTCATAAAAGTAGGTTTAATATTTAAAAATTTTTTTTGAACAATTTATTAACACTATATTTCAGAAAGCTTTCATTACAAGCCTTATTTATATTATGGGAATACAGTACTATGAAAAATTATTTTAACATATACTTGAAGACCCTTCTTTCAATAGTTTACAGTTCGCGCGACAATAGGAGGGGTCCTTCTGGCACGTGTTGGCCGAATAGAGATGGAAATGGGTCAGATTTCCCGACATGTTTCTCGGGTGGCCTCTGCTGATTAGCGACAGTAAGGGCATTGTAGTCAGAGGTTGAAGACATGAGTTTAATTAATTTTTACAACTTAAATTTCGGATTTATTATATCCGGTATTTTTGTAGAAAGTGCACTTGGAAAGCAGGAAAATTTTAACTGTTTGACCTGCAGCAGTCGACTAGTTGAACCGTGTTTTTCCTTAAAACAACTGTCACCATGTGACCAGGATGTAATAAAGGTTTTGTTTATATGGCCTTGTAATGAAGGTTTGCATAAAAATACGTACCTTTGTGTTAGCCGCAAGAAATGTTTTTGAGTTGAAATTTTTGGTGCCAATTGTAATTCTTTGGCAAATATTTTACAGAATTATTGTTACTATTATTATTATTGTTATTATTATTATTATTATTATTACTATTATTGTTATCATATTAATTTCCGCCATCGAGTGTAAGTGTGTGGCAGCGTTGCGACTGATTATAATCGTATTACTTTATGTATCTATGTGGAGATGGGTATTAATGCATTGTATCGGAAGCGGACTTAAATACAAGACGCTCATGCATCTCTTCCTCTCCTACTCTGCGCCGTCGCGACGCACGTGCTCCATCGGACAGTGCGCGCAGCCTTCGCTTGAGGAGGGTCTTACTGGTCTCCAAGACTGTAGTATCTCCGAAAGGATGCCCAGTGTTCTTCTCGGGGCGTTCCGACCCGCCTAAGTAATGGGGCCATCCTATGACTGAGGGGAGTGGCACCTCAGAAGCTAGGCACGGCAAGGTAGGAGGTACACAAGGAAACGGGCAATCGTCAAGAGTGTACGATGTGCTGTAGATGAAATCACTCCGCCCCCCTCTCCTACAATGTACAGGGGAAAAGAGACGAGCGGGCAGGATGAGGGCACTTTTGTGAGAGATTAAATTTTTGCCAAGACAACTTTATATTGTATTAGAATTGTCAAATTTGTGTGTTTAAATTCCTGTTAATTTAATAAAGTTCATATCATATAACTAGCAATTATCTGGTTTATTTAGGTTGAACTATTTTCCCTTTTCCCACATGCCGTCTTATTCCGCATAGTAGATGTAATTTAGGTTGAATAAATAAAACTACGAGATTTAAGCCAAATTTAAAGATGTTTTTATTGGCTGGTATGAAAGGGGAAAAGCTTAGTGGCCTAAAAATCCCTAATGACAAATGACTTGAAGGTGCGAGCAGTTTTTGTTGTTATGTTTGACTACTGCATGTTGCGTGTAACGAGTGCTGGACTCGTCGGGAGAATTGATCTGCCAGAGATTCGAGTGTTGCGACGTGAAGCTCGTGGGGATTTGAGCAGCTGTAACGCCAATCTTGTTTGAATTCGCCAACGAACGAATTCACTTGCAAGGAGAACGGACTCCTTGCTAAATGTTGTAAAATAAGAAGAGGAGAGAGTGTCTGGACAATACTACATGTTTTTGACTACACGACTCACAACTCAAGATTGACTAGCTCGTAGGCGGTCATCGTCGGCTCTTTAGCGGACTGGCGTCCTTTATCTCCCGGTTAAGTAAACATAGCCGTTTTCAAAAGAATACGAGCCGCATAAACAATGTGCGGCAAGTAGATTGTATTTATTTAGTTTTCTTGTAAATCAAAATTAAGATTTTAAATTCTATGAAATAAATTTAATTCTTATTTATAAAAATGTTATTGAAAAATGAAACGGTATTAAATTATATATCGTTCAAATACAGACTAAATGTTTTATTTTATTAAAGAAACCTTAATCTACTACAACACCATCAATATTGATTTAGAGCCAACAAATAGTAGATGAATAGCTAATAATTCAGTGACATAAAATTATTAGAATCACCTACCGATCTATACTAATAGTAGAACACCAATGTCTTTAGGATTCCTACCTATTAATGCATAATTGATTGAATATTTCAAACTTTTGTCAGTAAGTCCAGTTAAACTACCAGTCAAAGAAGATAAAAACGGTGATGCTTGTTCTCATCAAAATTTTCAATTATGCATTCATTTTAACATATATTTCGTAATATTGTTTTTTTAATATAATTTATTGTCAGTAGATAAATTTCCATTATTTTTCTGAATTTGTTGTATTTCACTATCTTATATTTATAATTTATGATTTCTAAGATCACTACGATTTTTGCTTAAGGGGCAATAACATTAACATTGGACAAAATTATCATTACACAGATCTGCAATTACTTTTTCATAACACTACAATTGATTTGTTAAATAAATTGTCAGTATTCTCAGAAGATTCTGTTACTTATGATTTGAGGGAATGTACAATTTGTTCAAACTGAAAACTGGTTTTTAAGTGATGTCAAATCGATTTCAAATAAATTTCTTTATAAATGATTAAGATTATTGCAAGTGATTCATACTGATTTTAGACGATTTTCAAATGACTCGTCTAAGAGGGTCCAATAATTTCACAAAGTGCACAGCATTCCAGTATAATTTGATGTGGCTAGGTATATAAAAATAAAAATATAATATAATTTAGTATCTGCAATTAAAAACTCATATAACTTTTAAATAATACTTTCACAGTACTGTATTGCCACATTAGAAATAAGAGAGTGAATAGACTAATATTTTATTTATCATATTTTATGATATCGTAGAAAGTTTTTAATTTAAAGAGATTTCACAAATTTTTGAGAGTATCTTCCGGTCATAAATAATATATTTTGCTCATTTGATTAAGAAAAGAATCCTAGTTGTGCTATTACCATAAGAATCCTTAAAAAACATATTATCATTTATGTCCTATATCTAAAATTAATACATTTAAGAGAAGATGTTTCAAATAATAAGGAATTCGAATATACTAAAATTGTATTTATTTATTTTCTCGTAGCAAGTAATTATAAAGAGTATAATAGAACATGAAAAATTAACTAAGATTTAGTCAATTCTTAGAGTAGTATTAATAAGATTTAAATTTAAACATTTTTATATAGTTTTTCTATATAAAAATATAATAAAAATCTACCATATTTTTGGATACCTCTAGTTTTTAGCGTTCATTATTCAATTATCAGAATAGTAAAGTCATAACAGAGACTCTGATAAAGTTACTTAATTATTGTACACTATATTATAAAGAACTCTTTTTATATTTTCCTAATTAGAATCTACCATTTTAATATTACTAGTTAAAATACGTAGATATAACTATACGTGTTCACTCAGCAACTTAGCGGCGCGTTCATATTCATTCGTTTTATACATAAGAATTAAACATTCAAGACAAGTCGAAAGAGTGCAAACCTAATCTATTTAAAGGTTGTCGAATACCCATAGCGATATTTTTTTATTATTTCTTTTCAACATTAGGTCAATGTACTAATAAAAATCTCATTATTACCAAAGAAATGTATTTAATACATATAGTTTCTTTATAATACATAATGAGATTATTTTCATTGATAATGCAGAAGATTGTTAAGTACATAGGTTCTTTTGTATGTTTAAAACTGAAAATAAATATGTTTTATGCAGAGTTGAGTGCTGTGTATATATTTTAGAATATAGAAATTAATTAAAATATTTTTATATTAAATTAAATTTAAGCGTTACATGAAAAAAATTTAATAAATTAATGATATAGAGTTTAGACATAAGTGCGTAACTCTAGCCTAGAATTGGCTCTCAGATTCAAATATCACGCTTAAACTAACTGATGCAGCATTATCATACCAATTACGATCCTTGCAATAAGAGATCTCAATTCTCTTTTGACTTCACATTCAACAGGCGATATAAGTACAATTTTAAACACAAAATAAATACAAAACTCTCCCTAGAGTCTAAAAATTATCCAGACACACCTGGATATAATATTCTAAAGTCCGAACACGTAACTATACCGTGTTACGTTGCCATCCATCTTTTATATTACAATTAACTAATAACTGCAAGATATGGGAATAATTTATAAGTACAAGATAATATTAAACAATGTGCATAATAGGCATATCCATATTTTTATAATTAACCTGTAGGAATGTAAGAAATCAAGAATGCTACCATTTTCTCTATTATCAATCATTCTTCTATATAAGTCAAATAAAACTATAGCTACTTTATATGTGAATGACTTGTTTGATACTCTAAGTTATACCAAGCGTTTCTGGCTTCACTAGTTTTAATTCAATTTTTCTAAACTAGGTACAATATAAAAATACTAATTTTACGAATTATACATATTAAATTAGTATTAGAATATACAAACACACGCGCAAATGAATATATAATGAATATAATGAGCATTCAATTGTATTGCATGTGCGTATATGTATACGAGTAAATATATGATGATGCATTAGTATATGTATGTATAGATATGTGCACGTTCGCTCATTCAGGTGTATATGCATACGGATATGCATTTATATGCGGATATATATATATATATATATATATATATATATATCTACTACATATACCAAAAAATATTTCAAACATAAATAAACATTAAGAAATATATACATTTCATAAATAAGGAATTGTGACAACAACATTAACTATTATCATTGTAAGGTATATATAGATTATAAGTATAAATGTTATAGTTATAAACAAAACGTAATAAATGTAAGCATGTATTAACGTGCACAAGTGAAGACTACAACTTTACGAATCAAATAATACACATTATGAATATTTAAGCAGAAATCAATTTATGTAAATCGTCAGATTTATTCAATTTTTCGTATGATTATAAAACGTAATTTTTACAACATTTTTTTATTATAAAATATTTTGTATCATTTAAGTATAAAACATAATTTTAAGCCAAAACTCATTTATAACTTGTAATAATTCTTCGCTAAACTAATATTAAAAAGTAACACGACGGTATATATCTATATATATATGACGATAAGAAAATATCAGGTAGCGCAGGTAGACGCTGACTAAGCTGTCGCGTAGTAGAGAATTGTGACCACAGAACTACTCTGAAAATTTAGCAATAAATCATGTGGATTGCTCCGCATCCAGTTAGAATCTCCACATGGCCGCAGCGGCGGGTCGGGGAAGTGCTTACCATGAGCTTTTATAAGCATGAGCGCGGTGTCGAACTTCAAGTCTGAGTCCTGAGTTCCGAGTTACAAGTTACAATCCATTTCATAAAACACGCGCCTCCTCTATAAAAGTTTTCCATTACATACAAAAAAACACTAACAGACGCATCAACAGCACCGAGCCTACGAAAACACATATCATATCCCAATCCAGGGAAGTGATCGGTCCTTCCTTTAGGTGATAAACCTTGTACATCCCACTAACGAATAATGTATTTAGACAGACTAGGGGAATAATTTGGAAGGCCGAGGTAGGTGTAAGCTATTTCACTAAAAGTAAATAGTTTTCATCTAAGTGAAGCCATTGGCCTCCAACCTATATAAAAGAGACTAGGTTCTACTATTAGATGTAGGGAGAGTAAACATAACTTTTGCAGGGATAGGGCCCGAGCTAGTGGAGGAAACTCTAGGCTCAAAAGGGCAGCGCATACTTTTACTACATCTTGTGCACCAGAAGAGTCTATCTCGGACGTCACAACCGTCTGAATACAAACCTCATAGTGGAAGTCGCCCCTTAACACCTGGGCATCTGTTTCTACCACCGAAACACGGCATTATGAATTATAGAAGGAGGCCTACTATGGCTCAATCGCTAGAGCGAAGGACTAGTAACTTGGTGATCCGAGTTCAAATCCCGGTCTCGGCCGATTGACACAAGCACCGCTGTAATAATTTACATGTGCTTTGTTTACAAACACATCTAGAGCTCCGTCGCTGATTAGCGCTGATATATGGAAGCATAAATAAAGCGACGTTAAATAACATACAAAAAATAAATTTATAGAAGCCGATTTTATTACAAATACACACACACACACACACAGATATATATATATATATATATATATATATATATATATATATATATATATATATCAAACTATTCTTCGGGCCACTTGATTTGTCTATTTACTGGCAGAAATTACGCAAATCTCGTGCATATTCACCGGACGGACTAAATTAAGTAATTAGAAAGTTAATGGAAACTCATTAAAAAAAATTAATTGAATTATAACATTAATATACTAAAATTTTCTAAAATAAAACTATTTTTCAATTGTAGTATAATGAAATACACTTTTATTAAGCACATATAATGGTTCAATATTGATAAAAGATAAGGTAACAGAGTCCTGTATTACTTTCGGCGATGTGTGTGCATGCGGGCGTGTGTGTGGTACTATTTTAGTATATTCGTTCACAATACTTACGTTTGACGAGGAAAAACTCTATTGTCCGTGTTTCGAGATAGTCTGTTTTTAATAGTTTTATATTGTGCAGAGCACACGCAACTTTGTATGCTGCATTATAATTGATGTGTACAGTTAGAGTATTCTTGCGCTGCTGTTTCTTCCACTAGGAGATTGGTAAATTCACAATGTTAATGTCGTAAATGATAAAATTGTATCTTTTATATTTCACTACAATATTTTTTTATTTCTCTATCGATAAGCATTTTAGTTGCATTGGGTAAATTTTCATAAAATATATTGACAATTTGATTATAGTATAACTGTTTTCAATTACCTACTCCTAAATTGTCCTAAATACAATGATAATTTATTTTAAGCCATTTATTTTGCGCTCTGATATGATCTGCAGGTAGTTCACGAGAAAATAGCTTTTTGAATAAAAATACTATAGGTTCTGAATTGCCTTGGAGTCGTAAAATGGCAAGGCCTTTAAGTAGATATTCATTGTCACCCTGCTTGACGCTTTGCATGTCAACGACATACTCTATCTTGACTGACAGCTTCTGACAAAAAATTTTACTTACATATTATCTTATTTCGAACGCTTTACAATTTCATAATTTCGCCACTCATAAGATGATATTACATAATAGGAAATTATTTTTTAAATCTAAATCTAGGCGTACATAAACGAGTGTATTTTTGAGAGACTCTTTTTACTTTGAACAATCCATAACTGTAAGTGGCATATGATCTCGGAAATCTGTTCTCTTTAAACTAGGCTGAGATCCTTATTGCGGTAATTTTCAAAATTTATATACATAACATACAATAATGAATATTGATTTTTATTAAAATCAAAATTTTAAATTCCCGTACGGATAGTATTGAGAATTGAGAAAACTTTCACATTACTGATATCACAATTCTCAAAGCCACTGGAATTCATATCTTTTTGTTCTTTCGTATATATTTAAAGTCCCAGAATGACGAATCGTGGTTTTTCCAGTTGATTTGTCGTTTTCATTGTTCACAAGTGATCCTTGGAAGTTGCGGGAAAGAGTCGATATTTATAGAGTACCTAAGTACGAAAAATCAACAATTCGATTTTTGTGATTTTTATTTTGAAATTTTTATATAACCACCCGTTATCAGTTTATCTCAGTCATGCTGTTTGCACAACAGCATTTAAATAAATTTCATCGCTGTTATTAAAATTAGTAGTTGCGTATGGCTGGTGAGCTTGAACCCTGTAATGTACAATTGAATCATCAAATGAACCGGCAGTGATGAATCATCATATAAAAACAGGAAATTCTACAATTAGACTGTCTACCATTTCTGTGTAGATTTATTTTAAGGCTTATACTTTTTAGAAAATGAATGGCCTGAGGTGTAAGTACTTCGACTGCTGACTTATGATTCGGAACTGTCTTCTGACGAGAACGACGATGATATTTTCATATTTTTTTGCTGAGATAACTGACTTGTTTGAAAGTCGGCAAAAGACAGATCGTTTGCTGACATGGCTGGACTATTCTTATACCCAGGAGCATTATAAATAATTTCTATAGCTCACTAATCTACTTGTTGAACGTTTAATCTGATAGTTATAACCTGCTCTCGGATATTCACTAGATCCCCGTATTGATCAGGATGTACGAGGGTGGATTGATAAGTTTCCGGCCTAATCAAGAGATGGCGCCACTAGGTCTACCTTGAGGTAGCGTTCTATAGTACCATCCTTAGATAGCTTGTAGCTATAGTTTCAGTCCGATCGCCGCGTTAGATTATGTTTGAGAGCACGCTGAACAAGACGCCTCTGTGTTTTTCGTAAAAATGGAAAAGCTGGAAAATCGTGCTGTCATGAAATACTTTTATTTGAAAAGGTTAACGCCGAAGGAAATTAAAGAAGAGATGGACTTAATACTGGGAACATCCTCCCCATCATATTCAACCATTAAGCAGTGGGTTTCCGAGTTTAAAAAGGGTCGTATGAGCACTTCTGATGAGCCTCGCTAAGGACGCCACATTGAGGTCACGACTTCAGATATGATCAAAAAAATCCATCAAATAGTGCTGAAAGACCGCAGATTAAAAGTGGATGAGATAGCTGACACCTGTAAGATATCATATGAACGTGTACAAAATATTTTGTACCAACATTTCTATATGGAAAAGCTCTGTGCAAGATAGGTGCCGCGTTTGCTAACAGTCGACCAAAAATTGATTCGAAAGAACATTTTTACCGCCAATTTGGCGTCGATGCGTAACCGTTGACAAAACTTGGGTCCATCACTACATTCCTGAAAACAACAGTTTAAACAATGGATTAGACCAGGGAAACCAACTCCAAAGAAGGCAAAAAAAAATTTTTCGGCGAACAAGGTTATGGCTACTGTTTTTTTGGGATGCAAAAGGTATTATATACATTGATTACCTTAAAAAGGGTAAAACTATCACTAGTCAATACTACGCAGACTTATTGCAACGTTTGAGCCACGAAGTGAAAATTAAACGACCTCATCTGGCGAAGAAAAAAATCTTGTTTCATCACGATAATGCACCAGCACACACGTCAATCGTGGCGACGGCTAAAATCAACGATCTGAAGTTTGAATTGATGCCGCACCTTCCCTAGTCTCCAGAACTAGTCTCGAGTGACTATTATCTTATCATGAATGACTATTATCATCTGTTTCCTAATCTCAATAAATGGCTTGACGGTAAGAGATTTGCGGAGAATGAAGAAGTAATCGAAGCTATAAATGGGTATTTTGAGGACCTGACGAATCAGTCTATAGAGATGGCATTACTAGACTAGAACACCGCCTTGTTACAGCCTTGATAGACCTCCAAATTTATCAGACTTGGAGGAGATTATGTTGAGAAATAAAATAATTTCTTAAAAATGTTGTTTTTCTTAGTCAGGCCGGAAACTTATCAATCCACCCTCGTATAATTCGATATGATCTATGCAGTTGATTGTTACTGGTAAGCAAATGACATGTGAAGGTACTTCAATAGTCTTATATCCTGACGGCACTGCAAGAAAGAACTTGCGAATTGTGTGCGCACGACACACATTTATATAGGAACCTGCTGGAAAAATCCGCTGTTGCAACCACAAAAATTTACCAAGTGAATCTTTAGGTTTAAAGTTGACTTGAGAATTATAATCATAGCAGTACGAAGTGTGCTATTATTAGACTTAAGAATTAATATTATACCTTTAGAAGATGATTTTTTGTCAATGTTTATTTATTGTTTTTACCCCGTAGTTTTGTTTCTTATTTTTGTTCAATCCTAGTCCTAACTTTACTTTAAGTTTCATTACGTTATAGACTGCAAGTACAGCAGTCTTTTCGGCTATACTTCCATTCTTTCATCTAAGACGCAAACGATCGCCTGCGAGAATTTAATCTACGGCATGCGTAGTTTTCATATCGTTAACAATATTTGAATATGCTATGTCGCGATCTTCGCAAGTAGAATCAAGGGCATTTATCTCAGGATCTTATCGAATCATACGTTCTTTCAATTTTATTCCAGGACCACAGTATAGATAATTTTGTAGATTGGCTTCAATAAGTAATATACTAAGTATCTTATCAAATACTCGCATACCTTCTTGCTTATGTATGATCATTCTGTAATAAAATTTAAAATGATACTACTGAGATTTATAATATATATGTAAGCTTGGTATTTATACTCTACTCTCACAGTTTCAAAACATTACTATGCAAACATAGAATTCAAAGAATACTCGACAAAATTGTCGGTCATAAATTTTGACTCTTTTACAGAGCGGAAAAAATGGCAAAGAGATTTACTGCTGGCAAGTATACGAGCGGACGTTCCAATTGTGGAAAAACTACTCGCTTGTTGACTCTTATAACTCATCCGAATGGTCTTAGATTTGACAATATATACATTTATTCAAAATCATTCAATCAACTTAAATGCAAGTATTTAGAAGAACTTTTGGAGCCAAATAGAGGGTGCACAATATTTTTCATTCAGTGAATATGAAGCACTAGTATCATCTGGCAACGTACTTCCTAACTCTTATGATTTTCGATGGTATTGCTTGCGAGAAACAGGACAATGTGAAAGTTTACTTTTACATAGAAAGACATAAGAAAGTTGATTCCTTTTATCTATGTTAGCTCTACGTATACGTTCCGAAGCATTTTATAAGCGATAATATTAATTTACTTATAATGTTTCAACATGATGAGGTTAATTGAAAATATATATATCTCGATCATGTAAATTCAGACATGTTTTTTCATCAATTTAAGAACATGCTCAACTTGTTGGAACTATAGTACACATAGTTTTATAGTCATTTATTATGTATAAAACATAAATAATGGTAGATATAGAAAAGGGTTCGACTGTTTTGCTATATATATATATAACAAATATATATCGAACATTCTGGTTTTAAAAGTTGAACACTCAACATGGCCGAATAACAGCGAGAAAAAAATATATTGCGTCAACTAGCCAAGTTACACGAAAGGATAAGACGTAAATATAAATTATTAAAATATTATCGAGCTAATGTAGAACGTGCATTACACGAAACCCTTAAACCAACCGTTATTCCTCTGAATATCCTCATTATTGTAGTAAAAGTGCCTGAGATACCAAATATTACAGAAAAAATTAAAGAACCATCTATCTACTTTTAAAGAGGAAAAATAATAAAGATAGGGTACCAATTTAGTGGAAAAGAGTAGACGAGTTGATTGTAAAATTCCAATCTTTTGTACCTTTTCAAAGGCTTTACTTAAAGATTTTTCGACAATATGTGCGAATATGCAAGTAAACTTATATTATTTATAAAATCGTTTGGTGAACATAATTTCGAATTTATAACAGCATAATACGAGGTCAGACAATTAAGTTATGCGATCGATTTTATTTTTCCACCTGTGGTAATACTGCGAACCTGTAACTCCGCCACCGTAATAGTAAATTTCTACTCTCTGGATTAAGACATTGACAACCCTTGTACGATAATTTCTTTGTCAGCTGTTTAATGTTTTGTAACAACGCGCGAGTAGTGCATGCATTGGTTCGTAGAAGCTCTTGTTCATAGAAACACCCAACGATGAGAGGATTTTTATAATCTTTTAAATGATAAGTTCTCGGATTTGTTGTTTTAACTCTGTTGATGGTGAATATTTTTGTAGACCAATTAACTCTGATTTAATTTACTCATTCGTACTTTATCTCCAACTTCAAATCTATTAATTTTTTGCTTATTTTTGCTCTGCCAAATAATTTGTGATTTATTTTCTGATATAACATCATTTGGTTTAACACCGATGGTTCTTTGCTTTGTCGTATTATAAGCAGTAATTAAAATGGATAAAATATAAATCCATTTTTAATTTCCGGAAAGACCAAACTATATTCGAATTTTTTCTTGCAAAGTATGGTTGAAACGCTCGCATATAGATTTTAGATTATTATATGTTGAGTATAGATTAAAATTATATTTTCTCATTAGTTTTTGAAAATCTACATTATAAAATTCTTTACCTATATTTCAATGCTGATTGTTTGGTAGACGTCTATGTTTGAGAATAGTACTAAAGCAGTTGTCACATTTTTACCAGTTTTTCAGTTCAAGGGTTGAGTCCATATAAATTTAGGTAAGGTATATATCACTGTCATCATGTATTTGTACCCTTTATTTTCCCTAGTAAAAGGTACATTTCAACGAGATCTGATTGCCATGGTTTATCTATATCATTTAATTCAAATGATCGTCGACTATACTTTCAACGAACAGGCTTCTAACTTTTTCTTTACTATTTCAATTTTGTTTTCTTTCATTGAATACTTCATTGTATGTTTTTACAGCTAACTCTGAAATTGTTCGAATTGACGTGTTTTCCTCAGCGCACATTCCCATACAGATGTATAGCTACATATAGATGTGTAGTTGGTTTATATGAGCGCTCGCCGCTCGGAAGCCATCGGTAGTCTTCGCTGCCCCTTACTGAATTCCGTGCGAACCGTTATTTAGTATAGACGTGTTATTTCCGTTAACTTAATATACTCTACTTAGTTACTATTATTATATTATCCTATCCTATAATTCATCAGGTAATTGGGCTCCAGTAGTTTAACTGCTATTTATGAGATTTTTCTATGTAATAAAATCAAAGCTTAAATCATCTATACAATCACTGCGTGTGTTAAATATTACTGATTAGAAAACTTTGGTAGATTTCAATTAGAGCACGTGATCAGTAGCAAGTGTGGGAAAAAAGGTCATTTTCTGTAATTATATATAAAAAGTGAAGTGTTGCGCAGCACAATATTATCTGCACCACAATCCTCTCACTTTCAAAAAGAGAAGGTCTAACAAAAACGAGAAAATTATGAAAACATAATTTTCTTTTCTTATACAAATACGAGCATCCCCCGTCTCGGCTTCGCCTGAGATAATAATTGAACCGATTTCATAAATAATTCAACAATATCTAAGTAAAAAGTACTCTATATATATATAAAAGTCTATATTTCTATAAATAATTGATCGTAATTTACCTATCGGCGTTTCTGTATAGAAAGCTGATTCAATATATATATATATATATATATATATATATATATATATATATATATATATATATATATATAGATGCATATTAAATACGGCCTCAGTACAGAAAACTATACTGTCGAGTTCGAGCTGTAAAAAAGAATGTCAAAGTGTCTCGGGACGACGTTTACAGAGAGTATCATGTTAGGACTATAGGAAATATCTCGGGATGACTGCTATAGAGAGTTTTGTGTTGGGCAGGTAGAATACAACGTCCAGGTATCCCGGGACGACTCTTACTGGGAGTGTGCGTGTTCGAATGATAGAATACGAATCTCTTCATAGAAGTTATCCCAACATACCTCGATTTGTTTTCCAGCAACTATACACGACACTCCTCGTAGAAGCCTTTCCAAAATATCTGGACATCATATTCTACCGTCCGAACACAAAACTCCCCGTAGAACTCGTTCCATAATACCTTGAAATCGCATTCTATCATCCGAACACGAAACTTCCCGTAGAAGTTGTCCCGACATATCTAAACATCGTTTCTTACCAACTAAACATGATAATTCCAGTAGATATCGTCCCGAGAAAGCTAGCATCGCTTGCTAACGACTAAATACAATACTCCCCGTAGATATTGTTTAGAAAGACCTAGATATCGTATTTTATCACCCAACACGAATCTTTCCATAGAAGTTGATTTTCTCATACCTAGACGTCTCTATCAACTAAATACAATAATCTAGGTAAAAATCATTCAGAGATACCTGGACACCGCATTCTACCATCCGAACACACAAATGCCTATAGAAATCGTCTTGACGTAACGGGATATCGTAATCAACCGCCGGTACACGCCAATGCAATATTTCTCAGTAGACACAATATATATACATATAATATATATATATATATATATATATATATATATATATATATAAATATTTTGTATATTTCCGTTTTTTCAATTAAATAGCGCGAATATTTTCGTAGTGATGCCAACTGAAATTCAAGCAAAATGTTGGTATACGAATAGCATATTTTTTAAGCAGATCATGGATATTACCTTTTTATGTTAAATTATATAGTTTCGAGGTTGCTGGTATAGAACCATACTTTGTCATCATTTCTTTTGTTCAACCTAAAAAAAAACATAGTCTCTGGTCACAAAAATATAATTTGTCGTCACAAACAATATTCAGTATGATTTGGTATACAGAACCATTTTATAAGAGAAGGAGAGAGATAAGGAGAGATTTTCTGAAATCTATTCTACAGAAAGATAGACAGACAGACAGAGAGAGAGAGAGAGAGAGAGAGAGAGAGAGAGAGAGAGAGAGAGAGAGAGAGAGAGAGAGAGAGAGAGAGAGCCAGATTTTCCCACGTAAAAGAAAATAAAATTTAAAAAAATCAAAAGATATTCATAAGGTGTGAGAGTAGTGTCAAATTAACCTGAAGAACAGAAAGGGTAATACCGATTAACATCACACCTTCTTTAGGATAACAAAGCCCAAAGTTGGATGTAAATATTCGTTTGAGCTGGTCTGGTATTAATATTTTAAGCGGACTACTTTGAGTTGATGTTTGTGATTCAAGACGCCACCTAGTAGCCGCTGGTGAAACTGCTTGTTGAAACCATTAATTTAATTTATTGATGAAAGTAAAATGATTTTTAATAAAAAACATAACCTATTTCCTTCCCAAGATAATATAGAATCTATATGTCAAATTTGAGAACAATCGGTTCAGTAGTTTTTTTGGTTATCGTGTACAAACAAAAACACGCTTTGTCTTTATAAATTAGTATGATGATATGATATGAAGTATGATATGATATAATATGATATGATATGAAGTATGATATGATATAATATGATATGATATGAAGTATGATTTGATATGATATGATATGATATGATATGATAGAAGAAAGAAAAAGGAAGGAATGAAGAATGCCTTCCGAAATAAAGAGCAAGAGAAGATCAGTTATTCAAAACATAGAATAGAAAAAGAGAGAGATATGAATGAAATATAGAAAAGAACGTATTCAGCGAAATAACAACAGATGAAATGTACAAACAAAACAAGAATCCTAATATCTTAGATTCCACATTAATTTTTAAACGATAAACAGACAATGTAGGTAAACCATTATATAAAGGTAGGTTAATAATTAGACGATTCAAGGATAGCAACAATTACGATGTGCGGGTAACATGCGCGCCTGTTTCTATCGATAGCCAATAAATTTGATCTTTACTTCAGATAATTAAATATAGAAACAGCGTTTCTGTACGAAGACATAGATAAAGTAGTATATCAAAGAATACCGGAAGGTTTTAACGAATCGAAAGAAAAAAGGTCTTAAAATTAGTCCAAATCATTGGAACGTTAAATTTACCGAAATTATGGAAAATATGATTATAGGACAATCGAATCAAATTCGTGTTTATTTATAAAATTTATAAAAATAGTATATATGCGTTAATACTCTATGTAGACGACATATTGAGTATGGGCAAAAACATAAAAGAAATAGGCGAATTAATTGGAAATGTAGAAAAACAATTTAAATTAAAACAGTTTGAGACTCAAAAAGAATATTAGGTATAAATATAAGCCAAGATAAACCAAATAAAATCATAATACTCTCTCAGCAGACGTTCACCGAGAAAACGATTACAAGATTCGGGTTCGACAACATTAGGCCTAGCAAAACTCGTGAAAGTAACATGGTAATTTCTGATGAGAATAGAAAAAACAGAGAGGAAGATATAGGGAAATAGTGGGATCACTTTTATATCTAGCTAACGAGACTAGGACGAATATATTCTGTAAATGTTCTAAGTAGACACAAAATAAATTCCACCAAAACAGAATGGAACCGGTTAGGAAGGTACTCGAATACGTAGCAGGTATCAAATATAAGGATTTGATTTTTCCAGGAATAAATAACAAGCTCCAGGCTTATTCAGACGCTAGCTTGTCAGATTATAAGAACTCTCTGACTACGTGTGACGACTTAGTTAGACTATATGGAGACATAGTCGGTTGCAAAATACAGAAACAACCCAGTGTAGCTTCATCTACTTGTCAGATGGAATGCGTAGCTATCAATTTAGCTTGCCAGGAACTAATCTCCTTGTATAACTGCATTAAAGAAGTATAAGATAGAGATTTATATGGATGAAACGAAGGGAACTTTAATCAACAGACAAATGGGATTCAATTTAATAAATTTAGCCACAAATAATAACCAGATAAGATATAAATTTTATAATAATTTTTAATAAATTGGAAACTGTTACAAACGCACCTCATAGAAGAATCACTAACATAATGAATGATAAACGCATGCGCTCGACCTTTTATAGGCTCGCCCTTCCCTTAGATATCAGGTTTCTCAAATTTAGCGATAAGCCACAAACGGCAGAGTGTCGATCTCTCGAGAAGTTTTGGCTCGCAGCCTTATTGGCCCGGATTTAAAAGCTTTGTTTTAAAGCTATTAGTTTCTATCTTTTTATAGAAACTTTCATATTGAAAATTCCCAAATTTTGCTAAATTAAAGCATGAATTTCAAATCTACAGCTTTCGAAAACCAAATGGTTTTCCGGTCACGGCACCGATTGATCCTATTTCGTCATACTTATTTTGAAGTATGACTTACAGCTTTCGAAAATAGTATCCACTTTTTCCTTAAAGCAAGTTATATATTTAAAAAATACAGCTTTCGAAAACCTAAAGGTTTTCCGGTCACGGCAGCGATGGATTTTAAATATACAGCTTGCCAATAGGAAAAAATGGCATTTTCCAGTCACAGCACTGATAACTTGAAATTCCCCGAGAGATTTTTATATCTTTATTATTCATTTAGCAACACATGATTATTATTATAAACTTTCATTTACTACATGTACACTATTCTTCGCGCCCTTGCAAAATATTTAAATAGCTCATACCTGCATTTTTATATGTTACTGGCTTTTCTTTACATATTTTTACAACAACGTAATTATTAATCATAACGCATTCGATTTACTTAAATCATGATTTTGATATCTAAAACAAAATTATATTGAATATATTTATTTTATATAAATTAGTCTTATTAAGTGTATTTATCTTACGAAATATATTTAACGTAGACATCTAAAATATGGGATAATATTAACAAACGATATAACATAGTACATTCGATGAATTCTAAAAAGATAAAACCGTATAATATAAATACAAAATGAAAAATGAAACTAATTTTAACAACTTATATTAACCATATTCTCTCTTATAGCTTACAGGCAAGCTATCAGTTTATATTGATCACATTACGATCCTAAGAATTTTCTTCGCCTGATTCGATATCCTTTTTCTTTTATACTTACAATAATCTAAACAAAGTATTTTATTTTATAATTATTACTAACGCATATTATATCTATTTATCGATTAATTAATTACGTAATACTCTCTATCATATAACATATTATATATCACCATTCCGTAACAGGAACACTATAATAAGGAATGCGAAAGACAAATTTAGTCGATATAAAATGGATTAGGTCCGCGGATCAACTAGCTGATATTTTTATTAAGGAGTTGAAACCGAAAATTCACGTTGGCTTAACTCAAAATATATTAAATGAATAAACGAACATAACCCCGTGTTTCAGATCCTAATGAAGAAGAAAGTTGAAGCGATAAAAATAAATGTTTTATATGTTCAGATGAAAGATTGATTTTTTTATGTATATCGATGGAAAAAACAAATAAATGACAGTATATAAATAGCAATGAATTAAATTGCTAATCATTTATGTCAATACAAGATCAATTGCAGTGGCATCAGATAAAACTATATTATTATTACTAATATATACATATAAATATTTAAATTGAATAAATTGTGCATGCTTTAACAAATAAATGTTTTAGTAACAAAATGAACCCGATGTAACTTTTCAGATAACTTGTATTTTAAATTCACTGTAACTACAAATTTAATGCTATGTACATATTATTTTAAACATACACTTTTGCAAATAGCTACGCCGAATAAAATAGGAGAGGGGGTGAATAACTCTTAACTCATTTTGTTTTTTTTCTAAACTATTAAACAATAATATATTCTTGAAAATAAATATATAACAAAAAAATAACAAAAATAATATGTAATTGTAATATATAATAAAAACGGAAAAATTAAATTATTATTTGGCACATTGTGAACATCGATATTTATAAAGTGTCGCGAGTTAATCGGATTATTTGGTTTTCCCAGATTTCGCATGGTCTTTACCTATTTTCTCTCTCTTTCTATTATTTCTATATTTACTTATTATTATCGCAGCTCGGTTCATCTACTTACCTGAAACTAAGTGATTCTACAATCTTGTTTTGTGTTTCGGAGTGATGCTTATTCGTTTTTATATTAGTCGAAGGTGCGACTTAATCAGTAATATAAAAAGATCAAAATTATAATAAGAATAAATTTTATTATTATCAAAATTATCGTTTCCAAGCGTATCTTACAAAGATTGAATAATTTATGTGGTTGAATAGTCAGTCCCCTATTGACATGACTTGCAGTTTTTTGATGTCCGTCTGGTAGAGAGTTTGTCTTAGTATTATAATAATTTAGTTCGGACAAAAGGGGTATATTTCCTCTGAATAAATTATATTCGGTTTACAAATTAATTGCTTTTATTCCGCTGATTTTTCCTTATCCTTTTCAAATTGAGAAATAAAAATTGCCTTTTCCGAAGAGGGCAGTGCCCGTTCTTCGAAGCAAGTAATTTTATGACTCTTCTGTACGAGTAAAGGTACCTTCCTTTTGCCTCGAAAATGAGGTTTTTCACCAGAAAAGGAAAGGATTGGTCGGTTAGAAGAGTATCGATTTATTTCATTACTCGAATAGTATCCTTCCTCAACGAGTACCGAAAGTAAATCGCTCCTGTAAAGGATGGATCAGTTGGTAGAATTTTAATTCGGTTTGTTACTCGAGAGTTACGCTGTCTCAACAATTACGAAAGTGAATCTGTCCCAGGAAAAAGAAGAATCAGTCGGAGTGTGTCGTTTCGTTTCGTCACTCGAGAAGTAGTCTTCCTCAAAGAATGCCGAAAATAAACCACGCTCCTGGCAAAAATTCACGCACTTTTATACTTTGTAAAAATATGTTAACAAACATTGGATTGGTTAATATCTAAATTAAATTAAATTATCATATTATTATCTCTAATAGATATTCAATTTATTATATTAAATATTACATGTGTAATTCATCCTATCTTTGTGTTCATTTATTATTGCGTGTGTATTCGTATGTTTAAAATTTTCGGTTCTATAGAATAAATTTACGCGTTTTTTTATCCTAATTGAATAATTTGAACAATTATAAGTTTCTTTTCTTGTAATTCACGTTACATATATAATTGTATATATATCCCCATACTCACAGTTTCTAACCAAATCACTTACTCAACTTTATCAAGGATTGTGGTGGCTGCCAACGATCGTTATATATATATATATATATATATATATATATATATATATATATATATAAATGAATGTATGTGTGTTTGTTTGTCCTGGATAAACTCCGAAACTACTGAACCGATCGCGTTCAAAATTTAACCACATCTTCTACACAGTCAGGAATAGGTCATAGGCTATTTTTTTTCTTTTGCAAATGCGACAAAAATATAAAAAATTGGCCAATTACGTAATCACTTTACCAACGATTTGTAATGTATACACTATAGACACACACATATATATATATATATATATTATATCATATTGTATATAAGATATATATACACATTTTAAATACGGTTTCTACTGAGAAATATTGTATTGGCGTGTACAGGTGGTTGATTACGATATCCCGTTACCTTAAGACGATTTCTATAGACAGGTGTGTGTTCGGATGATAGAATACGATGTCCAGGTGTCTCTGGGCGGTTTCTACGGGGAATATTGTATTTAGTTGTAGAAAACGACGTTCAAGTATAACGAAATCAACTTTATGGTATTCGTGAGGGAAGTGACTGTAAAATACAATATCTAGGTCTTTCCGAACGACTTCTACGGGGGGTATTGTGTTTAGTCGTTAGGAAGCGATGCTAGCTTTCTCGGGACGACTTCTACTGGGAGTATCGTATTTAGTTGGTAGGAAACGATGTTTAGGTACGTCGGGACGACTTCTATAGGGAGTACCGTGTTTAGTTGGTAGAAGACGATGTCCAGGTATGACGGGACGATTTCCACGGAGATTTTCATGTTCCGACGGTAGAAGACGATGTCCAGGTATAACGGGACGACTTCTATAGGGAGTTTCGTATTTGGATAGTGGGATCAGATGTCGGGATGTTTTGGAACGACTTCGACGGGGAGTGTTTAAGATACTTCTATAAAGATATTCATTTTCTATCGTTCGAACACGCACACTCCCAGTAAAAGTCGTCCCGGAATACCTGAACATCGTAAACTACCTTCCCAACAAAAAACTCTCTATAGCAGTCGTCCCGAGACATCTTCTATATTACGAACATGATACTCGATAAACGTCGTCTCGAGACACTTGGACATCTTTTTTTACAGCTCGAACTCAAAAGTACAATTTTCCTCATAGAAGCCGTATGTAATATGTATACATGTGTGTACTAAATACGGTTGTACATTCTGTATATACATACTGTATATACAGAAGCGACGGTAGGTAAATTATGATCAATTATTTATAGTAATATAGATTTTTATGTATAGAGTACTTTTTACTTAGATATTATTGAATTGCTTATGAAATCGGTGAAATTATTATCTCGGGCGAAGCTGGGGAGATGCTAGTATATATATATATATATATATATATATATATATATATATATATATATATATGTATATATATATATAATTTGGTGTGCACATATTCCATAAACCTAAGTTTCGTAACAAATTGAGTAAATCATTCGTAAATAAGTTTTTATATAAAATCAACGTAAAACTGACATCAATATTAAAAAAATCATAAAAAAATCAATTATATTTTTTTTCATTAATAAATAGAATGTCATCTCTTAATTGTGAATACTGAAATAAATATAAAGATAATAAAGAATAATATTTTCAAATTAATTTTCTTGTGTGAAAATTTAGATACTAAATAATATATGTTTAAGATAAACAATTCGAAAATTAATTTTGAGGATGATAAAATCCAGTGCATAATAGAGTTCATTATTTTTTCATTCTTAAATGCTGTTAGTTTATGTATTGTATTCAATTATTTTTTATAAACAAATAACATAATATTGTATTATTCTATTAGGAGGCAATCTTAGTTTCAGATCTTTATTAACGGAAAGAGGACATTTATGAATGAAAATGATACAGGTTAGCTTAATCAAAATATTTTCCGTCATGTTCTACTACTTTTTACCGTCTTTTGGACAATATGGTGATGCCGTGGCGAAAGAATGCTCGTGCGTATATTAGATATGTTTTGGCTTAGCCTCTGTATGATTAAAAGGAAAACAGCAACGTCGCATTGAAAAGAAGCGTATAGCTATATCTATATATATTTATTGCCTACGTCACAGCTCGTGACATAGGCAAATGCACACACTAATTTATGCTGACGTAGCTGTGACGTTGTGTTGGCGCGTTACTGTTGCAGTTAAGCCTATTGAGGACGAACTTTCCCGGCGCTCTATTATTTTTATTTTATTTATTATTTTCTTTTTATTTTTATTTTTATTTTATTGTTAATTTAATTTTTTTTTATTTTTAATTTTTCATCTAATTTATTGTAGTAATAGGTTTTATTTCAGATTCTACGGGAGTGAACATAAACAAGGACACTCTGATTGTCATTATTTTAGCTAATATATTAAATTATAAAGTCCGTAAGACCGAGAAAAATATTTATTAATTTAATTCAAAACAGTCGACGTAAGTACAATGTTTCATTTTAATTCTGACAAAAGTTATACCATGATTTAATTAAAAAGTAGTTCGCCGATATAGTGAAATGTCCTACTAACTGTGATAAAGCGAAACATAATAATATATGTTCTTAGTATATTAAGAAGCTTACAATTTATAAATAGTTTTAAGGTCATAGCAGCTTAATAAAATCATTTCGCATTGGAAAAATTTGTTTATCGAGTTTAAAATACTCGTAAATATCAAAATGAAAATTCGGCAAGATTACACTACACTAAAAATTAATTTCATGCAGATAGTTTGGAAAAAATAAAAAGGCAGTGTATTAAGTTAAATAATAATTTTAATTAAACTGAGATTCAAATACAAGTGAACTACTCTTCCAAAAATTCAATGGACGACTGATCTCAATCTTACTGAGCATATTGACTAGGATAGCGGTATCTGTATCATCCACTATTCAGAGAAGCTCCATTAATGCAGGCGAATACTAACACGCGCCCATTTGACCAGACCCGAATAGTTTACGCGATATAACAAATCTATACAATATAAAGACTGCTAATTCGCTGAACGACGGATTATAGTCATACTTTCTTAACAAGCGAAAATCCGGATTCGTGGAAGAATAACAGAATACAAGTTGAATATAAATTGTTCACAAAATTGAATAATTATTTTAAAAGCTTTTCAAAATTTACAGATAATATATAAGTAAATAAAATTTGATGAACTTCATAATAAAATTGATTATTTAATACGGTCGGTACAAAACGTACTCCTCCCGTTGAGAAGTCCCGATCAACCGTATTTAAAGTCTATATTTAAAATTTTCTAAAAATATTCATACAACTCGCATCTCGCTCAAACTCTCTACCTTTGAATTCGCTCAGATAATACCTGTGGCGGGGGAAAACTTAAATATGCAAACCCAGTGGGACAAGTCTTTATTAGAAAAACCCGCTTCAAAGATACTGGTTTATTGGGGAATTCTTACTCAAATATTTACATTAGTTTAAAATTTACAATAATATACAGTATTATCTACAGAAATGTTTAAGCATTAATTGCATCGTTATTTATAATGTAAGTTAGAATCTTAAACTGTAGTTCAGCAAATAATGAACAATAATGATAATAGCTGTAACAAAACTTATATTCATAAAGCACAGTATACAAATATCAATAAAACACTTATTTTATTAACGACACACTGTTTATAATATCTATTGTTCAAGGCGCTAATTGAAGCGCTGACAAAGTCAAATAAGGCATTCAGATTTTTCGAATTTTAGCCAACTCGGGCTTTCAGTCCTCAAATGATTATTTGAAAAATCATTCAGCATTTGGCCCCGCGATAACGCATCAGCTGGATTGTCCTCACATGAAACATGGCGCCACGATTTCCTGCAAGTGTTAATCTACATTTCTGAGACACAATTAGCTACGAAAACTTCTAACATATGCGGAGATGTTTTTATCCATTGCAAGACTATCGTCAAATCTGACTAAAAATAGGCCTGATGAAAGTAAATATTCAAAATATTTTTTATTGCTTAAATAATTTTGAAAGCAAATGACTCCCCCATAACTCTAATCACGGAATAGAAATTGTTTTTAATTCTGCCACCCACGATTTAACGCATAATAATCGGCACTTTACAGTATTTTTATGATCCATGGAAGGCATATAAATCATTGTGCCATATTCACGATAGCTCGTTTCGCAAAAACCATGTATTTTGATACGTTTTATATCAAAAAGAACAAAATCAAATCTCTTAATAAATGCAATTGACTACAAAGTTCAAATCACAAGGTGTAGTTTTCATTAGGCACCGATTCATGCCAGTTCAATCGTAGCTGCCACAGCCAGTGCATAATGATTTTCGCGTGTAAAATAACTAGCCCTAACAGTTCACGCGGATCAAATATTTTAGCGATCTCCGACAAAATAGAACGTTTCGTTATTGCATTTGCGGGCTGAGCTAAATTTACATTATATTTAATTGTATCGAATTCCGCGCTTCACGATAGACCAAGTGCCTTGATTGTCCTATCTCCGTTCAGATGGAAATTACAATCAAGCTGATTTTTGTCTAAGTTATTCAAAATTTTTGATTCACTCGTCGCCCATTGCCGAATATATAATCCGCCGTGTTTTAGTAAGGCGGAAATTTTGCATTTAATTTCACATGCTTCGTCAATGCAATTCGCGCCCGTTAATAAATTATCGACGTACAAATCTGCCTTTAAGATTTCTGCAGCTCTAAGAAAATTAGAACCTTCATCATTCGCCAATTGATGAAGAATGCGAATAACAAGATACGCTGCGAGAGTAATTCCAAAAGTAACAGTGTTAAATTCATACTCGATTATCTGATCTTGCGTCTTCTAAAGAATGTTTCGAAATTTCCGATCGCTCTCGCATACTAAAATATGCCTGTACATCTTTTTGATGTCTACGCTTAAAACATATTTAAAAAGTCGGAAACGTAATATAAACGCGAATAAATCGTCTTGAATTGTTGGACCTGTCATTAACACGTCATTCAACGAAGCACTCAAGGTTGATTTTGCCGATGCATCAAATACGATTCTCAGTTTAATCGTAACATTACTTTCCTTAAGGACAGCGTGATGAGGTAAATAAAAGCCCTCTTCGCGCGCACTAGGTGACTAGGATATATGACCTATTCATACATATTCGTCGATAACAGCGGTATAATTCCTTTGAAATATAGCATCTCTTTTAAACTTTTGAAATAAATAATTTAAACGTTTAAAAGCAGTTGCACGAGATTCTCCAATTTCTTCGTGACTGCATTTAAATGGTAGTGTGACTATATAGCGTCCAGAAACATCTCGACTTTTATTTACTAAAAATTGGCTTTCGCATTTTAGTTTTTCTTCAGAAAGATGAATTTGCGCAGGAACTTCTTCGCTCCCAGAACTTCGCTAAATCACGCTCTAAATTGGCAAAATGACACTGAAAATTATTCGATTTTTCTTCCAAAGAACCGCCTGCTATTACGCATCGAAATCGGATTTTTTGTAAAATAAAATTTTGACCGTCTTTAGGTAAATTAATTTGACCGCTAGAAAAAATCGAAAGCGTCGAATCCGACCCTACTAAAGCATCGATAGTCGTAGGTTTAAAAAATTCCGAATCGCTCAGTTTTATATTCACGGGAATCGGAAGTCTATCTCGTGCAAAATGTTCACTTGGTATAAACTCGAAAATAAAAATAAAATTTTTTTCAATTTTATATTTTATATTTTTTTTCGATTTTTTTTATACAAGGACAGTTTAACTGTGATTATAATTTTTAATTTGTATTATTTATTTTTATTATTTTTGTATATTGATGTATTAATATTAATATAAACATATATTAATATTATTACGTATTATTTTCGATTGATTTAATTGGACTGGAAGACCAATGAAAATATTTATTAATTTGTAAGTAATTATTTAAAATGTTTACGCATGCGTTGAGCAAAAGCTGCATAAATACGTGAGATTGCGTTGCCAAAGAAATTGCATGCGATTCGTTGCCTGTCGGTATGAAGCTGCATGATTTATTCCCGTGTAATAAGACATTATGTGCCGCATCCTAAATATGATATTTTAAAAAATCGCATTGGTGTCCAAGATGCCCACGATGACAATTTAAACAAAGCGACGCATTCCGAACAATATTTGTACGTTTTTCGATGGATAATTCACGAAATCTTTTGCACCGAAACAAGAAGTGCGTTTTATTCTTGCAAAGAGGACGGCACGGTATCTTGCGCTGTTTTAAATTAGTTGCAAATACCTGCTGCGGCCGTTGATCTTTCGATTTAAATCTTGGAATGGACTGCTCTGTTTTCATCGATCGTGCGCTCACATTGTGCGTGTTACTAGCTTCACGCTTTAGTAATCGAGCGGCTGATTGGTACAACAATTCGAACATGTCTTCCTTCGATGGAAAAACTTCCCTTTGAAAAACTTCATCCCACTTTTCAGCGGTTGACTTATGCAACTTTTGTTCGATAACCTGTAGAATCATTTCTTCGCCAACGCTTACGCCTAACGTTGCCAATGACTTTGTATGTTGCCGGGCTTCATCGGCGAGCCTTGTAATGCCCTTGGCACTTTCGCGTTCTTCCATTGGTAAATGAATTAACAGACTTAGATGTCTTGAAATAATCAAACACGCGTCAATATACGCCTTTTATTATTTAAAAATTATAAGCCCCACGCGCGCTTATAATTCTCGTCGATAATCGACATATTCTTAATTTTTTGCCAAGCTTCGCCTACAACTGCTACCTCTAAATACTCTAATTTTTGAATATTCGACAAATCGTCCTGGATCTTGATCACATACATAAAAGAATCCTTGAAAGACAGCAAGTCTTCATAATTCGCAGAAAATCACGTCAAATCAGCTTCCGGAAGTTTTATGCGTCTTTTTGTCATGACTCTTAAACTTATAGTCTGTTCTTTAAAGCCCTTCGTTATTAAATTTTTACGTAAAGCAGTTTCGTCTCTGGCAACTAGAACCAAATGTGTATTTAAAATATCAAATCGCTGTTCGCACTACTCCTGACTATCATCTAGCATTTCTATAGCAATTTGGTTGCCGTCAAAAGGTTTAAAAAACTCTTTTAAATTATTTACATATACTTGTATGAGATTTGTTAAGGGAGCTTTAATGGTAGCGCGTTGTTTCATCAATGGAAGTATAATCGTTGTTTAATCAATGCATATATATATATATATATATATATATATATATATATATATATATATGTATATATATATGTATGTGTGTAACGTTTTCCTTTTCCCCTCGGGATAGCTTACTTGGTAGAGCCTGGATCAGTTTGAAAGGAAAGGGAGTTTTCGATAAATTTGGGAATAATCACGATATTTATATACAAAATAACAAAAATATATTTTCTATTAAAGTATACACTAAATACTACAATAATACGATAATAAAACAAAACTTCTGGCGTGAAGCTCTCAGATCTGTAACAAAACAAGACAGATTTCTTATGTTGAATCCTATACTATATCTTATTAAACTATATTCTGTACGCATCTTATTTTCAACGGTATTTACAACTTATACGTAATTATTATACTAATCTCATGGTCTATATATATATATATATATATATATATATATATATATATATATATACCTTTACTGGAGCAGGGGGGAGTATGGGTAATGAATGTAGCTTGCTGGTCTATAAGGAGTTCTCTGATTACTGCTCGGTGCTTGCTACTTTGTGGCCCCGTCTCAACACTCCTCGGCCCTTGGTCGCTCAAAACGCCACCCGGTTCTTTTCACAAACACTAAAACACGTCAGAGCTTGTCCACCCAGAATCACTACTTTGTTCGGGGCTAGGAGTGAGACCGCTGGTCTTGAACGGAGCGCTGCGCAATCAGGATCAAGTCTCACCAGGAAAAAAGAGAGAAATTTTAGTGAAGCCGCTGGTCTTTAATGGAGCGCCACGCAACCAGTATCGCGACTCTACTATTCAGGATTTTTGCACAGACAGGATTAATAGTGTTCTGGAACAGGAATAGCTTTAGGGAGCTTCTTTCGGCCATATTTCCGAGAAAACTAATTTTGAGGTGGAAAACTCGCCGTTTTATACCAGAAAAATTAGTCAGTCGGGTGTTTACGCCACCGTTCGACTAATTTTGTATCGAGCCGCCGAAAAACAATAATAATAATTTTTGAATAATATAAGAATAATAATTGCATTATAATTACAATAATTATAATACAAATTTGTGATTTTACGCTTGAGTACATTCGAATTCTTATAATAATTTCGGCGCCGTCTTACAATTATAATACGTGATTTAGTTCTCTCGAATATTTAATTAAAATGATAATAATAATTTATTACTGGATGCTCTCGGCTGACTCTTCCCTCATTGGACGGAGATTCTTCAACGTCCTCAGATGGTCCTGCACCAGCAGTCGTCGATGATCATATCGTGTTTGAAGGCTCTGGTCCTTCGAGCCGCATCGAAGCGGGAAACGGGCTCACACATTTCTTAGGCTTTATTGAGGCTCATATTGAGTTGAGATCATGCGAATTGGATCTCAGTTGAAAACAGAGCGATATATTGATCCATTATCCGACGTCATTAATTTTCTACGCATAATATATTATTCGGAATGCATTCGTTTCCCCGTTCCTCCCCTTTTTTGGGCGCATGCGCACGGGGAGATGCATTTTTTACGCACCTGATAAATTAAATAAGGTTTTTGTTTGTCATTTCTTATTCATTATTTACACCATAAATTTATCGTTCATTTAATTTACTGTCCTTTTATATTCCATTTAAATTATTATTTCAAATCTAGTTGGCCTAATTCTAGTTTATTATCCTGTTTCGTATCTAAAAATTATAATTGTCAATTGGATCAATAAATTTATTCATTACAAAGCAAGCAAGTTATTTAACCCGTGGTAAGATGACACTTTTGTCCAATTTGAATACCTCAAAACGAACATCGCGTTGAACTTTTCCACAATATTTTTTTTAAAATTTATACGTAATTTTTAAATCGTATACGTCATGGTGCATAAAGAAAGTGATTAATAAATCTAATTAAATTTGAAAAAAAAATTACAACCCACTCTCCCGGTACCTTTCTTTATCCACTTCGATTTATCTCTTACTCTCCCTGTCTGTCTGTATCGTCGTCAGAGGGGGGGCGCGAACCTGCTAGGCCTAGCCAACACGCAACGCAACTGTGCGTGGGCTTCGGAAAGAACCCGTAAACCCGGTCTGTCTCGTCGTTACACAGCTTGTGTCGACTTCAGACGGGACTCGTGATCCTGTTCTGTCTAGCCCACACGCGCTTGAGCGTCGGCTTCAGAGGGGAACCGTGAACCCCTTCTGTCTAGTCGTCTCACAGCCTGTGTCAACTTCAGACGGGAATCGTGATCCTGCTCTGTGTAGCCAACACGCGCCTGAGCGTCAGCTTCAGAGAGGATCCGTGAACCCGCTCTGTCTAGTCGTCTCACAGCCTGTGTCGACTTCAGACGGGACCCATGACCCCGCTCTGTCTAGCCGACGGTAGGTCGAACACCTGAGCGACGTCGACAAACTCTACTACCTCAAGACCAGCGTGAAGGGAGATGCGAAATCTGCTCTTGATGCCCTCCCGATCACTGGTCCCAACTACGGCGTGGCCTGGAAGAGCCTTCAAACACGGTATGATCATCGACGACTGCTGGTGCAGGACCATCTGAGGGCGTTGAAGAATCTCCAGTGAGTGAAGAATCAGCCGAGAGCATCCAGCACTTACTGGATGAACTCAGAAAGCATCGCGACCAATTGCGCACCCTCGGCCGTCCAGTCGATAATTGAGATGATTGGCTGGTGCTGTTCGCTTCCGAGGCCATGGACTTGAACACTAGACGGGAGTGGGAAGAGGAGATAGAGACTTGAGATACCTCGGTTCAAGGACAAACATCATGCCCCACCTTTGCCGAGTATCTGGCCTTTCTCCAGCGCAGAGCGCGAACTCTTCGCTCGGTAGAAGAATTTCACACAAAATCATCGAAGAATTCAACTCGGCCGAAATTTCCATCTAGAAGCCGGAGCGTGAACGTTTTCGCCACCACTACGCTGATCTGCACGTCCTGCAATGGACCACATTACCTTGCCCATTGTCCCAATTTCAAGAGACTGTCTCCGCTGGAACCTCAAAACAATGTTATCCGAGAGCGACTCTGTTACAACTGCCTTAGACGGGATCATACAGCACGCACCTGTCCATCACAGTCTCTTTGTGCAATCTGCCAAAAGCCACACCACACGCTTCTTCATTCGATCGGTGAAAAGAGACCCGCACCCGCCCCTGAGCTGGAGAACTGGTCGAAAAGGATCAGAGGAGCAGATATCCCCGATGCCCCACGTTTAGCACCAGAACGGTCGAGCGAATCGTCACTCTGACTCGGCCTGCTTCCTACCGCGCTGGTTGCGTTGGGGGACGCCCGATGGCCATTGCGCTGGGTTCGAACAATACTCGATTCATGCTCTGAGTCAACTTTCGTTGGGCAGAAAGTAGCCAGAGAGATGGGTCGAGATCTGAGAAGGTTGATCATTCCCATCACGTGTGTAGTGGGGGGATTAACGGGATCGACGGTGCTCCAAACGCGACTGTACACCTACTGCTCCCATTCTTTGGAGCCCATATGTCTGCAAGCGTACGGTATTAAGAACTTGGACGTGTGGACTCCTACCAGCCAACCTGAGATGAGCGCCATTCGAGCATTCCAGGGCCTTCCGCTCGGTGATCCTGGCTTTGCCTCCCCGCAAGGAATTGACTTGGTCTTGGGCGCAGATGCTTAATACCGCGTCATACGGCCTGGCCTCATCCGTCATGGGGATGTCGTCGCTCAAAATACGGTGTTTGGCTGGACTATCGCCGGCGCGCCAAAGGACGGGGGTTCCGCAGTGCATACTGCCTCCCATCTGACCTCGATGTGCCCCTCAATGACACCCTGGCACGAGAGCCTCACCAGCGTCTTGCAGCGTTTTTGGGTCATCGAAGAGGTTTCTCTGGCCCAGAGATCATCCGCCACCGAACTGGCCTGCGAGGCCGTGTACGCAATGAAGCACCACCGGGATGCTGATGGTCGTTATATCGTGCCCTTCCCCGTCATACTCGGAGCCCTGCCATCGCTAGGTGAAAGCTTGACAATCGCGCGGAACTCCTTGTCATCGCTTCATCGACGCATGTCGCGGGACCCCTTGATCAAAGAGAAGTATAGCCAGTTCATGCGGGAATATTTAGAGCTCGGGCATATGCGTCTACTTACACCGGAGGAATACGATGCGCCTAGGACTCGTGTCAACTACCTCCCGCATCATGGTATATGGCAAAGAAAGGACGGTACTAGTAAGTTGCGAGTAGTGTTCAACGCATCATGCCCGACATTCAAGCTTGAACGACTTACTGTATTCCGGACCTAAGCTTCAGAACGATCTAATCACCGTCATGACACGTTGGAGACGATGGGCTGTCGCATTCTGCGCTGACATCCGAATGATGTTCCGTCAAATATGGGTCCAGGAGGAAGATTCTCACCTTCAACGGATCTTCTGGAGCGACTCCGCCTACGAACCCGAGCAGCACTACGTCCTCCGAACTGTTACCTATGGCGAAACCTGTGCGCCATATTTAGCTCTACGGACTTTGAAGCATTCTTTGAACCGTTCAAGCCATCGAACGCGAGCTTTACGTGGACGACTTTAAGTGCTGCGCTGACTCCGAGGACGATGCGAGGATCCGGCGCGACCAACTGGTCAATTTGCTACGAAAAGGAGGCTTCAGACTCAAAAAATGGGTCTGCAACTCTGAATGCTTGCTTAAGGACGTCCCACCAGAGGATTGCCTTCGACCTAGCTGGCGCCAGTTCACATCCGACGGCCCCGTAAACGAACTCGGCATATTGTGGGATCCCGTTTGTGATCGCCTAAAATTCTCCCTATCCCGTCTGGATCTTCACGCTCGAGTCACAAAACGTCGAGTCCTCGCCGAGATCGCTCGATTGTTTGACCCAGTGGGGTAGCTCTCACCAATTATTCTGACTGCCAAACTCTTCATGCAAGAACTGTGGCGCCAAAAATTAGACTGGGATGGCGACGTTCCGAAGAGTGCAGCCCAAAAATGGACGGAGTTCCGACTCAATTTGGACTACGTCAGTCGCATCGAACTACCTCGCTGGCTCACATGGACACCTACGAGCCAAATGCAGCTGCACGTCTTCGTTGACGCCAGTCGTCATGCCACCGCAGCAGGTGTTTATCTCCGCGCTGGCGTCAGACCGGCTGCTACTCACGTCACTCTTCTGGCCGCCAAAGCGATGCTCTCACCAATCAAAGATCTCTCCCGCCTGGATCAGCCTCTGGGTCGAGTCACGATTCCTCGCCTAGAGCTGCGCGCCGCTTTACTAGCGGTCCGCCTGCTTCGTTTTGTCTCCCGCGGGCTGAATATACTGGTTGAATCGTGCTACGCCTGGAGCGATTCTATCATCGTCCTGCACTGGCTATGATCAGAAGCGCCGTTGGATAACGACTTCGTCGACAACTATGTGAGTCATATCCGCGAGATGATACCACGCTGCACTTGGAGTTACGTTCGCAGCACGGACAATCCAGCTGATGTTGCCACCCGCGGTTCCAGCCCCGACGATCTCAGCCGAAACAAATTGTGGTGGTCAGGACCTACATGACCTCCTCGGCCCACCTACCTCTTGGCCGCGACACTCCGCTGAACCGACGATCAGTCATCTGCCTCAGTCTCGCCTGACTTGCTATGTCAGTCAGCGCTGTGAGAGTGATATTGCTGATCAATTTTCCAACTTACATCGACTGCTGCGAACTCTTGCTCGGTGCCGTCGGCTCTCTAGACGTCGGGCTGACCCCCAGTCGCCGCCTGCAACTGCTCCACTTATCACGGATGATCTAAACCGAGAGTTCCTCTTGTGCGTCCGAAGAAGACAGCATCGGTGTTATGCGGTAGAAATAAGAGCACTGGAGCAGGGGCTCCCCGTCGCCATGACGAGCTCACTCAGGACGTTGGACTCATTCCTTGATCCGTCAAAGGTCCTCAGAGTCGGCGGGCGGCTCGGCCTCTCAACACTCGACTTCTTCGAGAAACATCCATTCATCCTCGATCGAAAAGGCCACCTCAGCAAGCTTATCAGAAATAATAAGAATATAGAAATACTAATTTTGTGGAACATGTATGGCACACTAGACAATTTCCATTGACTATCAAGTGGCCCGGTAGCGCCACAAAGGCGAGTTTGAGAACCACTGGCATGGTACGGCCGCTGCATTATTTATTTCTAAATTGAGATTACGAAAATCATTTATCATTGTATCATCGAGAATTTTCCAAAGCCTATCTACTATTTATGACTTAATAAGCGTTTCCCGCCCGTATTTTTGGCTAAAAAATAGTTTTGAATATAAAACTCAGATAAAGTTCAGATTAAGACGCGACAAGCTGTAGCAAAAGTTGAGTGTAAGATTCTTCATATAGTAAGTTGCTTTAATATGGTAATAACTTGTGATCAGAGGATTATATATGTACTGTAAATTATCAGAGGTTCATACATACAATGTATCTGACAGATTTAAAATTTATCAATAATATAAAAGAATCATACACAAAGTAAGTACATTTTAAATAACGTTATTTATAGGCCATATAAAAGTATTAAAAAGTTAATATTTTATTAAATAATTTTTATATAAATAAAAATATAAATAAAAAATATGCATAAATTTGGGAAGGCGTGTACAAAACGCCGTTCAACCACTACGACTTTGAGCACACCTGATTTGGAAACGGCATGCCGCCTACAGGTACGGTCATGCCTCAGCCAGCGAAGTGACAGTATCGTCGCCGGCTTCCAAGCTCGATACGTATTAAACCAGCGCTGTACTCAGTAAAAATTAATGACGTATTAGTCAACCTTAGTGCGAGAGGCGTTAACGCCATTAGAATAGAGAATAAGTTAGGAATTAAGGAAACCTGTGCGATCGACGACAGGAACGTGTTCAATATGGCAAGGCACAACAAGACCTTCCACAAGTATATGTGCAGGTGTAGACTCACCTTACTCAGTCACAGGCTATGTTAGCTTGAGCGCGAGGGGTAAAAGTCGAGCGAACAAAAGATTGTACAATAATCAAGTGTAATTGTTGACAATTCAATGTTTGTATACTCTAAGAATGGCACTAAGCATATGTAACCTAGGTTATGATACATCGTAAGTATGTAAATAAAAATCAACAAGTATATCCGAACTACAGCTATCCCTCTTTTTATTCCTTTTTCTTGCGAAAAAGTAGAGAAAGAAACAATGTAAAGTAGGATAAGTAACTAATTGTAAGACCCCTCTCTCTTTCGACATTTCTAACCCTTAGAAAAGTCACAAAAGGGGAGAGTGATGTAGGGTCGTAATAAACACCAGAATATGTATAACAATACTACGTATGCGTCAAGGCCTTGCACTCGGTACAAGCAAGCAGCGTACGCGAGTATGCACTGCGGACAGAGCGGCGGCGCCCCGACGAGGAGTGGGAGCCTCCAGCCTCCAGCCTAGGCAGCGGCCGCGGCCAGCTATTTCCTCCACCGGACACTATACTGTGCAGATGCATTAGTATCTAAGCCACGAGGCAGACAATAAACAACCTATCATTCAGTACAAGTGTGAGTTCTATTTCTTGATCCCTCAACATCGCCTTGTCTGGAAGGCGGGATATCTAAATCTTCCCACAATTTCTTCTCTCTTTACATTCTATAACTTTAATCCTATAA
The DNA here is from genome assembly GCA_018907035.1 of Sycobia sp. Sy_11. Lineage (NCBI taxonomy): Eukaryota > Metazoa > Arthropoda > Insecta > Hymenoptera > Epichrysomallidae > Sycobia > Sycobia sp. Sy_11. The sequence goes on along the minus strand of JACCIC010000137.1, from coordinate 435,367 downwards.
TAAATATAAGTTTAATATTGGATAGAATGAATACTAATAAATTACATAAAACATAATAAATGACATTAGAAAAGAATTTCTACTAAATGGATTTAATTAATTATATGATCAGATTTGCAAGCTAAATCTTTATTCATAAAATTTGCATATGTACAACTTTTCTTCTGAAATTCCATATTTACATGGAATTGGATAAAAATATTATTTACGTAAATTTATTAAAAAGTGCTACATGTTGAAAACCCCCTGTGGTACAATTTAAAGTATAAAGTAATTTTAATTATTTCATTTTATGCTTTTTTAATAATATAGAAAATAGTTTCAAATATAATTATTAATAAAATATTCTAAAACACAGCTTTATTTATACGCATATAATTTTGAATAATAACACAAAATAATAACATAAAGTTATTATCAAATAGAAATCGAAAAACACTTATAAATCATAGAACTTTTATTTAATTAATGTGACTGTTAAATAATGATTTTAATATATTAACAAAAAAAAATTCTACAATTAAATTATAAATCAGTTCATTGAGATAGTCGATTTCCTACTGTAACATTGGTGGTTGCTCACCTTGGGCGGGGGGTAAATTTCCCCTCACCGTCCTCTCGTTTACGGATAAACTCTACTTCTCTGCAGGCGAGCTCTTCGGGAAGCAGGACTTCGGGAAAGGACCTTGGGTGTAGATTCTCAAGCAAGATTAAAGAAAACTGGATCTACAATGTAACACTGATACCAATTTATTCCCTTCGGTAAACAATATATACACGATACGGCAATACGCAAATTACATTCCGCTTGCAGCTCTGACCATAACACCGCTTCTCCACACCACTCCTCGACGTCACCCACGCAATCCTCCAATAACACTCTCGACACCCGCACAACACATTCAGCAATCAATATTCTCGACAAAAAATTCTGTTAGTCAACGGTACCAATTGCGGTTATTATTGATCTAATCTTCTTCACCGTCTTCGTCAATCTACTTGCTCGCCGACCAATCCATGCTCTCCGCCGCTTCTTCCTCCAATACGCACCATTTGACTCGTCTAATAATGTATGTTGTCCGTTCTGTGTCTGCGTCGTTGTTTTCGGCTGCCGCCCATATTCAAATTTTACATGGTCCGTATATCTATATACACACTGTATCTAATGCGTCTGCTCCTCGCTTGGTGTCATGTGTGTCGTCGCACAGCCTGACCCGGTGGCGAGACCGCCATGTTCATTCAGCTTCGCTGCGTTCGGCATGCCATACGGGCGTGGCTGTTTGTTTTACCGCGGTTTCATTAGTTTTTCTGTTACAGGCTTCGCATCCTTCCTGGTTGAGCTGGTGCGGTGATGAGCTGCTGTGTGTATCGTGGTTTTTGTGCTGATGATGTTTTGGTGCTCGCTCAATGTTGTTCATTGCTCCTAAACCCTTCGTCGCCACGTGCTCCCCGCGCCTCATCCTCTTTGCGTACAGCTCCCTGGTGACCCTTCATCGGTACCGCCATACGCATCATTCTACATCAAATAACAAGTATTATTTTACCTTTTTCTGTCTTATTCTTTTCCAACTCGCTTTTCTTGGTAGGTATTCTATTATGTGAGTGTGCCATTAGTATAGGTTATCTTCGCAATCCTTGTTACAATTCCCCCCTCCTAAACCGGAACACCCTCAGTGGGCCACGTTTACACTCCGTCGCTCGTTGTTTACAACTTTATCACTTGTTCGAGTCGCTAACCGCTTACATTGTTTCGGTCATTATCCCCTCCCGCGCTAATTCCTCGCTTTCCCCTCTTCTCGTTCAAGCCGCTCCGAATCGCCTCCGCTTCCTCTTTCCGGTATTCTCAGAGTGTCTATGTGTGTCGTGTGTGTGTGTCTGTGTGTGTGTGTGTGTATAGGCGTATGTCAGGTATCCTTCAATTCTTCAATTTCTTTTTTAGAGTTAGAATTGTATTTATTAGAGGCTAAGGACTCGTGGTCCTTCATAGGCCAAAGAGAGAGAGAGAGAGAGAGAGAGAGAGAGAGAGAGAGAGAGAGAAAGAGAGATTTTCACACGTAAGAGAAAGTAAAATTTACAATTCAGAGATACTTGGACACCGCATTCTACCATCCGAACACACAACTGCCTATAGAAATCGTCTTGACGTAATGGGATATCGCAATCAACCGCCGGTACACGCCAATACAATATTTCTCAGTAGACACAGTATTTAAAATGTGTATATATAATATGTACAATATAATATACATACAATATATATATATATATACATATTTTGTATATTTCGGTTTTTTCAATTAAATATCGCGAATATTTTCGTAGTGATGCCAACTGAAATTCAAGCAAAATGTTGGTAAGCGAATAGCATATTTTTTAAGCAGTTCATGAATATTATCATACCTTTTTATGTTAAATTATATAGTTTCGAGGTTGTTGGTATAGAATCGTACTTTGTCATCATTTCTTTTGTTCAACCTAAAAAAAACATAGTATCTTGTCACACTTCTGAAGTTAATATAATGTATAAAAACAAAAATATAATTTGTCGTCACAAACAATATTCAGTATGATTTGGTATACAGAAGCATTTTATAATAGAAGGAGAAAGAAAGACAGAAAGACAGAGAGACATAGAGAGAGAGAGAGAGAGAGAGAGAAAGAGAGAGAGAGCCACATTTTCCCACGTAAAAGAAAATAAAATTTAAAAAAATCAAAATATATCCATAAGATGTGAGAATAATGTCAGATTAACCTGAAGAACAAAGAAGGTAATATCGACTAACGTCACACTTTCTTTAGGATACGAATGCCAAAGTTGGATATGAACATTCGTTTAAGCTGATCTGGTATTAATACTTTAAGCGGACTACTTTGAGTATATGTTCGTGATTCAAGAGGGCACCTAGTGGCCGCTGGCGAAACTGATTGTTAAAACAATTGACTTAATTTATTGATGACAGAAAAATGATTTTCAATAAAAAACATAGTCTACGCCCTTCTCAAGACAATATAGAATCTATATGGCAAATTTCAGAACAATCGGTTCAGTAGTTTATATATATATATATATATATATATATATATATATATGTGTTCGCTCCGCTCGACTTATCTCGATGCTATGCTGCGTATACCCGCGGATACTCCGCATCTATCTAGAGCAGAATAGGGAAACCGGTAGGGAAAAAGTGATTAACGCAGATTACGATGTTCACAACGAGATTCACATTTTTATTTATTCACGCACAGTCACATACTCGTTACACTGACACTTCACACAAACACAGTCGGATCACACACACACACTCTCTCACGCTTACTTAAATTCGCAGGTTCCGCGACACTTCCATTCACAGATTAGTCCGATACAATTACAAGCGATTAGTTACTACACGGAGGACGGGGACACGCGATAGGGACATACACAGGTGGACAAACACACGGGGATATGATCGCAGCGCGGGCGCGGCGGCGGGGGACGCGATTAACCTACTAACTAGCGCACTCAGCGGTCAAGTACTTGCCTTTACCGTGCGCTGCAGGGCGTCCTCGGCCTTCCTCGGAAACGGGCTGCTAGATGTGGTGGTCGATGCTCTCTCCCTCTCTCGCTCGAAATCCGTCAAGCAGGCGGTGGCAGCGGCGGCGATGTTGGGCTCGCTCTCTCTCGCGCGCTTCCTCTCGCACGACTCGACTCCAGTCGGGCAGGCCGTCGGAGATGCTGCTGCTGCAGGGGCCGTCGGCTGGTTGGTGGTGGAAAGGGGTGAGCAGAGTGCTCACTGGCGTCAGACCGTGTGCTACTCCGGTCAAGCGTAGGCGGCGGCGGCGGTATTGGTTCGACGATGACGGTCGGGGAGCTGATCGCTCTCCCGACGCGGGCACTGGCTACTACGAAAACCGTTGGGACATGGAGCGGAGTGCACGCTGTGTCTTCTCTGTCCGGATCAGAGACGTCGTACTTGAGCCGAGTAATGAGGCTTACGATAGTCTCTTTTCTAACAACGCTACGGTGCACAAGCCACACTCAGTCCGGCTACAGATATTCTCCCGTTACAACGTAGTAGACGTAGTGTAAAAATGCGTCAGTACAGCACCATGGCTCGACAGAGAAGAAGGACTTCGCTTCTCTCCGGTTCCAGTGTCGCGGTGAGCCTGTACTATTTGTGCTTACGCACGCACGCGGTTTTAACACGCAGAAACCGCCGATCGGGACGGTTACAAATTCCCCCTCCCAAAACCTACGTGGGCGCATTGGGGTAAGTACAAACTAAGTCAAATAGCGTTTCAGGGAAACGGACGATGACACGGTAGGGGGACAAAAGGAAGTGATACATATTTACGACATACTACATAGAGGTGAATACTCGGTCGCTCATGGAAGTGCGACGTTTTTGATACTGTAAAACTAGACAAAATAACATTTTTTTTTCTTAACCTAATCGAGACACCCGCTGGTGCTCACAGAAGTCGTAGCTGTTTGCGGTGACTCGATATAATACTACGATATAATAATAATATAATAATATAATATAATAGGATATAATATATATATATATATATATATATATATATATATATATAGAATGTAATACTAGATATAATATAAGATAAGAAATACAAAAACAGGAAAGTAAAATAGTGGATGGGTTATGTTTTTTCTTCTTTTCGGTGTCGATAATTGGTGTTTCGTCATGATGAGAAGTGGCTTCTTGGTTTTTTCGTAATAGTCTTCAGTAGGTGTTGCTAAAACAGTGGGATCTGTGGTAGTTTGGTGTTTTCTTTTAGCATGGGTGCAGCGTTGGTGGAGCGGGCAAGTAGTTGATCTTTTACAAGAGTCATAGCATGCTCACTTCAATCGGAACTTTGCCGTTAATGTTCACGTCCGCCGACGCTGTGCCCTTTTTGATTCGTTGCGTTAATTATTGTCACGACATAGTCGTCGAATGATTGGGTGAAGTGATGAGGCAAAAAAAAGTTACTCGCGTGTTTTAAGCATCGTTTGCTTTTCTTCCACATGAATCCCGTAGCTTGCTCCTATGTACATCGCGGTTACAATGTTCCCGTTGAGTGGTATTATTCGTCACTCTATCTGCTTCCCATGGGGATGATCCGGACGTGTTTTTGTTTTCGCGCAGGAAGGGGTAGATCAAGGGGATTTCGGTAGGGGGAAAGTTTTTCCGCTCATCGCCTCTTCTAAGCCCTTTGTGATGATTCACTACCATCATCCTACTTATTCATATAGAATGGCAGCACTATCATTATTGGCTGCGAGCCATTACCAAAGGCGCCAGCCACCTGTTGCATAACTTGTGCCATTATATTTGGGTCAGCTGGCTGCTCGATTCTCTTCTGCGCTGTACCTCCCATATCTGTCCTTTCGGACGCCTATCGTGTCCTTTTCGCCTCATTATCCGCAGGAACTTCCCCCTCCCAAGACGATACGTCAGGCGTATAACGTCTTGGGCAATATGCGCACGACAGCACGTCATGTGGATCTCTGCCGCACCGGTAGCAGAAGCGTTTGCTGCGCGGCTGCTGGCAATCTGAGTAGCGGTGACCTTGTTCGCCGCAGCTCCAGCATGACAGTGCTGGAGTCACCTCCCTTTTACCCTGGGCAGCGCCATTTCCGTTCGTCAGCAGACGAAGGGAATTCTTTTGGCCATTTGTGGACTGAGTAGCTGGTATGCACTTCTTGCTGCCCAATCCACGCAATGGCGTGGTGACGGGTGAGTTTTTGCGGAAGGGGTGAAGTTCGGAGGTGGCGCTACTGCAATGTCCATCAGGGTCGGAATAGGTTTGGCTGCCATTGGCTTGCTGAATGGCTCGTGTAGGCTTGCTTCTGGCGCAGTGTCTGCGTCTAATTTGAATGGATTGTATTTAGTGCGATATTCTGTTGACTTACAGACGGGGGTATTTACTGGACGCGAGAACGGCTGGGGGGTTCATTGTCGACGCAGGTCCCGTCGTCACCGGAGGTCTTGTACTCTGATGGTACTATGATTTTTTCTTTGGTCCTTGCGTCGTGAGCACCTGAGGCTTCTAGGCGAGATTCTTTCCGGCCTGATTTTAGCACTGTGACCGAGCGCATGAACGCGCAAGCGGTCGCCTCTGTACAATCTGACCTCGCCGTCTTTTGGCGTGTTCGTGTAGACGATCTTTTCAGCCGGCCTCCGGGCTGACTGACCTCCGGTAGAATCTGGGTCCTGGTCGAAAAGATGGCGGGCTGATTGAGCGTATCTGCTCATAAGTGCATTTTAGCGCGTTTCTTTGTATTCGCACTTTGCGTTTAGACGCCTCGAGTGGCCCCTTCTTGTGGTACGCCGCTCCATCGGAGACGTACCCGTCCTTACCCTCCAACAGCTCATATCTTTCCGCGAAGAGATTGTATATTAGCTGTTCGTCTTCGAGTCTCGGCTCTTCAGTTGTCTCTTCCATGCTCGTCTTGGCTGTTGTTTTTCTTGCCATTTCTTCAGCCGTTGTTATCGATGATATTGCGGTAGACTTACGTCGTTCCGGACGGTCGCAGATGTTGTTACTCTCTGCGTTTACGTATTTTTACGTCTTTGCGGACGGGCCTCTTCTTGGGTTTTAATAGCGGTAGGGAAAGGGTGGTTTTCCTGCTGTTCGACATCGTGTAAGTTGGGCACGCTCGTGTCCAACAGGGATAACGTGAACGATGCCTCGCTGGCGGGTATTAAATTCATCGGCGTAATCTCGCTCTCGTCGATCTCTTGGGTCGAGTCGAGACTGAATTGGATCAAGTCCCCTTGCAGTTCTTTCAGGGCTTTTGCCAGTTCGTTCCCGTCTAGCGTACAGGCCGCTTTCCTGGGGATACCCGGACGCGCTTGCACAGCTTGTTTATTGGGGTTGGGTCCCGAATTACCTCTAAATTGGAGGGTTCGCCCTCGGGGGTATAGTTCTCCCCGGGTCTGGTTAATTTGGGCATACTTTGCCGCCGGATTCCACGGCCTCTTCCAATGCCTCTCAGCATTTTTGTTCTTGTTGGTGCTGGTATCTGTGGAGAAAGTTATGTTCTTATTAGAAGGGTAGTATCTCTTTAAATCCGATATGTGTACCGTCGTCTTTTTTCCGCTGTTCATGTCCTCTACCTCAAATAAGACGGGGGAGATTTTCTTCGTTACTCGACAAGGGGCAATGAATTTTGGCGCTAGTTTCGCAGAAAATTTTTCAGGGCCCGATGAAAGTACATGGTTGCACCTATGTACTTGGTCGTTTATGTCGAACGTATCCTGTCTCCGCTTCCGATTATAATATTTGGCTTGTGTCTCGCCCGCTACGCTCCAGTTTTTCCTTACTAACTTGTAACGTTTTCCTTTTCCCTTCGCGATAGCTTACGCGGTAGTGCCAGGATCGTTTTGAAAGGAAAGGGAATTTCGACAGGATAGGGAAAAATCACGTTTACTCAATTGTGTTCAATGTGGTAATAATAACAAAATATATTATTTTAAAAGAAATTACAAAGAATAAAAGTAAATTAAGAAAGATATTAATAGTCTTTTCAGGCTTCGAGCCCTCCGCTCTGCAACAGACAAGATAGAATCTTATGCTAAAAACCTTATACTATACCTTATTACACTAGTTGTCGCACGCAGCTTATTTTTAAACGGTATTTACAATCTGAATTTTAATAGTATAATAATCTCGTATAATTTTAATAGTATAATAATATTTATACACTATTATTGGGGCAGGAGGGAGTTTGGAGAAAGTACGTAGCCTGCTGGTCTATTACACCCAGGATCAGGGCTTTGTTTGTGTAAAGGAGTGAGACCGCTGGGCTTCAACGGAGAGCCGCGCACGCAGGATCAAGTCTCTTTGAGGGATAGTAAGGCCGCTAGTCTTTATTGGAGCGCCACACAACTAGGATCAAGCCTTACTAAGGTGCAGGCGGGATTTTTGGTGAGGCTGCTGGTCGTGAACGGAGCGCTGCGCAACCAGGATCAAGCCTTACTAAGGTGCAGGAGGGTTTTTTGGTGAGGCCACTGGTCTTTAACGGAGCGCCGAGCAACTAGGATCAAGTCTCACCGGGAAAAAGAGACGAGTTTTTAGTCAAGCCGCTGGTCTTTAATGGAGCTCCACACAACCAGAATCAAGCTTCACTAGGATTCGGACGGGATAGTAGAGCCTGCTGGTCTTTAACCGAGCACCGCGCACTCAGGATCGCGACTCTACTATTCAGGATTTTCGGACAGGCAGGATTTACTAGAGCTCTGGAGGCAGGATAGCTCTAGGGAGCTTCTTTCGTATCGCCGAGAGAACTGCTTTTGGGGCGGAAAAACTCGCCCTTTTATACACGAAAAATTAGTCGATCGGGTGTTTACGCCACCGTTCGAATAATTTCGTATTGAGGTCGCCCAAAAATAATAATAATAATTTTACAATATTAGAATAATAATAATTAATCAAGATTATATTAATTATACATCTAATTCGTGACTTATTCGTGACTCGTATTGTTATAATATTTTCGGTGTAATTTAGTTCTCTCGGGTTTTGTTTATTCCAATAATAATAAGAATAATTATTATTATAACAAATTATAATAATAATAATAATTGTTAAAAAAATAATTAACTTGACATTTTGCGTCCTTGGCGACGCTCGTATTGTATATAGATTACATATAATAATTATAGCTTTGGTTTTCTTAATTTATTTAGCTCGTGTTATAATAATATCTAGGTATTATAATACCTTCGATGATGATATTATTTTATCAAAGGAATCTATTAATTAACTATAATAATAACTGTTATTAAATAATAATAACAATTAAAATACTAATCATTATCCTAGTAATTAAAATAATAGTTATTAGATAATAATTTATTTAGTACTCGCCGACTATGAATTTTTAATTATAAAACTTATAATAATTAAATATAATAATTACACATAGTAATTATAATTATTTTACAGATAATTAATTCTATTTTTTGGTTCTTTAGGACCTTCGCATATGTTCAATTGCATATTCTCATAATATATTTTAAAATAAATTATTTAGAAAGCGGCGACGGATATATTTACTGCCTCCCGAGTTCGTTGGCGCGGGGAGCGCGGGGGCGCGGGACATCTTTTCGACGCTGTCTGCCACATGGCTGCGGCTCTCTCTCGTGACGCGCGTGAGTTCCCCTCTGCTTTCTCCTGTTCTACGTTCGCGAGGCAGGTATATTTGATACGCGCAATAGTCTTGTTTTGATTATTGCGCGTTTGACCGCTAATCGGGAGCATTGCCGGATTATTTTAATTTCGGAAACTTTATTAAATTCGAAATTAAAATTATGCGCGTATTAGGCTGTATGGAGAATACAGCCTGATCGTCGCAAACTCGCGGATGGCTGGCAGCCTTTTAACTCGATTCATCCAATCGGATGACGTTAGTGTTTGCAATTGCGGTGTTACTCCCTGAGCTATCTATCTCTCTTGGCTGTCGGCCAAAATACAGGAATGGCGGTATTTACCGCAAACACGAACTCAGGGAGGTGCAAATCCCAATCTTTGTGGTCGTTTCCTATGAAGGTGACGATCATACTTTTGACCATTCGATTAACTCGCTCTACGGGATTAGCCTGTGCATGATAAGGCGCTATGTATTGGTGGGTGATGCCCAATTCGCTTAACTTGTTTTTAAGCAAGTTATTAACGAATTCGGTGCCGTTGTCTATAATAAAATATTTTGGTCATTCCCACTTGAAGACAATGAGCTCTTCGAGCGCTTTGGCGATGGCATTACCTGCGGCTGTCCGTAGAGGTCGTATCTCAATATATTTGGTGAATAAGTCCTTGAATATTAAGAGGTACTCATGTATGTTGGCCTTTACTGGCGTGTAAGGGCCCTATTATATCAGCTGCCACGCTGGCCCATGGACCTTCTAAATTTCGCTGGGCCATCAGGCCTGCCGGTGCTCTCTGAGACACCTTATATATCTGGCACTCAGGGCAGTGCTTGACATAAACGTGGATGTCTCTACGTATTCTCGGCCAGTAGTAGTGTTGGTTGATTTTATGTGCGGCCTTTACGACGCCGAAGTGTCCTGATGTTGGAGTGTTGTGATACTCATATAAGACTCGCTCTCTATCTTTATACAGTATCGTCAATTTTCAGTCATCGGAGCTGTCGCCTATGATATTGGTGAACTCATTCGAGCGGTGCTTTTATAGCTTGCCTCCTCTGACTTTCCAGTCTGGGTGGTTATCTGTATCTCTTTTTATATTTCTGATATTCTCGTTATACCATCTGTCTCTCTCGATAGTGGTGATCGGGGCGGCAGGGGACTGGGATTGTTGTGGGGCACATGATGTAAGGCGCTTTTTCTATGTATGATCTCCATGTTGTACGCTTGAAGTGCTGTTGCCCATCTTGCTAGGTGGCCCGTTGGGTTCTTGAGTGTGTTGCCATTTGAGACTACTATGGTCTGTTATGACCGTGAACCTTTCGCCTAGCAAGTATTTTCTAAATTTCTCCACAGCCCACACGACAGCTAAGCACTCTTTTTCCGTCACTTTATAATTCGACTCTTCCTGATTTAGAGTTCGACTCGCATATGCTATGGGGTGCTCTTCGCCGCTGCTTTCTTGGCTGAGCACGACCGCCAGTGCGTAGTTGCTTGCGTCTGTTTGAAGTGTGTACGCTTTGTGTTGCGTAGGGCGAGCAAGCACTGTTATTCGGCCGGACCCCAATGCCATATTCTTTAATAATTTGGTGAGTGGCAGTTTTATTTGAGCAAACGCTTTGATAAAGCGGGCATACCACCCGGCCATTCTCAGAAAGGCCCGCAGTTGTTTCAAGTTGGTAGGCCTTGGATATTCGCTGACCGGGCGAACTTTATCCAGATCGGTGCGTAGGCCGTTCTCGTCTAGTATATAGTCGAATACTTAACCTCCGGGCAAAAAAACGCGGATTTATCCTTGTTAATTTGTAATACGACCTCGTTGAGGCGGGTGAGCACTGCAATTAATCTCCGAGTGTACCGCTCGAATGTCTTACTGGCGACTATTATGTCGTCCATGTAGACGAAAACGGTCGGCTGCCATTCCGGCCCAAAAATAAGATCCATACCTCTTTGAAAACTGGCTGGGGCGTTAGTCAGCCCGTATGGTAGTCGAGTATATTGGAACAAAACCTTCTGTGGGACCGCAAAGGCGGTGATTTCCTTGCTGCCTGGATCTACGGGAATCTGATGGTAAGCTTGGCTCAGATCTATCTTTGATAGATACCGAGCATCCCTTAGGTTATCTAACAAGACCTCCATATGAGGGAGCGGATACGCGTCTCTCCTTGTTACGTGGTTCACCGCCCTGTAGTCGATATAGAAGTGAATCTTCCCATCTTTCTTGGGCACAATCACAGGGCAACTACTCCATGCGCTCGTGGATGGCTCGATAATGCCCTCTGCCAGCAGCCGATCTATCTCATGCTGCGCCTGCTTGCGTAACCGGTCTAGAATTCGACGTACTCGTTGTTTGATGGGACGGTGCCCTTGTACGTCGATATGATGCGGCTGCATCTGTGTCAGATGCAAAGTTTTGCTCGGTACGGGTATTAGGTCGTATAGCACCCGATCGAGTTCCTGTCTTTCTACCGCATTCAGACGGACTACTCCATTCACGGCTGCTATGGCGGTGATGATTTCTAGAGGCATATTACCTGGTGTCACGAAGTGTCGCGTTCTTTTTTTTGGTTTGTGTGCCACGTGGCGTTTGCGAAGTTTATTGTGACCTTCATTAGGATTAGGATATCCATCCCTATTATGAGGTCATATTTCAGTCCTTTTAATACTTTGAATCGGGCCTTAAAGCGTTGGGCATCGATTAGCAGTATCAGATCAAGTTCTCCGTCGTTTGGGCAAAGTTTTCCGTCAGGCATTTGCATGTATGATATTATTGGTAGGATCGCTGATTGTACCAATTTGCCTGGCTCTGGCCCGATGTAGGATTTCCGAGCGCCTGGATCTATTAACGCCGGAAAAATGTTTCCGATTATTTCTATACTCAAAAAGAATCTATTCTCCTCTTCGTGTATTTGTGCGGTAGGGTGCGTACTTGTTACGTGCCTGGCTTTTGGGCATTGCGTTCTGGGGTTGTTTTCCCTTGTGCGTGGAGCCATGTCACGGAGGGTGTCAAGGCTGGCTCCGTTTGCTTGCTCCCTTATGCCTTTCCCGACCTGTTGTTCATACAGCGAGTACAATTGAGCATGCTGACGTCCCTTTCTCCGCAATTATAACAATTAATTACCATCTAACTGGGCACCTATTTGCCCAGTGTCCCGTTTTCTTACATGTCCAGCAGGGTCTATTGACTTCACCTCTACTCGATGTACTATTGCTTCGATCTCTGTTATATGATGAGCGTGCGTTCCGATTAGGTGATCGTCTCTCTCTGGAATATGATGTGCGCTCATTCCTGTATCTTTGTCGGTCCGGTGATCGTCGGTCTGAGTAATGCGAGGGTTGTTCTTCGCGGCTTGATCGTTCGTGCTGGTATTCTGGTGTTTGCGACCGATCTCGTCCGCTTCTGTCGTAATTATGTTGATCGGAGCGGTTATTACGTGAGGGGCTTCGGTAGGGGCGGTTGATGGTGTAACTATTTCGGTATGGTGAGGGGGATCTGTATTTGGGGAATGATGGGGGTGTTCTGTTACGGTAAGGTGGTGATCGTTGTCTTGCCGGTGAGGTCCGTTGTCGACTCGCGCTTCGTCCTTGTCGTTCCGGTGATGACGTACGTGTGCTTCGAGCCACTGGACTGTAGCTCCGTGATTTTTGTGCGCTTCGTAGGTCTTTATCGTCTGGCTTAGTCAGTATTGAAGCTGACGGTTCGACCAGCGTCACGTGCTTCTGCACATCTGGTACTTTTTCGCTGGCTAGTGCGGCTAATCTCGAACGTGTGCTGTTTCTCTCTGCTGGCCCGCATGCTGCCGTGCTCACCATATTTCTTCTGCTGCGGGTGGTTCTTTATACCGTTGGGTTAGTTCTTTTTTCAGTTCGAGGCGCTGTCCTAGCAGCTGCAGGTCGTCGATCGATTTAAAATCATCTCGGTCGATCTTGTTAAATTTAGATTTACAGAAATATTTCGACTGAAATTCTGGTGAAGATTATATCATTTAGAAATTTGCATATTTTCTAACATTACTATTGAAATATGATATATATCTACAAAAAGCTCGTTGGTTCCATATAAAAAGATGCTATCTCAGCGCCCGGTTCAAAAAGGTTCTGTCTGAAAAAATTGAAAATATTGCATTAAATAAGTAGAATTTTGAATGAATTATCTATAAAAGATAAGTCGATAACATGTTTACAATTGTATCAGAAAGGTGTGTAGATGAAATGGTGGATGTTTTTAATACCATCCATGAAAGAATTAAATATACAAAGGAATTAGAAGCGGATAATAAATTAAGTTTTTTGGACGTCAATGTTATTAGACTTAGTAATAATAGATTAAAATTACAAGGGTACAGAAAACCTATATGGTCAGATAGGTTGTTAAATTTTAACTCACACCATCTATTCGGGAACAAGATAAGTACTGTAAAAGGAGTCATCGACAGAGCAATCAGATTATCACACAGAAATTTTAGAAATGATAATTTAAAATTAGTTCAAGAGATATTCATTAATAACGACTATTCAATAGGCCTTATAGATAAAATGATTGCAGAGAGAGTGGATCAGATTTATAATGGCACTAGGGAACGTTAAATGTAAAAGAGGGAGAATACTAATAATATTCCATATTTAAAAGGGTCATCGAAAAGAATTAGAAGTGCATTCAAAAAGCATAATATTCAAATTTACTTTAAAACTTTTACCGTTGGAATGCGCTTCCTGGTCTTTTGGAGAGTACAATCTCGGTTTAGGCTGCCGCCAGTTGTAGCCCATTGACCATCATCCATTTCTTCACATGACACTTCACCGGATTAAGTTTCATCTATGCAGCATCATAATCTCTAACGTTAATGACAGCTGCTACATTATCTATATATCTCAAATTAGCGATCTCTGTCGTTCACCAGTAGACAGTCGGTCTGTTATCATTAACTGCTTTACGTGGCATCGATTCTCCGCAGGAACAATGAAGGATATGCATTGTATTACTAAGAAGCATCCCAGCTTGTACTGTTCTCAATAGACCAATCGGAATCCCAGTAAGGCTTCGTTGCCCACGTTCGATGATCTGAAAGAATTTTTCTCTATCGATTCTCGTAAGATTTTATCTGGGATGAGACTCTCGCCGATTGCATCGAATATAATCTGGACTACCATCATACACGCGGAATGTGACGCACTGATCATCGCTAGCTGTATAATCCTCAATTACCTCTTGTCTTAGATTCGCGAGGTCAGACCATCTGAGACGAAGGTCATATTTGGTATTATTTCGGCGTAATCGGACCTCCTAAAGGATGAAGTAGAGCCAATGTTTAAAAACACCAAGCCAAGTCTAGAAACTAAGTCTGTAACTATCTGTATTCTTGAGTCCGGCGACGCCATTTCTCATTCAAGTGTCCTTGTATTGAAAACTTCAATCACGATCAACTCACCTTTCATTTCTCTGACAGTGTTTTCAGAATCATTAAGTAAGTTCTTCCTCATTTGTTTATGTTCAAAGATATCTATAAGTTCTTCAGTTTTTGAAAGACCATCCTCAATAGCATTCTTGGTATTATGTTGGTTCTTTATTGCTTTAAATATGTCTCTGATCAGTCGAACGAGTTGGAGGAAAATCTCCTGTTCGCTGAGCTGGCCGAAATTTTTCTGACCATTTGTGAATTCTGTGAACCCCATCAGGTCCATCAAATCAACATCAATCAGCTCTCCCTGTTTTTCTGCGATTAAATTTTGTTATAGAACACTATATATATATATATATATATTTAACATGATCATTCCTGCATGTGGCCGGCGTCCTGGACCATTCTTCAAAGGTGATTACGTTGTATTGCTCCCCGTGGATCGGAACCTAATTCAAGAATGTAATACATTCCAGCGTACTATTGAACATCAAATCGCTCGAACTTCAAACCCTAGCAACAAGGTCTTTCACTATATGAAGAGCTCTCGGGCGCGGACCACTTTGGCCTCGGACCCTATTGATTAAACCTGGCGAGGCTCTAACCTCTGGCATTGCCCTCACTAGGAGCAAAAGATATATCGAGTCTTCTAGCACGCAACTAGGAATAAGTCTCCACAGCCATGATCACCTTTTGGCTGCTTATGGGCCATACCGCACGGTAAACAATGAGGTCTGTCATTTGATTATGAATGCACCCCCCTAACTTTCAGACATTCACCAGCACACAATTGTTCATTCCATTTCCTTCTTTCACTCAAATGAGGATCTTTAAAGAGTATACTCATTCATCTAGATTTTTCACACTGCCAACAGCCTGTTGCGATGTCTACCGCTCGTGCTTTGCATTGTGGTCTCACTCACAGGTGGATACTGGATTATAGGGTCCCCGCTGAGGTCCCTTTTCTTTTTCACTATTTTACAAAAAATGTTGCAGGATCAAAGAGACCATGGGTTATTGCTCTATGTATTTATAGAGACAGAATTTTCTTCCAAAACTACCCCTCTCTTTCTAAATTTTTTTGCACTTGTAAGCCTTTAATTAAAATTTTTAAAGTAAACAATATTCATTTACATTCAATAAACAGATTTTTATTTTGAAGAAAATATTTTGTAAAATTAAGAAAATAGTATTCAATCTTTATTAATTACATTTAAATTAACATAAAAAATTGTACTCATGTCGACTGCTCTGAATTAAATTAATAAATATTTTTATCGGTTATACAGTCTTTATAATATCATATATTAGCTAAAATAATGAAAGTCAGATTGTCCTTGTTTATGATCACCCCCGTTGAATCTAAAATAAAACTTCTTACTACAATAAATTATATCAGAAAATTCAAAATAAAAATAAAATAAAATAAATAATAAAATAAAAATAAAAATAAAAATACAATAATAAGTAAAATAAAAAATAAAAGTACTATTCTATATTAGTAAAGGACAACCTAACTGCCCCCACCACCTTAAATTTAGTATCACCTTAAATTTAGTATATTTAATATCTTGTCTGACGTTTCTAATCGCTACGGTTCCTCAGTATTGAAAAACCCAGTATTATACTTTATATACCACATGCCCACTCCAAATTTATTGGGATAATGTTTATAGAACCCCCATCTTCTTAACTTCAATGCGAAATACAAATTTTATATTAATAAGGAATGATAAATGTTGTCCAATTTACTCAACTCATTCAATTTACATTATTGGGATTTTTCAAAATATGAATATTTTCAAGAGTTTCTGTTTTATATTTATTCTTAATAACATGTTCCACAATAGTTACATTTGCAAAGTCGAAAGAATGTATGAAGTTTAAACTATGTTCTTTTAGCCTGGATGTACCATTAATGCTTCGTAAACTATATTGATCCTCATATATTCTTTGTTTTAGGTACCTTCCCGTTTGTCCAATATAATATTTGTCACAAACTTTACAATTTCATACATTACTTCTATTTTCAAACCTTTATCATCCTTATCTTTACAATTATTAAATAGCTTTCTAATATTATAATTATTTCTATATTAAACTTGAATCTTTTGTTTTTTAAATGCACTTCTAATTCTTCCTTTATGAATTCATCTTTTGTTAATTTTGTATGTATGTTAATTTCTGAGCATTTTTGTTCTATAATTTATTTAAATAAATCTAATGGTATATTTATAAATAAGGTACTACATCCAATGAAATCATCTTATAATTATTGGGAATATTAATATTTGACGCCTCTCACCTACAGGGAATTGTCGAAAGAGCAAGACTGGGCCCAATAAGAGGTGGTTTACCCTGTAAGCGTCCGACATCCATCGAATCCACCATTATTTTTGTGTCAGTGATCTACCTTGAGTACGTTTTTTACGCATGTAGTACGTGTTCTTCAATACTCGAAACCGAAATATAGCCTACTCTACTTTAAACCACGCCGCGTCCTTGGTCATCGGGATACAGAGGTATCCCAGCATTATGTTTTTGAGCCGATATATCAGCTTTCCAGTCCTTTAAAGGTTAATATCTGGTAAAGCGAATATATATATATATACATATATATATATATATATATATATATATATATATATAGATATATATATATATATAATTATTTGTTTCCGTAGATTATAATATAGAATAAATATAATAATATATACATTCGAATATAAATTAAATATAATATTAAATATAATATTAAATACATTAAATATAATCAAAATTTCTTCTTTTACTCTTGTCTATTAATTTTATTTTAATTTTTTATATCTATAAGATAAAACCTTCGAATTATTTATTGTTATACTTTAAAATGTCTATTGATTATTTTTCTTTATGATTATTTTCCAATACTTTTAATATTTTTTTGAAAAACGTCCTTTTGAAACGATTCGCGCATCCCCTTGCATATCGGACGTGCCTCGCTTTCATACTTGGCTACAAACTCGTGTTTGTATTTAATTAACTTTAATATCAACTATAAACTGCAAGATATCTACTATAACTCTCTATAAACTCGCAGCGTAGGTGTAGCTGCCCTTGTGGAAAACTATTCTACAGTCTCTCTGTCTCCTCTGGCTGATCAGATATTTGCCATTGCAGTATATCTGACGGCTGCTTGACCTGAAAAATGAACGTATTTACTTTTGTTAGTAGGTGTCATTTCTTGCCGCAAGTTAGGAGCGTTTACAGGCGAGATTGTTCTAAAACGAGAAAACATTCACAGAATATTGGGGCTTGGCCTTTTGATGGTTCCCGTGCAGTTTCGATATATTTGTCCCAACCGCCGTTCATCAATGCGCTATTGGTTTGATGTAATGCAGATCTACTGTGGTCAGGTTGCTGCTCGCTTTGTTTAAGGATACCACGCCATGCTGACTTTGGACTCGGCATTATATTGTCGCTTATTAGATCTCCTAATTTGGTGCTAAATCTCAAGGAC
Source organism: Sycobia sp. Sy_11 (assembly GCA_018907035.1). Lineage (NCBI taxonomy): Eukaryota > Metazoa > Arthropoda > Insecta > Hymenoptera > Epichrysomallidae > Sycobia > Sycobia sp. Sy_11. Next base: position 417,335 of record JACCIC010000137.1, on the reverse strand, counting down.
AGTACTACTAAAGAACCATCTCGGGATTACGGAGCGACTCGCATTCCTTCTGGTGTGGCTATGATTATGACCGGTAAAGCACGCACAATTCAAAGTGGACCTGTTCTGTCCTTCACGCAGTTAAACTCCAGAAGAGAGCGCAGGGTAACTCCAGAGATAAGACATGTGTACTTAGAGGAAGGAGTAGACATCCTGTTTCTTCAGGAGCCATACCAGCGTAGCAGCCGAGTAGAAGCATTCGATCTGCGCACTAGATTGGTATATGTGGAAGGGCATATCCCCTGGGCGACGATAGTAGTTCTCAACCCTGAAGGGACAGTGCTAAAACTGACGCACCTCAGCAACTCACAAAAACAACAAAAAAAAAACAAAGGTCGCTCAGTTATGCTTTGTTACATATAAACATTCCCGGTAGCACCTAGCTTTCACTTTATCGGCCGGTTGTGCTCCAAAACTTTTCATTATTGCTATCTTTTCTTTTGGTGCAGATCTGTACATCATTGCGACTTTTATGGGCCTACAGTTTATAATGGGTTTCGAACACTGTTTATTGCACCATATCTTTCCATACTAGAGTTGTTAACCAGTGTAAAGGCTTTAGCTAGAGTTGTTCATCAGTGTTTGTTTTATTGCGGCTTCTTATTTACTAGTTTGTAGACCAGTGTATAGAGCTGGTCTACTTGTAGGAATAAATGAATAAGCCTTTCTATATATAATATATCTGCCAGCTTATATGATTGCCATTATATATAATTTCCAGTGCAAATTTTGCCAGTGTATATTTTTATATAGAAAAATTAATATTTCCATGTGTATATAAATTATGCCAGTATATGATCAGAGTAATTATATATTTACCATCAAATTCTAAACTGTCAGTCATTCCCTACCTACCTATTCAGGTTCCTCTGCGATTTCTGCTTCAAACAGATTCTCAATAGCTTCTATCGACTCCTTGGTCTGGAGAAGTTCTTTAACTAGTTTCCCGAGAGCTTTATACTTGTCTCGGCTCAATAGAGCTCGCACCTCAATATAGGTATTATTTTCTCTTTGGAATATAATCGTAATTTCCTCGTATTTAGGAAAGCCGGTCAGGACGTGCTCTGGTGTATCTGCCTCTCCACATGAGCATGTATCGCTCTCTCTCTCTCTCTCTCTCAAATGAAAGCGAGAAAGATATGACCTGAAGTTTTCATGCTCAGTGAGGAATTGGATTAGCCATAGTGATTGCCTGATCCAATCTGCCCCTATCCTATCTCTGACACTAGGTAGGTAAGAATGTGTCAGTCTACCTTTTGCCGAGTTATCCCATATTTCCTGCCAGTCATTGAGATATCTATCTGATGTACTTCGCGCGGCACTACGTTGGTCCTCAGGTGACGTTGCATTTTTACGGTATGTGTACAGTTCCGCTCTAGGCCTGCATTCTAACACGATGGGGAGTTTTCCCGCTATCATTGCCAGGACGCCTGTTGAGGTGGTTCTGTATACATGCGTGACTCTAATGAGCGTGTGTCTTTGAGTACTTGTAAACTTGTCAACCAGATCCCCACAAGCGGGATCTGGCATTGGAAACAACACCTATTAGCACCATCCTCGCTCGAAGTTTGTGCAGCACCTTATTCAACTGTGTAAGCCCCTATTTTGTGGCTCAGCTGGAAGTATCCACTGACCAAATACATCAACAAAGAACGCAACCTCACCTCCGCTAATGCGAAGTATGAATTTGTGAGGTGAGTTAGTTTTAGCACAGTCACTTCAGGATTGAGGACTGCTATAGCCGCCCACGGGATATGTCCTTCCTGATATACCAGTCGCGTGCGCAGTCCGAACCCCTTTATTCATTTAGCTACGCAAAGCGCAGGACAGGTCTACTTTGATTATTTCGTGCATTACAGACCATAGTCGGTGGAATTAATTATTCGCTCCATCGCAGCCTTATATGCAGGTCATTTGGTGTCCATCGATCCATGGTTGTGGGGCTTTTTGGCCCTTTTGCAATTTATGCATTTCAGTTGCTGCTCTTTGTAAGCGCGATCATTGCTTCCATGGCCATCGAGGACGCAATGGGAACAGCCTTGTTCATTCTTGCAGAATTTAGAGATATGGTCATAACCTAGACACTTATAGCACCTGTTTACCCTGACAAAATCTTGGATTCGGCAAGAGAGCTATTCAACGAATACTCTCTTCCTCTCCAATAGCAGTTCACGCACTTTCAGCGTGACATCTACCACCGAGTTACTGTTACGACCATCCTTTTTTCCTGTCTTAAAGCGTGGCTTGAAGAACTCTGCAATTTCTTCCGCTGTATAAGTTAAGCCCTGATTCTGCGCTAAAGCAGCCGACGTTAAATCTTCTGGTGTTAAATCCTTTGGAACGTTGAACATTACGATGTTTGGTTTAATTTTGGCTGGCGCCTCCAGCTCAAAAATGTCCTTAATGTTGTTGCAGGTCTTGATTTTTTCCAAGTCCGCTTCTGTTGCAGCTTCTATCAAGAGGCGCTTCCTGGACTCCTTCAGGTTTCTTATTTGAACCTTTTCCTTTCGCGAGTTAAAGGCCTTTAACATGACCTCTTTAGCCTGTGTGGTTGACGATATTGTCTCCGCGTCCCGGGGCTTAAGGAGAACCACCTTTGGAGGGGCCGTGATAGTTGTTTTTGCAAGTTGAGCTCTGGGGGCAGCGAGCGTTTTGCTCCCTCTCTCAGTCTCAGTTGTTTTGCCAGATTATTTGCTTGCAACAGCAGCGTACACCAGTTACGTTGTTATTGCACTTGACTACTTCTCGTAGGGCAGCCGATTGAGACTCTACACTCGTGCATCTGATGGCCATCTCCTAAATGGAGCAAACACATCTACAAGCACAGATGTTGCAAACTTGGGGCAAAAAGTAAAGCGGTCTCCACACGTCAAGCGAACTGGGATAATTCCTGTACTCTAATAGAGGAAGAGTGAGACGAGATCCTTAAAAAATCCCCCCCTCCAAAATGGAGACTATTCAGACAGTTCATTCTTTAACAGCCACCTTGAGGAAGGCATGCATTTCTGTTATACCGCGGAGTAGGGTAGCTGTTATGAGGATTCCCTGGTGGAATCCTGAATTAGATAGGATGAAAAATTCAGGCCGTCGAGTATTCCAAAAAAGGGGGGGGTTCCGTTAAATGGGAGCACCTCAAACAACTGTATAAAATGGCCAGGATAGAGTATGTCGGAGACTCCGGAATACCACAGAAACCAAGTCGCAAGATTATATAACAGTCACAGTTAATCACAACCCTTGGAGCATAGCTTACCTAATTTAAATATGTGAGCTGTCCATCAAGGAAGTTGCATGCAACGTTCGTCTGGAGAACACCTATACGATCGACTGGATGAACGTTGCAACGACAATGCTAAATACCCTTTTCACTCCCAACACCATACAAAACGAGACATCAGAGCATTGAAATATAAGAGCATTGAAATTAAAAATTGTACTTATGTCGACTGTTCTGAACTAAATTAATAAATGTTTTATCTTTATGATATAATATTTTAGCTAAAAAGTTAAAGACAGTCAGATTGTCCTTTTTTATATTCACCACCGAAGAATCTGAAATAAAACTTCAATGAATTATTTTAAAAATTAAAAATGAAAAATAAAAATAAAAATAAAATAAAAATGAAATAATGAATAAAATAAAAACAATAAAAACAATATTCTATTTTAGTAAAGGACAACCTGACTTTCCCTACCACCTTAAATTTAGATTCATCGGCTATGGCTCATCCTCAGAAACTAACTACTTATTATTCCTTATCAATCTAAAATTTGTATTTCATATTTAAATGAAGAAGGTCCTATAAATGATATACCAATAAATTCGAAGTGGGGATGGTGTATATAATGTAGCATGCTGAAGTTTTCAATTTAGTAGAGTTCCTGCGGATGAGCCGTAGAGGTTCGAAACGTTGTACACCAAAGGTGATTCTAAATTTAAGGTGGTGGGAGCACTCAGGTTGTCGTTTACTAACAAACAATATTGTTTATATCATTTTAATTTATTTATTATTTTATTTTTATTTTATTATTCATTTTAATTTTATTTTTATTTTTATTTTTGATTTTTAATTTTTAATATAATTTATTGTAGTAATAAGTTTTATTTCAGATTCTGCAGGGGTAAATAGAAACAAGAAAAGAGGTAGAACTTAATTTCTCTGAGTTGGATCAGGTCCTAGTCGAGATGGAGCTGGTAAGGCCCTTGGCCCAGTCAGCTTCGACTAGGCCATCATTCGAATAGCACTTCCTATCATTAAACAGAACCTGCTCAACATCTATAACTCGTGCCTGAGAGTTTCAATCTTCTTCAAGGAGTAGAAAGTTAGCCAAGTGCTTACAATCGGAAAAGGGGAAGATAAGTCTGAGGACCCTGCCTCCTACAGACCCATATGTTTATTGGCTATATTAGGCAAAGCGCCAGGCTCTTATATTGAAAAAGTTGTAGGATCATAGACAGCAAACTATATCTAAGACAATTTCGCTTTAGGAGGGGGCGATCCACAGAGCACGTTATTGTTCAGTTGCGTAAGTACGTGAGTGAATCGGGCAAAAAATATGTTGTTGCAATGTTCCTGGACATAAAAGGTGCCTTTGGCAATGCCTGGTGGCCGATTGTATTAACAGTATTGCAAAGCAAAGCGTTCCTCAGGGGTGTCTACAGATTAATAAAGGATTACCTTAAGGACCGTCGAGTCCTCATACAAGATGGCTTGAAGAAAGTGTAACTTGACAGCAACGAGGGATGCCCCCAGGGGTTCGTTCTTGGTCTAACTGTGTTGAACCTTGTCCTTGATTCTCTACTGTGAAAGCTCTCACGACTGGAGTGTTGGGTCATTTCTTATGCTGATAACCTCGCGCTCCTATTGGAAGAAGACTCGCGTAGAGAGATCGGATGGACAGGCGAGAGTTACATTGAAGAAGTGGAATCCTGGTGTCGCCTCAATAAAATGAGGCTGGCCTCTTAAAATTGTGGAATGTTGATCTTGAAAGGCCACCTTCACCCGAAAGTCTCCTCTCTGATTAAGATCGGCAGCTCGAGGGTGAAGAGATTAGAAAGCGTACGATATTGGTATATCGTAGGTTGTTCACACCTATCGCTGTCAATGCAGCGGCAGGTTGGCATGATTTGATATGTGCTGAATAGCAAAAAAGGTTGACAAGTACTTAAAGACATGCGCTCATTAGAGTCACCGGCGCGTACAGAATCACCTCAACCGGTGCTCGAATAGTGATAGCGGACAAACTCCCTATAGTGCTAGAATGCAGACGTAGAGCGAAACTGTATGCAAACCGGAAATGTACAGCAACATTTAAGGACCAACGTCATACCGTGGGAGAGATATCGAAAAGATATATTGATGATTGACAAGCAATCTGCGATAACTCAACAAAAGGAAAGCTGACCACTACCTAGTATGGGAGATAGGATTGTAGCAGATTGAATCAGACCGTCGCGATGGTTAATCCAATTTATCGCAGGGAATGAAGACTTCGGGTCTTACCTCTCTCGATTTCATCTGAGAGAAAACGAAAGGCGGATATACCAGAGTACATCCTGAAGATCTATCTCAAATATGAATAAATCAGGATCAGGTTCGAAACACAAAATAATATCTCTATTGAGGTACGGCTCTATGGATCCAAAAAAATTATGTGATATTTGAAGCGTTGACCATAAAACTACTCTAGACGAAGGAGTCAGTTAAATTTTTAGAAAATATGCTTGAAGCAGACATAGCAGAGGAACCTGAATAGGTGGGTAGGGAATAGCTGACCGTTTGGAATTGTCTATATAATATAATCATATTATATAAATCTATATAATATAATCATATAGTATATGGCAAAAATTTTTATTTATATAAATATATTAATAATTTTTATTTATATAAATTATATAAATATATTTATTCATTTATTTATTTTCCTAAATAAGTAAACCAGCACTATATACTGGTTGACAAGTCTGTAAATATACGCAAAAATAATAAATAAGCAACGTATACACGGGTTATAAACTCTAATGTAAAATATAAAAGTGCAATAAATAGTGTTTAGGAACCCATTATAAACTGGAGGTCCTCCAAAAGAACATGACCGGCCGATAAAGCGAAAGCTAGGTGTGGCCGAGAATGCGTATGTGCAACAAAATATAACTGAGCGACTTTTTTCTTTTTTTGTCGTATTTGCGTCGTCATCATCATAATCTATCCCTTACCTTCGCAACTTGCACATTGCACATAAACAATTTGAGCTCGCGGAGGAATGCGTTATCATCGGGTCCACTATCGTCGTCAAGATAGAATGCTCCGGGGATTGTTAGCATGGTTCCATACAAGTATTACGTAGAGCATACCCCTATGTCGGCGCGTACGCGTATGCGCAAGCCTAGGAGCACCATAGGTAGTACCTTGGGTCAATCCGTATTTTCGCTTTAGCACATGAGAGTGACATTGAGATCGCGGTGTCATCTCTCTATGATACCGTTTGCAACGGGGTTGAACGAGGTGGTGCGAGTTCTGCTGCAACCCGAAAATTTTAGCTTTTGATCGAATAGTTGCGGTTCGAACTATCGTTCCTGAATTGGTAATTATTAATTATTAATTCCTCAGTGGTAATTACCTGGGGGGCTTCGTACCGCGCGTCCCAGTGTTCGATTATCGCTTCGGCTATGACTCGTACAGTAGTATCGGCGATTGGCATTCCATCGGGCCATAGCGAATAATGATCGATCATCGTTAATTAAAATCGTTTCCCGCAGTTCGAGAACAAACTATGTCAATATCGACATGTTTGAAGCGCGCGTTCGTGGCGATAAATGGTTGGATAGTGGCTTGTCCTCCTCATGCCACTTTCGATAGTTGGTATTCTACGCGCTCCCTACATCGCTTTTGAATTTCGTAGCTCATATTCAACCATACGTACTGCTGTCGTAGGACTTGATCGGTTACTTTACCGCTGCGGTGAGCGTTATTATAATTAAAGGTAAGGGTATGATCTTTATCATGAAACGTTAGCTGCTGCAATTTGAGAGGGTGCTCGAGGTCGCGAAGTATCCTGAATAGCTCGGACTTTGAGTCTTGCTTGCCAGCGAGGTATTTCGCGTCGAACAGTGTCGGAAGACGGAACGCGCTGACGTCTTTGCGCACTTTGCTGATATTGTCTTCGTAACGGTTTCAGGAGTCGGTCCAATCGAATATGCTCGGTACTCTGAAAGTCTCGATGTGCGGAATAGGGTACATATCTACGACGATGCTGCTGTTTAGGCGTCTGTAGTCTCGACATATGCGCTACTCCCCATCCTTCTTGGCAACTAGGTTGATCCGACTCGCCTACAGCTTTTCGACGGGCATGGAGCATTTCCGGGGATAGCCTACGTGCCTTGGCTCACAGGGGCGACTGGTAGTTTGAATATAATGAAATACTCTCCGGTTTTCCTGTTTCGCGTCTTTTTCGAGGCCGGTAACGGGGGGCTCCTTCTGAGGATTCAAGGACTGATGACTACTGCAGTAGCTCACAACAGTTGAGAATTCCTTTTATCTGAAGCCGTAAAGTGAATTAAAGTCGAGGGACCGGCTTTCGTTTCACGCAGTCTGACAGTTGTCTTACTGCCGAATTCCTCAGAATGAAACTTCGTATGATGTTTGTAACCACTAATGTAACAGCTAGCTTTTGAGAGGCAGTCTTCAACTCTATGCTTAGAGCTTAGACAATTGAACCAGACCTTAGATTGTGCTGCATATTCTTTCCTCTTGGGTTGTACAAGATCTGCGAACAAATCATAGCATTATTTATTTTAGAATTTAAGGTGGTAACGTGTGTTAACGTATTTCTCTTAAACGAACTAGATTTTGTATCAGCTCTGCTATTATTTTTAATGAGAAGTTTCAGACTGTAGCCATGTTCAGCTCCGACAAACTCTGACAAGTCCTCGACGACATCTAGACTCTGAATTCTAGATTCTAAGAATTTTTTAAAGACTTCAAATGTTGGGAATTCATTACCGTAGCCGCTACATAATGCCTCCCAAGCCGAGAGAAAGTTCTCATCCACCAAATCAAAACTCTGCCGTTTTGAAGCTGCTTCACCTTTAATGCATTGAGCAGGTGCTCAAATTTAATAATAGTAGGAATCGCAGTATCGTTTAACTCAAGGGACTAAAATTTGCTTTTAAAGCTATGCCAATCATGCCATTGAACTTAGGTAAATTTACCTTCTCAAGAGAGGCTCGCGATGAATTAGTGGTTGCCGGCGTAGTTGAGAATACGTTCTTAGTTGGAGGCTGAATACCTCCCAGGCTTGTAATATGATCACTTCGCCACGCCTTGATTGACAAGTATTCAGATAACCCGTTATTATATGAATCTAATTTGAAATAACTACGCTCCTTAAGTAACTCCGAGACGCAACTGAGTTGATAGTCACGTTCTTGAAAGTCATTCCAATAAGCGTCTAACACAATGCTCCGCGATCGATAATTCACTACGGTCATAGCAGCGTGTGACCCACCGTGCACTTCCAATTCTCGTAGTAGTGGACAAAATTATCTATATACGCGATAGCCTTTGTTCTTCATTCGATTATTTAAAGCATGTATTTCATAAAGATTTCGTGCTTATGTTAGTTATTGAATATATGAGATTGCACCACGCTGAGAGCGCATCAAAATTTTTGCATTTTCGTATAGATTTTTCAATTTGAATATTTATTATGTTATGTTACAACTTGAATATGTTTATTGATTAGGTTTCTAAGAAGGATGATTAAAAGTCTTTTGGAATTTTCAAAACTGTTCAAGCTAATCATTTGCAATCACAGCAAATTTAATTTTTCTTTTACTAGGATATTCAAAACTATGGCGTGGGTTCTGAATCGGTAAGCGGCATAACTTCTGGATGAAAATACTTAAGAACTTTAGTAGATAAGATATAAAAGTTCTGGATCACTTTTGATGATCCAGAATTCTCATAGCTCGCAGCGCTTACGTCACGGACATTGATGTGACGCTCACTTCCGAATGATCCAGAACTCGCATACCTCACAGCATCGACTTCACGAGATCTGACGTCACAGACTCTGACGTCAGCGACCTTTACCACTATATACTTTTCTCTCTCCGGTAGAGGGAGAGAAATATATGTATTTTTCTCTCTCATAACGTGCTGTTTTTTAAATACTACGCCGTACAGCTACAAGCGACGTGTGTAAGAGATTGCGCTATATACTTTTCTCGCTGATAACACAAATTATGTGTTAGAGAAAGAGAAAAGTATATAGCTTTTTCTTTTCCAAAACCGCCTGCTGTACTACAGAGAAGGGTCTATGGTGTCCATGGGGGTTAGACGGAGCGATTAATTACAACTAATTAATGAAAACATTACAACATCAATGAAAAGTTTTTTCTCTATAGATGAATTTTACTTGTATTATACAAGGATGGATTAATAAGTTTGTGGCCTAACCAAGAAAAACAACATTTTTAAGAATTTTCTTTTATGTCTCAACATAATCTCCTCCAAGGCTGATACATTTCTCATAGCGGTGTTCTAGTCTAGCAATACCATCTCCATAGATTGATTCGTCAAGCTCCTCAAAATACCCATTTACAGCTTCGATTACTTCTTCATTGTCCGCAAATCTCTTACCGCCAAGCCATTTTTTGAGGTTAGGAAACAGATAATAGTCACTCAGGACTAGGTCAGGAGAGTACGGAGGATGCGGCATCAATTCAAACTTCAGATCGTTTATTTTAGCCATCGCAACGATTGACGTGTGGGCTGGTGCGTTATCGTGATCAAACAAGGTTTTTTTCTTTGCCAGATGAGGTCGTTTAATTTTGACTTCGTGGCACAAACGTTGCAATAAGTCTTCGTAGTGTTGATCAGTGATAGTTTTACCCTTGTCAAGGTAATGAATGTATATAATACCTCTTGCATCCAAAAAAACAGTAGCCATAACCTTGTTGACAGAAAAAATTGTGTTTGCTTTCTTTGGAGTTGGTTCTCCTGATCCAATCCATTGTTTAGACTATTGCTAATCGACGCAAAAATTTACTTGGATTACGCTTATACAACGCCAAATTGGCGATAGAAATGTTCTTTCGAATCAATTTTTGGTCGACTATTAACAAACGCGGCACCCATCTTGCACAGAGTTTTTCCATATACAAATGTTAGTGCAAAATATTTTGTACACGTTCATATGACATCTTACAGATCTCAATTATCTCACACACTTTTAATCTGCGGTCTTTTAGCACAATTGGATGGATTTTTTCGATCATATCTGGAGTTGTGACCTCAATGGGGCGTCCTGAGCGAGGATCATCAAAGATGCTTACACGACCCTTTTTAAGCTCGGAAACCAACCGCTTAACGGTTAAATATTATGGGGAGAATGTCCCCAGTGTTGAGTCCATCTCTTCATTAATTTCCTTCGGCGTTAACCCCTTCAAATAAAAATATTTGATGACAGCACGATTTTGCAGCTTATCCATTTTTACGAAAAACACAGAGGCGTCTCGTTCAGCGTGCTCTCAAACCTAAACTAACATGGCGATTGGAGTTAAACTATAGCTGCAAGCTATCTAAGGATAGTACTATAAAACGCCACCTCAAGGTAGGACTTGTGGCAACATTTCTTGGTCAGGCCGGAAACTTATCAATCCATCCTCGTATATACATTAACAATAAAGCTGTTTCGTCAGTTTTTTACAGCCTTCAATGACAATTTTTGAGTATCGAAAAGTTTAGTAAATATGCATTCTGTACTGCACCTACAGGCCTAAAGCATAATGTTTGATGACTGCAGTACGTACTGCTTGAACCTTGTAATTTCCATAAGTGGGGTACTTTAAGTCCTCAAGATTCTTAATATTATTTGAAAATTTTTTCAGGTGTTTTCTTTTGAAGACCTTTCACAAAGATGGATCGAATATTTTTTAAAGAATTACCAATTATTTTTTCAATTTCTTCATATGGTATAATATATTGTCAAAACTCCGCGGTAACCCATGATAATTACCTTCTAACCATTGATACTCATATTTTTCTTTCTCGGACAGTCTACGCCATTTTTTCGATGCTTAAAACAAATAAACTATTGGTGCATCGTCTACAAGTTTAATTATTGCAACTTATTTCAAAATAAATTCATTCAAAGAGCTTTTGAAGCCTTGTACGTCTACAATAAGAATGATTTTTTTTAATTTTCCAATTGCTTTTATAGATAAATAGACATCCCCCAATTCTCTTTTCATTGCATATGTAATTGTTATATTACATATTGCTCAGTATACGTATATATTGCTTTTCAATAATTTTTAATTTAGTTTATTTAGAGATATACGTTTTAGTTGAAAAGTGAAAAGATATTTTCTTCACATATTAGGCATGCTGTTATATCACAAGGTTTACTTCTATAGAAAGGTCACTTTAACAAACAGAATTTTGAGACTTCTCTATTTATACAAGTAAGATGCGCCAGCAGTTTACACAGTATAAATTTGAATCTCAAACTATTCATATATTTATATATTTGTAGCGATATATTATAGTATATAATATCTATAGCAAATATATTATAGTGAAATAGTTTTTTTTTTGTTAAACGTATATTGTTTTAATGATATTAAATTATCTTATCTTGTAAGTGTATTGTCGAGCATTATGATGTTATTAAAATATTATCAGGATGCCATTCAGCAGCTCCAAGAATTTTGTTTGTTTGCATCGAGAAGTATGGTTCATAGTGATGATATCGTTCGATGAATTGATCATGCGTCTGCAGCAATCACATCGATAAACGATTTTATGAAAAATACTAGAATCACGTCTGAGAAACGATGTTCTCTTACACTAACAAATCATTTTCAAAGCATTTTTTGCAAATTAAATAGTTATGATAAAAAAGTGGTAACTTAATGCAAACGGAGAACGAGAAGGTAACTTGCAGTGATGTTGAATCTGCTTTCAACAATTGTATAAAATCTGGACTTCTAACGAATATCAAAAATTAAGATATTCATACATTTTTATATGATGCATTTAAATTGGTTGAAGAGAAAATTAAACTATCTTTAGAAAATCATAGAGCTATTAGAATTAATACATTGCTCTCTGCAGAATATATCTAAAAATTCAGAGCAAATAGTAGAAATAAAGTATTTTAATATAAAAAATTTTCAAATATTTAATACTACGACTTTAAAAGAATGATTTGCAACGCATGTTAAAGAGCCCATGTAATATGCTATAGATGAATTTCAAGAGAGAGATTCTGGCTGGCCATTGCATTCTATCCTAAATTTAGTTATAAATATGTATAGTCCTGTAAAAAGTAGATTATACATTGCGCTACCTATAGCAATAGAAAAAAAACATTCATGTGTTAATTTAAAAAATAATGATAATCAATGCCTTAAATGGTTAGTTTTATCAGCTTTATTAAATGCTAGTCGACTTTCCACACATAAGTAATATGAAAATGTTCTCCATTTTAAAGATATTGAATTTGCAGTCAAGACAAAAGATATAATTAAATTTGAATAATATAATCTTTATATTTCAATTAATTTATATATGTTGAAAAAGAAACAAAATGGCTTTCATGTATCTCCATGTTATATAACAGCTTTAAAAAAGGAAGAGTGTGTGAATTTACTTATTATACAAGATAACTACAAAAATAAAGATAGCGAAAGCATAAATGATGATAATCTCCAACCTTATTACGACTACGTTTGGATTAAGAATTGATCTCGCTTGATGAGTTCGCAAGCGTCAAAACACAATGGAGAAATTTACCTTTTCGATCGATGTCTACATTATTTTATATCCGAAGAAAAATTAACCTTGCATAGTATTGATTGTCAGAAAAACAATCATTGTAAAATTAAAATACCGACGGAGAAGAATAATATTTGAAGTTTAATAACTTTTCAGATAAGGAACGTGTTCCTTTTGTTATATATGAGGATTTTAAATGTATATTAGAAAAAATAGAAAATCATAAATCGGGAAAGAAACGACATAAAGCATTTAGTGTTGGTTTTTATACAACATATAGTGTTGATGATACATAATCTGAATACCAAAGCTATAGACAATTAGATAAAGAAATAGGACGATCACCTGCTGAATGGTTCATGCAGAAATTCCAAGCATTTTCGGAACAAATAGCACTAATATATGAGAATCTAAAACTAATGAATAGATTTACAGATAATGAAATCTGAAATTTTGAAAAAGCAAAAACTTGTCATATTTGTAAAAAGAATTTTATATGTGAGGATACAAAATTCCAAGATCATTGTCATCTCACAGGACGGTTAGTTTATTGTAGAATTTTACATTATCGATTCTTTAAAATTTAAATATCAATTACAGATATCGAGGTTCTGCGCATAATTCATGTAATTTGCAATATAATGAGTCAAAATTTATACCAGTTGTATTCACATTTATTCATTAAAGAACTAGTAACGAATTATGAAGGTCGAGTATATCTTCTACCAGAAAATAAGGAAAAATATATCTCATTTACAAAATATGTTAAAGGTTTAGACATTAGTTTCAGATTTATTGATTCATTTCGCTTTATGCCCTGTGCTCTCGATAATTCAGCCTCATTTCTGGAAGAGCATTGTATTTTAGAAAATACTTTTAAGAATGATTTATGAACAAACGATCAAATTAATTTAGTTAAGAGAAAAGGAATCTTCCCATATGAATATGGTTCATCTTTTGATAGACTACAAGAAGCACAGCTACCAGTAAGAGATGCATTTTATAGTAATTTAAATAATGCAATCATTGCTGATGAAGATGAATGCTCAACTAGTTCGGTAAAAATTTCTTATTAAAACTTTAGATGATTATTCGGATTTATATTTGAAAACAGATGTGTTCCTTCTTGTGAATATATTCAAAAGCTTTCGAAGCAATTGTTTAGAAGCTTACGGTCTTGATACAGCATACTATTACACCACTCCCGGTCTATCATCGGGATGCCATGCTCAAATATATGGAAATAAAATTAAAATTGCTTACCGATATTGATATGCTTATGTTTATTGAAAGAGGAATTAGAGGCGATATTAGTCAGTGCTCTAATCGATATGCAAGAGCGAATCATAAATACATGAGTAGTGACTTTGATGAGACAAAACAAAATATATATTTGCTCTATTATGATGTAAATAATCTTTACGATTGGGCTAGGACACAATATCTTCCTTACGGAGGCTTTGAGTGGTTTCAAAATATGGTTGATGAAAGCAAATTTCTTAGTACAGCAGAAGAGTCTTCTACTGGATACAAACTAGACGTTGATTTAGAATATCCTGAAAGTATACATGATTCACATAAAGATCTACCCCTGTGCTCCAAACATATTGAACTCAAGGAAGTAACATGAAAAAATTATGAAGGACATTATACGATAAACATTGCTATATCATACATTATCGAGCATTGCAACAAGTACTTCAATATGGCTTACGCTTAAAAAAAATACATAGAGAATTAAAATTTAACCAGAAGCCATGGCTTAAAATTTATTGATTCAAATAGTGAAAAGAGAAAGCATGCTAACAATGAATTTGAGAAATTATTTTTTAAATTTTTGTATAATGCTATTTACGGCAAGACTATGGAAAATAAAAGAAGAAAAGTTGATGTAAAGTTAATAAATAGATGAAATGGACATTGTGGTGCAGAAGCACTAATCGCTAGTACAAATTTCCACGATTGCTCTATTTTTTATGAAAATTTCGTTGCCGTACAGTTATTGAGAACTGTAATTCATACAAGAAAACCTATATATGTTGGGTTATTCAAATTGGAATTATCTAAAACTCTTGTTGACAGATATCATTATGAATATATGCAAAATAGAGTAGGTCTTTCACCGCCTTTCAAACAAGTCAGTTGTCTAAGCAAAATAAAAGAATTAATGTGTCATCAGAAGACACCTTTAAATCACAATCCAGCATTAAAAGTACTTACACCTCAAACCATTGAATTCCTAAATATCGTAGGTCTAAAAGTTATGGCTCCTGGTGGAAAATAAATTGTATTTGTTTCAACTGTACCTTCAATGTCAAAAAAAAACAGTTTCTCTGTGCCTAAAAACATTGAGATTCATTCTAAACGTTGGAAACTAGGTACCATTTTGCAGTAAATTCTTCAATCAAGCTGCAACTAGAGTTACAGTTATTCTTTAACGCAGCTGCGACTTTATTTTTGTCATTTTCACTCTTCGTGGCACATGCCCGCCCGCTCATTTGGTCGTCTTCAACGAACTCTCTACCTACCGCAAAGAGGTTATACCACCGAAAAATAGTAGGATGAGACATAACACATTCACCATAAGCCACTTTTCACAATTCCTTCGTCTCCGTTGCACTTTCACCAACTTTAAAGAAAAATTTAATTTCAACACATTGTTCCATAAACTTGAATCTTTATATAGAGATAGAGGAATGCGGTCGTAACTAGTGGCCAGAGTTTCATGAAAATGGTGTAAGTATTACGGATTTTATACCTGTAGTCTTTTGGGACACATTGTGTATATTCAATTATATTAACATTTCTATTAATAGATATTATATATATTAATAATTTAAGAAAGTGTAAAAATAGACAGTTCTAATAAATATAACTAATAAGTAATCATACGTAGCAGTAAAGTTATAAAAAATTAAAAAAAGAAATTAGCATCGTTCTACTTTTAGTTTTCAACTAAAAGTAAAATTTACTTATCATCTCTTTTTAAGTTTTTTGTTTTTTATGTTAGTTAACGTCGCTCTATTTATGCTTCCAAATACCGATGCTGATCAGCGACGGAGGTCTACGATGTGTTTGTAAACAAAGCACATGTAAATTATTACAGCGGTGCTTGTGTCAATCGGCCGAGACCGGGATTTGAACTCGGATCACCAAGTTACTAGTCCTTCGCTCTAGCGATTGAGCCATCGCAGGCCTCTTTCTTTTTAAGTTGTATACTAGTTGCATTACTTTTCTATGTAAAATTTAGGACGTAGTATACATTTTTCTAAATTGATAATTGTTAAAATATTATCTATACTTATAGTTTATATGTTCTTCAAATAATACATTTTTTTCATGGAAGTCGATGATATTGTTACTCCTAAAATTGTAATAACGTTAGTAAGCATAATAACACAGTATTCTATTAATAAGTACAAACTTATATTAATATAAGCTATTAAAAATATTAAAACGGGACAGAGAGAGAGAGAGAGAGAGAGGGAGGGAGAGAGAAAGGCAGAATACCAGACATGAAAGAAACATAAGGATAAGTCTGACCGTGTGTAAAAACGTTAATTTTGTGATTTGATCTCAGTTATTCTTTTTCTGTTTTCAGTACAAATTGTCAATCGCTGCATTTACATTTATTTGAAGTTTGAACAAGCAATCGCTGAATTAATTTATTCTATTTTCAAGTTTTAAAAATCAATATTTGGAATTTTTATTTTGGAGGTTGGTAGGGTCGGACAATATTCCTCTCTCTTTTTTTCTCTCTCTATGTCTCTGTCTCTCTCTCTCTCTCTCTCTCTCTCTCTCTCTCTCTCTCTCTCTCTCTCGCTCTTCCTGTGTTCCATCTACTGGACTAATGCAACATTTAATTTAAATAAAAGTATATAAAAGTAATTTATTTCTACTTTATTAATTTTTTTCCTGTGTATATTTTCATCGATCCTATATCTGAGGGATTGGCTGGGCTCCTTCAGCAGGGACTGTATATACCTCAATCTTCTAATTGTTTTATTTTTACAATTTCGTATTTTCTCTCAAAAGTATTAAAGAAATAGATTTATTGAGCCAGACAGAAAGTAGATACCTTTTGAAAAATAAAGCTTTCAACAGCAAAGTAAACGTTTAGGTCAAAAACTGCGTTAAACTAAAAATAAGACTCATAGAGAATGTAATCTTTTTTCCCTACTATTCTATTCGAAGCCCTAGGCTTACAACTACCTTTCTTTAAATAATTATTCATGTAATTTTGAGATTTCTATCTAAACGTGACAAGGTCAAGTCGACATTGAGTAAAATTATCGGAAATTTTTTCCGTAAAGAAGTTAATGCTATTTAACCATTAAAAAGAAACTCCTTTGATATTCAATCAGCTTTTAGTTCTATTACGGTCGATCAAGGCTTGACTTGGCGATTCTGCCTATGTCTGATACTTTCACTCACTTCTACTCTACTGACGTTCTTCATCATTTCTTGTTTGAATGCGTCGATGCGAAATAAGATATATACCAAGCAAGGAAAGAGCAAAGAAAGATAAAAAACAGAATATAGAGAGCGAAGAAACGCTGGAATGAAGATAAGCCACAAAAAGAAAGAGCCTTAGATGTAATCTGATTCACATGCATATCTCCTCTTTCTCGTTTCTTAGCTGTCTCCTTGCCTTTTCTTCTTTCTATCTCACAATGTCTCGTAGTCATGGTCTCACATAGCTGAACGTCTTTCGAGGTAGAATACAACGTCGAGCCTGGTGCAACCTGGATAATGTTACAAGATCCCCGCCGTTCTCCTTGCTCGATTCAATATTCTCTTTATCTTCTTTATGTGTATGTGTTCTTTGTGTCGGTTGTCCCTCTCTTTTCTTTTTTATGGATTACCGTCTCTCTATGTCTTTATCTCTACCAAATTATATAGACTTAAAATGATATATATAATGGTAATATGTAATGTAATAATAATATACAATCGTAACTGCCAATAAGAGTAACTTTAAATAATCGGTATAGAAATTTCGTTATATATGTAAAATATATAAATAAAAAAAAGAAACGTTTGTCTGCTGGACTTTTTACGCAATATTTATGAATAGATCAAATTTGAATTAAGCGAAAGAAAACCATATGTTTTGAATACAGTTTACTGTATTTTATATCGCTCCATCTTAATTTATTTTGGGTAGTATAATTCTATTTTTTTTAACAAATGTATAAATAAACGAATATATTTTTGAATAATTTTATTGACTATTATTATATCATTAAAATTCTGAAAATAATAATGCACTGTAAAAAAGCTTAGTTACTTCTTTGAAATATTTAGTAAAAGAAATTAGTAAAATATATTTAGTTAACTTAACTAAATATTCAATTGAAACAAATAAAGAAAGAATAAAATCAACTAAAATATTTAGTAAAAATAATATATCAAGTGGTGCGGTAGCGCCACGAAGACGAGTTTGAGAACCGTGACATGGCGCAGCCGCTACACTACTTACTTCTAAATTGAAATTTTGAAATTTCAATCAATGAAAAAACAAATAAAAATAATTTTCATTATGATTATGTACTTTTACCTTAGAGACTATATATTTAAGTTATATAAAAGTATATTATTTCAGACTTAGAGTATATATATTGAAGTTCAATAATGGATTTGTTCACTTATAAACTGTGTGGGAACAAATCTGGAAAGTCCATAGCTACTTTTTTAATAATAATAAATTATCAGAAAAAATAGCAGAAGAATTTTCAACTAAAAACATCGATGATTCGAGATAATTAACTGTTTTTTATGAGTTCACACGTGGACCAAATGATGTGAAAATAAACTCGGCTTTTGGTAAATAATCTCATTACTTTATTAAGCTGCATTTCGGTTAAAACTATTTATTTATTATTATTTTTTAGAGTATTAGATATATTAGTGTAAACTATATACATGCCGTTATATATATATAGGGATGCATATAAAAAGTACTTAGCCATTTGTTTTAATGATCCATTGTTTTAAGACGTTATTGTATGTATTTTTGTCTTAATCTATTACTAAAGTTAGAAAAATATTTTATATAAATTTTTTATAAAATACATGAGGAGACGTATTTAATATTCTTACTATGCTAAGGCACATCAAGCTCGCCTATCTATTTTATTTTTGTTAAAAGTTATTTTTTTGCATAATAGATCTAACTAAATATTTATTTATTTTAAAGACGCTATAGTTAAATCTATTAAATAGTTTAGTAGAAATAACTAAACTCATTTTGTAGAAACAAGCAATTGAATTGAAATAAATATTTGTTACTTTTAATAAGAGCAATTAGTAAAGTTATTAGCGAATATATGAAATATTGGTGAAACCAATTACCAAAATAAAGCAACGTTTCTTCAAAACAACTAAATATTTGTTTGATGTAATTAAACAAATATTTAGTAAACTTATATAACTATTGATAAAGTCCAAAAACTGTTGTTTTTTTCTAATGAATTAAAGAAGTTATAGAAAAGTTAAAGACTACTGACTAAATATTTACTTGTTATCTTAAATTATTTCATAGACATAATAAATAATTATGAAGTTTAACTCATTTAACAGTTAACCATTATAATAAACTGAATAACTGTAATATATATTGACATATTTAAGTTTTAACTAAATAGTTAGTTGATCTTACAAAGGTAACAACAGAAACATATTTAGTAATTTGAACAAAATCATTTTTCAGTTTCAACGAAAGCAATTATTTCATTTAATCAATTTTATAAAATCTTTAGTTGTAAAGAAATATTTAGTAATTCTAAAAAAATATTTTAATGAAATCAACTAAATATTCCAGTACATTAAGAAAGATTTAGTATCTTCAACGAATCGTTTAATAAATTCTACAGAATATTTCTTTATATTGACTTATATAATTCTTCGTTTTCATTACATATTTAGTTAATCTAACTAAATCTTTTCTGGATTTTATCAAATGATATTAGTTAATTAAATTAAATATTTAGTAAGATTTCTTTAATGAACTCACTTTGTTGATTTTACAAAATATTTCTTTGAAATAACTCTTTTTTTTCGTGTAGTATTAGATTAAAAATTTAAAAAAATTAGTAATTTTAAAGAAATGTTTTGTAAAAGCAGCAAAATGAGTTTATACACACATACACACACACACACACACACACACACACACACACACACACACACACACACACACACACACACACACACACACACACACACACACACACACACACACACACACACACACACACACACACACACACACACACACACACACACACACACACACACACACATACATATCTATGCTCTACATACATTTCCTAAATTATTAAGAGTTCTCGGCTTTCGTAATTACAAAATCGAACTAATATACACCCCCCCCCCCCACATAAACACACATGAAATAAAAAATTGCTATTAATACTAAAATTAATAATAAAAAAATACATATTAGTAGTCAGTAATTAATAACAATTGAAATAAAATATTTTTAATGATATTATTCTTTACTATAGGCCAAAAAGTAATTTCGCCAACTAAAAGAAATAATTTATTACGCCTATTTGAATAATTAATTTTTTACATTTAAGGATGAATGAAAGAAAATTTTCAATAATAATTTAGATAAGCTGCATCTCTTGGAATTTCCAATTATATATTTTAATTCAATAGCAATACAAAAATACCATAAAAATGCTTATATAAAAATATTAGAAAATAATTTTAAATCGAAATTTAAATAAGCAGAATTTGCATTCCCCGATCGAAGCGCCATGCTGAACTACCAATACGGAAGTAAATCTTCGATGTCTCATTCCCTCAATTTTGATTGTAGAAAGTTAAAAAAAATTGTATAAATCTTTAGACATGCCTACAAGTGGCGAAACTTTCTTAGAGTTAATAACATTTTTCTAAGTAGGTTAAAAAAAATAAAGGAAATTCGTCTAAATTTATCTTCTGCTCCACTCGGTACTATTACTTTTAAAGAAAATAATTATTATAAATTTTAGGTGTCATTTGCATACATAATTCGAGTGTCGCCACTTATAGGGCAGAATAATAAATTAAATAAAATTTGTTTCGCCGTTCTACGTATTGTATAAACAAAATGAGATATCGAGGTAAATTTATAATGCACGAAACCCCCTGCAACTGATAATCACTATTTATGTAGATAAAGAAGAGAGAAATTTAGTTTCGGCATATTCGAACATATGTCGCAACAAGCAGCAGTCAGTACCGTACATATATTGTCGAAATAAAAAACACCCTGATGCTTATTGTAATATTTCAACTTCATATTTTATGGAAGTAATTATAAAAGTAAATTAGGCGATACAACTAAACATGTGTAGATTATATTTTACATTATGTATTTACTGTAGTTTTTACATATAAAAGAGATTTTATGTTTTAAAAAAACATGAAGCGTGCAAGTGCACAGTTTATGTATATAGACGCACACAATATCACAATATACAAAGTTCTATGAGTAAGACGAACGTCTCGGCGTGCATTTTCTTATCAAAGTATCATCTATTATCTGTAATACGTCCGAGTGAGACAAAAACCGAAGATGTTTACTCGATCTCGTTTTATTGCTTTCACACTCTGTTCCAACAAAATTCGCTTATTATATACATTATACAGGGTGTTCGGAATGTTCCGGACCCCCCATTTATAACAAAAAGTAAGCAGTTTGGGAAAAAATGTTAAATAATAAAGTTGTTCAGTTTTGAAATTTGAACTAAATGGTGATCTTGGACTTGTTATTGATTATCATTTTTATGATCGTTCGAAGGTTATCTTCAGTTTTTTTAAATAGGAGCCCCTATTTTTATTTCAGAGTCTAAAAGAGCATAAAATTTTACATCTGGATATGTATTCACATTATGGCTCAAAATGATCTACAGAGATCATTTAGGGGTTAAATGACTATTTAATAGCAGAAAGCCAAGAAATCCCGATTATTAAGAACTTTGGGCATATCTTGATGCAGCTCCCTTTTCATGCTGGTGTGCACAACGTCTGATGCTGCCATGGGGGTCCTCAATAAATGATTGTAATAATTTTATTGAACACTTATGCAATAACTTTAATATCACCTGTCTCTTCAAAATTTTTTATTTATTTATTTATTCTTTATTTTATTTATTTATTCTTTATTTTATTTATTTATTCTTTATTTTATTTATTTATTCTTTCATTGAATAAACACTATACCTGTTTGTAACCTCTCTCTTGATCACCCCACTCTCGCATCATCAACAAAGATATTCTTTCTCGTCCAGTAAAACGTGCCATTTTTGACTAGGATTAAAAGTATAATTATTGAAAATGTACAATTATCTGAATTTCGAAGTAAGAGAATTTCACTTAACTCTTGAAAAAAAGAGTAAATAGGAGTAAACAATCATTAATACGTAAATGAACTAAATTCATAAATAAAATAGTGAGCAAAATCTTCTAAGACACAAGTAACAATCCTGAAAGTGCTATGCAACATGCGTAGAAACTCGTAATCCTTACAAAAAATTATTTCAATAAAAACTTTTCTTATGGAATGGTTAGATTATTTTTTTCTTTGAAATTAATATCCCCCAAGTGTCCTATGTAGATCATTTCGAGCCATAACGTGGATATTGTATATATCTCCAGACCTAAAATGTAATGCTCCTCCAGAATCCGGAATACAAAATGAGTCCTTTTTTAATAAGCTGAAGATAACTTTTAAATAACCTTGAAAATCAAGGGCAATGTCAATGTAACGCCACCATAAAGTTTGTTTTACAAAATCAAATTACTTTAGTATAGGTCAGATACGCTCAAAGTTCTTAATAATAGGTCTCGAAATCAGAGACTTAATGTATTTGAGGTGAGAAATGATGCAACAAATACCGTTGCAGTAAAATAACTGTAATTAAATCACATGTCTTTCTGTAAAATATCTAAACTACACTTAGATTATTACCACACCTGAATCAACACAATTGTCGGTAACTCCTTATAAATATATTTACAGTTTTATTATATACATCTATGCCGCTTGACGGCTAGCCAACGACTCACCGGCTATCTCTGTATCGTATTTACCACAAGTGTTTTACAGTAACCTCTTAATCTCATGCATGACGTAAACATAAAAATAACTCAGATTGAGGAGATATCAAACTTACACTCCCTTTTTTATGTCAGAGATTAAGATGAAGGATTGTAGGAAATTAACTTACTCGTGTGAAAAATATTTGACTTTTTTCCCCTATATCCGTTGTCTATGATATATATGGATTTTGATAATTTTTTGTTTACTTTGTATGGACCTGTTCTAGTCGAATCTAATTTATTCCTATTTAATTTATTACGATTTTGTATGTATACTAGATCTCCTATGTTGTATTCAATTTTAGTTTTGTTTTTATCATAGTTATTTTTATTTTGTTCATGGACCTTTCTGGAATTTTCATATGCTGCTAATCTATTTTCTTCTAGATTTTTTACATTATTATGATTGAGTTCGCTTGGTAAGATTGACTTGTCTCTTCGCGTTAGTATATAGTTAGATCTGAACTTCGTTGAACTATAAATCGTATTATTGTATTCTTCTACGCATTCTTCTGCTGTCACTGACCATGGACCTATTTTATTTTCAAATATTTTGCATCTTATTCTATTGACTAGTGCTTGATTGACTCTTTCGTTTAAACTATTAGAAAAAGGACAATCTACTGCAATGAAAACTATGTTAGTCTTCCTCGATTTTAAATATTGTTTAAACTCTTTCGAATTAATTCCTTCATATTGATCTGTAAATAAAGTTCTTATATTATTTTCTTGTTTTACTGAATTTATTAGTTTCATAGAGTCTTTAGTGATTTGAGTTTTCGATGTTGAAAAGAAAATATATCTCTTAAAATAGTCAATCAAAAGATACAAGTATATTTTTCTACTTTTATTACCTGTAAATCCGCCTATAGTATCTAAGGCTATAATTTCGAATGGTTTCGTGGCTGGACCTAATTGTGGTTTTCTTTTTTTTTTTTTTTATTTAAGCATTTGAAGTCTCTTACAAAAATCTGAGACTTATTTTGCTAACAGTAAATATAAATATAAAATAGACTGTATAGTATGTATTACATAGATATTTGTTATTTTTAAACAAAAATATCGCACTCGATAAAGTAATCGCAAATGTATTTACAAGCTTTTATTTCCGGTTTACTAATAATTATTACTATACACATAGGACCCTCAGAGTATATTTCTCTTAGTTTGTTGTTAAGCAATTTTCTTTCTGTAGCATATGCTGCACACTGAAATATAACATGATTTAGGTCTTGGATTCCGTCATTGCATTTTGGACATTTTGAATCGTTTACATAACCTGATCTAGCCAGTGAAGCGCGTAAATTGTAATGGTTTGCACGACATCTATTAATTGTAACAATGTTACGTTGGTTGAAATTAGTTTTTTGGAACCAAGGATATTTGTTGGCGTTACGATATTTTTCGAAAAATATTTTTCCTTTTTTTGTCGATTCTCTAGTTAAAAACAGTAGAGTATCTTCTCTCGCGTCTTTTTTGAGTCGATGATAGTAGTCAGTGTAAGGGAGCTTTATATTTTTATATGAGTTTTTAAAGGTTGCTTGTTTAGCAAGTTTGTCTGCCATTTCATTTCCCTCAATACCAAAATGTGAAGGAATCCATATAAATTTTATGTAATAATTCGAATTTTTTTTGATAAATTTATTATATTTTTTTCTAATTTCCAGTATGCAGGGATTTATGTTGGCCATTACATTTATGGATTTGAGACTTAGAAGTACACTTAGAGAATCAGAACATATAATAAAGTTATTTTCTGGCGTTTTTAGGCAGATATCTAGCGCATTGTTTATCGCGGTACACTCTGCCGTATATATAGATGCGGTGGGGCTAATGGTTGTTGTTTTTTTGGTTTTTAATTCTATGCTAATACAGGCTGTGCCTACATGCGGGGAATTTTTCATTTTACTACCATCTGTATATATTACGAGAGCGTTTTGAGTTCTTAAGAAATTGTTAAACAATTCTATAGGTTCGTTGGAGATTCTTATATTTTGTCCTATTGACGTTTCTATGGGAATACTTGTACGTATAACCTCGTATTCATAGGAGTAAATATTGTAGGCATTTTGTTTCACCTGTATGTTTTCGAGTATTTTTGTGATACATTGATCCATTAGAGTTAATTTTTTCATTTTGCATTTTTTTTCGTAAGTATAGGTAAATATCTATGAATATTTTGGTTTGTTAAGCAATTTATTTTACAAAGTATTTTAACAAGAAATTTTTCACATAAAAGTTTGGTTCGAATTTCAATAGTAGTGAGCTTTGTTTCTGCCAATATAACGTTTGTTGGCGTGCTGTTTCGATAACCGAAAGCTATTCTCATGGCTGAATACTGCAGTTTTTCTAATTTTAGGCCGTAAAATTTTTGGTTAGGGAAATAAACAAAGCTTCCGTAATCGATTGTTGCGCGCAAGTAGCTTTTGTAAAGAGTGAGTAGAGTTTTCGGATCAGAACCCCACCACGTTCCACATAAATACTTGAATAAGTTTATAATCTTAAGGCATTTTTTTCTACATAATTTACATGGGGTATAGATGACATTTTGTAGTCAAAGATTATACCCAAGAATCGCACACTTTCGCTGGCTGTTATTCGATGGTTATCAATATTAATTTCAACCTGCTCTGGTTTGATTCCTTTATTATTAAAGTTGATAAGCTTAGTTTTTTGTGGGGCAAGTTCTAATCAAAGCTCTTCAAGATTTTTGTTTAGAATCTTTATAGATTTTTCTATAATGCTTATGCTTTGCATTAAAAGCGCTGCATACATCGAGGAAGGCCGTCAGCAGTGGCTTTCGGAGAAGGAATGCTTAATCTATACGTAGTTTCAAGTTAACAATATTATTTAAGCATGATCTACCGACTCTAAAACCAGATTGATTTTCCGGAAGAATTTTTCGATGTTCGCACCACCATTGTAGTTTATATTTTAAAAGGGATTCGAAAAGTTTACATAAACATGATGTTAGCATTATAGGTCGCATATTGTTGCTATCGGGCTTTTCTATGAAATGAGTGAAAGATTCTTTCCAACTGTGTGGATAAAAGTTTGTTTTATACATTTCATTATAGATATCTAAAAGTATCAAATGATATTTTGTTGGTAGTCTTTTAATTATTTCATAGTTTATGCCATCCATTCTCGGCGATGATGTATTCTTTTTAGTATTTAAAACATTATTGAATTCTACAATTGTAAACGGTTCGTCAAAAAAGCTATTTTCTGAGCATTTAGGTATGGTATTGGGATTAGTATTGACCCAAGGGGGCTGATTTTATTTAGAGCATTGTTAATTTTTTCTTTAGTCTGTAAATTTTCTGTTGTGCTTGTAGAATTTGTTTTTACGAATTTATTTTTAAGGATTTTACATTTATTCCAAACGTATTTCAGATCGTATTTAAAGTTAAGAGTTTCAGTGAATGCCTCGAAATGAGCTTTTTTGTGTTTTTTAAACGTTTTTATCGCCATCGCGACGGTTTATTATATATTTTTATATGCGATTAAATCTTCTAAATTATTGCTAAACTCCCATTTCTTGTATGCTGCTGTTCTCTGTCTTTTGACTTTTGAGCACTCCGGGCTCCACCATGCGATAGGATTCTTTAGCATAAATTTTTTTCCATATTTTTTTGTAGGTGTACTGCAACAAATACTCTCTTTAATAATATTTACAAATTTATCGTATTTTTCGTTAGCAAGGAGGTCGTCATATTCGTGTGTATGAAATTCGGGATAATGTTGAATTAGCTCTGCCAAGAACTGTGGCCAGTCTGTTTTACCTGTTTGTAGCTTGAACGATTTTTTACTGTAGCTGTGGTTTTCTACTAAGTTTTTAAACATCGATACTGTTTAAAAACTTATCTCCATTACTGTCTGTTTCGCGACTATTCCATAGAAGGTTATGCGCGTTGAAGTCCCCTATTAAGATACCATGAGAGCTAGTACTCACGTTTTGTACTATTTGGTCCCACTGGCTCTGTGTTAGTGAAAAGCCGGGAGGTCTGTAGCATGCGAAGATAAATAACGGTTCCTTCAGACTGGTAATTTGTATTCCGCTCATTTCAATTGGACATTCTGATATATTTAAGTTGTTTATTGCTCTAAATGCTATATTTTTATGAATGAATATAATTATTCCTCCACCTCTGCCTTGATGTCTGTCCTTACGATAGCTTAAGAATTCTGGTAGTGTGATTTGTTGATCCGTTAAAGGTGAAAGCCAAGTTTCAACACAAATTATAATATCGAGATCGATGCTAAAACTTTGCAATTCAGTTAGTCGATTTTTAATGCCTCTGATATTCCAAAAGCAAAGTCTCATTTTATTTAAATGTTTGTATGTAATATTGAGTAGTTGAGTTTTTAAGATCGAGATATTCTTCATCCACAGAGCTTGTTTCATCACTCGCTACTTCGTTATTTTCTAATCGTCTTATAATTCTATAAATGCGACTTTTTAAATTAGCTGCAGTTATACCTTTACGAATATCGGAGAGCATTTGAATTAACTTTGTTGAGTTATTTGTAAATTCCATGGCTGTGCTTGGTATGTCGTTATTATTATAGGTTTTCTGCAAAAATTCTGTTAGTGTAGCCATGTCTAGAGGGTAGTTTTTTCCGGTATTAATAATGATTTCTTTTACAGGCTCTATTTGAGCACTGATTTCGTTTATAGTCGGTACCAATTTTTTACTAGTTTTTGTTTTTTTGGTTTCGATGATTTTTTTCTTAATTATAGGCTTTATGTCGTCTGAAATTATGCTTTTGCTTGAAGTGGATGCACTTGGGGAAGGTAGATACCTTTTCGTTCCTTGTGTGAATATTTCTTTTGTCGGTGATTCGTTTTGGGATTCTAAAGTTGCTTGTATTTCACCTGTGTTTATGTTTTGGCTTAGCTCTTGTGTATATAGCTTGATTGATTTGTTGTTGTTTATAAGTGGAGATTCTTCGCTAATTTGTATTGGAATTGGCTCTGTATTTTCCTTACAGAATTTAGATATATGTCCTTCTTCCTTGCAATTAAAACAGATCAATTTATCTGTTGATAAATAAATCCACCATATTGTACCATCGTAGTTAACTTGAATTGCGGAGGGATCATATAAATGTCATCTGGATTAATATATATCTGTCTCCGGAAACTAAGTATGTGAGAATATCCCGGCTCATTTCGTCCTGTTCGAATGTATGTCATTTAGGACGTAAGTCGGACATTCAATTTACTTAATTCATCTATTAGAATTTGATGTGGAATAATCGGATTGGCATTGGATAATATGATGCGTTTTGATTTTATCAATAGGGGGCGAATATCTAAGGTATGTGTTCCAATACGTATTTGTTTACCGGTGATGCTGTTTGCTGTTTCATTGCTGTTCATGTGGAAACATATGCGACTATGTGATATTCTTGATGCGAATCGTATATTAGTTGGATCGGTAATTCCGGCTACAGCTGTAATATAATCATGTACAGAGATTCCTTCAATGGCATCTATTATTATACCTTGTTCTTGTGTTGGGCACTGCACTTGTTGTGTAGCATGCGCGTATGATTTTTTACTGGTTTCATTACAGTGGGTGGTTTGAACGGGCGGTGACATGTCGTTTTTTTCTTTTTTTTTTTTTTTTTAACAAATATCCCTGCGAACAGAAATACTTGCCTCTTATAGGCTTTTTATATTAACTATAAGTGTAGATTTTTAAATGTTTTTAATTGATAATCCCCCGAGTATGGTGAATTACTACATTGTAACCTAAATTCTGTGTAGCACTTTCACAATTTATTCAATTTGTAAACACACGCGAGCATTAGTTTGTAAACACGTCTTACCTCGACGGTGGTACAATCGAGAGTCACCTAATTGTGGTAATGGAGCTTTAAAGTTACTAATTCTTATTTTATTTTGATACAAATTTCAAAGTTGCGATATTTCATTTCTACGTGTTTGTGCATATTTTTGAAATAGTATTTATGGATAATCGTTAGTGTTAATTGTTTTCTTCGTATGTGTCCTTGTATATTATGTTAATTTTTTATTAAAGTTATATCGGATTCTTCAGTTAGCCAAATTTTTTCTTTATTGTTAAATTATTAGATTATTATTAAATTTTTTATTTTTATAGATTCTATTATTTTCAATTTCACATTTTTTATCGAGTTTTAATTGTTTTTGGTTGTTTATTATGTCTTCTTATTTTAAAAACACCAGATTTGATGACAAACAATCCGCATCTAAATTATTTTTACCCGGGATATATTTTATTTCGAAGTCAAATGGAGCCAAGTAATTTCATATTTGTCTCAACTCTGGATCTTTACATTTTTTTATTTTGACATTTTCCAGTGGTTTGTTGTCTATGAAAAACATAAATTTTTGTCCTATTAGATAATACTGCCAATATAAAACAGCCTCTTTTATAGTGAGACATTGAATATAAATTGCCCTTTCTGACTTCTGTGCTTCTGTTAGTTTGCGTGAAAAGAAAAATACTGGTTTTATGGTTCCATCTGTTTGACGCTGTTTTAATATTGCTCCAACTCCCTATGCACATGCACCCGTATAAATATAACTAGTAACAGTTTGATCCAAATTTTGACCAAAATCGGAACTGAGCATAAATAATTTTTTGTTATTTCAAAATTTCACCTGGCAGATTTCTGACCACTTGAAGTCTAAATTTGTCCAACATAAATTATAAAATGGTTCTAATATTATGGTTGATTTGAGGATATATTCTATATAAAAATTTATTTTACCTAGAAATTGCCTAATCTGCTTTCTTATTTTAGGAGTTGGAAATTTTTTTTCTAGCTATTACATTGTCATTTAACGGTTTTATAAAGTGATATGCTATTTCATGACACAAATATTTTATTTTGTATTGTACAAATTTACATTTTGTGAAATTCAGTTTGAACCCTTCGTCCTGTGTATCTTTTAGTACTAATTCTATATGTTTTATGTGATCATTATAGTTCTTTGAGTAAATTAAGATATCATCAATGTAGTTTACTGTAAAATAATCTAAATTATTTTTTCTTATTATACTCGATAAAATTCATTACATTATTACCCGTGCAGGTTTTAGACGTAATGGTACACAATACCATTGCAAGTGCCCATGTTGGATTATAAAAGCTGTTTTGTATGTGTTTTTGTTACGTATTGGGATCGACCAAAAGGCTGAAGTCACGTCTAGCTTTGTGAAATATTTACAATTTCTTGGACGTAATATTAAATCGTCAATTCTCGGCAACGGTTGGCATCTGACAGAACTATTTTGTTCAGATTCGTATAATCGATACATAAACGCGATTCTCTCTCGTCTTCTTTTTCGTATACTAATGTAATCGGTGCGGCATATGGGCTGCATGATTCTTCTATTAATTTGGCTTTCTATTTCTACTCTATTTTGAATCGAACATCTATGTCTTTTTTGCTATTATAAATGAATAAATATTTCTATGAAATAAAATAAATAAATTAAAATTAATATATAATAATATCAATATATATGTATATCGATACTAATACATATTAACATATAATTCATTGAAAATTATAATGAAAGTCAGACTGTCCTTGTTTAAAATTACCCCTGTAGACTAATCTGAAATAAAAATATATTATCTGAAAAAAAAATCTTTATTAATAAAGTGCAGTCTGACTGTCCTCACCACCTTTACCCAATTGAAGATTGATTGAGACTGTCCAACGTTTCGAGCTTGCTAGGGCTTCTGATCAGGAACTAAACTAAACCTTTTATTAATATTCTATTTTATATATACCTTTATCCCCACTAAACTAAAAATGTAGTAATTTGCATATACAATCCCCGCTCTAAACAAAATGTTCAAAACCAATCAATTTAATGAAGAATGATAAATGTTATCATTGATAAATGATAAATATAAATAAATGATAAATATTTCCTTGATAATCCCGCGCTGCCATCTGGGTTATTATAATTCTTCAGAAGTGGGGCGTGTATAATATATATATATATATATATATATATATATATATATATATATATATATATATATATATATATGTAGTAATCGTTTTAGTCGAGGTTGCACAGGCTTGGGTTTTCAAGCGACAAGGAGTTATACATAGGTATGGGCATAATGAGATAAGCAATCAGACGTTCACGGTATTGTTTGTCATCCTTGTATAAAAGCGTAGCATTATATGTATATATATATATATATATATATATATATATATAGAGCTCTGCTGAGATTTGAGAAATATTGTCCAATCTTTTCAAAACGACGAAGAGTCCGAACCTATGAACGTTTCTGCTGAGTAGCTTATAGATAGCACCTATCCTGATCTGCTTTTGCTCAAAATTTATATTTTTATGTATTTTGGGTTGTTGATTACGAATAACATAGTGACTTTGTGCATATTTTGAATTTTCATGGAATCAGAAAAAATCCTTAAAGATACTGGTTTCAAAAATTTATTACGGAAACTACTATACATATCAAAAAAAAATTTTTAATAAAATTTGTAAATTTTATAAAAATATATATTTTTTATACTATCTATTTTTTTGTGTAAGCAGCACTTCATGATAAAAACTAAATGAAAGGTAACATCCGAATTTGGTATTGACTAATTGCAAGTATATTCAAATTATATAATAGCAAATCCATTTGTCTACAAATATTTCTCTAGCAAAGAGTGTTTGTACGTATCGATAATGTATGACAAATACAAAGTTTTAGAAAAAAATATCTGATCTACTCAAGGGAAAAGTTAATTCGCGGCTCCCTAACGGGTCCACACAACTCTGACATGTCTTGCACGGATCTAGCTGCATACAAAAACATGTGCAAAAATCTGACTCAGTTAATCGGGAGAATTCAGAATCATTTCCATATATATATATATATATATATATATATATATATATATATATATATTATCGAAATAAGAAGAACCCTGATACTTATTGTAATATTTCAAATACATATTTTACATAAGAAATTATAAAAGAAAATTAGGCGATACAACTAAATATGTGTAGATAATATTTTACATTATACATTTTACTGTAGTATTTACATATAAAAGAGATTTTACATTTCAAAAGAAGATCAAGCGTGCAAGTTGGCAGTTCATGTATATATAAACGCACAATATACAGCGTTGCATGAAAGATTCAAGCGTTTCTGCATGCGCCTTCTTATCTAAATAATCCTATTTTATGTATATCATATGTATTATATAATATAATAGCTTATTATACGAGGGTGGATTGATAAGTTTCCGGCCTGACCAAGAGATGGTGCCACTAGGCCTACCTTGAGGTGGCATTCTATAGTACCATTCTTAGATGGCTTGTAGCTATACTTTCAGTCCGATCGCCATGTTAGTTTAGGTTTGAAAGCACGCTGAACAAGACGCCTCTGTGTTTTTCGTAAAAATGGAAAAGCTGGAAAATCGTGCTGTCATCAAATATTTTTATTTAAAGGGGTTAACGCCGAAGGAAATTAAAGAAGAGATTGACTCAACATTGAGGATATCCTCCCCGTCATATTCAACCGTTAAGCAGTGAGTTTCCGAGTTTAAAAACGGTCGTGTGAGCACCTCTGATGAGCCTCGCTCAGGACGCCCCATTGAGGTCACAACTCCAGATATGATCGAAAAAATCCATCCAATAGTGCTGAAAGACTGCAGATTAAAAGTGCGTGAGATAGCTGAGATATGTAAGATGTCATATGAAATTGTACAAATATATTTTGCAAGAAATTGTGCAAAAAATATTTTGCACCATCATTTGTATATGGAAAAGCTCTGTACAAGATGGGTGCCGCGTTTGCTAATAGTCGACCAAAAATTGATTCGAAAGAACATTTCTACCGCCAATTTGGCGTTGTATAAGCGTAATCCAAGCGAATTTTTGCGTCGATTCGTAATTGTTGACGAAACTTGGGTCCACCACTACACTCCTGAAACTAAACAACAGTATAAACAGTGGATTGGACCAGGGAACCAACTCCAAACAAGGAAAAAACAATTTTTTCGGCGAACAAGGTTATGGCAACTGTTTTTTGGAGTGCAAGAGGTATTATATACATTGATTACCTTGAAAATTATATTTTATCGGTAATCTAATAATGATCTAATAATGACACAATATATATATATATATATATATATATATATATATATGCAAATGTACACACTAAGCACGCTTCCATGCTTGCTTTGCTGCTATTCAGCCTTTTTGAAAATATGCATTTGGGTGAGGACTTAACAAGACCTTTCACATTCCATTTTGCGGAATATGTATGCACTTATGCTTTTTGCAGTACTTATGATAGATGTCGTACTGCTTTTTTGCTGAAATTCAATTTGAATGGCGAAATCAATACAAAAAGCATAAAAATGTTGGTTTTGGGTATTCTCATTTAATAAGAATATTTTTAAAAAATTTTTTAAAAAGAGATGTACATCTCATAAAAGTGCATCGTTTTTTATTCTATTCATTTTTTTGGTACAACTGATATTTTTGAAAAAAAATTTAACAATTTCATCTACGGTTGCTTCGAAAATCTGCGAATTCTGGCTAAACTTCAGAAAGCACCCATATCTGATTTCGCTCCAAATTAGCGTATTATATCGTTTTTGGTATGTTGATTATTACTATCGTTATGATTTTTGATATATTTTGGATTTTTATGGCAAAATACATAAAAACTACGCAAATGCATAAACATTATGTTGCGTGAAATATTTTTAAGAATTTTCTGACACAATGTTTTTAATAATAGTTTTACATCTAGTAAAGTGTGTATGAACTCATATTTCTATTTTAGATATGTTTGCTATAGATCTTATATATATATATATATATATATATATATATATATACGGTACTGACTGCTGTTTGTTGCCATATCTTTTCAAATATGCCAAGACTAAATTTTTCTCTTTTTTACCTAGAGAAATAGTGATTACCAGTTGCAGGGGATTTCATGCATTATAAATTTACTTCGACGTCTCATTTTCTTTATACAATACGTGTAGAACGGTGAAACAAATTTTATTTGATTTCTTATTTTGTCCTACATGTGGCAACACTCGAATTATGTATGGAAATGACACGAAAAATTTATAGTAATTATTTTCTTTAAAAGCACTAGCGCCATATGGAGCAAAAGATAAATTTGTACGAATTTTCTTTGTTTTTTTCACCTACTTAGAGAAATGTTATTAACTCTAAGAAAGTTTCGCCACTTGTAGACATGTCTAAAGATTTATACAAATTTTTTTTGAACTTTCTACAATCAAAATTGAGGGAATGAGACGTCGAAGTAAATTTACTTCCGCCTTGGTAGTTCAGCGTGGCGCTTCGGCCGGAGTATACAGCACTCTTAAGGAAAATATTGTATTGATCATTTTTGCATTGAATTCATTATATAATATTTATTCGAAAAAGAAATGAAATCTTCAAAAGAAACTTTTAACAAAAGTAATATAGTTAGACGGATTTGATGTAGCATAGTAAGAATTTTCTATACATCTTCTCATGTATTTTATAAAACATTTATATAAATTATTTTCCTGAAGTTCCAAATATATTAAAACAAAAAATATTCTATAAATAAATTAAAACTCAGCTCACTGATATAGTCAGATGGATGTACTACTGATTGTGATAAAGGAAACACAAAAATAAATGTTTTTAGTATAATAAGAAATTTGCAACTTGTTAATAGGTATTTATTTTATAAAACCTTTATATAATTTTTTAATAATATATATAAGAAGATATATTTAAATTTCATATTATGCTAAGAGCACATCAAACTTGCCTATTTTACTTTTTTTAAATGTTTCTATTTGGAGATTCATATATACTTAAAATTTTGATATATATGATTGAAAGATTTTATTTTTCATTATTAATTTCATATAATTATATTTTGATATATATTAACAACATTGTTCATCTCATGTAGCCATATTTCATTTACATGTGACCTTAAATTTCTTTTGTAACGACATCGTAATTAAATATATTACTATTTATTTTTTTCATATTCGAGACAATTAATGGATTTTTTATTTTTATTCCATGCGTTATTTATAATAACTATTATATAAGCTTCAAATATTAAAAATAACATTTTTAAACTAATTATGAAATAACAATTTTGGTAGAAAATCATACATTCAATTTGGAATTTTCAGAATAGAAGAAAGGAAAGTCTTGATTTTTTGCAGAATGAAAAATTTATTCGCATTATGAAGCTGGTATTGGAGTTGGGTTCATTTGAAACGAAAACAGCAACGTCACATGGGTCAGAATCGTATTACATATGTACAACTAGAGATAATAAGGTACAACTATATATGTACATATATGTATATTATATTGTAATAGGGTGCTAGGTAATCAAGATACTAAATACGACCTTGGTATATCTCTTCTAATTTACCTAGTCCTGTTCCTATGAATATAGAAAATAATAGTTTAAACATTAGATTGTCAAATATCCTCCTTCCGCCTTTTTGTCTTATGAACTTCGCGGCAATGTACAAAGCGCTACATAGCTCGTATCGTTCAAAAGTTATAGACGTGTAAACATGGAGTTCACTAACGCCGAAATTCGCGTTATTTTAAAATTTTCCTTCGTCAAAGGGAAATACGCTAAAAAAACTTTCCGTGAGATTAATGGTGTTTTGGGGGATGGCACACTATCACTTCGAACCGCAGAAAAATGGTTTCGACGATTCAGAGCCGGTAAAAACGACACCATGGATAAGCCAGTCGGCGGAAGACCTGTGATGACGAATACCGATCAAATCATGGAATTTATCGAGTTAAACCGGCATGCGGCATCTTGTGACATCGCCCAGGAGATGAGAGTTAGTCACTAAACAATTTTAAACCATCTGTAGAAGGCTGGATACAAAAAAGCTTGATGTTTGGGTGCCGCATGATCTGACGCAAAAAAAAACCTTCTGGACCGAATCAACGCCTGCGATGTGCTGCTGAAACGGAATGAACTCGGCCCATTTTTGAAGCGGATGGTGACTGGCGACAAAAAATGGATCACATACAACAATATCAAGGGTAAACCGTCGTGGTCCAAGGCCGGTGGACCGTCCCAAACAGTGGCCAAGCCGTGATTAACGGCAAGGAAGGTTTTGCTGTGTGTTTGGTGAGATTGAAAGAGTATCATCCACTATGAGCTGCTGACATATGGCCAGACGCTTAATTCTACCATCTACTGTGAACAACTGGACCGTTTGAAGCAGGCTATCGACCAGAATCGTCCACAATTGGCTAACAGGAAGGGTGTAGTGTTTGACAACGCCAGACCACACACTTCGTTGATGACTCGTCAGAAGCTATGGGAGTTCGGATAGGAGGTTTTATCGCACCCACTATATGGTCCGGACATAGCGCCAAGTGATTACCATCTGTTCCTGGCAATGTCGAACGCCCTTGGTGGTGTAAACTTGGACTCAAAAGACGCTTGTGAAAAGTGGCTTTCCGAGTTCTTCGAAAATATGGAGAGTGCTTTCTACGATAGGAGTATTATGAAGTTGCCGTCTAGATAGAAACAGATTATCGAATAAAATGGCGCATATTTGAAGTAAAATAAATTTCTTTTAAATTTTCGTATTTCTTTTAAAGCATTGAACGAAGAGAAAAAAGCGGAACGGAGATATTTGACAACCTAATACTTACCATCGCCAATAATCGACATACTTTGATCGGAAGCTATGAATAAAATAATTTTCATTTATAAATAATTAGAAAATTATTATAAATATTAGTTATTTTTATTATCTCTATATTTTGATATTTTATTATTTTCTCAGTAAAAAATTATTCTTACTACACGGCCCTCAGTTTTACTCTTGGTAATTGATTTCATAAAGATTTCAACCTTATTTATTTAAATATTTTATCAATAACTTATTTACAAAATATAATTTATTGTACCAAAGGTACAACGGAGACAGCAGGGTCCGATAATCACTTCAAAATATTAGTAATTTTATTATATTTTTAAATAAGGAATAAGGAAATTATTTTGTTAATAATTATCATCAAATAAACAAATATGTATAGCGCCGATACGCACAAACTATTTAATATAGGTTAGCTTGTATATGTGTCGTTCCAGCTGAAACCAACGCACACATAGACAAGCAAACGTAAATACACGCGCGAGCGTTACAAAAGAAAATCTTAAAATTTAATAAAAGTAATTACTTTCGGGTTTCATTTCCCGTAGCTAGTTGTTCATATAACAACTAGCCGATACGGCGTAATTTACTTCCGTGTTCGATAGAAATGAAATATAAAAGGACCACTTACTTTCGAATTAAGTATAAATGCTTTGCGGGCCCGTTTATCTTCAATTCTGTCAGTTACAATTTTATGTCTAGCCTTCCTTATCAAGTTGGAAGCCTCATACAGTTGAATGCTTTTGATCGTGCTATAAAAATCAGAAGCAACACAAGGGAAATCACACCAACAAACAGAATGCAAATCCGGATTTTATTCTTTTAAAAGAGAGTGAAAAGCCAAGAGCGAAAGCAAAAATAAAAAAATACTATACCATCCTCTCTTCCTGAAAGCAGTCAGATCAAAACTAAACTTAATATTTGCCCCACGCCCTGATATTTGCTGAAGTTAGAGAAAGACTATAGCCTGTCGTCTGTCTCTTTCTACTTCGTCAACAAACACCATCAACGCATATATTGGTACTCGTTACAGCCTCCTTCCAGATGTTGCCAGTCCTCTTGTAAACTGGAAACTCGATATCCTTATTGTAAAAGTTCCAATCTTAAAAGTGTTTAAGAAAAATATGGGAGGAGAAATCAAATAAAGAAACAGCCAATCCTTATGAAAATATAAATATATTATTATTTTAAATTATTATTACTAATTTTTAATAATATATAATCCCTTCTTTAGTCTATAGGGTTTTCCTGTTTCAAGCGGATTTGGAACAGTTTGATCCACCTACTTCTGTACATACATTCGATCCAGTCTCTCCGATTGAGGCCGTCTCAGCCTCAAAATCAATTCGCACTTCGAGGGGATTTGCCTGCAGGAGTTTCTTCATTCCCCTTTCTTTTTCCTGCAGATACTGTCTCACATATTCGACCATTTTTTCTTTCTTTTCGATGGCTTCATTGGCCCACCGAACTGCCACCTCAGCCAGCTGGTCCGCCTTTGCCTTTCGCTCTTTTTCGGCTTGCTCCAATCGATAATTCCGAAGAGCTTCTAGCTTTTCTCTCTTTTTGATAATCATCGACCGACTATCGACCGAAGCTTTGGGCCACTGCGATGTTTTGAATTTCATCACAGGTCTGGAAAGATACTTTTCCTAAAGCTCGGGCTTTGGAGAAAGCCTCTTTTACCAACTGAGTTTTCTCCTTAAATACCGCCACGTTTGTAGACAAGGATGCCTCCCATTCGCCCCTAAGAACCGTAGCTGTGGCATCTTCTACTTCAGCAGGCATCGAGAATGACACCCACAGTCGAAACAAGCTACGAGGATTCCACTGCATCCAGAAAAGGGACGGGTGGTGAACATTGCGCGGGAGACAGGTATGGTCTATCCCTGGTAGGCGCAATAGACAAATAATCGGAGGCTCTTCTGCCAGGTCCTTGGGCCGAGTCTCCAAGGAAACCTGGCTGCCGAAAGGTTTCCCATAAACATTTATGATACAGTCAAAATCAGGGTCCACTTTGATACCAACTCCCGCTAATTTATCGATCAAATCCAAGATCATTTCCGGAGTAGAGTCCATCCTGAAATAGAAAGAAAAACATTTTTTATAAATTACGCTTTCCTTGCCTACCACGCCGCTGTTTGGCTACTATCGTCTCTCGGTGGTTGACTTCTTCGTTAGAAGTCTTCCAGACGACTGTGCTCCCTTTTCTAGGGCAACAACGCTTGCGTTTCTCTACGCAATTAATGACTTTATTAGCGTGGCCCTTCTATCGCACGCTTCGTCCGCCGGCGATTTCTCGGACCTAGATGTTCTCGCTCGCTCATAGTCCGCTGACGATCTATCGGAAGTTGCTGTCCGCGCGCTGTCCTCTTCCGTTGACGAGGTCCTACCACTAGGAAAAATCCTTCTACCCTCTT
Source organism: Sycobia sp. Sy_11 (assembly GCA_018907035.1). Classification (NCBI taxonomy): domain Eukaryota; kingdom Metazoa; phylum Arthropoda; class Insecta; order Hymenoptera; family Epichrysomallidae; genus Sycobia; species Sycobia sp. Sy_11. Next base: position 378,246 of record JACCIC010000137.1, on the reverse strand, counting down.
CTCGTGATCTATCTGCTCGTCGTGTTTTTGCTCACTCCTGTAGCCCTGATAGCCTTCTTAGTTTAGTTAACCTGGTTTGCCGGTTTTCGCTATCAATATTTTTAACCATGGCATTATCTTGCTCACGGCGTAGTGTATCCGGCGGAGTCAGCTCTCGTCCAAAGTTTAAAATCACTGTCATATACCCAGTTGATGAATGAGGCGAAGATTAATTTAGAGAGAAGTTTAATCCTACCAACTTCTTGTCCAAACAATTGTGATTTTCACCTACAAACGCCATAATCTGGGTTTTCAAAGTTTTGTTAACTCGTTCCAGTGGGTTAGCCTGTGGATGGTAAGAATCGTGATTTTCACCTACAAACACCGTGGATGGTAGGGTGGAGTGAACGAATGATGAATATGTATCTCTTCGAGATATTCATCAATTTTTCTTGCACTCCGTGCCGTTATCTGATAGGAAGACCTCTGGAGTTCCGAATCTCAATATGATTCGCTCTCTCACGGTTTTTAGGATCAATGCTTCATTTGCTTTCCGGAGCGGTATACACTCAACCCATCGTGTAAAAAAATCCTGCAGGACTAGAACATATTCGCAGCCTGTCTTTCTGCGAACTAATGGTCCCATTATGTCTTCTGGAAACATCTGCCACGGGCTATCCAAAATTCTCGGAAACATTAAACTAGTAGGTAACCTCTGTTCTACTTTACACTGCGGGCATATAAGGCAATTTCTTACAAACTCTTCAATTTTCTTATAACAGGCGAGCCAGTAGTAATAATTGATTACTCCAGCGTAAGTTTTCTCCCGTGACGGATGGCCTGCCGTAGCGAGATCATGACACTCTCTTAAGAGCTCGCTATGTTTCTCTTTAGGTACAGCGATTTTCCAGCCATCTGCATCACCAATAAACACGTCTAAAATTTCATTTAGACGGTAGCAATACAGTTGTCCATCAACTATCTTCCACTTAGGATAGTCGTTTGAACTTTTTCGTACTTTATCTAACCAGTCCAAATACCATTGATCTTGGTTATCTCAGCCGAACTTACGGCAGTAAATCTAGTTTTATCTACTTCTTCAATCCGAGACAACGCGTCCGGGACATAATTTAACTCGCCTGTTCGATACTCTACCTCGAAATCATATCCTTGTAACTTCAGAGTCCATTGTGCGAGGCGTCCTGTGGGTGTCGACATCGTACAGATCCAGTAAAAACTTGAATGATCCGTTACGATGCGAAAATGGCATCCCTCTATATATGCTCGGAATTTATCCACTACCCACACGACGGCTAGGCACTCTACCTTCGTGACTGAATAATTCTTTTCAGTCTGAAATGGTGCCCTACTCGCAAACTACAGCACACGTACCTGTCCATCAATCTCCTGCAGTAAGACTGCACCGATTCTTGAGTCGCTTGCCTCAGTCTGAATCGTGAATTGCGATTCGAACACTGATCGATGGAGGCCGAGAGCTGTAGCGATCACCGATTTAGCGATTTCGATTTTTTGGAAGGCTGCTTTCTGTTCGTCACACCACTCATATCTTCGGTCTTTTCATATTAGAGTCGTGAGTTTCTTAAGAACTTCCTATACATTGACGCCATGCCGAGGAACAGCCTCAGATGCTTGAGGTTTTATGGTTCCGGGTATTGCATCACCGGTTCGATCTTCCTGGGATCTGGGCGGAGTCCTTCACGATTAACAAGTACACCGAGGTATTTTACCTCGGTAGGACCAAAAACACTTTTGTCTCTATTAGTCGCGAGTCTATCTTTCTTAACCCGCTTCAGCACACATTCAATCCATTCTAAGTGTTGTTAGAATGTTTCTGTACCGATTATGATATCATCTAGATATGAGAAAGCATTCGGCTCAAGCTCTGGATCAATCACACGCTCAATCAGTCGCTGGAATGACGCCCCTGCATTTTGATAGAACAAATGGTATTATGCGGAATTGACATAATCCCATTCCGGGTACTGTAAATGATGTAATAAGTCTATATTACGTCTGAAGTTGTATCTGATTATACGAACTGTTCCAAAGCTATCGTTGAGATATATGTCTCAGATTGAAGTTTTCTAAGGACTAGATCTATATTAGGTAGTGGATAAATATCTGGCTTCGTGACTGCGTTGACTTTCCTAAAATCTATGCAAAACCATACTTTCTATTGCTTTTGCATACCATGATAAATGGGCTACAGCAAACACTCATGGATGGTTCGACTACTCCAGTTTCGAGCATCTCTTTAGTTTGAGTATGCATCTCTTCTTGTATTTTCTTGGAAACTGGATATTGTCTTTGAAGTATAGGACGAGTATCACCGATATCGATAATATGTTCGGCCCACGTCGTACATCCCAGTCCCTCTTCCCCTTCGGGTGAGATCTGATTGAGCAAATTTTTTAATTTTGCTTGGTCATGACGAGATATGTATGCGATTCCAATAGAAGCTAAGTGCGTCGTCTCGCAAACAAGATCGAATATTTTATGATCGTTGGAGCTCTCGCACCAGAGGATGCTCCGTACCTTTTGGTGTTGACAGCCGTAATGATCCTAACCGTTGCATTTCATTTACTATCACTGCCGTAACCTCCAGTCTGAACCGCTTCTTAGCTGCTCTGACGTACAGCGTATTGTTTGCAGGATCATGGACTGTACCAAAAACTCGTCCGAAGTTGGCTCTGACATAACAGTCGACTTCTAAAGATGGAATTACTGCAACTAACACATCGCGTATAGTTCCTGCCAACTCGAACGGTAGTGTAACATGACCCGTTACATAAAGCGGAGAATTTCCTAGACCTCTGATACCAATACCAGAAGCATGGTGAAACTCTCGTCCGCAGGCTGAGATCAGCTGTAGTCCAATTCTACCCATTACTGTGTATGAAGCTCCCGTATCATATAGTCCTCTGATACGGAAGTCTCCGACACGCACAGGAATCCACGCCACGCTTGGTATTTCTCAAACATTTTGGACAATTGGTAGAACGGTATCCCAATTTTCCAGTTATAACACCTCAGCGATGGATCAACATTCCTAGATGTGCTGGGCGTATCTTTATCCGATGTTTTACTCATAGAGTCACGTCTAGTCACCGGAGGATGAACCTTTCTAGGTGGAGATTTTTTTCTCCACAAGTTTTGTTCTGAAGACGGCTCCTCGATGAAGTTGGATCTCTCCTGACTTCAGTGACTTTTGTGTTACCTACCGAGGTTATAGATGTCCTAATATCGGAACTTCACTGTTTAAAACAGTTTTCCAAACGGTAAATCGTCCGTACCGTCTCGACTTTCCAAGCAACCTTTGGTGGTGATTCCGGCCTTGCTTGATCGAAAGATTTAGTAGCTGCCACCTTTGGTTTCCTTTTGATTTGGCCTACCTGGTATGCTACTTCGGGGCAGGTTACTGTCTCTAATGGAGGTGGAAATTTACACAATTTCTCTACTACTAAGAAATATGATACTCTTGGATCGTCTCATCCTCACCTTGAGTGCGCTCAATGGCTTCTCTTCGCCAGCGCTCTTAATTTCGGTTGGTCGTCCTGTAAAAGTGTAGAGCTGCATTTTTCAGATGCGACCAGGATGACAGTGGTTCAAGTGGTTCTGTTACCCAGTAATGGGCTGAACCTTTGAACAGCTCTGGTGCAGTCTGAAAAAGTAGCTCTTCAGTCAGGCTTGACGTACTACGCAGCTCCTCAACGCGGTCTAGGAATATTACAATTGTTTGCGTTCCATCGCCTTTGAAGAAAATATTCCATTTTCGGACCACTTCACCTACATCGCGAGGTTTAATCGCAGATGTGGCATTAGCTATGTCATGATGACGGCTAGTGCCTGTCCTTGAGGTTCTACTATCCCTCAGGGGTTCTTACCTCCTACCGCTGACGCTACGTCCTCGTGGAGTGTTGGTTGGCGTGGTTCATTGAGGAATTCTCTGTGGGAGTTCCGAATGGGTCGAGTTATGTATGGTAAATGTATCTCTAATATTCACATTACATAAATTAGGGTGCATACTTTCCATTTCAGTACTCGACCCTCGTTTGGGTTGGTGTTCAATCTGGCTATTGATAACAAGTGTTAATGCTTGAAGCGTACGTTGCATATAATTTATTTCGCGTTGCAACGCCTTCATTGTCAATACTTCCGATTGAGCTCTACCAGATTGATATAATATTATACTGGGTAGAGGTACTAGGTACTATGCTGCCTTGAGATAAAGGTACTATAGTCTTGTCGTACAGTCACATTGGAAGGTGGGTTCCAATGTGGGATATCCACTTCAGTATCATCTATATTCGTCTCAGCTGGACCATGTTGTCGCCTCGAGGCATCTAACCTCTCCTGAATCAGGAAATCATCCCTTATAAAATCCAGGGGGTGTCTGTCTCTCTCCTCCGTCGTTTAATCTAGGTATGACTGTCCTTCAGTCTTTATTGATTCTTCTATAAACAACTTCCTGGCTGCTTCGCATTTTATATATTTAATGCTGAAATCTTCATCTACATCAGCGAGGAAGTCTTCAGGTATATAATTACCTTTCAGCCAGTTGCAGAGCCTTTGCATACGTATAAACCTATCTCCGTCTACGCGTAGGCTCAGCTGGAGGTGGTATCGAACAAGTTCCACTAAGGTTTGGTAAAAACACCAGTTTTCAATTTTTTCGACGGTATTAATTGCCACAGGAACTTGCGATACTACCATGGTCCTTGCTGTCATATTTATTTCATAGTTTTTGCACACATTTGTGCCCTTGCTGTACTGTAATATGCCAAAGTTTGCTTATTGTTGTATTCACACCAATTCGTTATGCGAATGCATAACTTTTTTCTTTGTTTTAATATATATATATATATATATATATAGAGAGAGAGAGAGAGAGAAAAAAAATTAATCTACACAAACCTTAAGGAGCACCTATGCAACAACAAAAAATTTACAAAATAAGTATAAATTATTAATTATAAATTATTTTATATATTTATTTAAGCTAACCATCATAGATTTGTTTGAGTACGGGTTTAGGCTGCCAGTGTTAATAAAAAAAGTTTTATACAATTGATTTTCAATTCTAATAATAAAAAAAAATTCTTTAAAAAATAATAAAAAAAATATTTTTAAATAACAAAAAAATATTTGATTGATAATAAAAAAATCTTATTATTCAATTGGTATATATCTAAAAAAAAACTCGTTATTTGAACGAATCCCGTACTCTAAACTTGCAAATAATATAGAAATATATCGTTTCACGAACCCACCTAATCTTACGTATGTCTGTGCACACTACGCAACCCTAACACCTAACACCTCACGCTAATCAATTACCCCAAAAGTAACAGATTTTAATATGTCCACGTCATTGTTCCTGGGTAATGCTAAAAGTAAATAAGAAAATTCAAATGTCCTTAGTGTATCTCTTCTAATTTACCTAGTCCTGTTGCTATAAATTGTTGACAGAGTTAAAGTAGTCCATAAAGGAATATTGTATGTAATAAATAACACCTTTTATTATTAGATCAAATTTGATTTTATTTCTCTATAAAATATATCAAGCGATGTTGTTTTTTATAGGTGCAGCTATTGACTGAGGAAAAGACTATATATAACATATATATACATATATATATATATATATATATATATATATATATATCGCATAGGTCTATAGACTATATATAACATTATAAAGTTATTATAAACATTATTTATTATTCTCTCTATATTTTTATATTTTATTATTTTCTCAGTGAGAAATTATTCTTACTACACGGCCCTCAGTTTTACCCTTGGAAATTCATTTTATAAATATTTCAACCTGATTTATTGAAATATTTTATCAATAACTTTATAAAATATATCAGGTATGTGAATAAGTCTTTCCCATTTTTTTTCAAATTTTGAGCCTTTATTGTGAAAAAATGGTTACAAATGAGTTATTGAAAGTATTGGCCATCGCTAGCTACAACTTTTTCCCATCTTTCTGGCAACATACGAATCCCGTTGCGAAAAAATTCGACCGGTTTGGCCTCTATCCAGTCATCCACCCATTTTTTGGCTTCCTCGTAGGAATGGAAGTGCTGGTCAGCCAGGCCATGCGTCATCGATCTGAAGAGATGGTAATCAGACGGAGCAACGTCTGGACTATACGGCGGGTGGGGTAGGACTTCCCATTTGAGCGTTTCTAAGTATGTTTTCACCGGCGGTGCAACATGTGGGCGAGCATTGTCATGTTGCAAAATAACTTTGTCGTGTCTGTCGGAGTATTGTGGCCGTTTTTCTCGCAGTGCGCGGCTCAAACGCATCAATTGTCGTCGATAGACCTCGCCTGTGATCCTTTCATTCGGTTTCAGAAGCTCATAGTAAACCACACCTAGCTGATCCCACCATATACAGAGCATGAGCTTGGCGCCATGAATATTTGGCTTGGCCGTCGATGATGATGCATGGCCGGGTAGTCCCCATGATTTTCTTCGCTTCGGATTATCGTAACGTATCCACTTTTCATCGCCAGTCACGATACGATGCAGAAAACCCTTTCTTTTATGTCGCTGAAGCAGCTGTTCGCAAGTGAAAAAACGCCGTTCGACGTCTCTCAGCTTCAGTTCGTACGGCACCCAATTTCCTTGCTTTTGCATCATTCCCATGGCTTCCAAACGCTTGGAAATGGTTGTTCGGTCAACTCCCAATGCTTCAGCAAGTTCTTCTTGCGTTTGACAAGAATCTTCATCAAGCAAAGTCGCCAATTCTCGATCTTCAAAGATTTGCGGCCGCCCGGAACGCTCCTTGTCTTCCACGTCGAAATCACCGCTTTTGAAGCGTCGAAACCATCCGCGAACACTTGAATCATCGACACAACCTTCTCCATAAGCCTCCTGAAGCAATCGATGCGTCTCGGCAGCAGATTTCTTCAAATTGAACCAATAAAGTGAAACTTCCCGCAAATGACGTCGACTCGGCTCAAATTTCGACATTTTCACGATATCAAAAATTTATGATGCGAAAAAATTTTAACTAATGTGTTAGTATGGAATTGTTGATATATGAATAAGCTTTGATTATGACATATGTAACCATTGAATACTCGCACAGTATTGATGGCGCCATCTCTTACAAAAAACGGGAAAGACTTATTCACACTCCTAATAACTTTTTATACCAAGGGTATCGCGGAAACGGCTGGGTCCGAAAATCACTTCAAAATATTAGTAGTTTTATTATATATTTTTATATGAGCATAAGGAAATTATTTTGTTAATAATTATCATCAAATAAACAAATATTTATAATCGTAAAATCAATACATAATTATTTATTAATTGAAAAATTATTTTTTTTTTATTTAGGGTTTATAGTCACATCCCTCTGTTTAGAGTATTAGTGACTACCAATTAACTTTATTTACATTTATTTACAACGTATTACTAGTTACAATTTTATACAGATAAAAAAAGAATAAGCACATACTGATACATGATATATTTGGTACATTACATACTATCTATTTCCTGCATTATTTTGTTTAAATTACATTTTTTAAATCTGTTATTTTTGTGCGAGCCTCCATTCAAATCATATTAGAAATGTTCAATAGGTATTTAATTGCTACCATTGGTAATTTTTTAAGGAAGGTATTTGGAATGTTATCAGGTCCTGGGCTCGTATTTTTACTTTCTTGTAAAAGATTTTGGAGTTCTTGCAGTGTGATAAATACATTCATGGGGCTTTCGTGGTTATCGCTGTAATTTTCCATGTCTAGTATCATTATATTTAATTATTTTATTATATTTAATTATAAAATAAATAAGTTTTAGAATTACTTAAATTGATTTTATTAGTTACTTGTGCAGCCGCTATGTCTTATTTATTTGACCGAATTGAAGTTATATCATAAGAAATAATATAAGATATATTAAATTCAATATATAAAATTTCCACGAATAGCGAATATGAATTATGTGATCATCCGGTAGATGTCACGAATGCATACAGTGATCATATATACTATATCAGAACACTTCTATTCGGTCTGCTTGTGCGTATGAACAAAATGCGTAGTAGCGCCGATGCGTACAAGCTATTTAATATAGGTTCGCTTGTGTATATGTGGTTCCCGCTGAAAACAAAGCTCACATACACAAGCAAACGTAAATATACGCGCGACCGTTAGAAAAGAAAATCTTAAAATTTAATAAACGTAATTACTTTCGGGTTTCATTTCCCGTAGCTAGTTGTTCATATAAAAATGCAAATCCGGATTTTCTTTTTTTAAAACAGAGAGCAAAAACAAGAGCGAAAGCAAAAATCGAAAAATACTATACTATTCTCTCTTCCTGAAAGCAGTCAGATCAACACTAAACTTAATATTTCTCCCACTCCCTGATATTTGCTGAAGTTAGAGAGAGACTATAGCCTGTCATCTGCCTCTCTCTACTTCGTAAAAGAACACCATCAATGCATATATTGGTACTCGTTACAATATACGAGGGTGGTTTGATATGTCCGTGACATTTCAATGAAAAAACAATTTATTTAAACAATTTTTTTGATTTTTCAATATAGTCCTCTCCCAACTCGATACATTTATTCCAGTGGCTTTCAATTTTTTTAAGCCTTCCAAAAAGTAACTTTTGTCGAAATCCGCAAAATAATCATTTGTGGCAGTCATAATCTCTTCATTCGATGCAAATCTTTTACCACGAAGCCAAGTTTTCATGTTTGGAAATAGAATAAAAATGGGACGGTGCTAAATCTGGAGAATAAGATATAATGGAGAATATTAATTCTGCTAATTTGACTGTTACTATAGCACTCGTGAGCTGGTGTGTTGTCGTGGTGGAAGAGCACTTTTTTCTTCACCAGAAGGGGCTGATTTTCCTTCAGTGTGGCTTCAAATCTATGCAATAATGAAGCCTAATACTGTCCTGTAATTATTTTTTCCTTCAGTAGGTAATGGATTAGTATTATACCCCGTGAGTCCCAAACAACTGTGGCCACGACCTTACCAGCTGATGGATCATATTTTGCTTTTTTCGGAGTAGGTTTTCCATTTTCAATCCACATTTTTGACTGCCGTTTCGTTTCTGGCGTATGGTGATGAATTTATGTTTCATCAACAGTAACATAACGGCGCAAAAATTGGTTGAATTACGCTGGAACATGCCCAAACATTGTTTAGATACCGTTATTGAGGATGCCTGTAATAATACCTTAAATTCTCGGGATCATAGCAGGTCGGGAGCTTATTTATTTATTGCGCAATTTAAAAAAATTTATTCTTTTTTTACTGTTTCATTAAGAGTTTTAAAACTATTACTCGTATCGAAATATGTTTCGTATAAAAATTATCTAGGAGATAAATCACGAGTAAGTACTTTAAAAACTTAAAAAACAGATATCTATTCTTAAATAAGCAAGAAATATATATAAATTGTACGATATATAAAGATGTATAAAATATTTTTCTATAATTTTCTAGAAAATGGGCAACTAAAATGGATAAAAATATTAACAGCTTCCTTGGCTACTACATGTTACCAAATTAGGGTACTTTCTTACTATAGATATTTTATGTCCGCAAAATAGATAGTAATTATGCCTAGAATTTATATCTAGAAATTATTAAAATATGATCTTAATTTAAAGTTATCATTTTTTTATATATATTTAACAAAAGTATCTATAGAAAAGAAATTTTTCTCATTTTTACATCGTCAATATGTAGTTTAACTTGTTTCTCCAACTATTGTTATTTAATTGTTAGCCTGGTTAATTTTTTTTCTTTTTTTCATTATAACTAGTGCAAAGTGTGCGAAAAAAGATTGCATTGTAAGAAAAATATATAAACAGGACTTGACCAAATGTATATATTTTTACAAACCAAATGTATTACGAACCGACAAGAGTACATTAGTTATCATAATATCTATGTATAATCTTTATCGAAGTAGATAATGCGTTTGCTTGCGCACCATAGGATCATCGATTTGAGTACGGTCAGTCGGGTGTTTTTTTTTAAACAATATCATATTATTCATAATGTACATTCAATAATATTAATAATAATAATAATAATAATAATAATGTATGTGATAATGTAATCTCGTATATCTATGAATAATATATATATATATATGTATATATATATTAAGTATTGTGCATGCGTAAATGATTTATATAAATTAGAATAGTTCGAAATACAAGAGAGAAATAATATGCAGTTAAAAGAATTAAAGTATTAATATATATATATATATATATATATATATATATATATATATATATCATAATCATATCATATCATCATATCACATAATATCATATCATAGCATCATATCATATACTATTATATCATATCATACTCATACTAATTTATAAAGATAAAATATGTTTTTTTTTGTACACGATAACCAAAAAAATTACTGAACCAATTGCTCTGAAATTTGACATTTAGATTGTATATTATCTTCGGAAGGACATAGGCTATGTTTTTTATTGAAAATCATTTTACTTTCATCATTAAATAAAATTAACATTCTTAGCAGTCAGTTTCAACAGCAGCCAGTTGGTGGCGTTTTGAATCACGAACATCAATTCAAAGTAGTCTGCTTAAAGTATTAATACCAGGTCAGCTCAAACGAATGATCATATCCAACTTTGGGATTAGTATCCTAAAGAAGGTGTGACATTAGTCAGTACTACTCTATTTGTTCTTCAGGTTTATCTGACACTACCCACACCTTGGAGATATCTGTTGATTTTTATAAATTTTATTTTGTCTTACGTGGGAAAATCGCTCTCTCTCTCTTTCTTTCTTTATACGTCTTCTCTTAGAAAATGGTTTTGTATGCTAAATCATACTAAACATCATTTGTGACGAGAAATTATATTTTCGTTATTGTACCCTATATTAACTTCAGAATTGACAAAAGACTGTTCTCTTAGTTTGAACAAAAGAAATAATGGCAAAATCGGGTTTTTTTACCAATACCCGAAAATATGCATATACGTATATATATATATATACATATATATATATACATCGTCGCTTCTGCATAAATAAAAAGGCAATATCCAGCGTCCGCTTAAAAAATTTGCTATTCGCATACCTAAATTTTGCGGTTGAATACGATAGCCCTTGTCTCAGGACGATTTCTACTGGGAGTTTTGTATTTGGATGATAGAATGCGATGTCCAGGTATCTCTGGGCGATTTCTACGGGGAGTATTTAGTTAGTAGAAAACGATGTGCAAATATGTAGGAACACCTCCACCAGGGGTTCACACCTTGTCGCGTGCCTCTTGTGTGCCGGTGTGGAGGCTTGTCTGGGGATTCGAGCGGTTCACCCAGTAATGGTCTGGGAGAATTCGACCCTGTACTAGGGCGGGCTGGGTGGCGAAAAGGTGCTGAAGCAGTAGACTGTCTCTCGGGCGCCAGAGTAACCACTCCTGCGGGATCCTTGAATAAGGAACCCGCGTAGGTCTCTCTCGCAGCCGGAGCTGCGCCTCGGGACTCTAGAGAACAGCCAGGTGGACACCGCAGAGGCCAAGAGCAACCCCCATTGCATTCGGAAGGAGGCGCAATGGGTATTAAATCCAACCCCCAAACCCAAGGTGGGAGCCATCGTGCTGAAGGGTACCGACTTGGCCGCTGGGTAGTAGCGGTCGCAAACGATGCCTCGGGAACATCGAGCGAGCTTCCCGAGTATTCAGCCCTACCGGCACATATGGGTCTCTGTGTCGGCGGATTTTTATTTCCCTAGCTAATCTTGGGATTCTTATGGACAAAACTGAACCTAAGAATAGTGAAGGCGAGGCCCGGGAGGATACAACGCGACCAAGGACCTAAAGTAGGAGCTACTGGTCAAGTCGGCAAGGATGACGCAGCTCCAGTCAACAAACTTGGAGTGGTTGTGACCCCTGAAACACTAACCAGTGTAGAGGGAGGCAGTACTGCCCCCAAGAAAAAGAGGCTGTATGGCTCGGCCAGGAGGAAGTTGGCCCGGCAGCAAAATGCTAGCGGGACCGGCACCTTTGGGCCTACCACGCAGATTAAGATAGGAATGAAGAGGCGACAGGGATCTAATAAGACTCCGCCCTCGACATCCGGTATTGCTAAAAAGCAAAAGGGGGGTTGGCGGCGGTGATGATAAAGGAAACCTGCCCCCCAGGGAGGGCGGCTAGCGGGTGCCGGAATTATTACGGCTGCCTAAAGATTCAACCCCCTTACATGTGTCGTGGTGCATGAAGGATACCCGTAGGCAACCTATGGAGGGTCGTCAACACCAAGGACGGCGGGGAAGGAAGACCTGATGGTGGAGATAAACATCTCCTCGTACTGACCATGCCGGAATCGCACGCCAGGTTGTTGGCGAGAATAAACCACAGACCCTGGTACCTCCTGGGCAGGATTACCTTTAAGGTGAGCCGCCGGGAGGAACGGGTGCCTGTGGAGAATATTGAGGGCGGGAGCACGATGGAACAATAACTGGCTCCATCGGGCATCTCATTCCACCAGATTAACTTGCACCACTGCAAAGACGCCTTGGCCGATATGCTGAGGAGTTTGGCGGTGGTGCAGACATGCATATCGCTAATCCAAGAACCTTGGATAGTGAAAGGAGCGATCAGGTGTCTACGGTCGAGGGCCGCTTGCATTAGTGACTCAAAGACACTAAGGCCTAGAGCGTGCATTATTGTTAAAGGAATAAATGTGGTGCCGATGCTCGGTCTCTGTACTGGGGAGCTACTAGTGAAGGTAGTAGGGATGGGACGAATTGTTGTAGCATCTCCCTACCTATCGTATACTAACAAAGACAACCCCAGTGGGGAGGTTCGGAGACTAGTGAATTACTGTAGAATCAACAGTCTTTCAATAGTCCTTGGATGTGATGCAAACTCGCATCATAGGGTGTGAGGTAGCACTAAGACGAACCCAAGATGTGTGAAACTACTGGAGTATCTTGCGGGTACAGAACTCGAGATACTCTATGTAGGCGAGACCCCAACGTTCGAAAACAGGCTAAGAAAGCAGGTAATAGATATAACTATCTGCTCAACTGGGATAGCTAATAAGATCCACGGATGGAGAGTGGAGGAGGTGGGGACACTGTTGGACCACTCTCTGATAACATACTCACTGGGGACACCCAATGAAGAAGAGCCAACCTGGCTGCGCGATCCTAAGCGCACAGACTGGCAGGGCTACAGGTCGAAACTGCTTTTAAGGACTTAACTGTAGAGATCAGGGACAAGCGAACGCTGGAGAATATCGCGAAGTTCTTTAATGACGCTATAAAACACGCCTTTGAGGAAAATTGTCGCTCCGAATGGGCGACACCCAGGGGAGAGGTTCGATGGTGGAATACGAAACTGAACTACCTGAAAGAGAAGACTATGGTCCTCCGGAAGATAGCCAGGAGAAAAGGTAGTGATTTTGACTGGGCTGCATACAGAGCGTGCAAGGACAACTACAGAGATGCAGTAAGGTCAGCCAGAGAGACAAACTGGAGAAACTACTGTGAAAGCATATGCGAGGGTAAGGAAGAGGTTAGGCTGAGCAGAGTTCTGTCGAAGGATCCTGACGTGGTCCTAGCACGCTGAAGAGACCCGATGGTAGTTATGCACTATCGGATGAGGAGACTTTGGAATACCTTATCCAAGTCCACTTCCCTAACTTCAGCAGAAATACTGAACAAGATGACGTTACAGTCGCAGGAAATGACCACTGGACGGGTTATGCTAAACTGGGACCTAACCGAATGGTAGCAAACCAGATTGTTAAACCGGACAGGGTCAGATGGGCCGTAGGGTCATTTGGCGCATTTAAATCACCGGGACCGGATGGAGTCTACCCGGCCTTTCTACAAAGAGCCGGGGACTGTATAGAGGGCCCGATGACAAGAATGGCGCGAGCAAGCATCACTCTGGGTCATATTCCAGCAAGATGGCTAGGAACCAGAGTGGTATTTATACCTAAAGCAGGCAAATGTGGTTATACATCCCCGAAGGATTTTAGATCCATCAGTCTGACATCTTTTATTCTCAAGACTATCGAAAGGATGATGAATAGATTCATCAGAGACTACGCCTTGAGAAGAAATCAACTCCATAAGGAACAACATGCATACTGCACCGGAAGATCCACGGAGACGGCTCTATACAGAACCGTATCTGTGATGCGATGTCAGGTGGAGACTGAAGGGTTTGTCGTAGGTGTCCTTATGGACATCGAAGGAGCCTTTAGTCACACGTCACGTAAGGTTATCAAGGAAACCTTAAATAGGCATCATATCTCTTCGTGCAACACAGAATAGATTGACCACATGTTGGGAAATCGCATCCTGGAAGCAAGCAAAGGAAGCACGACCCTACGAGAGGCAATAGGGTCAGGGTGCCCACAGGGGGCGTTCTGTCCCCGCTCCTATGGTATCTCGTAATGGACGAGCTCCTAAATAAGCTGAACAGCATTGGATGTCTGGCGGTTGGTTCTGCTGACGATATAATGCTAATTGCCCGAGGGCCCTTGTAGATCCCCTTATGGGAGTAAGACAGGGTGCCCTGGAAGTGGTCGATGGATGGTGCAGACGAAACGGTCTCTCGGTTAACCCAGGGAAGACTGAGGTCATAGTCTGTACCAGGAGATATAGATTGAATAAGATTTGTGGCTTGACTCTTGGGGGCATTCTCTGACCTTTAAGAAGCAAGTCAAATACCTAGGTGTGATCATTTACAGCAAACTATTATGGAATAAACACCTAGAGGGTGTATCTGGCAAACTGAAGGCCTGTCTGTGGCAGGTTAGGAGAGCCAGAGACAGGATGTGGGGACTCAAGCCAGGTATCATGAAATGGATATACGAAGTTGTCCTGAAACCTAGACTAACTTATGGGGCCCTGGTCTGGTGGGAAAGGATGGCTTGGGTGATTGCTAGAAACTCACTCAAAAGACTGAGAAACATGGTGGTGAGGAGCATCTCCGGAACGATTAGATCTACACCTACTGCTGCACTGGGCATGCTCCTCGAAATAGAGCCATTTAAACTGACCCTGGCGAGAGCGGCTGCAAAAACCCTCCACAGAGTGAAAAGATCGCTCGAAGAGGTGAGCAGAGCAAAAGGTGACTTTGCGAATGAACCTCGACGCCACGGACAGGAGCTTCCTCTTTGGCAAAAAATATAGGATCAGTATCCCATCCAGAAAGGAATGGGAGATTGGGCTGGTAAGCATCCCCAACATTAAACAGCTGTGGTATACAGATGCATCTAAATGTGAAAGGGGTGAAGGTGCAGGAGTGTACCAAAGAAGTAACGGAAAGGGCACAAGCTTCCCTTTGTGGAAGTACCCTACCGTGTTTCAAGCTGAGCTAGTGGCAATCCTGCGAGGAGCTGAGATGGCTGCGGAAGCGGCCCTTGACACCCACATTTGCCTCTGCTTAGACAGTAAAGGCGGACTGCAAGCTTTAAGCAGCTACACTACTAGGTCCAATCTGCTAAGGGACTGTTACGAGGCCCTCAATCGACTGGCGAATAAGGCAACGGTCGCGCCACTATGGGTATCGGGCCATCATGGAATTAAAGGGAACATGGTGACAGATGAACTTGCCGAAATAGGAGCTAGAACTCCCTATAGCTGCCCTGAGCCGGCTGTAGGACTCTGCAACACCCTCAACAAGGGGGAGATAAAGAGGTGGATAACGGAAGAAAACAGCCGACCATGGGAGACAAATGGAGAGTGCAGGCAGGTTAAAGATTTTACCTCCACAAATGATATAAAAGACTGGACCAGAGTAATCCTTGGCCTCAGTAGAAGAAGGGCAAAATTGCTCATCGAGATGCTTACAGGTCACGGTAAGATTAACGCCCACATGTGCAGAATGGTTCTCGTGAGAGACCCCTTCTGCCGCTTTTGCTAGACAGAGGTTGAAACCCCTGAACATCTCCTGTGCCACTGTCCAAATATATCTGAGAAAAGGCGGCGACATTTGGGGCTGCCTGCTTGGAGATTGAAGACATTAAATTCAGTATGACGACCAGAATAATTTCATTCTGGGAGGCCTGCCGTTTATAGTGGCTGCTGGTCAAGGGAGGGACGTGAAGGGTTTATCCGTTCGTCCGGAGGCCGAAAAGGCCCAACTCCTTAAAATAAAATAAAATAAAATAAAAATAAATATGTAGGAACAACCTCTATGGCAAGATTCGTGTTCAGACGATAGAATACGATTTCCAGGTGTTTTGGAACGACTTCTAAGGGGAATTACGTGTTCAGACGGTAGAAGATGATGTCCAGGTAAGACGGGATAACTTCTGTAGGGGCATTCATTTTGGAACGTTAGAATACGATGTCTAGATGTTTTGTAACGACTTCTACGGGGAGTGTCTACTAAACGTCTATGAAGATTCGTAATCTATCATTCGACCACGCACTCGCAGTTCAAATCCTCCCGAGATGCTTGGACACGTATTCTACCTCCCCAACACAAAAATCTCTATAGCAGTCGTCCCAAGACATGTCTTATTGTCCAAATATGATACACTCTGTAAACGTCATCTCGGGACATATGGACATCTTTTCCTACCACTCGGACTCGAAAGTACAATTTTCCCCATAAAAGCCGTATTTCATATGCATATAGATGTGTATTAAATATAGTTGTACATTCTACTTTTTAGTATTGGCTTTTTAGTACTTCTAATTACTTTTTAACCGATATTATCAAATTATTAAATAAATCGGTTAAATTATTATTTCGGGCGAAGCCGAGATGGGGGATGAGAGTATATATATTATATTGTAACGGGGTGGGTTCGATTGTGGGTTCGAACTCCCATTCGAGTACCGACGCGCGACCCAGATAGCTCTTGCTTTTCGCCGTGCGGGAAATCTACACCCGTCGGCAGCGGAGTCTCGGCGCGCCACGACGCGCCGGCCCGTTACAAAGAAAGAAGTCGGCCCGTGAATACGCGGGCTTACTCACCTGACTCATGCGCGGTGCCCTGGCAACGAGCATCACGTCCGCAGCAAGCTCAGATCGCACGGCGGAAGGACTTCGCCGTGCCCGCGGAGGCGGGGGGATCCTGCGTTCAATATCGACGCAATGCTAGAAAACAGTCAGGGAAAATAGGAGTCGATAAGGAGAAGAGGAAGAAAGCGCGGAAATAGACGCAGACGTATTAACGAAGTACGGAATTCATTAATAACGGTAGCGGTCCGCCTGCAGCGTCTGCGCGGATGCCTCACGAACGCGAATACTTGTTCCGACGGTACTCGACGACGACGCGCGTTAGCGTTGACAGCCACTGGCTCTTGCGGGCGGTCCTCACGATCTCGCTTGCACTTACTCCTCGCCGACCTGGAACGCGGCGTTACGCACGGCGCGGGCTTTGGCGCGAGTACTGACTTTCTCCCCACTCGTTTCCAGCACGTGCGCGAAGCCCCGAAACCGAAATCTTCTTTTTCTACGCGGCTCGGACGCACGTGGCTTCGTTCTCCTACCTCGAAACGCGACTCCACAAAAAGAAACTACTCTTTTTTCCGTGACGACTCCGCTCCCCCCTCACCCCGCTCTGCTCTCCTTCGCCGGCCGGTCGGCAGACGGGTCGCATTTCGGCTGCGGCCTCGTCACAATATATATATATATATATATAATAAAACAGATTTATATAATTCGTGTAAATTAATTAAGTACATTATTATTAATAATTATAAGATTATTTCATTAAATATAGTATCTTTGTTTACGAATATACCATTCCATTTATTTAAAAAATAATAGAAGAGAAATAAATAGATATTAATATATACTGAAATTTAACAAGAGACAAATTTATTAAAGCAATAAATTTAGTTTTTAATAAGTGTACAAATAAGCTTGCGCCGTTTTGAAAAGATGACGCCACATATAAGATAACGTCGAAATTGTCAGCTGTAAAAGTCGTATAGTAGATTTTGTCATCTGGAAACAGTATAACCTTTTAATATCTCTGACTTTTTGCTAGTATCACTTGGTTTTCCTCGTGTTAAGATGTCAAAGGTTGAGCCAAGTAAGTGTCATTTGTGGTAATTATTAATTTACTTCTTTTATTTAAAGCAATCTGTACCTGAAGCACATCGACTACTCATAGAAACATGTGGTGATGTTAATTTGAGTGAGAGAAGTGATCGGGAGTGGTTCGAAAGGAAACGTGGAGGACAAAAGACACAGTGGAAGGCCCAAGGTGTATAGTGACACAGAATTGGAAGCTTTACTGAAGGAAGAAACGTGTCAAACATAAGAAGAACTTGCACAAGAGCTAGGAGGGACTCAGCAAGCTATTTCACTACGTGTCAAAACTCTAGGTATGGTCCAAAAGCAAAAAAATTGGGTCCCTTACGAACTGAAGCTAAAAGACGTCGAGCGTCGCTTATTCGCTTGCGAATAATTACTCAAAAGGCAAAATCGAGGCGAAAAGTTGATTCACTACGACAACCCAAAGCGTAGGAAGTTATGGGATAAGCCCGGGCATACCTCTACTTTGATGACCAAGCCAAACATTCATGGCAAGAAGCTAATGCTGTGCATTTGATGGAATCAGCTTGGAGTAATCTATTACCGGAGAACTTTACCAACCATAGCTGATGCAATTGAACCGAGCATTAAACATTAAACGTCCACAATATGTCAAAAGCCACAATAAAGTCATTTTTCAGTATAAGAACGCTCTGCCACATATTGCGAAATCGTAAAGGAAACGTTAGAAGTACTGAATTGGGACGTCCTACCACACCCGCTGTATTCACCAGACATTGCTCCTTTAGACTATCACCCATTCCGGTCGATGACTCATGGCCTGGCTGAGCAGTACTTCACTTCTTACGAGGAATTGAAGAATTGGGTAGATTCGTGGATTACCTCAAATGACGAGCAATTTTTTAGTGGGGTATCCACTTGCTAACCGAAAGATGGTCAAAAGTAGTAGAAAGTTATGTACAATATTTTGAATGACATTATTTCTACTTTTTTTGTACAATAAATTCTTATTTCTTTATAAAAAAATGAAGGAAACTTATTTGTACACCTAATAATACATCTGGGCTGAGCAAACATAGCTTGGACTTGTTACATTCTTTCGATTTTCAAAATATAAATATTTTAGAACAAGGTATTAACAGTAGATATGAAAGAAAAACTCTTTAAAATATTGACAATTTAAAAAATCGCAGTAATGCAAATGTAATGTTAGAATCAAGTAAACTGAACAATACTTATCATTCTTTAGCAATATAAAATTACAAGCATCTCTCCTCTTGCCTTCGCTCAAGATAATGACTTATTTATGAAACAATTCAATAATATGCAAGTAATCAATAGTCTATATATATATATATATATATATATATATATATATATATATATATAAATCTATATTCCTATGAGTCCACAAAAAAAGGTGCTATTTTACAGACTTTTCTTTCTGTTTCCATTTGTCGGCACCATTAACTAAATTTTTACGGTATTGCATTTAAAAATATATTACATATTACACTTTACATACGGCTTCTACGGGAACCTGAAACTTCCCGTAGAAGTACCTCAAGGCATCTAAACATTAGTAGTCTACTTTGCAATCATGAATGTTCCCGTAGAAGTCATCCCGATACATCTGGATATTGAATTCTACTATCCAAATACAAAACTTCGAATAGAAGTAATCGAGAGATACCAGAGCATTTTATTCTACCGTCTAAACCTCAAAATCTCCACAGAAGTCGTCTCAATACACCTGAATTTTATTTTACTGTCCGAATACGAAACTGCCACTAGAATTCATCAGGAGATATCAGGATATCAGCTTCTGCCATTCAAACCTGAAACTTCTCGTAAAAGTCGTCCCAAGATATTTGAACATTGTATTCAATTTTGATGTCAGTCTGAGTTACATGGACATTGTATTTAACTCTCTGAATACAAAAGATTCTGGAGCAGTCGTCCTGAGACATCTGGACAACCGTCTCGACCAGCCGAACACGAAACTACTTTATTGCCTCATAGAAGCCGTATATAAGATTTAGATACATCTATATTTCGTATATTTCGTATTTTAAATTAAATATCATAAATATTTAGTGCTGCACACTGAAATATAAGTAATCAAAATGATTTGCAAAATAACAGCTTTCTGAAACGCACACTCGGATATCGCTTTTTTCTACAGATTGACGATATATCTACATAGTTTCAAATAAAATGATATAATGGTAATTAAAAATAAGAACATAGCCTATATTACTCCGAAAATAATAAAAAATATTTTTTTGAATTACTTTACGTCGCCATATTTATACTTCCAAATACCGGTGCTAATCAGAACGGGAGGTCTACGATGTGTTTGTAAATAAAGCATATGTTATTATAAATTATTTTCGAAATCGGGATTTGAACTCGGATTAAAAAGTTACTAGTCCTTAGTTCTAGCAATTGATCCATCTAAGGTTTCGCAATAGAAAATATATATTTTGAATTTTAGATCAATCAGTTCAGTAGTTTTTCTATTTAACGTATGCAAACAAAAACACAATTTCTCTTTATAAAATACTTTAGTATGATTAGACAGAGAGAAGGAGAGAGAGAGAGAGAGAGAGAGAGAGAGAGAGAGAGAGAGCGAGAGAGAGAGAGACAGAGATAGAGAGAAAAATAATATGTTCAAATTAATGAAAATGTGACATTCATGTAAAGAATAAAAATGCTAATACCGTATGAAATCATACCTTCTTTAGAATGCCAATCTGAAAGCAAACCATTTTTTCAATTGAATTTCAGTTGGTACCGGTAATTAAATATTCGCGATATTTAAAATGAAATACGAAACTATGATATACTATATATATATATATATATATATATATATATATATAATGTCACGAGGCCGCATCCGAAATGCGCCTCGCGAGCCGCGGCACATGCATATATGTAAACACCGCGCGACCTCGACGCGGCGGTCGGCCGCGCGAGAAGAGCGGGAAGAGGAGAGCGCGAAGTGCAAAGTAAGTCGTCTACACGCAGTTCGGGCGATTCCCTGACGTGAAAGACAAAGGGAGAAGAAGGAAGAAACGTCGTAACGAGTTCCGCTCCGTCTGCAGCGGCGTGTACCGAGTTCGCGGAAGAGAGTAGTGCACGAAACCTGGTGGTGTATCTGCGGGAGCCGACGACTGGTGGTGTCGCCGGAATCGAGAAGGAGGCCCTTCAACTCCCACCGAGACAGCCAACACCTGCCGCGCGTCCCAGCGCATCGCGTTCGTGCACGCGTTCGTGTAAAAACTGCGTAGACGATGTAGTCGGATCGCTGCCGTCAGCTGCTCGCGAGTGTTTGAGTCTACCGCCCTGCGCCTACGTCCGTACTCCTGGGGGACGCCCCGCTGTAAGTACAAGAAGGTTGGTCCACGCGAGAGCGTCCTTGCGAGAAATCGTCAGCGAGCGGTTGTACAAATATTGCCCGATCATGCAAATAGCCGGCAACAGAGACGGCGACGAGGCTTGGAAATTCATCGTTCCGTATGAAAAACGCAAAATTGTGCTGCAAGAATGCCACGATGAATCGACGGCCGGACACTTGGGCCGAGAAAAAACATACGCTCGTCTAACGGCTTATTAACATTAGCCTGGCGCTTACGACAACGTGGCAGCGTACGTACGCCACTGTCGCGTATTCCAGCCATGTAAAGTGGGACAGCGGGCTCCTGCTGGTTTAATGGGGAGACACGAGGCCAGCCGACCATGGCAAATAGTCGCGAGAGATATTATGGGCCTCTATCCTAAGAGCACGTGAGGATTCGAGTATATTTTAATTTTCGAAGTCTTCTTCACGCGGTGGATCGAGTGTTTACCGATCCGATGCGTGAACGCGCGTGCGATACTCCGTGAGTTCAGTGAGAGAATTATCTTGCGCTACGGTACGCCAGAAGTGTTTTTAACAGACAACGGCACGGAATTTAAAAACCGTGCCATTGAAGAATTTCTATCGTCTTTGGGGGTCGGACATACCGTGGTGCCTCCGTATACCTCCAAGCCAATCGCGTCGAGCGCGTCAATCGGACTATCGAAACCATGATCACGAGTTTTATAGAAGGAAAACACCGGTCTTGGGACGCTAACCTCGCGGAACTCACTTTTGCATACAACACGGCGACGCAGGATTCTACGGGCGTAAGTCCGGCTATGTTGGTGTATGGCAGGCAGCTCGAACCGCCTGGCACTGCCCGACGATTAATGGAATGGGCCGTCGCGAAAGACGAAGACGGCTGATGGTGTCGCCGGAATCGAGCAGAAGGCCGTTCAACCCTCGCCAAGACAGCCAATATCTGCCGCGTGTCCCAGCGCATCGCGACTGTTCGCGTCTACCACCCTGTGCCTACGTCTGTGCTCCTGGGGGACGCCCCGCTGTAAGTAGGAGAAGGTTGGTCCCCGTGAGAGCGCCCTTGCGAGGTGCCCCGCTAGTGAGCGAACGAGTGTGTGTGTGTGAGAGAGAGCGAGAGCCAGAGAGAGAGAGTGTGGACGCGTATTACGGTCTGGATGATTCCGGAGTTGTTGCCGCGCGCACGCGAGTCTTGTGCATCTTAACTGTTAATATTCAGTGTAGTCTGCCGCGTTGAAAATAAATGTTGTAACTGTAAAGCACGATCCCGTTTTCTTTGCTCTTCCTCGCGGTCTTCCTCCACCTTCCCTGTTTTTCCCCGCATCGTGTCAATCCCTCGCGTAGGATCCACCCGCCTCCGCGGGCACGGCGAAGGTCGCCCGCCGTGCGATCTGAGCTGGCCGCGGATCTCCTTGGAGAAGGAGCTGCCTTGCTGCGTACGTGGTGCTCGTTGCCAGAGCACCGCGACGAGACACATCAGTAGATTCGCGCATTCATCAAACTTTGTAAAGGCCTGGTGCTTAGCGGCGCGCCGAGACTCCACCACCGACGGGCGCTTATCCTCTGGACGGCGAGAAGAAGGAGCAACGTGGGTTGCGCGCGGACCGTACGGAGGCGATCGCTCTTCGATATTCGAACTTGAGTTCTATTAATCGAACCCACTCCATTACAATATATATATATATATATATATATATATATATATATATATATATATATTGTAACGCGGGAAATGCGTTACAATACTGTTGTCAAATATTGTTACAATATTGTCGGGATATCTTACTTACTTGACCACATTACCCGCGAGTCGTGAGCTATCCCGATCGGAGATGGGTGGGGAGAGACATACTCTTCCCCGCTACGCCGTTTCGGGAGGACCGCGGCCGGTGACGGGTCTAGTTTTGGAGTTATTTTCCGACTTAAGGCAGCCATGCAGCGGGGCCGCAAAAAGCCAGCGACGGCAAGTAAACGGTGAGGGTGACCTCCGAATCTCGTGCCCGAGGACAACCGCAAGTCCCGGGTGAGAGGTAAGCCAATAGTTACTACTTCAGCTAGGAAATTGCCGTCCTGAGACGCCTGCTACGGCGTACGAACCATCGCCGAGGAGTGAGGGGCGAGTGGAGAGCGTAAAGTAAGTGTTTCATCTCGGTTCCATTCTCGAGTCGCGAACTGATCCACACCGCGTGGAATCCGCCGCCCTGATGAGCCGGCCGAGGCGATGTTCCCGGCGCGGAGCTCGCGACTAGGCAGTGCTGTGCGACCGACGGGAATAAAAAGCGAGCTACGTATAGCTCGCGCTGAGAACCGTATCTCAGCTGGTGCCCAACTGAACCCTCGCCGGTCCGCGTGTATTGCAATTTTATATGTCTGTAATAAATTTTGTATCATTAATAGTGTAAAGAAACGCCTAGATTCGTGTATCCTCCCTTCCATAATTTCAGGAGGATGTGCTCCACCTAAATCCAGGTAAGACGTATACGTAATATAACCGATAAAAATAGCATGTTACAATATATATATATATATATATTTATTTATTTATTTATTTATTTATTTATTTAATATTTTATTTATTAATTTATTAATAAATTTTATTTATCTATTTCTTAATATATATTGTGATGCGGAAAAAATCGAGAAAATAATTAATTTTCTGATTAGACATCGTTTCCGAGTACATAACAAATTTACCTTTTGATTAAAACCTCACTTACTCACCTACTCCGATTACGCGCTGGGACGAGGGAGCTCCGTCGATTATTACAAGAAATAAAACTGCAGAATCCGAATAAATACAGATTACATATAAAATAAAAGGCTCCTTATAATTACGTTACAATATAAAAATATTTTCGATGTCAAAACAAAGGTATAATAATAATAATTGTTATTAATTATATTTTAAGAATAATTTTCAGAACTAGTAATAACGAACTTAATGTAAATTAATTGTAATAGAATAGCTTTCTTGAAAATGTAATGATTTAAATTAATAATAATTTAATATAGTCGAACTAATATGAATAATATTAGCAATAATAATAATTTTAATCTTTTTCCGAAAGGTTAAATATATATATATATATATATATCTTTTTCCGAAAGGTTAAATATATATATATATATATATATATATATATATATATATATATATTATTTCGATATTCTTGAAGATGCAGAATCTAATTCACCTTTGTCTCATCCTGAAGGTTTGAAATTT
Source organism: Sycobia sp. Sy_11 (assembly GCA_018907035.1). Classification (NCBI taxonomy): domain Eukaryota; kingdom Metazoa; phylum Arthropoda; class Insecta; order Hymenoptera; family Epichrysomallidae; genus Sycobia; species Sycobia sp. Sy_11. Next base: position 353,627 of record JACCIC010000137.1, on the reverse strand, counting down.
CAAGCTGCCTTGTTTTAAAAACTCCGATACTCAACTGAATATTTTGCCCGCATTCTCTGTTTCGGTGCCTACATAGCGCTTCGGTTTTTTTGTGGTTCCTCCGAGCTCGGTTGTAAATCATTCGACCGCACTGCTTGCTTCGTCTCGCATTTCCACAGGCGGGGGAGGTGAAAGTGTCTTCCCTACCTACATTCGGGCTCCGTTCGGGTCTATGTCTACGGGTCAGCAGCAATAACTCGGTCTTTTGCAGCGCTAGCTGTAGCCATCCATTTAGTCACCCGTCTTATGACCTGAATAGTTTTAACTGAATCAATCTATAGTTGCGCGCGAATATCACGGCTACGATATCGTCAGCATAGGCGTTTAGGCGTATCTCCATTCTTAGTAAGCTGCCGTATTGCACGTTCCAGAAATCGGGGCCAAGGATGAATCCCTGCGCCACCCCCGCTGTCACGCGATTTCGTTTCTTTCCATCTAATGTCTCTTACGTCAGTCTTTGATCCCGTAGATAGTCTCGTTGGATACATAGAAGGTGGAAGTTTATTTTGAAAGTAGACGCCAGCGCTGCCAGTATCTCTCGTCATTTCGCGGAGTTAAAGGCGTTTTCGACGTCTAGGGTCACCAGTCAAACCAATGGTCTGCTCGCATGGCAGCATCTCTTCGTCGAGTGAATGATGTTTGTCACGTGACCTACAGTCCCGATTGTCGACCGTCCTTTCCTAATTCCGTGTTGTTGTTCAGATAGATCTCTGGCATTTTTCATTGCCTGTAGCAGTCGTGGTCTTAGCAGGAGTTCCGGCAGCTTTCCTGCTGTATTAAGTAGGCAGAGGGGCCTGTACGAAGAAGGCAAATCAGGGTCCCCTTTAGTCTTACTGATGAGAACCAATCGAGCCTCCTTCCAGAGTCTGCTAAAAACTCCTTCCACCACGCACCCGTTGTACAAATCCAAAAGGATATCCGGGCGGCGTAAAGTGACCACCCGAAGTACCTCGCTAGGTATGCCATCGGGACCTGCAGCCTTGTTAGGCTTCAACACATTCGAAGCCCTATAGAGCTATTGCTGCGTGAAATAAGGGATATCTGTCTCTGTCATTTTGTTCATCACGTCCATTTTATCTAGACGGGTTGGAAAAGGACATTGTACTATCCGTTCCATCATTTCCGTGCCTCGTAATATCAGAGGACCTCGGCCCCTCAGTGCGCGTGTCACAATTTTGTAACCGTTTCCCCAAGGGCCCGAGTCCACCTCATCCATGCGTCCAATACCGTTTTTTACTATCGTTGATCGCGAATCTCAACTGCTGCCTGGCGACTCTGTACTCGACAGTGTAAAGTTCCGCTACGCCTCGACTTCGGGCTCGTTGAACTTTCCGCCTCAGCTTAAAACAGGTGCTTCTAAGATCCGCGATCTTCTCCGTCCGCCAGTATGTCTGTTATCTATTACGTATCTTGCGTTTCTTGGGCATGGTGGCATCTCATAGGCATTGAAGAAAACTAGTCGTCGCCGCCGCTAACGCCTCCACCCTGTTCTTCTTTGGCAGCTTTTAAGGCACCTCCCGTGAGGGAACTTCTGCATCATCCAGCTGCCTTTCGAGTTCATCAGTATCTAGGCACTTGGGCTTCCACTCGGCAGGTCTTCTGCCTCGCCATTACTTCTGTTTTGCTGCGTTTGTCAGTTCGAAAGCAATATACTGATGATCACTTGCCCTATAGCTCTCGATCACCCGCCACGCCCTTACCCTAGTCCGGATTTTGCTCGAGGCCAAAGTCACATCTGGTATGGAGCTACCATACCTAGGTCGTCTGTACGTCGGTGTCGATCCTTCGTTAAGTACTGCTAGGTGTAGCCTTGCGGCCATCTCCAGTAGTAACCGTCCCCGTTTGTTTGTCGATGGCATTCCCTACTCGACCGCTCGTGCTTTAAAGTCACCCGCCGCGATTATACCACCAGGGATTTCCACATACTCAGAAGCATTGTCGTTTGGGCTCAGGTAAATGCTGACATAGTCAACACCAGCGACCTTTTCCCAGACACAAACCCGCTCCATACTATATTCAACGCGCTTTTCCCACGAAACCAGACTACGCATTAGCCCGAGCTGCTAGCGAGCTAAATCGGTAAACATTCGTTTTTGACTGCTCACTGATATTGAGCACGTCAGCGTCCATTATCATCACAATCTGCGGGAGTAGTGCGTCAGCTACACTACCCTCATTCATATTGCATAATATTGAGTATCGTCTTCGTCATCGATGCATGACTGTCTTCGTCTTCAGTTCTGTCAATGCAACCATAAACACCGCACACGAGGATGATCCAGGAAAGTGTCTTCTGTCCTGGGTCTTATGACTAATACAAAGATAACACTTCCTACGACTCTTAAAGAACCTATGGAAATGACCCTAGAGACTGCATCGCCAACAGCAGTTTCGTCTGACCGTTCCTTTACAATCTTTTCGTAGATGACCGAAGCCCAAGTACCGGTAACATCGCAAGACGCGTAACCTACTTCTTCGACAATTGACCCATCAGATTTTGATATGTCCTTTCCGTAAGAGATCGGTAGCCTCTTTCGCGTCGAATTCGAAGACCGCCATTCTCTGCCCTCTACTCTAATTTAACGCGTTCACGCTCTCCTCGTCGGACCTGGCACAGTCCAGGTCCAGGAATTTCGATATCACCCTGATGGTCAGGTCTTTCATATGTCCAGTTTGTCGAACGGCATCTTGGAGAACCAGTCGAAAGTCCATTTCGTTATCCCGTCAGGCCAGTTGTAACTTTACAGCGCCGTCTTTCGTCTCTCTCATAGTCCTGACTTCTGTTCTATTCTGGTCAAGGTCCACGTCTTGCCCATGTACGTCTGCCGCTCCACCGAATTGATCATGATCGCTTCTCTCCGAACTTTAAAATTAAACGATCAGATACGCGACCTTGGAGTCTCGTTTGGATCCTTTCTGTCATTTGTTGTTTTATTATTTTTTCATCCGTCTCGGTCCTTTTCTGTCTTTTGTATGTTTGGAGAACACCATTGCCCAGTTGTTATGAGTGTGTGAGTGTGTTGTGTTGAGTGGGGGTCTGACGGTCTCTTTCCCATTTTTGAAGGGTTGCCTCCTCACATTCACTCCGTCTCTTATCTTGTTCGATCGGTCTCACTAATCTCATTCTCTTTAATTCATATTATCCAAGGTCTACTGCTTCATTAATTTCAGGGAGACCGTTTTTGATCACTTGGCTGACATTTTTTTATGCCAGTTCTTTTCATCATTTTACTTAGTCACACATTCTAGTACGCCAGCCAGGTTGCCTACTGGCGTGCTCGAAGAGCTGAAACGCTCCGTTGACTCTACTGAGTCGATTGCAGGCAGCACCCTAGAGCCTGCTATCTACTTTTTACTATTCCTCTTTACTAAATCAAATTTGTGTTAAATGTGTTATATTTGTGATGGTTAGGAGGATCACTTGTTGGAGTTGACGGTTCAGCGTCCTGAATCTCTCCACTACTCAACCCTTCCTACAGTCCGGTGGCCTCGGCTGCCCGCGCCCCCCCCCCCCATAGACAGGAGTGCCATCTGGTTTTACAACTGTATCCTAAAGAAGGGAGCGCACATAAGCATACCCTTACAGCTAACCACAACAGTCAACTATTAATCACTGCATCTGCAAGATCTAATCGTCTCTCAAACTGGTCACAATCATACTTGAGAGATGCCCGTTTATAGGGCCTCTCATTCATTCATAGCGTGCCTGGAAGTCACTGGTTTATAGTTGCAAACGTATGTTAATTTATTAATATACGTGTGCATAACAGTAATATCTATTTTATATAAATACAATAAATATTTTACACAATGAGCATACCGCGACAAATTGTATAGTCGTCACACGACAAATATAAAAATTTGTGAAGTCCCCGACCTGTGTATACACACACGCAAACCACCGCGACTCCACGCTATAAATACACACGAGCGCACTTACAAAGGACAACTGTCACACAACATTTCTTTTTAGAAAATAATAAAATCAAAATGTTTTTGTGTGTATTCGTTTTTGATTTGCTGTTTCCAAAAATTCAAAAACCAAAGTTTTTGTTATAATTTCAATTTTTTTTGTTTTTCCTTTTCCGAAATCGAAAAGTTTTTTTAGTGGAACTTTTTATCCCTTTCTTTTTTTGGGTAAATTCAAAATTTGAATGTGTGAATCTTTGAAAATTTTGAAAAATAAATTGTTCAAAAACACTAAGTAACTAAAAATAAGCTATTTTCAGTTTTTATACTTTTGTTGTGCGAATAAAATTTTTTTTGTTATTTATTTTTTTGCGTTAGTCGCCTACAGTTTTTGCGATTTCGATTTTTGCGCTGCCGCTTTCGCTATCCGTTCGTTCGTGGCACTAAAGAGTTCCATCATTTGTCAAATAAATGTGTTTTGTTCTTTTAGTTTTTTGTCTAATGAAAATAACGAATATTAAATGATTTAATAATCGATAAAATGAATAATGAGTAAAATCAATATATTTTACAAATTGTTAGTAACAAATGCAATTAAGTACAATTTATAATATTTTAATCATTAAATTAAATAATAATTAATTAAATATTTGTCAAACAATAATTAATGAAATTTTGTTCAATAATTGTTAATTAAAATAAAATAACAATTTAATTAAATAATAATTTAATTGCTTTTTTCTCTTGTTTTTCTTTTTTCTTCTTTCATAACAAAACATACGAAATTTTTCTTTGTGTGTTCTGTCTTGTTATGAAAACCGTTAAACCAGCATTGCTGAACGGGTTATTTACTTGTAATATTTAATATACTACTTAATTTCATATTCATTAATTAATTAACTAATTAATCATTTTTCTCTTCTCCAATTTTTTTTGAAGTGGTTAATTATTTGTTTAATTAATTTTTGTTATTTTTGCTGTTTTTTCACATTGCTAGAATATTACCAAAAAATTTTTCTTTATTCATTTAATTAATTAATTTTAAATGTTATGAATCATGTTGTAATTAATTAATTTCAAAATTTCTCGCCTCTTTTTTTAATTTACAAATAAAGAGAAAATTTTGTATTTTTTTCTTCTGTCTTTAACGATTCCCGTCAATGAAACTGATAAATGATGACGGTAATAAACCCTTCAAACGACTTTGACGACTCCACAGCCTATGCGAGGAAGATACAGACATAATAACAACGGAGTTAGAATTAAAAAATGATGGTTCCTTATTTCAAAAGGCTATATCGCAGACAGGTAGGAAACTATAGCTCGGAGAACTTTGTGGACTGGGAGAGTGGGGGCGGTGTCGCAAAGATAAGCGTGTGTAGAGATGAAAATTTATTAAAACTAGTCATAACCTCGACAATGCGCGACGCAACAAAAACATGTCTTCCAAATAACAGGGAAGCGACATACGCCAAGCAAGCCAATAAATCAGCTGGAATACAACAGGCCAGGAACGTTAATCTGAGCATAGGCCAAATCCGTAGCACAACAGCCGCCGATCAGAAAATGCAAAATCTGATTAATTTTAAATTGGCAGAAATCAATAGGCATGAACCGCTCGCGCATGTAGCACAGCTAACGAATTGCTGATTCAGGCAGCCATAACCAGCACAGCTACATCCTCCGACTCGTGTGTCACGAATGACATTGCACATCAAGTGCAAATCGCATCTGATATGTCAGATGCAACAGCCGAGTCTCAGGCCGCTAGCATAAAAGATAATCCGGTAATTCGTTCTGCATTAGACAGCTTGCAGACTATGCTACAGGCTTAAATGAGGCAACAAAACAGCACTGAGCAAGATCTGCAGCAACGGCAAAATGAAATGCATGCTACGTTGAGTAGTATTCAGCAGCAGCTGCATAAAACACCGCGACGCGATCGTGTCACTTTCCAAGACACATACGAACTTCAGTACTTGGGAAGAGATGAACAGTCTAATCGTAATAGAGTTCCAAGGTCAACCGACCGGCCTACGTTCTCGGCTTCTTGCCACTCGAGGTGCCAAGCGCCTGGAAGAGGGGAGCATCACATGGACCGAAATGTGATCAGCTCATCAGTCAATATAACGCGATCTACGCTAAAAACTACCTTGTTCCATCGTACGGGCACTGATAAAATTGTGCGCCAATGGAAAATCTGGTTCAATGGCACCAAGGAAAAAACGTCGAGAAATTACTCCAGAGGATCACGGAATGCCGCAGGTTGCCACCGCTCATGGACGAGAGCATGCTTAATGCCACGACAAAGCTCTTGGACGGCGTCACCATCTACTACTACCGTCTTTCCCGGAAAAATTAGAACACGTGGCAAGAGTTCTGCCACGCAGCCCGGAGCTGCCTGCGTTGCCGACCGACACTTCCAAGCTGAACTGATCAGCGAAGCACAGCGGAGTACACAGGCCAAACGCGCACCAACACATGATTATCTGTTCTTCTTGTTGATGATCCTAAATTGGTTCGAAGAGCTATGGTCGAACGACAAGGAGCTAGCCCTCATATACCGTAATATACTTCCGAAAATACAGAAGTCAGTTCCGCGGGAGAAGATTACGAGTGTAAATCGTCTAATCGAGCTTGCTTGAGAGGCTGAATGCGTCCTCGACGTGGGGCGCAACTTCAAGCCGCCTCCATCACCCGAGAACTGTATAATGCTCGAAGTGATTTTTCAAGCGGCAGACATGTCTAGGACGCGCCTGAAGCTGCGTAGCCGCCAGATTTCAAAGTTTTGATGTGAGAAGTCTTGCAAGAAACGGGTTTTAGAGCCACCTCCCCTGCTTTAGAGGCATCAGGTATCGCAGCTCTTACGACGACAAGGAACCGTCACCACTCATGCCCAAGGTCGCCGCATACAGGAAAGAGCATCGACCTCGCTTAAGTCAGACTAAAAGCCTCCCTTCAGGGGAAAGCTCGTGGGTAAGCCCCTCAGCGACCGGAATAAAGGTGGAACGACAGGTTCCGATGCACCGTTGCCGTGCTAAGATTGTAGATGGCCAGACCACACCTTGCGCAGTTATCTCGAGTGTTCGGAAAATGCGAAAAAGGGCGAGTAATTAAGGTCCAACTTGCCACAACGCACGCTTCGTGAGACTTCTGAAGATCTGCAGGCAGCTGCGTGGATGCAGGGTAATGATGATTGCCGCTTCCTATTTAAAAAAGAGGAGCATCACGACTGTGACTCTGTTAACTCGACCACCAATGTGGATCCCGATCGGTATTCATAATGGTGGGTACAGGTGGGCATAAGCGAGTTTCGCATACATGCATTGCTATTTCGTTTCGCATTTCATTGAGTTTCGCATACATGCATTGCAGATGATCGCATCTGCGATCATCTGCACCAACCCTCATCACATCTGCACCAGTTATGAGTATACGTAAATTTCGCCCGTACGTAGAGGTCTACGACTTTGAGGTGATCACTGATCACAGCGGCCTTCGTTGGCTGCACGCATTGCGCAACCCCGTCGGCAGACTCGCCCGTTTGGCCTTGGAACTCCAGGGATATGACTATGAAGCCATCCACCAGAAAGGTACCTTGATTTACGTATCAGACGCCCTTTCTCGTTTGTACGAAGCCTAGCTGACCTGCGAAGTCATCTTCCTTGATGTCACTGATGTGCAAGTGTCCCTTACATTGGCGTGTTCGTTAGAAAGTGATGAGCGACCCAACCGACCATCCATGGTTGGTAGTCATCGGGCAACGACTGTACTACTATCGTCCCCATCCTGCCATCGAAAATCTAGTAGATGACTAGGATGCGTAGAAGCTAGTCATGCCTAAAGTAGATCGGCATACCGTTCTTCATGAACGTCATGAGGAGCTCACAGCTAGCCATTTCGGACGCCATAAGACACATGACCGTATCGCCCGATCATACTATTGGTCCTTGTTGCATAAAGATGTGACACAGTTTGTCCGTGACGGCACTGTGTGCCAACAATGTAAGGCACGGCAGGTTGCGCCAGCTGGCCTAATGGGCCATCGAATGGTCACCGGCCCTTGTGGCCTATCCCTGGTAAGGCAAAAAGTAGGTCGTCTCAGGAAAGGCCAACCCTCAGCACCATAGCAGGGTGTATCCCCCTACAGCACTTGGGCCCGAACCCGGGCTCACCAAAAAGCAATCTAGGTGCATGACCTTCTGGCCCATAACGCACCTGCGGATTTGTTGTTCTACCTCTCCTTTTAAAGCCATCCGTCAGTTATGTATTGTGTTTTAGTAATCCCTATCCTGACACGATGGTCAATATGAGAGAGAGACACAGTATTGAGCTGCCACACTCAGGCTACCAGCGTCTGGAGGGGGGCGTGTGACCGGGATCACAAGCACCGCTCATTTTTGCTATACCACGTCCCGATGCTCTCTCTCCCATCGTAGCCTGTATATAAATATTTGTATATACTATTTGTTGTTTATATACATACTTAATGTGTATTTATGTTATAGGCCGCCGTACTAACACACTCGCGAAGAGATAAATAAGAGAGAGCGAGCGAGGGTAGAGTGGAACAAGCACATCACGCGCGATATAGTTCGATGACTGCCGTGCTACGCGCAAGTTGACATAAAAAGAAAGCAACAACCTTGTGTTCGGCTGCCGCCTCGACAACGTGAGGTTTTTGTTCATGTTTACGCGATTATCAACGCCCTCCCGGGCGATAATTGCGACTTCGCCACGCGGCCATCGTAAAAAAAATATCGTTATAATTTTAGTCTGAATCTAATTCTATTTACTTAGCCTTTGTAATTGGCAGTACTTATACTGCATACACGAAAGTTGCACTTACACACTTTCAATTTTTTATGCGCGATCCACAAAACCTCTTTTCGATTCCACTTCTGAATTTATAGAGCACAATCACTGTACAATAAATTTACTGTAGAAATCAAATGGGTTGCGTTTACCATATATTTATTAACACAAATGACAATACAATAACACATATAATACAAGTTCAGTAGGTGGCGGGATTCGCAGGAGCAGAACCTTATGAATCCATTCTCTTTCCATACATAGAACAAATTCTCCTCTCTCATATATTTCACTCAAGTTGTCACCCCTAATCGACTCGGCGAGTAGAGAGGCGGTCCGCGATAAGCCAAACTTCGCATGTACGAGCAGGCGTCAGGTCAAGGAAAAAGAATAAAGAAGAGGGACAAGTAAAATCGAATATGTCTTTAATTATGTTACTTGTCAGACGGTGGCAGACCCCCGACGTCTCTACGCGCAGGCTGAGACCGTCGATACGACGGTGCGCGAGGAGTCAGGGATGAGAGAGAGAGAGAGAGAGAGAAAGAATAGCAGGCTGCCACTTACAATCGGGGCTCCATTGTCGACGGTGTCATCCGCTAGTGACAGGAAGCGGCAGCAGCACACGCTAGACGCCCGGCAACACTCTCTCGACAAACGTAGGAGTCGGTGTTCCCGCTCGTCGGTAGCCCCGGGATGGGGCGGTCAATCTACACAGGCGATGGCCGGGTGGCAGGTTCGTTAGTTCGAGCCCTGCAATTACGTTCGCTGGGCGAACTTCGCGAATATCGTCCGGAGGGCGACGCGAAGAGCACCGAGAGGCCCGCAGAAGAACCTCACAAGGCGAGGCGGCAACAGTATTCGAAGAACATTATTTTTCCGTTCAAAAAGATTCACTCGTGCGTAACACGGCAGTGCTGACTCTACTGAAAGCTTCGCGTGCGATGATCTCTCCCCTCTCCCCACGCTCTCGGTCTCTCTCATTACCTCCTCGCCAGTGTGGCGGTGCTTCGGCCTGTAATAAACTACATGCTAAATATTTACATGTGGATAACAAATAATATATACACATATTTACACAGGCTACGACGGAATAGAGAGCATAGGAACGTGGGATAGCAAGCGTAAGCAGCGCTTGCGATCCCCGTCACACGCTCCCCCTCCAGACACTGGTAGCCGAAACGTGGCATCTCGACCCCACATCTCTCCCTCATTTTGACCATTGTGTCAGGATACGACAATTTCTAAACCACAATATACAGCCCTTGGCCGAAGTGGGGCCGATTCTGACTCCTCGGTCGTCGGCAGCTGGCTCCTCTCCGATGCGGAGTCGTCGGTACCCACGGGCGCTGCGGGCTATTGATGGACCGGGAGATCCATTTTATTCCCATGCAAGGGAGGCCCCTCGACGAGGTGGACTCTATAGAATATTAGAAGCGTCTAGATGGTTTGATAGAGTAAGAAGAGTTCCGTCAGTGCGTCGAAGTGTGAAAAGGTTCGGTACGTAGGTGGCCTGCCGGCGGGCTCGAGTCTGGGCTCGAGTACGACGGGGGGATTGGTCTCGCAGTAGTGATTATCACTGGCTTTTCCTGGGGCGACCCACTTTTCGCTATACCAGGTGTATGCCACTATGGCAGGCGGCTTCGCTGTTATGGGGCTTCACTGGAGCTCGCGCTTCAGTCCTTCGACGGGTCATGATTCGCATCTTACGCGGTCTCCCTAATTTACGCGACGTGACATCGACGTTAGATTGCATGGCTTCACCCATGGGAGTGTCGCTTCGCACGTTCGTATCGGAATTACAATGAGGCGCGTCATTGGAGCACCGTACGTCATTGGTGTTACAATGCGATGACACTCGCTCGCCTCGACATTACAATCAGACGCATCGCAGTTACGCTCTTCGCCTGAAGGCTCTTTCGTGTCGGAATCGCCATCATCTTCATCATCGCCAATCGCGTAATGAACATCTGAACGTCTTGCATTATAGTAGTGAGCTTGCTTTGTCTGTGCTTTCTGCGAGTTTTCTACTGCATTTAGATGAACATCAGATAACTTCTCCATGCGCTCTTTACAATGCTGTAGAGCAGCCTCTTCTTGCTCAACCTGTGCGCGCTGCTCTTCCTGGTCACGATTCATGCCAGGAGCTAAGGGTTGCGGACCCGTGTTGAGGAAGGCCCGACATACGCCAATAAAGTCTTGTACGGATATGTTGTACGCGAACATCAGCTCGGCGATATGCGCATCTCAAGTGCTATGAGACTCCTCAATGAAAGCGATTGGCTTGAGCGTGATAGGGGGTATCGTTGAATGCTCTACCCCATGCTCCACAAGGAATTTTTTGATGATCTTATTACGAAATTCGGTGCCGTTGTCTGATCAGGAACACTTCCGACGTACCATAGCGTAAAAATATGCGATCTTTCAACTCGCGGCGAATCGTTTACGCATTCGCCTTTCGGATAGGGATACATTCTACCCAGCGAGTGAATAGATTCATGAAGACGAGCAAGAACTCGTATCCTCGGGTAGATAGTGGAAATGGACCCATCACGTCTCCAACTACTACTGCCCAAGGGCAGGTGACCGTTCGATGGCCCATCAAACCAGCTGGTGCAGCCTGCTGTACCTTACATTGTTGGGGCGTGATGCACTCACGAACAAATTGTGTCTCATCTTTATGCAACGAGGGCCAATAGTATGATCGTGCGATACGACGATACGTCTTATGGCGTTCGAAATGGCCAGCTGTGGGCTCCTCATGACATTCATGAAGAACGGTACGATGATCTTGTTCATCTACTAAATCTTAACGTTTCACAACGTTATTGGACCATGAATGGTCGGTCGGATCGCTCACCACTTTCTTACGAAGGCGAAAATACCAGGGATCTGGCACATCGGTGACGCCAAACACACATCTACACATGTATGTACCACCAGATATAATAAGGGGAGATCGCTGATTCCTATTTTAAACATTGCAGTAAAATTTTGACAGTCAGCGTCACTGAACGTCGCTACTCCGTTCGTGCGATATTCCAGATGTTGGTTTTCGAGCTCGTGCGATCGAGGGGGCGACGGCGTTCAGCAAGAGGGACGCTGAAAAAATAGATGCAATAAAAGGGATTAACTGGTGTCGAAATTCTTGAAATGTATATCGATTTTTTTGTCTGTGTGTAAGTATGTTTGCGCGTGTATATGTGTTTAAAAACATTTATTTGTTATTCTTTTTTTAGAGTAATAGGTATATTTATGTAATTTATACATGCTGTTATATATATATATATATATATATATATATATATATATATATACATATTTTCGTAAAATTTTAAATTCGTTGCGTGGCGATGATCGAAGCTACGGACAGGTATACGCATTTAAAGAATTCGTTCGTCGACACCAGTGAATCCCATTTATTACAACCCTCTGTCAAATTTTTAAGACAATACGAATGTATATACACCTATTTTGTTTATTTATTACATTTAATATTTAAATCTTTGTGCTTCGTTTAATAATGTCGAATAAATATTTATTAGATTTTACAACTGGCAGGGAATAATCAAATAAATTTAATCCACCCTTTGAGAAAACTATTTCATTCTTTTGAGTAAATGTTTTTTTAAAAAATTGAGTATACTTCTTGTATATATATATATATATATATATATATATATATATATATATATATATATTGTAAAAAATAATTTCTAATAACGAGTAAATATTATTTGATAAAAGAAATTTATGCAATATTTCTGTACGAAGTAAATATTTTCGTTAACCAAGTAATCGCATAAACTTGAACGAAGTAAGTATTTACTAAAAAAAAGTTTATATTTTCTCAACAACAGAACACAAATATTGGGAATTAAATGAATATTTTCTTATTTTGAGAAAATATATCCTAAAACCAATAAATTCAAATTTAATAACCAGATTTTGTTGTAGTCCAGATTTTCTAGAATGTGGGTGGCTGAGATTGTAAATTATATAAATATTTTCTTATCTCAGGAAAATATTTTCTTGAACCAATAACTGAAGATTTTGAATAAAATAATTTATTTATTTGATTCAAGCCAACAAAATTAAGTGAATATATACTTGGATTAAGAATTTTAATACTTCACTCAAGAAATATAATTTAAAATGAAAGATTCGATTCCTATCTTTAAAACAATAATTTCTTGAAATACGTGTTTATTTGATAGTAACATAGCTAGTTGCATGTATATCGGTATACTGCCTGCTAGGCCTCGTACAACATGCGTGCAAATGGACAAATAATAAACAATGAGACCGGATGAGAGAAAGAAACGAAACAGTATAGAGGAAACTCGCGGATACATACAGGTACATAATATGGTAACACCCACCAACATCGAGTAATCCATGTTAATCCCCTTGGATTTTTCTTTTCTGCCCTCCCTCTCTAGCTCTCTCATTCTCTCTCTCTCTCTCTCTCTCTCTCTCTCTGTCTCTCTCTCTTTCTCTCTTTCTCTGTCTTTTCTATAGAAGATAGTTATGTGTCAAATATGATTATATAGGATTCTGATATGATACTCCAAAAATATAAAAGAGAATCAAATAATTTTTGGAAAAGTTTACAGTTTATAATTAGTAGCTTTCGAGATCTGTTGACTTCATAAACATAGATCAATAGCTGACAATGGCCATGAATATTGTCTCAATGTTAAGTTAATTTTTTTAAAATGTACATATATTTTGTTGCAACTCAATTATTTTAGTTCAATAGAGAAACATTATAAATTTAAATCAAACATACATTTTTTTAGTTCCAAGTAAAACGTATCTCATGAAAATATGTCTATACTGAAAAAAAAATTTTATAGATTTAAATAAAGGGTTGATTCGTATACCATTAACTAACCATTTATTCAAAATAAGTAATTTATACATTTAAAATAATGAATGTTTAGTTAAATACAGTAAATATTTTTTTGATATATGAGAACTGAGAATTCAAACAAAATATTAAATTCAACTGTAGTATCTTCACTTATTAGACCGTCATTTTCGTAATCTTCAATGATGTATACGTACACTATATATTATATTGCAATAAATACTAACTATATTTACATATTTTTCCATCATTTTTATTGTATTATATATATAATATGTAATATATTTGTATTGTACGATATGCAATGGTAGTGAACGTTCAGCGCACACAATCTGCCGTTCAAGGTTTAAGCATCCCGATCAGAATGTTAATTAGGGTTATTATTAGGACTTAATCCTAATAAATATTGTAATAAATATTGTAATAATAAAGATTGTTTAATTGGTTAATAAGTTAGTTACATTTACTATTTCGAGCGAAACGGAAACAATTTCTAAACTCTGAACCATGGTTGGTGTATTTTTCAGCACAAAAAATCTTAATTTTAAAAATTGCTTACGCAACTAAAACATATATTAACTGAACAACTTTGTAGCGGTTCGAAACAGTCAGATTGTCCTTTAATAACATAGAATAAGTTCTTTTATTATTTTTCGTTTATTTTATTTATTATTGTATTTTTATTTTTAATTTTATTTTATTATTAATTTTATTTTATTTTTATTTTTAATTTTCTGATATAATTTGTTGTAGTAATAAGTTTTATTTCAGATTCTACGAGGGTGATCATAAACAAGGATAGTCTGGCTGTCATTATTTTAGCTAATATATGATATTATAAAGACTGTAAGACCGATAAAAATATTTATTAATTTCATTCAGAACAGTCGACATAAGTACGATTTTTAATTTTGAAATAAGAATATTTTCTGAAATTTACTCTTTTGCATTTAGACTTGTTTTCAGTGTGTAGCACAACGTAAATTATGTTCTTAGATAATCAAGATTATGTTTATATGAACTTCTAGTGTTATTGTACAGTACATCAGAGAAAATAAAGCAAATTATAAGATACTGACTATCACCTACATGAATTAAAACACAGTAACACATAAGAACGAATTAATACAAATTTGTTTTTAAATATTTAGAAAAAATTAATTATGCAAATTTTTAACTTCGTACTCCATTACACTAACAAAAAATTTGAATTGTGAATACTACAATTCTATATAGTTTTACGTGAGACAACTATTGTTTTAATTAACATGGTTGTGTTATATAATCTTTAATTATGCGGTAGTATTATAAAGATGATAAAACTTTAGAACTATATGAGAATGAAATTACTGTTCAAAGTTACAATGTGAAATTACAATTTACAATTACAATTTTTTCTTGGAATTACAATTACTGTAAAAAAATACATTTTGAACAAATTGTCCTTGAAAAGTAATTTTTGTTTTTTAATGACATCACGTCCTAATAAATTACTAAATATTAAAGAATCTACTAAAATCTTTTTGGGTTCAATAGCATTCAAAATCAAAATATTAAAATAATGTCCATGAGACTCATTTTAACACTAGTTGTGTATTGTATTTTTTTAAATTAATTTCCATTATTTATTAATAATTGTTTTTCATATGCATATTTGTTTATAATATCCATCTATTATCTACTACTCGAAGGTTTTGATTTTTAGGCTCTTACAAAAATTTTATTTTACGGAATCTTTAGCAGAGTGTTTGTGTGTTGAGCATTATTATATTACTGACAGAAAAATTTACTTATTTTTTGAATTAACAAAAATGAGATTGTATCTGCACATTATATTACTCGCCTTACTTTAGTATATTGAAATATTGTTTATATTTTTTGGAGTGTTTATGATAAATATAATGGTGAAAATTTGAGGAAATTTCATTTTTATAGTGAAAACCATAAGTACACCGTAAAAATTTGGTTTTTCACATTACCTTATAAAATAAGAAAAGTTTCAAAAAGGATTGTTAAGACAAATTATAGATTTCATCAAAAAAACATATTTCTTATTCTATACATTTTTCTGTAACAAGAGTTCCCAAAAAAATATATTCAAACTAACGGAGGATATAGAATAGTCAATGAGAATATTACGGTAAAGTGCGTTGTTGTTAATAAAAAGTGTTTAAATAAATATATAGATTAAAATATATGTATTTTGATAAGATTTTGAACTTTTAGTTAAATCATTTATTGGAATTTTTTGTATTTTACGAGATAAGTTAGAAAAACAATATTTTGACTGGATTTTAATGTGATTTATTATAAAATTGCAATGATCACCAATTTTTACTACCATATATATATAATCAGAATCCTAAAGAACGTATATATAAAAATTTGGTAGCTCTTTGCTATAAGAGATTTTCACAGCTTTTGATATTTGCCAATTTTCCTTAAAGTTTCCGTAGGTTTGAAAACGTTGAGCTACTTGCTAGCTGCTGCGATAATATATATATATATATATATATATATATATATATATATATATATATATATATATTATAAACTTCTTGTGACACATGATCAGCTACTCCGCTACTTATTTCATAAGAATATTATAAAATATAAATTTTGTATGGATCATTTTTAATTTACATATTTAACTATTGGGCTACTACGGCCCTGATTAATACGCGAACAATCGATAAAACAGGACAGGATTTTTCGTACACTTCGAGTTCCGTAAGCTTCCACAGTATATTAAAAATCGGGCGCTTCAATCGATTTTAACTTCCGTCATAGGTACGGAGCACTCTTAAAACAAAAAATAATCGGAATAACCATGAAATAAAAAATTTTATGACAATATTTTTGTAATATTCGTGATTAAAGTATTCAATAATCAATATTTAAAAAATAATAATTAACAATATGGGTTAGCTAATTATATAATTATTTAAAGAATGAACAGTACTATTTAATTTTGAAGTGTGTTTTAAAAAACTTTATACTTATATAAAAATCAATATATACAAATAAGTTACATGTGTGTGTGTGTGTGTGTGTGTGTGTGTGTGTGTGTGTGTTCGTACGCAATATTATCTCTCTCTCTCTCTCTCTCTTTGTGTATGTGTACTTGAGTGTGTATACGTGCCCATATACACACGTATAAATAGTTCATATTTATGTTAACGTAACTTACTTGCATATATTTTTTTCGTATATATAAATATTTATTTATGACACCTTTAATAATAAAATAATCCTGTTAAATATTCGAATAAATGTTTCTTTATGTAACCGTTAATTTTCATAGCAGTTTTTTAAATAAAGGATATCTCAGAAACCTATGCATGCAATAGTTTTACGTGATTAAAGTATTCAATAATCAATATTTAAAAAATAATATTAATAATATAACGTATATACACTCAAATACATATACAAAGAAAGAGAAAGAGAGAGAGAGAGAGAGAGAGAGAGATATATATATATATAATATTGTATACAAACACACACACACACACACACACACACACACACACACACACATCTAACTTATTTGTATATACTGATTTTTATTTTAAAAGCAATTAATAATTAGCAATTAAAATTTATTAAATAAAATAATTATATCTTACCTTTTTTAATACACTAGACCGAAACTAATCGTATTCACTAAGCAGGAAACACATACAACAATTTATTCTAAAAATAAAAACTAAATATACTTTCCAAAAATATACTTTACAACAATTTATTCTAAAAATAAAAACTAAATATACTTTCCAAAAATCTGAATAAAATACTAAAAATATAATATATATAATTATAATATAATACAAAATATGTAATATATATCTATAATAATTATATGTAAATATAATTACATAAATATATACAAGAAAATATAAATATAAATATAATTTTATTAGTAGCGTCCAAGTATAGCTAGAGATCGCATGCTATTGCAGAAATTTTTCTATCTAGGCCTCCGAACATACATTGTATTTTATATGATTTTCCGAAGGAAAATTTTGAGTAAAGGTCGTTTCCGTATATCATATAATAGATAGAATATTACATGTATATATATATATGTATATATATATATATATACATATATATATATATATATATATATATAATATCATATCATATCATACTAATTTATAAAGACAAAGCGTGTTTTTGTTTGTACGCGATAACTGAAAAAACTACTGAACCGATTGCTCTTAAATTTGACATGTAGATTCTATATTATCTTGGGAAGGACATAGGCTTTGTTTTTTCTTAAAAATCATTTTACTTTTAACAATAAATTAAGTTAACAGTTTTAGTGGTCAGTTTCACCAGTGGCCACAAGGTGGCGTCTTGAATCACGAACATCAACTCAATGTAGTCGGCTTAAAGTATTAATACCAGGCCAGCTCAGACAAATGTTCATATCCAACTTTGGAATACGTATCCTAAAGAAGGTGTAACGTTAGTTGGTATTACCTTTTTTGTTCTTCAGGTTAATCTGACATTACACTCACACCTTATGGATATCTTTTGATTTTTATCTATTTTCTCATGTGAAAAATGCTTTCTCTCTCTCTCTCTCTCTCTGTCTCTCTCTCTCTCTCTCTCTCTATGTCTTCTTTTATAAAATTGTTGTATGCCAAATCATACTAAAAATAATTTGTGAAAAGAATTTATAAGAATAATTTGATATTTTTTTGAATATTCTATTTTTTTCTATGCAAGAAGAAAATTGTATAATTATTTTGAAACATGAATTATACAGAATGTTCAAGTAAAAGCATCAAAATAACCAAATAATTTTTGGAATTCAACCCTTTTCAGTCTACAATTTTCAGATTTTTCCCTTGCTTATTGAATTGTCAAACATAAATCAAATTATTTTAATATTATAAGGGGATTTTCAGTATATACATAGAGTTGTGATCTTATCAATTTTTATTTAAAAAAATTAATTTTAAAAATAATTAAAATTATTTAAATTAACATATATCTATATACCATTTGATATAACCAAAAATCTAAATTTCAATATAAATTGTGTTTTGTTTTTTTACTAATATACATTTGTGAATTATTAATTATTTAAACAAACAAATTGAAGTTAATTTCTATTGGGGCCCCTCTTTGATACGTCAACAAATACAATCTCCTTAAAACTATTATTTATTTGACCTATTTAAATCATGACAAAATTTCGAAATTTGAAATTCAAATTTTAATGTTAATATATAATTATAAAAATTGATATATTTATTTTGGCCATTAATTCCATCAGCGATTTTACTACTTCTATATGAATTTATGCTTTTCTTTATATACATTAAATTTTCTACTACATTAGTTTGATCAATGTTGTAGTTCTTTTTTTCGAATCTAAAACAAACTTAATTCTTTGGTTTTTAAAATTATCCGATTGGATTTGGCAATACAGTATGCAATTGAAAGTTTTATTTTAAAAAAGTGCTACGTGTCAAAACATGACATTTCTTTTTTAAATGCTGTTTTCAATTGTATTAAACTGGTGACTCCAATAACTTTTTCTACCATTCAGAAATGGATTTCAAGATTGCAATTTCAAAATTTTTCAAATCTTATGGATTCGGCAAACTGTACATCTAGGTGAAGTTAATTTTTGAAACCGAACGTAGAGTTTCTTACAATCATATTGATTAAATTGTTATAGTTAAATATATTATATCATATCATATCATATCATATCATGTCATACTAATTTATAATGACAAAGCCTGTTTTTGTTTGTACACGATAACCGAAAAAAATACTGAACCGATTGTTCTGAAATTTAACATATACATTCTATATTATCTGGAGAAGGGCATAGGCTATGTTTTTTATTAAGAGTGCTCCATACCTCTAACGGAAGTTAAAATCGATTGAAGCGCCTCATTTTTAATATACTGCGGAATTTTACGGAACTCGAAGTGTACAAAAAATCCTGTTCTGTTTTATCGATTGTTCCAGTATTAATCAGGGCCGTAGTCGACCAAGTTAAATATGTAAATTATAAAGGATCTATACAAAATTTATATTTTATAATATTCTTATGAAATAAGTAGCGAAGTAGATGATCATTTGTCACAAGAAGTTTATAATATATATATATATATATATATATATAAATTTACACACGCACGCACAGAGAGAGAGAGAGAGAGAGAGAGAGAGAGAGAGAAAGTGGGAGATATGGATATGTATTGATATTATTATGTATTAATTTTAATTTATATTGGACTGTAAGACTGATGGAAATATTTATTAATTTATACATATATAGATATATATATATATATATATATATATATATATATATATATATATATAGTATATTTAAGTATAGAAGAAAGCGGAGCGGGATCCTAGGAGACGAGCAGCAATAAAGAAGCATCAGCTTGACATCCAGCGTTTGATTGAAATACGTATATATGCATGCGTATCTAAACACACAAACATATATAATCTCCATACTCCTAATTTCTAACCAAATTATTTACTCAAAAATGTCAAGGGCCGTGGTGGTCGCAAACGATTCATATATATATATATATATATATATATATATATATATATATATATATATATATTCATATATATATATATATATATATATATATTAGTAACTTCATATAGAGTTTATATCAAAACTTGTTTACCAATGATTTACACAATTTTATACGAAACTTTGGTTTATAGAATGTTACAAAAAAAATGATAAAAAATAATGATATTAATTATTTCATTAATGAATAGAATGGGATCTCTTAATTACGAATATTAAAATAAGTATAAAGATAACAGCGAATAATATTTCCAAATTAATTTTTTTTGCGAAACTTTAAATATACAATATTGTCTGTTTAAGGTAAACAATTGTAAAATTTATTATTATACTTAATTTTTAAGATGACAAAATCCAATACACAATAGACTTTATTATTTTATAATTCTTTCAAGCTATGAGTTTATGTATTGTATTAAATTATTTTTTATTAAACAAATAACATAATAACTTATTATTCTATAAATATTAATTTTATTCAAAATTATTAGATGTCTACGAGGTGATGTATAACGCTAATTTTCGATTCTGTTCTGAAAATTTTGAAAGTATTATTTCAGCTTTTGTTGGTCTTACTTTGATTTGTTTCTAATTTTTCAATATTCCTGTGAAATTCTACTTTTAATCTATTCTTGCGCAATAAATTAGTCATTATAACTCCTTTTTTTTCTGCACTTAAATTGGGAATTATTTTTTAGTACCAGGAATGTAGTCTAAGGCATTTTTCTTCATCATTTTATAGAAAACCAAGTTGACATTCTTTACACGTATAATTATTAGATATAAAGAAATTCAATATTTTCATTTTATTGGCTTTATGTATAAAATATTAGTTTTGTTATTCCAATGCTATAATATGTAATATAAGTAGTAAATAAAAATATTAAATTTTGATAGTTTTGCGTAGTATCTAAATAAATTTGAATTTGTCAGGATTGCCGTGCACTTTTTTATTCACAATTACATTTTTATTGTATTATTTTTTTTTACAATTTTATTTTATAAATCTGTAATTATAATCTAAAATTTTTATAATCTAAAATTCGAATGGCAATCTATAATTTGTGTCGAACATAACCGTACTTGATTCTATCGGGTAAAGAATATAAAAATACTAATTATACGGAACATAATGGCACTTTAGACTATTCTTAATATAAAATTATGCAATTTAAAAAAATAATTAAATCATTATTTGATATTTATCTAAAACAGATTATTTTGTTTATTGTATTAAATTATTTTTAAATTACTTATTCTAAATAAGCGTATTTTGGAAAATAATAAATTAATAAAAATTATATAATATTTGAAAACAAATTTCAATTATTTTTATCGATTTATATTACAAAATTTAAAAAACAAATTCGAATAAAGATTGTGTCATTTGTCTGATGCAGTGTTCCAAATATATATATATATATATATATATATATATATATGTCTTATATAAAATCCCTTCTGAATTTTGCAAAATAATATGATATAATGTTACCTGAAATTGAATCGATCCTTTTAGCGGGGATACCTGTAGATTACCTAAACTTAGTCGGATGTTTTTGCTCATTGGAGCATAATTTGTTTAAATTTTATATTTTAATATTTTTCATATTTAATATTTTCTGGGCAGAGTTTTATGTGTTAAATTTAGTTAAATTTTTCTGTTATTTCTTTTTTGCCGTTTAATTAAATTTATTAACCATTTTTTTAAAAATAGGTTTTTAACATTTTTTTTATTTATTTATGCTTAATTATTTTTATTTTTTTAATTATAGGTTAAATAAGATCTTTGTATTAATATTTTAAGAGTCGTAGTTGATTTTTCATTATCATTTTTTCTTACTTAGTTTTTATAATAAATATTGCAATTAAAATTTCAACCTGTAACAGTAAGAATGACCCAAAATTCAATTACAACACGAAAATGATACAATAACTATAAAGAATAAAAATACTGCGTTTAAAAACCAATTTGTATATTTCATTTATTTAAAATTAAATATGACATAAAACATTTTATAAAAAGATACATTCACTAGCAAGTTTAGGTTCTACGTACATTTATAATAAAATTTTTATGAAAAGAAATATTAAAAACTTTCAAAAATAAATAAATATTATGGTAAAATTTAACTTGGTTCGAAAAAATTTGTCTTTATTGTTTGTATTTGTGTTTTTTTTCTCTATCCATATATTATTACAATATATTTCTATCGCATGTAGTTCCATTCTTTTTCGTATTAACATATTTGCGGCGTTGTTATATTTTATTTTTTACGCTGTATTAGAACTGCTTCTTCGGCTGCTTTGCTGGCAATACGATTTTCAGTGTTATTTAATGAGCAGATGTCCTTAAGACTTCTATTTTGATTTCTTTTCTTGATTTCTTGAATTTTATCAGTTTATAATTCATTTCATTAACTAATTCATTATTGGCGCTGAGATTGTGCAGTGAATTTAGTACACATTTTGAATCCGTACATATATAAAGATGGAGCTGTGTCGAGTGGATTGAGCATATCCGATACCAACAAGTATTTAGCATATCTGAAGCAAATGCTTCAGCTGAAAAGGTAGAGAATTCGACTGTAAATTGATAAAATTTTTTATCGGTTTTACAGTTTTGCTACAATAATATAATATTCTAATATAATGAGTATCGTAAAGTCCTTATTTATAATCACCACCGTACAATCTGAAATAGAAATCACTACTAAAAATTTAGTCTACTAAAGAGTTTAGTCCTTGAAGATGAGCCGGAACTGTTCGAAACGTCGGAGATGAAAAGTAAATTTAAATTTAAGCTGGTAGGGAAAATCAGATTCTCCTTTATTAACATAGAATATAGATTATTTTATTTGTATTATTTTTAATTTTTAATCTTTATTTAATTGATTTTTTATTTTATTTGTTATTAGTAATTTGTATTTTAAATTTTGTGGGGGTTATTATAAACTAGGAGAGTCTGACTGTCATTATATTAGTATAATATTTTATTGTATAAAGACTGTAAAACCGATAAAAATATTTATTAATTTATTTCAGAACAGTCGAACTAAATACAATTTTTAATTCCTGCATAATAACGCAAAACGTTTTTTTTTTTTATTTTATCAATCATATATATATATATATATATATATATATATATATATATATATATATATATATATATATTCATATAGGTGTTTTCTTAATTTTCTATATATCTGACGAATATATATTTTTTACTCTACTAACTTTACACAAATAAATCAAAATTATTTATTATTTTTTTAATTATGAATGAAGAACATATACCTTTTCGCCGCCAGTCGTTTCTGTGATAATCGTTTTGCACTCAGTTGTAAATGACGTTTTCTCGTACAAACAATTTTTATATCGCTTGCATCTTTGTCACTCAAATTAAAATTGTTTATCATTATGAATAATATCTTATGAACAAAAAACAATAAGTATAATACAAAATAATGAAAGAAAAAAATATAAAAGAAATGCGAAAATGTTTGAAAAAGTAAACTAATTTCACAAATATATAAATAAATAAAGAATTAAGACAAAAATAAATTAAATTTATCGACTAAATTAAAAAATTGAATAAGACTTAATTTGCAGAGTATGTATGTTATTTATTAGGTTATTATTCTTATATTTCGAGAGAAACAATTGAAATTATACCTGTAGTTTATATAAAATGTTTCATTTTTTCATACATAAAATTGAACGACCCAATATGATATGAAAAAAATTTTGATGAAATAGAGGGGTTGGGGGCACAAGAAATAATTTTGGTACTTATATATATATATATATATATATATATATATATATATATATATATATATATATAAAATATGTGATAAAGAAGTGTAAACTATTGAAAAATAGAAAAAATGTGTAATGCCTGTAATTTTATATTAGTTCTCATGTCATAGTACATATACTTATTTAATATTCTCCTTCTTGTTTAATTATAATATTGCATTGTAAATCAATAATTGCAATTAGTATTATTATTCACTGAAATATATGATATTATTATAATATGTAACTCTTTTTTTCATATTAAAATTCCAATCAGGCTATATCTTCATTTTTTCACGAATTTCAGACAAAAAATATTCGAGTAGACCAATCGGCAAAAGCAAGGCACGTTGGATATGGAGAGTGAAACAGTTACCTGAATTATAACAAAAATTAATAAATAATTGTAATTAATTTTAAAAAATATTTTTGTATTACTTTCTTACTAGTTCATTCTTACATTATTCCAACATAATAATGTTTTTATATATTATATTATAAAGACTGTAAAGACCGATAAAAATATTTATCAATCAACGTTAATATATATATATATATATATATATATATATATATATATATATATATATATATATATATCCTTAGATATACATATCTCAGGGTTGAGATATTTTTTAATTAACTTGTAATAATTTATAATTACTTTTAATTTTTATCGATATATATAATTAATAAGGTATTATTTTCAATTTTCAATTAAATGAAAATTGAATTAATCATTATTTTTAATTAATACAATAGTTTGTGTTAATGAATTATTTTATCATACTAAAACTGTAATGATCATAGAATCATGTATTTGAATATGTGGTCAATAACTGTATTACGGGTATCACGGTCCACGGTCGCGCAAATCGTATCATTGCGCTGGCAGCTGGTGTATTCTATCAATTCGTTCAACACTGTTTCCAAAATCATGTAAAAAGTAGTGGCAACATCGCATTGTATACGATTTGATGACAGCATGCGAGTGTTTACGATTTTCTAAACGAATGAAACACAAATCCGAACAGAGTCGACCCAACCTCTCGAAAAATGTCGTACAGCTGATCCGATAATCAAATATATATATATATATATATATATATATAATGCAGGTATCAACATAATGATTACCTGATGAATGGAGATAGGTCTTGATACAATTCTTGGTCATCATTCTGATGGATTATTCTTTTCTCTTCTATAATGTTAATTATCTCTAGATTTAACTTTTTATGAATTAAAAATAATAGAAAATTAAAATTTTATTTCAATAATAATTGTAATTTAATGATTACTTAAATAAACATGTAAACAATAATTCAATAGAAATTATTAATTATTAATGGCAAATTAATATATATATATATATATATATATATATATATATATATATATATATAATTTAGATCAGTATATATTTCATAAAAAAATTACAGACAAACGGTTATATACAGACGAGACATGACGGGCACCCAAAATACAAATAAGTTCAGTTATATTATATTTCAATCTGCAAGTGATAGACAAAAACCTATAATTTAAGATGCTATTTTTGAAGAAAAAAATTATTAAATAAATTCATTAAAAATGTAAAGCCTCTCAAAAGACAATTAGCTTCATCTCCCCTTCCCCAGAGTGGACACGAGGGTATGAAGTATTTATATTTATATAATAAGATTCTTAGATGTAAAGAAAATAAAAATAAGGTAATAGTACAAACATATTCATTTATTACGTATTAATAAATACACAAATCGCATAATACGTATGGCCTTCTTTATTTTTAATTTTAAAGGACCATTTAAAGTATATATAAATAATCATGAAAAAAATAATGATAAATTAAAGTTTTGAAGGGGGCGGTTTCATTGTTCGTAAGTAATAATATTAATATTATAGATATAATCTGATGTTAATGCAATCAAGATAGCTATTATGTTAGGTCTCTAATATACAAAATAATGAAAAATTAGAGTGGGAAGAATATATAATTTTTACTTTAAATGAAAAGTATGAAATCACCATTTTCTGAGAAAGTAAGCAGAACAGTATGATTGTATATTTAATAGGATTGGATTTTACATAGGGAGCAAGTACAGCTTCTAAATATAATGGCATATTATACTCTACATTATAATTATTTAAATACAATATATATATATATATATATATATATATATATATATATGTATATATATATATATATATATATGTTTTTACAAAAAATATTTCTATATTATACATCGTGATATTTTTGGCTGCAATATATGTATAATTTTTGTATTTTGCATATTGACTTTATTTAATCTGACATATTTATTCCAAAAAATTACAATGTATGAAATACTAAAGGAAACTTTAACCATACAAGAATATATTTTAAAATAAAATTTTTATAATTACCTATTGAATAGATAGTAATGAAACTATTGAAAAAATACTTATTGAAAAAGATAGTAATTTCTAATATATAAGTGCTATTGTCAAAATGTATCAATTTATCAAATTTTTAGAAAAATACCTGTTGTGTTAAATATTCTTTTTATAATTTTGTATACGTATATAACGTAATACATGTATATATCCGTTAATATTAGCCACAATGATACAAATAGTCTTATTATTCATTAAAAGAATTGTGTCCATTTTTTATATCGGATCTGAAAAATATATTTTTTATATTTTGTATAATAGTCTTTTTTATAATAGTGTTACTTCATTAAAAATTATTTTAATATTTAAATTTGTAACAGTTTTCTTACAAAAAGTTTCTATAAAAGCTGTTATTACATAATTGTATAAATTATACAAAGTGCCAATAACAGTATAATGATGTGTAATATAAGATTAAATTAAAAAATTGCTTTATATAAATAACTATATATTTAAATATTTATAATATAATATATTAATTTAGGAGCTGTACTTACTCCTTATACAAAATTCAGTACTATAAATACACAATCATACACTTCTACATTCCAAAATAATGATGGTTTTATGATATTTTACATTTGAATTAAAAATTATATATTCTTTTCATGTTACTTTT
This sequence comes from Sycobia sp. Sy_11, assembly GCA_018907035.1. NCBI lineage: Eukaryota > Metazoa > Arthropoda > Insecta > Hymenoptera > Epichrysomallidae > Sycobia > Sycobia sp. Sy_11. The sequence goes on along the minus strand of JACCIC010000137.1, from coordinate 326,540 downwards.
TCTTATTCGTTTTATCTAATAGGGGTGAATATCGAAGTAATAACTCAAATGCATCAATTACACGCTGTGAACACTCAAAACTCATTTCCTCCTAAAATTATGAGTTTTTATTGTAGCTAAAAGACTATCCTGTAAAAAAAATAAACATTTTTGAAATTTTGGGAATTTCTTATGAGCTTTAGTTGTCATAAGAAACGATTTATTTAATAAAAAATTGTTAGGATGTATATAAATATTAAATCTGCGTAGGCAATAATAACATTTTTGCCTAGATAAATATTATATATACTTTAGGTTAGGAAAAGAACAATTACTTTCCTATTATATTTTCATATATATTTATTGGCTCAAGCTTGTATATCTCGCACCTCTCTGTAATCTGAAATTTCCGAATCACATTACTATGTTTGCAATGTATTTGCATGCATGGATGAATACATGTGTGTATTTATGTGCATATATATATATATATATATATATATATATATATATATATATATATATATATATATTTCTGCACCAGGCTTCATAATTCTTTATTTGATTTGTACGGCATTGAATATTTTCTTCAGCGCCACCTATTCAAAAAATCAGAAATTCAAGTTCTCACTTTTTTATCTATAGAATTGACAACTTGCATTATAACCATAATAAAATCTTATATTTCGTTTTACTCCCTCAATTCTATGAATAGAAAGATGAAACAAAGTTCATTTGATTCATTATTCAATTCTACATCCGGGGCTATCCAAGTTTTATCTGTACTATACGTATAAAATTTATAATATTTGTTGTTATTTGATGTTACTGCAAAGCGGCGAGGTCTATAGTGCAGACGACAGTTAGATAAACATTTTCTTATTTTTTTAAACGAACTTTGAAACATATAATTAAAGCAATAAGGGACACCCCCAGTTGTAGAATTTTTCAAAGATTCGTATAAAATTTGTTTCAACATTGTAAAACGTAAAATGAGGACGCAAAACGAAAACTACGATTTACACATTTTCATTTCCGTTTGAATAGTTCATCGTGGCGCTGGGATCGCGGTATGGAGCACTCTTAAAAATCATTTTACTTTCATCAATAAATTAAGTCAATGGTTTTAACAATCAGTTTCACCAGCGGCCACTAGGTGGCGTCTTAAATCACGAACATCAACTCAAAGTAGTCCGCTTAAAGTATTAATACCGGGCCAGCTCAAACGAATGTTCCTATCCAACTTTGGGATTGGTATCCTAAAGGTGTGCCGCTACATACACCTATCTGACACTACACTTGCACCTTTGTGGATGTCTTTTGATTTTTGTAAATTTTATTTTCTCTTACGTGAGAAAATCTCTCTCTCTCTCTCTCTCTCTCTCTCTCTCTCTCTCTCTCTCTCTCTCTCTTTCTCTCTCACTTTCTCTGTATTTTTTTCTCCTTCTCTTATAAAATGGTTCTGTATGCCAAATCATACTGAATATAGTTTGTGACGACAAATTATATTTTTATTTTTATACATTCTATTAACTTCAGAGTTGTGACAAGAGACTGTTTTTTTTTAGTTTGAACAAAAGAAATGATGGCAAAATAGGGTTCTTTACCAACACCTCGAAATTATGTATATATAAATAAAATATATGGTCTATCGCCTATTTAATAAATCGACTATTTAAAATATATCGCCTATTTAAAAAATATGCTATTCGCCATACCATTTTGCTTGAATTTCAGTTGGTATCATTACGAACATATTCACGGTATTTATTTAATTAAAAAACGAAAATACACAAAATATGTAATATATATTGTATGTATATTATACTGTACATATTATATATACACATTTTAAATACGGTTTCTACTGAGAAATATTGTATTGGTATGTAAGGGCGGTTGATTACGATATCCCGTTGCCTCAAAACGATTTATATACGCAGTTGTGTGTTTGGATGATAGAATGCGATGTCCAGGTTTCTCTGGGCGATGTCTACGGGGAATATTATATTTAGTTGATAGAAAACGACGTCCAAATATGATGAAATTAATTTCTATGGGAAGATTCATGTCGAGACGGTAATATTTCCGAACGACTTCTACGGGGAGTATCGTGTTTAATCGTTTGGAAGCCTTGCTAGCCTTCTCGGGACGACTTCTACTGGAACAATCGTGTTTAGTTGGTAGGAAACGATGTTTAGGTATATCGGGACAAGTTCTACGGAGAGTTTCGTGTTCGCATGATAGAATGCGATTTCCAGATGATTTGGAACGACTTCTACGAGGAGTGGCATGTATAGTTGGCGGGAAACGATGTCCAGGTATGTTATTACGACTTCTATGAAGAGATCAGTATTCTATCATTCGAGCACGCATACTCCCAGTAAGAGGCGGTCTAGAATATGTGGACATTGTATTCTACCTCCCTAACACAAATCTCTCTATAGCAGTCGTTCCGAGACATTTCCTATAGTCCGAACATGATGCTCTCTGTAAACGTCGTCTCGAGACACTTGCACCTCTTTTTCTACCGCTCGAACTCGAAAGTACAATTTTTTCTGTTGAAGCCGTATTTAATATGCATATATATATATATATATATATATGTGTGTGTGTGTGTGTGTGTGTGTGTGTGTGTGTGTGTGTGTGTGTGTGTGTGTGTGTGTGTGTGTATATATATATATATATATTTATATTTATATTTATATATTTATTAAGTTTGTGTATATGTGCACTTCGGATACGGATTGCAGATTGCATGAAGATGGACGTGAGAAATTGTGTTTTCAATTTTATTCCAAAAAAGGTATGTATTTGCATTTGTAACTTAATAAATATTAATAATTCAGACAGTTTAGTCATTTTAACATTTTACATAAGATTAATTATACGAATGTGGAGTGTAATAATATAGTAATTATGAATATGGACTGTCAGCTTGTCATAATTATTATATCAATAATTATTCTACCAATTTATTTTTTCATATATATATATACACACACACATATCAGTACGCGAAGTGTGTTTATGATAATATATATGGCAGACGGATATGATATTTCACAATTATATCTGATTATATATTTCATACATATCTCAATATATTACTTTTACTCATAAATAACTCTAATACTTATTAAATGTTTTACAGGTTTGAAGATGATCAACATTAAATAAATAGTTTCAGAAATCCAATTGGGCAAAAGAATGATGATGAAGATGATGTCAATAACTACAGGTATTACTTAGGCATTAGTTATAATTATTTATTTTAATCATTACTTATTAATCATATTTTTGTCCTGGTATATAGTAAAGAGCCAAATAGTCGATATCACCTTCAAATAATCACCGACCTCACATAGATGAGACGTTTGTTTGAAACCTTAATGGATGATTTAATGAGAAACTTTTTGGTGATTTTAATGGATTTGAAAATGATAAAAGATTTTTGGATCTTTTCGAAGTAAGTGCTCTATATTAATCGTTATTTATTTTAAAATCTGTAAAGATATGTTGTTGATTATTAAAATATTAATTTATTAAATTAAATAATGGAAATGCGTAATAAAATAATGAATGAAGAGTTAAACAACTGCTATGTAAAATAAATTTTTTGCCTTTTTTATCATAAGTTAGAGAATTATATCATTTATTATAATATCTTAAATTATTGTATTATTAGAAACAAAATTAAGAATCTTATTGTACAATATGAAGCGTATTAAATATTTTATTTTCTCTTGCTAAATTTTCATCAGAAAAGACTTAGGTAATTTTATTTTCATAATATTGTTAATAAAAAGAATTTCTTTAAAATATGTAATTGCATATATTAAATTTAATTCACAAAGATTTTTTAAAATATTTTTTTCATGTTTAATGCAAAAATCTTTTTCAAATTGCATTATAGATTATATACAATATAAAATATATACAAAGTTTATTATATATTATATATAATATAATATATATAAAATATACACAAATTTTATTGTATATTATATTAATACGTTCGATTTTCATTTTTATTATAAAAGTAGATGATTATTCAAATACATTGCCAAGGCCAGAAAATTTTGATAAAAAGGGTCCTCGTGATGAAGTTTTAACACCCAATGATGATTCAAACTCAAGGTTCTTTTGTAAGTACCTCATATTTCAAATTAATAATCTTTTATTGTACCTTTTATAAAATTTTGTAAATAATTGAAGATTTTTTAAATAGAAAATTTAGTGGAAAAAATTTTTGTGAGGAATTATTAGCCTTCTTTTGAAATACCAACAAATAGTCAAAAATTAGATTCTAATATCGATGGAAAGTAAGTAATTAATTGTACAGTACAAATAAAAACAATAAAATATTTACCATTTCTGAACGTAATTATTCATTTCATAATTCAGAATAAATACTGACCAATTGGCAAAAATTTAACAACCTGCATCAAACCTACAAAGCATCATAAGGTCTATTGCATTTTATGTTTCTACTCCAATTGTAACGCGACTAGATGAAAATCTTCAAGAAGAACAAACAGTATCAGATACAGATGGTCATTAAGAAGTTACAATAACAAGAAAGATAGGAGACAAGGTGTATACTGTGTAATATCAAAACAGCCAAAAGATAAAAGAGAAATTAAAACTGAAGATATAGGAGCAAGAACAAGAAGATGAACTAGAATATTCAGAAGAAATGTTCTAATATAAAAATATAATGTATTGTAATATAATATATATATAAATCTATATAAATAAATAAATATATATATATATATATATATATATATATATATATATATATATATACATATAGATATTAATAAATATTTTCATTGGTCTTGCAGTCTTTAGAATTTAATATATTAGCTAAAATAAAGACTGTCCTTTTTTATATTCACCTCCGTAGAGTCTTTAATAAAACTTATTACTACAATAAATTATCCTTCACTAACATATTGCTTTTATTATTTTTATTTTATTTATTATTATATTTTTACTTTTATTTTATTATTTATTTTATTTTTATTTTTAATATAATTTATTGTAGTAATAAGTTTTATTTCAGTTTCTACATGGGTCAATATAAGCAAGGACAGTCTGACTGTTACTATTTTAGCTAATATATTATATTATAAAGACTGTAAGACTGATAAAAATATTTATTAATTTAATTCTGAACAGTCGACATAAATACAATTTTTAATTTTAATGTATATATATATATATATATATATATATATATATATATATATATATATATATATATATATATATATATATGTTAGATTATATTAGCCTTCTATAAATAATAAAGCAAAAAATACTTGAAACTAAATATTGGAGAGTATCGTAAAAGGATGTAAACATATATGTCCGCTGGGTCTTATTACGATCTTCGTCTTTGCTGCCCTGCGCGGCAAATGATTTATGAGTTTATTGCCTAGATGCCTGATGTGCTTTTATAGGTTTCTAAGTTTCTCACAAGGGCTTGCAGAGCATTCAATTTCGAGTACTGCAGTTAGTTTTGCGTTGTCCTTTCGTTTGAACAGACGTCTTTTCCTTCCTCGTTTGAAATAAAGTTCATGTTAAAAGATTATTTCGTGTATCTTTATTTTAACATTCCACCTACTATATTTATATAAAATTCAATTATATATATATATATGTGTGTGTGTGTGTGTGTGTGTGTGTGTGTGTGTGTGCGTGTGTGTGTGTGCGTGTGTGTGTGTGTGTGTGTGTGTGTGTGTGTGTGTGTGTGTGTGTGTGTGTGTGTGTATTATATTACAATATAGGTATTATTATGTTTTTTAATTATTTGCGAATTTTAATAAATTAATTATTAAATAAAAAAAAGAATATTTTCTTTTATTTATTTATTTATATATATATATATATAGATATATATATATATATATATATATATATATATATATATATATATACAGTACCAACACCCACACTTATACACACATATACAAAATCCGCCCACATTATTGACTGTTTGGCGACAGATTGGATCTATTACACACGTGCAGATTACCTCCAAGTCGTGGCTCCAAATCGTGGATCCAATCTGGGCATAGAATGCACGGCAGATGAGCGACAATCGTCACACATTCATGTACATTGTTTAGGCGCAGTTTGGAGGTAATCCGGAGCCACAATGTTTACCCAGATAACAGCGCGTGCTCGTCATGGTTTGGCTCCAGTGTGTATGTGCGTTTAGGCCCTATCTGTTTCTATATTGAATCCACGTTTTGGAGAATCCAATTGTGTTTCCAGAATCAATCCAAATTAGACACACGATTTGTCAGGCAAATCGTGTTCCCATTCTGCAAGTTAGCTTAACTTGTGCAAAGTTTATAGGTTATGGTTTCCAAATTATGTTTTTATCCATCAGATGGCAGCATGTGTCCATATACTGTTTTACTTTGAGAACATATACCGAATATTGTACCGTTAGTAGAAATTTGCGATTCTGTAACAATATGCACATCATTCAGATTATTATTTTAGGCAAACGCAATTACCTTCAAGAAATACTAGTGGTTTGAAAGCAAGTGATTGTATAAGCACTTGAATCAGAAAAATATTGTATTAATTATGTTGTCAGCAAAGAATTTGTTTAGTACTGGAAATATTCTAGCTCTAAATGAGTTAAAGAAGAAAGCAGGACTTAATTCAAGAGATGAGGTAACTTGTTTCTCAACCTTATTAAAGTTAAACTTGAATATTTTTAATTTCATTGTTATGATAGTCATTTTTAATTGATTATCTTTAGTTGATCGAGATTCTGAAAATAACATTGGAAAAGTTTAAAGGCGAAGGAGATTCTTTCAGTATTGTGAGTAGTATATCTATATACTCATATTCTTAAATCCTAGTTTTAAAATTATTAAAATTAATTTATATAATTTTTCTAGAGTAATGATATAGATACAAGTTCTGAAAATGTAGATAGAAAAGAAATGAAAATTACTGTTAAAATATTTTTATCTAATTCGGATAAAGAATGTTTAAAAGAGGCCTTAGATCAAGGTAATAATTCAAAATTTTATTTGAAATTATTATTATTAATCTTGACTGTTTTTACTTCAGTATGCGAAGAATTAAATATCAATAAAATAGAATCTGTGATAATATTTCTTCATAAACTTCAAGGCGCTGATGATCTTTCCTTATTAAAAAGCTTATGGATTGTACTTGAAGATTATGTTAAAGCTGGAAAATTAATTAGCATTGGTGTTAGTGATATTGAAACTGAACAATTTATAGAACTTTTTAATCAAGTAAATGTAAGATAAAAGTTATATTTCTGAATAAAGGTCGTAATTTTATTTAATAATTAAAGTAACACTTCAATTTATTTTAGATAAAACCCAATATTATTCAAATAAATCTTTCAACATGTTGTATTGTCCCACCAGCATTACAAGAATTTACAAAATTAAACGATATTCAATTATTAACACACAGTGATCCTAGCCGTAAGTATTTATATTTAACAATATACAGAGTCATTTGCTTAAGTATATGTGAGGTAATTGAACCAGTTCTTGATAATTTAAATGAATACTATTAATAGATATCTAAATGAATGCACCTTTTAAAAACATATATCTATGCTTACTTAATTTTCAATTTGTGCAATAAAAGTAACAAATTGTGCAACTTAAAACAATTTAGAAACAATATAGAATGAAAAAATTACATGTTTCAGCAAGTTATGTATGTTTTCAGTTAAAATTCTATGAAAATTTTGTTCTTTAATCAAATTGTTCTTTTCTATATAAACTATTTATTTCTCACTGAATAAAATTGTAATTAGAGTTGAATATGTTCAAGTGACTGAGTATTCAAGCATAAATTAATTACATTTTTTTATTTTATTAAATTAAGAATTTAAAAATCTATTCGCTATTTGTTCATTTATTACCTTTTGCTACAGAATTTAGTAATTATATATGCATGAAATTTAAAAGGATTTCATATTAAGCTATAAATATAATTATAAATAAAACTTTGCTTATATTATCTAATATTTTTAAAGTAAATAATAGTAAAATTCTTTTGAATGTAATATAATATATTAGCAGTATAATATCATAAATAAAGTAATTCATAAAAGTAAGCATCATTTTGTATTCAACATAAAAATTTGTATTTTCTTTATATTATTGTTACTTATTCGGCTGAGTTTTTAATACTTGTTAAAATATTAAATCATATTATCAATATTTTGTATATAATTTTATTAAAGTTTAGTATAATGCATTCAAAGATTTGGTAAATCTCTGATGATTGGATGTACAATACTATTAAGAAACCGTTGAGAAAACCATACATTTTGTTATTATATCTATATTATATATATATATATTTATATGTACATGAGTATATATGTGTATATGTTTCTATCTGTATATTAAAATTGTGATGTCGTATGTCGCAATTTATTGAAAAAAATTCTTGTCAAACTGTCGACTATAAACTCTATTCCTTTGCGTGAACGATTGTGATATACAGATGTCTTACAGCCGACAACGAAGTTGGATCAATTAAATTCTTTTCTAAAATACGTATATATAAAAACATGGGTATGATTCGTTTTGGATAGATATTTCCTTAAGATCGCTAGTTGTTTTGAGGTCTTACAGAGTATAGATCCTTCTTGAATCGAACATAACTATAGTATTTTGCATTTTCTGTTGTTCATTTTATTCGAAATTGTTTCCCGGGATTAATTTTGACGGAAATGTATCGAACACGATACATAAAGTGGTTTTTCAAGTCAGATGGGAAGACGTTATTCAGTATGTCAGCAACTACGTATTGTTGAATAGTTTATTCATTGCGTTTACAAAACAATATGAATTACATATTTAATTCAAGTCGTCCAACACGATGACCGGAGCAGTGCAGTTATAGTATACTATAACACGTGAATCATACCTTATGAAAATGTTTCTTTCCGGAAAGGCCTGGGAGCAGAGTCTGACTATTAAATTATTAACTCATATATTATTATCGAGTTGTACTTTACATCATGAAAGCCGTAAAGGTTTGTTTGATTTGTAATTTGGCGTAAAAAATAGCTTTATTTAATGCGAATTAATATTGTATTACAGCGATTAACCAATGCGAATATACAGTTTATCCAATAGTAGCGTGAGACGTATTTCTTAAAGTTTCGATAACTAATGCGATTAAAAACAGTTTTCAACTCATTCAATGAGATTTAATTTTTGTAGCTATAAAATAAATGATAAATTTGGTTGATGCGATATACGTTCATGTACATATTACGATTATGCCAAATTTGTGATCTAAAATAATTCAAACCAAAGCGAAAGCATACAACTTGTAATTAATATCTAAAGTAATTCAAATTGTCTAGACAGTTCATTTACTAATAGCCGTTTAAGACTTAATACGAGTTTTTGTTATGTTGTTAACACATTTACGCGACATTGTTTTAGAGCCGATGCGAATGAAAACAGCCTGAAGGGTTGATCAATCATTGCAACTTCTGTGGTGTTTTTACGGACTGAAAGTTTTATATGATAATAATACTAACCAATGAAAAAATAACCAGCTTCTAATTCTTTTTTGTTTAAATTTGAAAACTAAGCTCGAATTTTGAAAAATTGTCGGATGTTACAAATTATTCACAGTTACATTAGGACAATATGCATACACATATGTAGGTAATGTAAATTTTGAATATTTCATTAATATACGATTGTCAGAATTACAGATAAATACAAAATTGAATGGTTTGTAATTATAACAACACGATGGATAGATCAAGTTCTACAATCGTCCGTGGCATGTGTTGGGCTTCAATGTTTTGTCTATACTTGAAATCTAGCAAAAAAACATTCGAAAATGAAGATTTGTTCATATAATCTTGACAAGCCATAAACAACTTGGGATTGATCTGGTATGCATGTACTCGTATGGCCAAAATGATCCATTGAAAAGGAATTCAGTAAAATTTTACGGTAATCGTATATTTCTTATATATTCATTCTGTTCTTCGAAATAGGTGGACTGAACAGATTAAACATTCTGTTGCAAAGCTGAAGCAACGAAGACTTCATGTGTCTAATTAAGTTAGTATATTCTACAAATATATATTCGTGAATTTTTTTAATTTTATGATAGTACAGTTGTCCCGAATATATGTTCACAGTTTCAGTTATCTAACATTTTTAGTTTGTTTGCAAAAGGCATACAAGTTAGAACTGCTTTGCCTGTTCATCAAGCTTTTCTATTGAAAAAAATGCATCAAAGAATTTACATTAAATTTTGTCTACAAAACGAATTAGTTGTTCCATAGCAATTGAAATGTTGACGGTGGCATACGCTAAGTCTACTCTAAGTCAAAAGGATATTTACAATTTGTACAAGTTCTTTTAAGAAGACTTCTCAGAGGTTTTGGGCATGAGATATGTGTCCGCAAAGTTTGTACAGAAATGGCTAAATTTTTAAAATAAATGTTGCGTAAGCATCGTTTAGGCTCTGTCAAATGATGACAACGATGATTCAGATTTGCTAAAAAATGTCAATAGATGATGAATCGTGGATATATGGTTATAATATCGAAACTAAGATTCAATCATCTCAATGAAAGCATTATGGACCACCAAAACCAAAAAAGCACATGTTCTATCAAACGTCAAGGTGTAGCTTACTATCTTCTTTGATTATCATGGCGTAGTGTATCAGGAATTCTTGCCACAAGATTATACAGTTAATACAGTTAAGTAGTATCACCTTGAAGTTATTGGCTGTTTGCGTGAAGCAATATTAAAAAAACCTTCGGATTTGTGAAAAAACTAATTATGGTTATTATATACACTACGACAATGCGCCAGTTTTTTTTGGCCAATAACAACACCATCATCATGCTTCAGCTACCGTATTCATCAGATTTACCCACCCTTAACTTCTTCCTGTTTATAAAACTGAAAAGACCCATGAAAAGTCGGCGTTTTACTACGATTGAGGAGATAAAGACCACATCGTTGGAACATCTCAAGGCTATACAAAAAAGTGTTTATCAGGAATGCTTTGAAAATTGAAAAAAGTACTGGCATAAGTATATTATATCTGAAGGGGGATTACTTTGAAGGGGATAACATAAATATTGATTAATACATAAATTTTTTTTGACAAAAATAAAAATTCACATTACTTTTTGATTACACCTCGTACGTATCCATAATTTGTAATTTCACATACGCCTACTCTACATAAAAATTCATAAAGAACATGAATAAAACGACCTTTATTACATAACCTGATACATTCATGGTAAATTGAGAAAGTAAGTTAGTCATAGTCAATTGTGTAAGTTTATTTTTGATTTCTTTATTTTTATGTCAATATTATTAGGAGTGTGAATAAGTCTTTCCCGTTTTTTGTAAGAGATGGCGCCACCAATACTGTGCGAGTATTCAATGGTTACATATGTCATAATCAAAGCTTATTCATATGTCAACAATTCCATACTAACACATTAGTTAAAATTTTTTCGCATCATAAATTTTTGATATCGTGAAAATGTCGAAATTTGAGCCGAGTCGACGTCATTTGCGGGAAGTTTCACTTTATTGGTTCAATTTGAAGAAATCTGCTGCCGAGACGCATCGATTGCTTCAGGAGGCTTATGGAGAAGGTTGTGTCGATGATTCAAGTGTTCGCGGATGGTTTCGACGCTTCAAAAGCGGTGATTTCGACGTGGAAGACAAGGAGCGTTCCGGGCGGCCGCAAATCTTTGAAGATCGAGAATTGGCGACTTTGCTTGATGAAGATTCTTGTCAAACGCAAGAAGAACTTGCTGAAGCATTGGGAGTTGACCGAACAACCATTTCCAAGCGTTTGAAAGCCATGGAAATGATCCAAAAGCAAGGAAATTGGGTGCCGTACGAACTGAAGCTGAGAGACGTCGAACGGCGTTTTTTCACTTGCGAACAGCTGCTTCAGCGACATAAAAGAAAGGGTTTTCTGCATCGTATCGTGACTGGCGATGAAAAGTGGATACGTTACGATAATCCGAAGCGAAGAAAATCATGGGGACTACCCGGCCATGCATCATCATCGACGGCCAAGCCAAATATTCATGGCGCCAAGCTCATGCTCTGTATATGGTGGGACCAGCTAGGTGTGGTTTACTATGAGCTTCTGAAACCGAATGAAAGGATCACAGGCGAGGTCTATCGACGACAATTGATGCGTTTGAGCCGCGCACTGCGAGAAAAACGGCCAGAATACTCCGACAGGCACGACAAAGTTATTTTGCAACATGACAATGCTCGCCCACATGTTGCACCGCCGGTGAAAACATACTTAGAAACGCTCAAATGGGAAGTCCTACCCCACCCGCCGTATAGTCCAGACGTTGCTCCGTCTGATTACCATCTCTTCAGATCGATGACGCATGGCCTGGCTGACCAGCACTTCCATTCCTACGAGGAAGCCAAAAAATGGGTGGATGACTGGATAGAGGCCAAACCGGTCGAATTTTTTCGCAACGGGATTCGTATGTTGCCAGAAAGATGGGAAGAAGTTGTAGCTAGCGATGGCCAATACTTTCAATAATTCATTTGTAACCATTTTTTCACAAGGCTCAAAATTTGAAAAAAAAACGGGAAAGACTTATTCACATACCTGATACAAAAATATAAATTTTCAACAAAATGAAATCATTCTCATATTCAAACTGTCAAAATGGTTTTTTGAATTGAAGTTTAATTTTCGATTTGATTGCCTGCATTATCTAAAAAAAACAATAAAATAATTCGCATTAAATAGGAGTAATTAGACTAATTCGCAAATAAATAGAAGTTGAAAGAATGTTTTTGATGACATTCAATTTAAAATACTTTAATTGCGTTTATGTCGACTGTTTTTAGATAAAATTAATGAATATTTCTATCGTTCTTAAGTCTTCTTAAATGTTAATAAGGGCTCTATTATTGTTTTACCATATGTTAGAGGATTGTCAGAAAGATATAAAAAAATTTTTTGGAAATATAACATTCAAATTTTCTTTAAAAATATTAACAATTTAAGTAAGTTATTTAATAATTTTAAAAATAAGGATGATCCATGCTAAAATGTGGAGTCATTTACAAAATTAATTGTATGGAATGTAATAAATGCTACATTGGACAAACCAGTAATTTGAAAAAGAGAATTTATGAACATAAACAACATAATTTATGAGCAGAAGCACGCATAGCTCTACCTAATTATCATAGCTATGCAATTGTTGATGGAAATTTAGTTGCCATTCAGCTGAAAAAAACAAGTGTAACAATCAAAAAGCCTATATACATTGGGTGTTGTATCCTCGATTTATCAAAAACATTAGTCTACGAATTTCACTACTTTTAATGAAACAGCGAGTGGACGAAAAGTGTAAACTCTTGTATACTGATACTGATAGCTTGATATATGAAGTAGAGGACATTGATATGTATCAAATAATGAAAGAAGATATTCATAGATTTGATACTTCTGATTATGATGAAAATAATGAGTATGGAATTCCACGTGGAAATAAAAAAATTCCTGTACTAATGAAAGATGAATGTAATGGAAAGATCATGATGGAATTTATTGATTTACGAAGTAAAATGTACAGTATTTTAGTTGATGGAGGAGGGATAGTAAAAAAAGCTAAAGGTATTAAATCGGGTGTAGCGAAGAAATCAATTACATTCGATGATTATAGAAGATGCCGGAAAGATCTCATAATTATACAACGAGAGCAGTGCACCATTTGCTCAAAATTACACATAGTACATACAGAAAAACAGAAAAAATTGCCCTAAGTCCATTTAATGATAAAAGATACTTATTGCCGAATACTACAGACGCATTACCTTGGGGTCACTATAAAATCCTAGAAGAGTACATTTGGAAGCTGCAAGTAAGGTAGAGAGGGAAATAATGGAAAGTACAGGTCAGCAATTTTTAAGAGAAGGGGGAGGATATTGTGAGGGGATACGATGAGTCCAATGAAAAAAGAGCTCAAGCAGGTGTGGCTACTGGAAAAGAAGAGAGGGCGAATACGATTGGCAATGAGATTCGAGTCACGGTAGATGTACATGCAGAACAAGAGAGTAGGGATAAAGTAACTAGTGAAAATCAAGTTATGCGGGAAAGAATGACGCTATATAGCAATCAAGGTGAACCAATAAACATTGAGTATAATACATCTGACGAACTAATGCACGAATGGAATCCTGAAGAAATTTTGAAAGTGTTGGAAGGGTGCTCAGTTGAAGCCGAGGAAAGGGATCTACTCCGTCAGGCAATGGAAGGGACAGAAATTATGGTGGGGAAGCTATATGAAGAGATAGAGGATGACGAGGAATTCATTCGAGCAGTTGAAGAGTTTGATAATTTTTACCATCTCCAAAGAAAATAAGACTAATCTAATCAGGTAAGCTTCGTAGTTAATTTTTTCTTAAAAAAAAAATTAATGTTTTTTTTACTATGTTAGAATTAAAAAGAAAAAAACATTTTCTGTTCTTTAGAATGGACTTAGCTACTCTTAACAAGATATCTGAGAGCGAGTTCATGACGCGGAAGAAATGTATAGAATTGGAGAAAAATCAGCAATACATGGTGACTGCTCTTAAGCAAGTCTCTACAAGATATGGCACCAAAGTCGTTGTGGCGCTGGACGATAACATTCAAATATTTTTGCAGCAAAAGATATCTTCGGCATTATTAAAAGAGGAAGCATTTTTCATAAATATGGCTAACAAAGCAACTAAGCTTTGTTTATTTATAGTGTATCAGGGTGGTAGTTGTTTCAAAATTTAACACTTAGGCTTCTTAAATATTAATAAAACACACATAGATTAATTTTTTTTCATTATTTATTCGTAAAAAAATCAAAACATGTATAACTTAAATAAATATTATAATCATAATACACTGTCTTTCATATTTACTTTGTAACTAGTGAACTTCCACATATCCATATATTTTACTTATATATTGCTTTCATTTCATGCCTTTTTTATTTATCCAACTATTATGCTCACTATTGAATCCTAACCATTTAACATATACCCGGTTACCACTCTTTTTTAGTACTTTTTCTACAAGATAAATTTCAGGGTACTTAGTATTTTGAATTTCAGTTTCATAAAAACTCCCTGATATTGGTTTATCGTAATAATCTTTAAGGTGATAAGTTACTGGATTAGCTTTTACAACTCTTGTTATTGTAAAAATTTCTGTAGACCAATTAGGTGTGTAGCCTTTGTCAAAAATATGTTTTATTTTCCTTATTCGTACATTATCTCCAACACTAAATTTTGGTATTTTTCTTAGTATCGTCTCAGTTGAAAAACGCTTCTTCACCTCCATTTCGTTTCCTTCTTTTACATTTTTAGGCTCAATTCCTATTGTTCGATGGTTTCGTGAATTATAAGCCTTGACTAAGTCCGACAGAATAGTTATCCATTTATAGTTTCCTTGCTTACTGAATTGAATCCACATTGCATTTTTTAACGTTCTATTAAAACATTCGCATATGCTTACATGAAGGTTACTGTGTGAAGAGTATAGATTTATCTTATACTTTTTCTTGAGATTCTGAAAATGTGAATTGTAAAATACTTTTCGTTGATCAGTTTGTAAATTAGATGACACTCTTCCTTGTTTGAAGATTTTATTCATAGCCAAACTGACGTCATTGCCATTCTTTGTCTTTACTGGCATAGCCTATGCAAATTTTGAAAATATATCAATAACTTGAGTAAGTAATGAAACCCTTTATTCTCCTTGCAGTAAGGAATCATTTCTACAAGATGAGCTTGTCATGTCTCGTCTGTTCTACGGATATCATATTTTCGTCGCAGATATTGACGATGTGCAGGTTTGTGCGGCTCATCAACTACTTTTTGGCGTATCATTTTTTAATTAATTTCTATTTATTTTTTTTATAATTTTGTGATTAAATTTGTACATTAGCAAAACCAGTTTTAAAATGATCATATAATTCATGAATATATTTCAACTGAGATTCCCTTCTCGTTTGATTGTTATCATATTTCTGCTCTTTGCTTTTAAATAGATTATATAGAAGATGAAGAGTATTTAGTTGAGTTTCTACTATCGTTTGATTCTGACCGTGTTTCTGTTCATTGCTCTAGAGGTAATTCAATCTGTCATCCACATTAACTCGATGTAAATTAATAGATTCATATTTATTAAAGAAATCCTTGAATTTTGCTTCCACCTTCATTTAATTTTCTTCTACTTTTTTATCATTTTGTTCAACTAATTTAAAAACTGCATTAATTTTAGATGGTAAGTAATTTATTTCTTTCTGCAGGACTATATTCAACGCCTTCAAGTTGACAGCATCATTTTTTTCAATAGGATCTCCTACATTACAGAGACGCTTAGCTTCTATATCAAAATTCCCATCTAATGTAATATTGAAACCTTTGCCTGGAGGACCTTGACTACCTTGCGAGCCCTCCAAATTTCTTCCAAATAAGTCAAGACTCATGATACTACTGAATAACAAAAGAGAGAGTGCTTAATATATATACCCTATTTCACGCAGTTCTTCAATAATTGATTGGATTTCATTGCTGTGATTGTTATTTCCAGCGGATCGCTCCGCATTTAATAATCTTAAGTCGTTCGACGAGCTCATTGGGATTGTCCCAGTAAACTAAATCTATCTATGAATTTTGCTTTGCTATTTTATACTTCGGTCTGAGACCTCCTCCATTTTTTTCTTTATGATTAATTTTGGTACGAACCATTGGTGAAATAATATTAAAATATTTTCTACTCCTCAAGAAGCGGATAGACTCATCTTTGTTATGTTTTTCTGTGAGCATTTGTTCCTTTCTTCATGTTGCGATAATTTTCACGCTCTAATAAACTTATTATCGTTTCATCAGGTTGTTTTTGAAGAGTAATTCTATGAGTCCATTAGTTCTAGGATAAGTTAAATCACTTACTTTTACTGTTTTATCATCAAATTCAATTTCAGAATCGCCAAGCAAATAAACACCTCCACTATTTCTGACTCCGTATATATTGTCAAGTTTGTTACGGCTTTCATCTAATAATGATAAAACATCAGATGGATCATTTTCTCCACGCATAGATATAAATGTGGAATTCATTATTGAGTTATCTAATGAAGCAAAGTCATCATCGGATAGGTAATCTTTGGAAGAAGTAGATTGAATATTATCATTTATCATAAAACTCAATCGCTTTTTGTATGGTTTTGATTTTTTTATGCTGCCTACATCCAAAATATTATGAAAAGACTGAGAGCTGTCACTTTTTTATTCGACAAACGTTTTTAGCGGTGTAATGACTGGTTTCAATGTATTATTTACAACTTTTTCGAGATTCTCTCTCTCCTGTTTCAATAAAGTAGATTTTCTATTAATAGCTTTACGAGCTTGCAAGAGCTCGCTAAGGATATTCTTTTCTTTCTCAAAGTCTGACATGTTGACGAGATGCTGTTTAAAATTAAACTGAATGATTCAAATTTTTTTAACTTCTTTTTATTGCAAAACAGTCAAATCCTTTTCTATATCTGCTGCCATTCATCGCTCTATCGTTATCAATGACAACAAAACCTTATTTATCATTCTTCCAGCATTCAGAACAAAGATTACGAAACTCGTTGAAAGTAAGGTCAGTATTCACGTGGTCTTCATAAACATGTTTTAAATTTACATCATCTTTAAATGATGACGTCGGTAAATTACTAACATATTAATATTATCCCGGATAAGATGTTTTGGTACATGAGCATATGACTAGCATAGATAAAAACAGTCTACACTTTTATGCCTGCCTATGCAGAAAAATGCTCTGACGTTATCCTGTTTCTCACAAGCTACATCATGAAAAATCATTATTGAATTTGGCAATGCTTCATTTGGCGATATTGCAGATTCATGTTCACTAAACGGCAGATATGTAACGCCTTCAATCGGTTCTAAAACATTTTTGAGAAATTCATACTTTGGTTGATTTAACGACTTTGAATAAACATAGACATTTTCGAATCTAAGACCATTTGGATATGTGATTAAAACTAATAAGCTATTTGTTTTTCCACCGTTTAAAGGACCACAGAAGACTGCTCTTACACTATCTGGTAATAATTCTCCATGTCGCTTTCTCCTTTTCTCATTTCGAAAATCAAAATTCGTGATTGGAAGTTGGACGCTTTGCTCGGTGAAATCCATGTTGACGTGACACAGTAAAGTTTACCATTAAGTAAAGATAATATATAAATGCTTGTTTTATATTTTCTCAGATTAGTTATACATTAACAGCTGAAGATGATTGTACACAAATCTCGGATTGAACAGTTGAAGCGAGGGAGTGGAGTGCTTGATGGAATAATCAATAATTTACCTATCGAAATGCATCTGCCTGGTTATCAATATTGTGGTCCCGGAACTAAATTAAAGAAGTGAATGAAACGTGGTGATCGAGAAATAAATCCGCTTGATCAGGATTGTAAAGAACATGACATTGAGTACTCTAATAAAAATAATAATCGTAAAATGGCTGATTTAAAGCTTGCTGATAAAGCTTGGCAGCGTGTTAAAGCCAAAGATACTAATCTTGCTGAAAAAGCGGCTACTCTTATTGTTGCAAGTGCTATGAAATTAAAGGCAAGAACTCGAATGGGACTAAAGTTCAGCAAATTAGTGACTGTAGCAAAAAAATCATTAAAACCAAGTCAAAATTCGCGCAAAGTTATTCAGTCCGCGTTGAAAGGTGCCCGTCAATCTCTTGTGTCAATCTCTTAAAAAAAATGGTGGTAAGAAAAAAGTTATCCTTCCTCTACCCCTTGCATCTAAAATAGGTGGAGTGCTTCCATTTCTAATACCACTGTCTGGTAAAAAAAAAAACTTCGATTTAACTTTACCAAATCGTGCATTGACTGACTAAGATCTTATGAAATATGCTCGTCTCTTATAAATTCCATATTTTCATGGTATTTTCATGAGAAAAACTCTGGCTTCCAAAGGTCCATGGTGCAATGAAGCTGCTATTATTAATTTGGATAATTTTCAAAACAATGGTACCCACTAGGTCTGTTATCAAAAGCAAGGTTCCGAAGTTTTCTACTTTGATAGTTTTGGAGATCTTAAACCTCCCAAAGAATTAATGAAATATTTCAATGTTAAGGAAGTAAAATACAATTATAGAAGATATCAAAGTTTCGATTCTTTTATTTGTGGTTATCTTTGTCTTCGTTTCTTAACCGTAGTCTATAAAAGCAGATTTAATGACCAAAAGTAATCATTCACTTGCAATTAGTCATGGAAGACAGTTTTACATTGACTCTGATAGGTAATTCTTCTGTTCCAGAATTCCAGAGCATAAAAATTTTGTTTTGGGTTTAGCTGAACTTCCAACGTTCAACTCAATTCCGAATGTAGACAGATCAAATAATAAATTACATTATCGGGGAGAAATTATCACAATTCCAACTGGCAGTTACAAGCTTGATGCTATTCATCAATTTTTAGCGGAAGCTTTGTCAGCTAAAGGGATCAATTTTTCATTGAAAGCTAATAATAATACTCTTAAAAGTGAAACTGAGTGTAGTGTTACATTAGATCTTAGACCTTACTATTCAATAGGTCGGTTACTTGGCTTTTTTGAGAAAGAGCCACTCATAGTAATTGATTGCTCTCGGCAAAACGAATCTCTAAAGAGCGCTCCTGTACATGTTCGTCTAGAATTCGAGGCTAAAAATAACTTTCTACCCAATACTACAGCTTATTGCTTGATCTTGCACGATCACATCGTTCAGTATAATCCAATCAGTGGAGAAGTGAAAAAGGTTATTTAAAATAACAGATATCATAATCCAATTTACATGATTAATGTAAATTGACAATTTACATGTACTGCACAATGTGAAACACATCAAACTATTTTATCAGTCCTCCATCTACAAAAAAAAAAACAAAAAAAAAACAAAAAAAGTAGACGACTTTGCTATAGGCATGATGGCACATTAACGGAGAGTGAATATCCTCGCTTTTCCGGACTTTTAAATCACAAGGAGAAAGACTATAGGCATTCTAATGAATCTAAAGTATACTCTCGTGTAAAGTATGCCATGCTCTCCCCTCCTCTACCATCAATGATGTTCGCCTTTTCTCACACGTATATTAAATTTTAATGTATGAAAATGATGAAACGAGTCGTTTTCCATCTCTCTCTCTCTCTCTCTCTCTCTCTCTCTCTCTCTCTCTCTCTCTCTCTCTCTTTATCTAATATAATATAGCGAGAGCGGCATCGTTTCGAGAGGCGACCTCATTCTCTATACATTACAATATACAGGGGGCCTCAGCACAGTTTTCAAGGGGGGAGGTATGCTTGAATACCCACAGGGCCAAGCACAGATTTCAAGGGGGGAGAGTGTACCAGAATGCCCATAGCCTATCTACTAATATAGAACAAACAGATCAGCGGTATTTAAATATTTCAATATAAAACCTGTATTTCTAACATATTCATTCCGAAACGTATCGAACACGATACTACGAACTAGTTAATAACTAGATTATTAATAACTACAATAATAATAACTACAATATTAACATGTTATTATTATTGCGAAATAGATAAAATTAACCATAGGCAAAAAGACTTTTTACTTAATATTTATCAATAGCTACTCTGCTTTTAAATTGCAATATGAACTCTTAATTTTTTGAGAGAAAAAAACTTTTTTAAACATTCTTTGAGAAATACACAAACGGATTTTATATTTATAATAAGATATGAATTTATTTTTTAAATACAGTAGATGTCAACTGAAATAATTTAAGATAATTATACGAACTAATTGATTACTGGTTCAAGAACCTTATATATTGCAATATACATTTACATTTAAATTGCATTTTCATATATTTATATTTTCAGCTATTTTAACGGATGAAATAATAACAAAGTTTTTTGGCAATAATGCTGAATTAAATTGGGTAGCACGTTACCAAGTGCACTTAAGATGTCGTGGAGTCCTTTCATCTAAAGGTTACTTAGTACGAATTATTAGATCACAGTGAAAATACAATTTTTTACATTTTTTTATAAACAGTATTAAAATAGCACAATGAATAACTTTTTAAAAAAGTATTCAATTACCGAAAACACATTCTGTATTATAAGAACTTTAGAATTGTGAAAATACTTATATACAATAGACATATTCATAGAAAAGTATATTTATTTTACTTAATTATCAATTTAATTATTATGTAATGTTATTATTAAGTCATTATACTTAATTATTAAAAAAATGGCAGATTTTTAAGTAGAAAGTTTGCACAGTATTTCATTATATAATGAAAATATAATGAAATTATAAATGCTATAATTTTTAATAATTTTTAGGTATACAAAATTATACCATACTTATGTTATTAATTTTGTAAAATTTTATATAACAGTAAATTTTACTGTGTAACAATAGATGCACCTCGCTTACTGCCATTACATGTAATTTTTTGACAAAAGATATTTTAACTTTTTAATTTTCTTCTTTAACTTACCTGTTTTATTTAAGCAGGGTATATACTCTTCATTAATCAATAATTTAATTTAAACCAGATAGTTATAATTTTTATAAATCAAATTTTGTGGAAATATAAAATATACTACTTTATTATCAAACAGGTGAGAATTTAGGATGCAAAATCACCTGCGAAGTGACCGTACAATCAGCTGTGAAATTAACTATGAATTTCGGTAATTTTTGCAGGTAATTTTAGCATACCATACAAAGACCTATTAGACCGCGCACTTGCGCTTTGAAGTCAATATTAAAGGACAGAGATAGCCCTAGAATTGTGCTTTCTCTTTTGCTAGACAGAGTAGGGAGGTAGCGCAACAATAAGAATGATATAGTTTCTGCTGTTTCTCGCTTGTAAGTAAAAGATAACACAATTCTCTGTATCGTTTTCTGACTTTGGTTTAAGCTTCAACTCTATTACCAGAGCGCGCGATCTAATGTATAAGTGTATGATACCATCAGATATCATCCATGCCGGTCCTAAATTCGATGGTTTTTAAATCTAAGTGGTTTAGTTTTCATTTCGCTGAAAAAAATGCTGAAAAAGTTTGTGTATTAATAAAATCTACAGTATTTAATCCAATATTGTTTTGAAAAACAAAATAGTAATCTTTCATAGTTTTTCTCATTAAATTCTCCGTTTCGTAAGTTTATTTGCCGTATTCCTAATGAACTGTATTATTATTGTGTATTACTATTTTTAGAATTTTAATTACATAACAATAGTCAATCAAATTATTAAAAAGATGCATTCGTTTATACATTCGTTCAAAAAAATAGAATTATAATACTCAAAAAAATGAAGATAGAGCAATTTAAAAGATAACATAACATTGAGGCTTGGATATAGTACAGTAAACTATATTCGAAACGTTTAATTCTCTTTTGCTCATTTCAAATTTTATCAACATTACTTTTCTCGCAATTTTTAATAGTTGTATATTGTTGAGTTCTAATAACTGTGTAGTTATTCGAATATCGCAACGTGTAAAAAGTATTATTATTGTGCGACGAATACACTTATTCAAGTAAAGACATCTGTCAAATATAGAATTAAGTATTCGCGACCGAAGAAGAAGAATAATAAGTTATACAAACATTATTCTTTTCATTATAATCAAAATAAAAGATTTATAGCATATATACATATATTTATAATAAGGGTAAATTGTATATAATTCTGACGATCAGGCTGTACTGTTTGTACAGCCTCATATACACAAAACTTTAATTCCAGATAATTGCAGTTTCAAATTAAAATAATCGGATAATGATTCCGATTAGCGGTCGCACGCGTGATGATCAAGATCATGTGAACGCGAATATTAAATATACCTGGCTCGTAAACAAGGGGGGGACTCGCGCGCGTCGTTAGAGAGAGCCGCCGCCACGCGGCAGCAGGCGTGGAAAAGATGTTTCGCGCTCCCCGGATCTATAAACTTGCGAGACAGTAAAGGCACTAGTCGCTGCATTTCGAGCACTGCATTTTTATTAAATAATATAGAAGTCTGATTATGATTCTTTCATATTATTTAGGATACATCACGCATATAAAAGAATACCTGCAAATAAATATTATCATGAATAATTAAACGTGTGTGAACGTCCCAAACGACAAAAGTATATAATTAATTATTATTTACATGACGATTATTATCATTATAATATGTTATAATAATTATCATTGCTATTATTATTGAGAAAGCAAGATAAATCAATATTAAATTAATTATTTAACATTATTGTTATTATAGTAACCAAATATTTACTCGAAAGAAACATATGATTGATTATTATTTACATAATTGTAATTGTTGTAATTTATTATAATAATTATCATGATATTATAATTAAATATTATCTATAATCCGAAAAAATTAAATACTAACGTAATTATTATTTAATTCTTATTATAGTTTGTTATAATAATTACCATTATTATTATTATTATTATTATTATTATAAGAATACGAGTGTCTTCAAGGATAAAATCACAAGGTAGCATTATAATTCTTATTATTATATTATTGTAAAATTATTATTAATGTTTTTCGGCGGCTCGATACGAAATTAGGTGAGTGGTGGCTTAAATACCTGATCGACTAATTTTTCATATATAAAAGAGCAAGTTTTCCGAGCGAGTTCTCATAGCAATACGTTTGAAAGAAGCACCTTAGAGCTATCTCAACCAGCGGTCTCACCAAAAATCCCTCCTGCACCTTAGTAAGGCTTGATCCTGATTGCGCAGCGCTCCGTTAAAGCCCAGCAGTCTCTTGGGACAGTAAAATACGATATCTTGGTCTTTCCTAACGACTTCTACGAAGAGTATTGTGTTCAGTCATTAGAAAGCGATGCTAGCTTTCTCGGGCCGACTTCTACGGGGACTATCGTGTTTAGTTGGTAGGAAACGATGTTTAGGTATGTCGGGACAACTTCTACGGGGCGTTTCGGGTTTGGATGATAGTATGCGATTTCCAAGTGTTTTTAAACGACTTCTACAGGGAATCTCGTGTATAGTTTGTGAGAAATAAAATCGAGGTATGTCAGTACGACTTCTATAAAGAGATTCGTATTCTATCATTCGAACACTCACCCTGCCAGTAAGAGTGGTGTCGGGATACCTGGACATTGTATTCCACCTCCCCAACACAAAACCCTCTATAGCAGTCGTCCTGAGACATTTCCTATAGTCCGAACACGATACTCTCTGCAATCGTTGTCTCGAGACACTTGCACATATTTTTCTACCGCTAGAACTCGACAGTACAATTTTCTCCATCGAAGCCGTATTTAATATGCATCATACTTCATATCATATCATATCATATCATACTAATTTATAAAGACAAAGCGTGTTTTTGTTTGCACGCGATAACCGAAAAAACTACTGAACCGATTGTTCTGAAATTTGACATATAGATTCTATATTATCTTGGGAAGGACATAGGCTATGTTTTTTCTTGAAAATCATTTTACTTTTAACAATAAATTAAGTTAACAGTTTTAGTGGTCAGTTTCACCAGCGACCACTAGGTTGCATCTTGAATCACGAACATCAATTCGATGTAGTCGGCTTAAAGTATTAATACCAGGCGAGCTCAAGTGAATGTTCATATTCAACTTTGCGATTCGCATTCTAAAGAAGTTGCGACGTTATTCGGTATTACCTTTTTTGTTCTTTTGGTTAATCTGACACTACTCTCATACGTCACACCTTATGAATATATTTTGATTTTTGTATATTTTTGAATTTTTCTCACGTGAAAAATGCTCTCTCTCTCTCTCTCTCTCTCTCTCTCTCTCTCTCTCTCTCTCTCTCTTTCTCTCTCTCCCTGTCTCTGCCTTCTTTTATAAGATGGTTGTATGCCAAATCATACTAAAAATAATTTGTGAAAACAAATTATACGAATAATTTGATATTTTTCTAATATTCTATTTTCTTCTGTGCAAGAAGAAAATTGTAGAATTATTTTTGGAACCTGAGTTTTACAGAATGTTCAAATAAAAGCATCAGAATAAACAAATAATTTTTGAAAAGGGTTTAAAGTCTACAATTTTTAGATTTTTCCCTTGCTTATTGAATCGTTAAACATAAATCAAATGATTTTAATATTATAAGGGGTTTTGACTATATATGTAGAATTGTGGTCTTATCGATTTTTATTTAAAAAAATTAATTTTAAAATATAATTAAAATTATTTAAATTAAAATATATCTATATATACCATTTCATATAACCAAAAATGTAAATTTCAATATAAATTGTTAGAAGTGGTATCCAATATAAATTGTGTTTTGTTTTTTTTACTAATATACATTTGTGAATTATTAATTATTTAAGCAAACAAATTGAAGTTAATTTCTATTGGGGTCCCTCTTTGATACGTCAACAAGTACAACCTCCTTAAAACTATTATTTATTTAACCTATTTAAATCATGACGAAATTTCGAAATTTCAAATTCAAATTTTAAGGTTTATTTATAATTATTAAAATTCATACATTTATTTTGGCCATTAATTCCATCAGCGATTCTACTACTTCTTGGTGAATTTATACTTTTCTTTATATAAATTAAATTTTCTAGAACGTTAGTTTGATCAATGTTGTAGTTCTTTTTTTCGAATCTAAAACAAAGATATTTCTATGGATTTTTAAAATTATCCGATCGGATTTGGCAGTACAGGGTGCAATTGAAAATTTTATTTTAAAAAAGTGCTAAGTGTCAAAAAATGACATTTCTTTTTTAAATGTTGTTTTCAATTCGATTAAACTGGTGACTCTAATAACTTTTTCTACCATTCAAAAATAGATTTCAAGATTGCAATTTCAAGATTTTTCAATTCTGATGGATTTGGCAAACTGTAAAACTAGGTGAAGTTAATTTTTGAAACCGAACGTAGATTTTTTTACAATTATATTGATTAAATTGTTATAGTTAAATATATCATATCATATCATATCATATCATACTAATTTTTAATGACAAAGCCTGTTTTTGTTTGTACACTATAACCGAAAAAATACTGAACCGATTGTTCTGAAATTTGACATATAGATTCTATATTATCTTGAGAAAGGCACAGGCTATGTTTGTTATTATTTTCTTTCATCAATAAATTAAGTAAATAGTTTTAACAATCAGTTTCACTAGCGGCCACTAGGTGGCGTCTTGAATCACGAACATCAACTCAAAGTAGTCCGCTTAAAGTATTAATACCAGGCGAGCTCAAGTGAATGTTCAGATCCAACTTTGGGATTCGTATCCTAAAGAAGGTGTGGCGTTAGTCGGTATTACCGTTTTTGTTCTTCAGGTTAATCTGACACTACACTCACACTTTATGGATATCTTTTGATTTTTGTAAATTTTATTTTCTCCTACGTGAGAAAATCTCTCTCTCTCTCTCTCTCTCTCCGTTTCTCTATCTCTCTGTCTTCCTATCTCCTTCTCTCATAAAATGGTTCTGTATGCCAAATCATACTGAATATAATTTGTGACGACAATTATATTTTTGTTTTTATACATTATACTAACTTCGTCACAAGAGACTGTTTTTTTTAGTTTGAACAAAAGAAATATCCATCGTCTGCTTAAAAAATCTGCTATTCGCCATACCATTTTGCTTGAATTTTAGTTGGCAATACTACGAAAATATTCACGGTATTTAATTGAAAATACGAAAATATACGAAATGTGTAATATATGTTGTATGCATATTATATTGTACATATATATACACATTTTAAATACGGTGTCTACTGAGAAATATTGTATTGGCATATACGAGCGGTTGATTACGATATCCCGTTGCCTCAAGACGATTTATATATGCAGTTGTGTGTTTGGTTGATAGAATGCGATGTCCAAGTAACTCTGGGCGATTTCTACGGGGAATATTGTATTTAGTTGATGGAAAATGAGATCCAGGTATGAGGAAATCAACTTTTATGGGAAGATTCGTGTTGAGACGATAGTCTTTCCGAACGACTTCTACGGGGAGTATCGTGTTTAGTTGTTAGGAAGTCATGCAAGCTTTCTTGGGACGACTTCTACTCGAACTATCGTGTTTAGTTGGTTGGAAACGATGTTTAGGTATGTCGGGACAACTTCGTCGGGGAGTTTCGTGTTCGAATGATAGAATGTGATTTTCAGATGATTTGGAACGACTTCTACGGGGTGTGTCATGTATAGTTAGTGGAAAACGATGTCCAGGTATCTCATTACGACTTCTATGAAGAGATTAGTATTCTATCATTCGAACACGCATACTCCGAGTAAGAGTCGTCCCGGGATAGCTGGACATTGTATTCTACCTCCCCAACACAAAACTCTCTATATAAGTCATCCCGTGAGATTTCCTATAGTCCGAACATGATGCTCTCTGTAAACGTCGTCTCGAGACACTTGCACATCTTTTTCTACCGCTCGAACTCGAAAGTACAATTTTTTCTGATGAAGCCGTAATTAATATGCATATATATATTGTATAAAATGGTCCGTCAAATATTAACTTTCTGAAGTGGACGCTGTTATTTATAGAAATAATAGCGTCTCAATTATTTACAGAAATATAGATTTGTATATAGAAGTCGTTCGGAAAGACCTATATATCGTATTTTACTGCCCCAACACGAATCTTCCCATAGAAGCTGATTTCAACATACCTGGATCTCATTTTCCATCAACTAAATACAATATTCCCCGTAGAAATCGCCCAGAGTTACTTGGACATCGCATTCTATCATCCGAACACACAACTGCGTATAGAAATCGTCTTGAGGCAACGGAATATCGTAATCTACCGCCGGTACACGCCAATACAATATTACTCAGTAGAAACCGTATTTATAATATGTATATATACGATGTATAATATAATATATATATATATATATACTTTTTATATTTCCGTTTTTTCAATTAAATACCGTAAATATTTTCGTAGTGATGTTAACTGAAATTCAAGCAAAATGTTGGTGGTCGCATAGCATATTTTTTAAATAGGTGATGGATGTTGTCTTTTTCTGCAGAAGTGACGATATATTTTATTTATATATACATAGTTTCGAGGTTGCTGGGTAAAGAATCCTATTTTGACATCATTTCTTTTGTTCATACTAAAAAAAACATAGTCTCTTGTCACAACTCTGAAGTTAATAGAATGTATAAAAATAAAAATATAATTTGTCGTCACAAACTATATTCAGTATAATTTGGCATACAGAACCATTTTATAAGAGAAGGAGAAAAAAGACAAAGAGATAGTGACAGAGAAAGAGAAAGAGAAAGAGAGAGAGAGAGAGAGACAAAGAGAGAGAGAGAGAGAGAGAGAGAGAGAGAGAGAGAGAGAGAGCGAGAGAGTTTTCCACGTGAGAGAAAATAAAATTTACAAAAATCAAAAGATATCCATAAGGTGTGAGAGTAATGTCAGATTAAACTGAAGAACAAAAAAGGTAATAGCGACTAACGTCACAGCTCCTTTAGGATACGAATCCCAAAGTTGGATATGAACATTCGTTTGAGCTAGCCTGGTATTAGTACTTTAAGCGGACTACTTTGAGTTGATGTTCGTGATTCAAGACGCCACCTAGTGGCCGCTAGTGAAACTGATTGTTAAAACTATTTACTTAATTTATTGATGAAAGAAAATAATAACAAACATAGCCTGTGCCTTTCTCAAGATAATATAGAATCTATATGTCAAATTTCAGAACAATCGTTTCAGTAGTTTTTTCAGTTATCGCGTACAAGCAAAAACAGGCTTTGTCATTATAAATTAGTATGACATGATATATGATATGATATGATATGATATGATATAATATTTAACTATAACAATTTAATCAATATGATTGTAAGAAAATCTACGTTTGGTTTCAAAACTTAACTTCACCTAGTTGTACAGTTTGCCAAATCCATCAGATTTGAAAAATCTTGAAATTGCAATCTTGAAATCCATTTCTGAATGGTAGAAAAAGTTATTAGAGTCGCCAGTTTAATACAATTGAAAACAGCATTTAAAAAAGAAATGTCATTTTTTGACACTTAGCACTTTTTTAAAATAAAATTTTCAATTGCACCCTGTACTACCAAATCCGATCGGATAATTTTAAAAAACCATAGAAATATCTTTGTTTTAGATTCGAAAAAACAACTACAACATTGATCAAACTAACGTTCTAGAAAATTTAATTTATATAAAGAAAAGTATAAATTCACCAAGAAGTAGTAGAATCGCTGATAATGGCCAAAATAAATGTATGAATTTTAATAATTATAAATAAACCTTAAAATTTGAATTTGAAATTTCGAAATTTCGTCATGATTTAAATAGGTTAAATAAATAATAGTTTTAAGGAGGTTGTACTTGTTGACGTATCAAAGAGGTACCCCAATAGAAATTAACTTCAATTTGTTTGCTTAAATAATTAATAATTCACAAATGTATATTAGTAAAAAAAACAAAACACAATTTATATTGGATACCACTTCTAACAATTTATATTGAAATTTACATTTTTGGTTATATGAAATGGTATATATAGATATATCTTAATTTAAATAATTTTAATTATATTTTAAAATTAATTTTTTTAAATAAAAATCGATAAGACCACAATTCTACATATATAGTCAAAACCCCTTATAATATTAAAATCATTTGATTTATGTTTAACGATTCAATAAGCAAGGGAAAAATCTGAAAATTGTAGACTTTAAACCCTTTTCAAAAATTATTTGGTTATTCTGATGCTTTTATTTGAACATTCTGTAAAACTCAGGTTCCAAAAATAATTCTATAATTTTCTTCTTGCATAGAAAAAAATAGAATATTAGAAAAATATCAAATTATTCGTATAATTTGTTTTCACAAATTATTTTTAGTATGATTTGGCATACAACGATCTTATAAAAGAAGGCAGAGACAGAGACAGAGAGAGAGAGAGAGAGAGAGAGAGAGAGAGAGAGAGAAAGCATTTTTCACGTGACAAAATTCAACAATATACAATAATCAAAAGATATCCATAAGGTGTGAAAGTAGTGTCAGATTAACCTGAAGAACAAAAAAGGTAATATCGACTAACGTCACACCTTCTTTAGGATACGAATCCCAAAGTTGGATATGAACATTCACTTGAGCTGGCCTGGTGTTAATACTTTAAGCGGACTACTTTGAGTTGATGTTCGTGATTCAAGACGCCACCTAGTGGCCGCTAGTGAAACTGATTGTTAAAACTATTTACTTAATTTATTGATGAAAGAAAATAATAACAAACATAGCCTGTGCCTTTCTCAAGATAATATAGAATCTATATGTCAAATTTCAGAACATCCGGTTCAGTAGTTTTTTCGGTTATCACGTACAAACAAAAACATGCTTTGTCTTTATAAATTAGTATGAATGATATGATATGATATGATATGATATGATATTATATATATATATATATATATATATATATATATATATAAACGCGAACTCAACTCTTTATATATTTTTAATAGAAATATTAATTCATAAGAATTAAATAAAAATTTCTATTTTCAGCGGACACAAGAAATAGAGATGGCAAAAAAGCCAACGCCAAATGGAATTTAAACGTCTTTTCTTTATCAGATTTATTAGTATATTTATACATTTTTTATCTTTTCGATTGTTTTGAAATTTTTTGTTAAATTTTATTTTAAATTTAATAAAATTTATTACATAAATTAGTTTACTAACCTTTATACAAATTAATAACCAAAATTCAAATCCAAATTTTATAAGAATATATTAAATCAAATCTCTCGCGGGTGAACGATAGAGAGAAGATTTGACTTTCATTATTTAAAGTTTAAAAAAATAAATCTTATTATGTTTATTCTCACTTAGTTGCGGGTTGAGCGACCAAAGGTCATGGGCTGGGCGAAGACCAGAGAATAAAAATATAAAAGAAAATAGAATTTTTACACAAGCGAAGCCATGCTTGTACAAACGAAATTCACAAAGTATATTGGGTGAGAGAAAAAAAAGCCCGGTCGCACGCTGAGCGATCGGGTGCCGAGGCAGGCTGAGCTGGAGCGCGAGGTATCTTTCACCGGGGTTCTACCAGATTCTTTGCAGAATCGAATGGACATTTCTACATGACTAAATCAGACATCGTGTACACCCGGAATACCTTTGGCTTTCACTATTCGTCTCGAAACTTTAATTCTACTGAAAATCTATAAGCCTAGTACAACTTCTTTTAAATCTGAAGCAATGCCCGATCAATTTCTTGCTATAATATTGACATAAAATGTGAATTTATAAAGGCAATAAATTTAGTTTTCAATAACACAATTTTTTAATTTCAAAATAATTTTTATGAAAAGATATAGCTATTCAATGGGATCACCTTTATCACCGATGATTGCTAATTTGGTAATGAAAAAATTAGAAAATATTGCATTAAATAAGTTCAATTTTGAACCAATTATCTATAAAAGATATGTGGATGACATTTTTACAATTGTACCAGAAAGGTGTGTAGACGAATTGGTGGATGTTTTTAATTCAATCCATGATAGAATTAAATATACAAAGGAATTAGAATTAGACAATAAATTAAGTTTTTTTGGACGTCAATGTTATTAGAGTTAGTAATAACAGAGTAAAATTAAATTAAGGCCTACGAGGGCTCGATCGCTAGAGCGAAGGACTAGTAACTTGGTGATCCGAGTTCAAATGAGGATCTCGGCCGATTGAGACAAGCACCGCTGTAATTATTTACACCAATATTTGAAAGCATAAATACAGCGACGTTAAATAACAAAAAAAAAAATTAAATTGGTACAGAAAACCTACATGGTCAGGTAGGTTGTTAAATTTTAACTCACACCATCTATCCGGAAACAAGATAGGTGCTGTAAAGGGAGTCATCGACAGAGCATTCAAATTATCACGCAAAGATTTTAGAAAAGATAATTTAAAATTATAATCTCTTTAGATTAAAAATGATTATCCAATAAACTTTATAGATAACATGATTGCAGAGAGAATGTATTAGATTTATAATAGCACTAGAGAACGTAATATGTGATAGAAGGATAATAATAATAAAAGCATGGTATTACTATATGTAAAAGGATTATCCGAAAATATTAGAAATGCATTCAAAAAGCATAATATTCACGTTCACTTTAGAAATAATAATAATATTAGAAAGCTATTTAATAATTGTAAAGATAAGGATAATAAATGTTTGAAAATAGGAGTGGTATAAAAAATAAATTGTAAGGATTGTGACATATATTAGTAGTATAGCTAAGAGATTTCTATATCACCGGAACTAATTGTGATCTGACGTCACGCCCCCCTACGTCACCAGCCCCTACGTCATCACTTCCGGTGATCCTGAACTCTCTTATCTCACAGCGTTAACATCACGCTGCGCCTATCTCCCCTAGTGCTATATTTCTCTCTCTCTCTCTCTCTCTCTCTCTCTCTCTCTCTCTCTCTTTCTCTTGCAGCGTGCAGATTTCTTTCAAAGGATCCATACTAAGAAATAAATAAAATATTCACCATTTTTTTTTTAGAATTAATTTATTGAATTCAGAATTACAAATTTATTAATTCAATTTCATTAGCTTATCTTAAATGACACACATTTTTTTTACAACAATTCCTTGGTCAATACTGAGGATTCATTCTTTGGTCAAATTTTCTCGAGAGCTTTAAAGTGAATTTCTCAAACAGTTTATCTCGCATCTTCATTCATAATTCTTCTACGTTTCCTCAGCACTTGTGACGATCGCGTTGGTATACGTATCGATGGAGCTCTCTCGTATAGATTAGAAATAGTTTGAGTAGTGCTGGAGAACGTTTCTGTAATAATTTTTTTTTTGTCTTTCTTTCTTCTATTTTATATGCAGGTATAGAGAAAGAAGCTTTCTCTACACAAGACAGGCACCTCAGACAAAACTCTATTTTCGAAAACAATACAATATCAATAAAAGGTTTTTTCGTTTTCTTATTTAGAAATGCCTCAAGTTTAATTTTACTTGTATTAATTATACATCGAAAATAATCCTGTTTCATTAATTTCTTGTGATGGTGGTGGACGATGATTTTCGAGAATCCAAGATTTCCGTAGATATGCATTCTGTACTGCACATACTGCTTTAAAGCATAATGTATGATGAGTGAAGTACTTATATTCACAAACTTATAATTTCCATAATGGAGGACATTTTAAGTCTTCAATATTTTTAACATTGTCCGAAAATTTTTGCAGGTATTTTTTTTTTTGAAGACCTTTTACATAGATCGTACGTGCATTTTTAAAATAATTACTAATTGTTTTTTCTATGTCTTCATATGGTATATCACCTGAACTCCATGGTAACCCGTGATAATTACGTTCTAACCAGCGATTCTCACTCTTCTCTTTCTCAGAAAGGCTACACCATTTCTTCGGTGCTTGAAACAAATAAACTCTTGGCGCTTCATCTTCAAGAGAAATTATTGCAACTTCTTCCAAAATAAATTCATTCTAACAGCTCTTGAAGCCTTGCACGTCTACAATGTACTCCATAATGACTAAGAATGATTTCTTTTAGTTTTACTATTGTTTTTATAGGTATATAAATACTCCCACCATTTCACTTTAAATTAAATACATACATATGTGCAATTCATATATTATATAAATTAATTTGAAATTAGATTTTCTGTAAACTATATAATCGCTATATGTTTTTTCTTTAAAGCAACAATCATCTACTTTCTTGTTAAAGTAAAATTTTTCATCACAACAGCTGTACATATTGATTTTCCATAGGAAGGGTGCCCATAACAAAAGAAATTTCCCCACAACGTTTTCCGATATTGATTTTTTCTGAACTTTTTCCAACTATATAGCAGTTTGATGCAGCGAATTTAGGCAGTATAGTTTTCAATCTTGAACTATTCGAGCTTTTCTAACTTTATCGCAATTACGAAGTAGCAAGTATAGACGGTATAGATTTCAATCTTGAAGTGTTTCCAGTTTCGCGTTTCTTATATGTGCGTATTTGTGTGACTGGTTATTATCTGTTTTGTGGCTGATATTTATCTAGTAACGTTATAGTAGAAACTAAATTATAGTGGAATAGTTATTTTAAAAATATACATTGTTTTAATTATATTTTCTTGAAAAAGGAAATAAAGAAAAAAATTGTTGAGTGTTGTGAAGCATTATGGCATTCCTCAAACATTATCAGGATGCTATTCAACGCCTTCAAGAATCCTGTCTGTTTGCATCTAGACAAATGGCTGACGGAGAGGATATTGTTCGATGGATGGATTATGCGTCTGCAGTAGTTAGATCGATAACAAATCTAATGACTCATTCTAGAATTGCATCTGAGAAGCCTCGATGTATTACTTCTGAATCATTTTCAGAGTGTTTATTGCAAATTGGATTGTTATGCTAAACAAGGGACGACTTATCGCAAAAGGAGGATAAAAAGGTAACTTGGAGTGATATTCAATCCACTTTTAACAATTGCATAAAATCTGGAATTGTAACGAATATCAAACATCAAGATATTCGTACATTTTTAGAAGATGCATTTGAATTAGTTGAGAAGCAGATAAAAATATCGTTACAAAATCATTCATCACTTAAAATGAATACGATTCTGTCTGCTGAGTATATTAGATCGAAAAACTCAGAGCAGAGAATAGAAATCAAATATTTTAATACAAAAAATGCGAAAATATTTGAGACCACAAATTTAAAAGATTGGTATGCAACGCATGTCCAAAAACCCATCCAGCGTGATACGGATGAGTTTCAAGAGAGAGATTTTGGCTGGACGTTGCATTCAATTATTAATTTAGCAATAAATATTTATAAATTTAACCTAATAAAACGTAGTTCGTATATGGCACTACCTGAAGTAATTGAAAAAAAACATGCATGTGTTAATATAAAAAATAACGATGACCAATGTTTTAAATGGGCAGTTTTGACTGGCTTATATCCAGTTCAAGTGAATAGTAATCGGGTTTCCTTATATAAGCAGTATGAGCATATGCTTAATTTTAAGGATATTGCCTTCCCGATGAAGACAAAAGATATACTTAAATTTGAACAATACAATCAAAATATTCCCATTAATTTATATATGTTAAAAAAGAAGAAGAAAAATATCTTTGATGTGTCTCCGTGTTATATAACTTCTAGAAAAAAGCAAAAGCATGTGAATTTACTAATTATACAAGATGATTATACTGTTGAAGAAGAAAGTGTAAATAACGAAAATCCCCCAGCTCGTTACCCTTATGTGTGGATTAAGAATTTATCGCGCTTGATAAGTTCTCAAGTCACAAAACGTAATGGGAAACTTCATCTGTGTGACACATGCTTACATTATTTTCTATTTAAAGAAAAATTAAACTTACATATTATCGATTGTCAAGAAAAAAACCATTGCAAAATAAAATTACCAACACAGAAGAATAATATTTTAGAATTTAAAAACTTTTCATTCAAAGGACGTGTACTATTTGTGATATATGCAGATTTTGAATGCATGTTACAAAAAATAGATGATCATAAGTATGCAAAACAAAAACATAATCGAACGAGCATTGGGGTTTATATAAAATGTAGTTACGATGAGTCACTGTGTGAATATCGAAGCTACAGGTAAACAGATAAAGCAATAGGACCATCGCCTGCTGAATGGTTCACACAACAATTGCAAGAATTTT
The DNA here is from genome assembly GCA_018907035.1 of Sycobia sp. Sy_11. Classification (NCBI taxonomy): domain Eukaryota; kingdom Metazoa; phylum Arthropoda; class Insecta; order Hymenoptera; family Epichrysomallidae; genus Sycobia; species Sycobia sp. Sy_11. The sequence goes on along the minus strand of JACCIC010000137.1, from coordinate 290,707 downwards.
CAGTAAAAATAACAGAAGTATACCGGAATGCAAAACCAATAAATCGACTGACAGACATGGAGACTTTAAACTATGAAACAGCAAAAGTCTGTCATATTTGCGAAAAAAATTTTAATTGTACAGATAATAAAGTTCAAGATCACTGTCATCTTACAGGACGGTAAGTATATTTTAGAGTTTTATGTGAGCAGTTTTATAAAATTTATGTATCGATTTCAGATACCGAGGTCCTGCACATAACTCGTGTAGTTTTAATTATAATGATTCCAAAGTTATACCTGTTATATTTCATAATTTATAAGGGTATGATGCGCATTTATTCATTAAAGAACTTGCAACAAATTTTGAAGGACGTGTATATGTTCTCCCTGAAAATAATGAGAAATATATAGCATTCTTAAAATATATACAAGAAATGGAGATTAGTTTTAGATTTATCGATTCGTTTCGATGTATGCCCTGCTTCCTTGATAAATTAGCGTCATATTTAGAAGAGCATAGTATTTTGGAAAATACTTTTAAGAGGGACTATCGATCAAACGAGCAAATTCAATTAATTCAACAAAAAGGTGTCTTCCCATATGAATATATTTCATCGTTTGATAAATTACAAGAAACGGAATTGCCAGCCAAAGATGCATTTTACAGTAATTTAAACAATTCCACTATTACTGATAAAGGTTATCAGCATGCTAAACAGGTATGGCAAGATTTTAATATTCAAACACTTGGTAAATATTCCGATCTGTATTTAAAAACTGATGTATTACTCCTTGCAGATGTCTTCGAAAACTTTAGAGATAATTGCATTCAAGCATATCACCTTGATCCTGCTCATTATTATACTACTCCGGGTCTATTGTGGGTGCAATGCTAAAATACACAAAAATTAAATTAGAATTGCTTACTGATATCGACATGCTCATGTTTATCGAAAGAGGTACCAGGGGTGGTATTAGTCAATGCTCAAACCGCTATTCAAAGGCGAATAATAAATATATAGATAGTGAGTTTGATGAAACGAAGGAAAAGAAATTTTTACTCTATTATGATGTCAACAATCTTTATGGTTAGGCAATGACACAATATCTTCCTTAAGGAGGTTTTGAATGGGAATAAAATATAGACAATGAATCCAAATTTCTGAAAACAGCAGATGAATCTCCTACTGCATATATTCTAGAGGTCGATTTAGAATATCCAGAAAATATTCATGATTTACATAAAGATTTGCCATTGTGCCCGGAACATATTGCAGCACCAGGAAATAAAATGAAGAAACTGTTAACAACTTTATATGATAAAAAACGCTATATAATTCACTACAGAGCATTGCAACAAGCAGTTAAATATAGCTTATGTTTAAAAAAGATACATAGAGTATTAAAATTTAATGAGAAACCATGGCTTAAAGACTATATTGATTTAAATAGTGAGAAAAGAAAACAAGCAAAAAATGAATTCGAAAAGTTATTTTTCAAATTTTTAAATAATGCTATTTATGGAAAGACGATGGAAAATGAAAGGAAACGAGTAGATGTGAAGTTAGTCAATAAATGGCATGGACGTTATGGTGCTGAAGCATTAATAGCAAGTCCAAATTTTATTAAGTCCAAATTTTCATAATTGTTTAATTTTTGATGAAAATTTCCTTGCTGTACAGTTACAAAGAACTGAAGTTAAAATCAGAAAATCTATTTATGTTGGACTGTCTGTATTAGATTTGTCGAAAACTAAAGTTTATATATTTCACTATGAATACATGCAAAATAAAGTGGGTAGTAACTGTAAATTATTATATACAGATACTGATAGTTTGCTATATGAAGTAAAACACATTAACATGTACGATTTGATGCGGGAGGACATTCATGAATTCGACACATCAGATTATCCGCAGAATAATCCTTATAAAATACCGCAAAAAAATAAGAAAATTGTTCGACTCATGAAGGATGAATGTAATGGTAAAATTTTAATAGAATTTTTTGGATTGCGGAGTAAAATGTACAGTATTAAGATTCAAGGACAAGAACAGATTAAGAAAGCCAAGGGTGTTAAAAGTGCTATAGTGAAAACTACAATTATTTTTGAAGATTACGTTCATTGCTTGAAAGAAAGAGCCATTATCCATAGAGATCAATATAATATTCAATCGAGACTTCATATTGTCCATACAGAAAAACAAAAGAAAATAGCCTTAAATCCGTTTGATGATAAGCGTTTTATAGAAACGGGACCAACAGATACTCTACCATGGGGTCACTACAGCATACGTCAACATGAACGTGCATTAAATGAAGGAGTCGCTAGAGAAATGAGAGATGACATTGCAAACGAACAAATATCTCAACAACCATTAACTGAACAAGTTGCAATGAGAATACAAGGAGACAAGGGCAGTAGTCATTTGGTAGAACATTCGACTAAACAAGTCATAACATGGATTGGAGACAATGCAAGCTGCTCGATTTTACAAGGGTCATCAGAATTAATCGGAAGAGAAAGGAGAAGCAAAGAGCGAGAGAGCTTACATAAACGGCGGTCGAGCTCAATCGATATGGAGGGGGAAGATGGAGGGGATATAGACCTTATGGAGAGGGAAGTACGACCAAAAAAACGAAACTGTAGAGAGAGATCAGTTATTCAATGTTTAGTTCTTGATTGTAATTGTTAGCAAGCAGTATTTCGTTCAAAGATAATCATATATATATATATATATAATGGAACATAGTTCTGAAATGTCCTTCCCTGGTGTTGAGTCGTCTACTCAATTGATTGCGCAGCTAATGGCTGCCGATTTCACTTGTACGTATTACTGAATAATTTTAAGATAAAAAATTAAATAATTTATATTATTTTACAGATGGATTTGCAAACGTTTAATAATATAGCACGAGGTGGTTTTCTACCCACAAAAAAATTGACGAATTAAGAAAAAATCAAAATTACATGATCACAAAAATAAAAAAAGTTAACACTAAATTTAGATGGAAATCAGTAGTCGAAATTGATAGTGAATTTCAATGTTTTTTATCGAATAGAATTTCGAAGGCGTTAATCAAAGACGAAAACTTCTTCAATAATATGTGTGAATATGCAAATAAATTAAAGTTGTTCATAAAATCTATGGGTGAAGATAATTTTGAATTCATCACAGTATAAACAAAGAAAAAAAATATATATATGTGTGTGTGCGTATTTGTGTGTAAGATATATCACAGTCTAACTATATGTATAATGTGAAATAAATTAAACAACATTTTTTATCTTAACTATAGCTGTGTTTATTTATTTTCGTTGTATACAAAATTACTTTACATATTCTGATTTTATAATTTGTTATCACATTAGTTGTACACTCTCTTTATTAGTCCAACTATTATGAGAGCTATTAAATCCAAGCCACTTGAGAAAAACTTTAACCCCTGGACGTTTGAGAATTTTTTCAACGAGGTAAACATCTGGATACTTCGTAAGTAACAGCTCTTGTTCATAGAAAGATCCAGCGATGGATTGATTTTTATAATCTTTTAAATGGTAAGTTATTGGATTCTTTTATGCAACCCTATAAATAGTGAATACTTCTGTAGACCAGTTAGGTGTATATTCTTTCTCAAAACTCTGCTTCAGTTTACTCACTCTCACTTTATCTCCAACCTTAAATCTATTAATTTTTTACCCCTTATTTTTGCTCTGCTAAGTAAGATTCTTAAAATTTTTGCTTTATTTACAGATGTAACGTCTTTTGGCTTGACTCCGATAGTTCTATGCTTTGTCGCATTATAAGAAGTTATTAAATTCGGTAAAATATCAATCCACTTATAATTTCTCCGGAGACTAAACTGTATCCACATTTTTTCTTTCAAAGTACGATTGAAACGTTCGCATATAGATGCTTTGAGATTACTATATGTTGAGTATAGATTAATTTTATTTTTTCTTATTAGTTCTTGAAACTCTGCATTGTAAAATTCTTTGCCGCTATCTGTATGTAGATTTTTTGATATACGTCCACACTCGAGGATAGTATTAAACGCCGCTGTCACGTCTTTACCACTTTTTCGTTTCAAGGGTATAGCCCATGCAAATTTGGATAAGCTATCGATAACTGTAATCATGCATTTGAATCCTTTATTTTCTTGAGCATAAGGTTGCATTTCAACAAGATCTGCTTGCCATGTCTCATCTATATCACGTAGTTCACATTGTCGTCGAATATAATTTCGACGAGCAGGCATATGAATTTCCATCACTATTTCCATTTTTTCTTTCTTTGAATACTTCAACATGTGTTTTTCCTGCTATCTCAATAAGCTGTTTTATCTTGTTATTGATAGAAATCAATTCAATCCTAATTTTCGATTTTTACGAATTTAATGAAGTCTTTGAATCAGCAATTCGTTTTTCCAATTCTACTATAGATGGTGGTGTTGCTGGTAAAACATCGGTTTTTTCATTTACCTCGCTGAAAAGTTTTAATAAGTTTGATGTTTCCTCTTACACATGAGTTCTCAATGTATTCAAATCAACTGCATCTATTAATTTAACTGATGGTGCAAGATTATGCAGCCGTTTATTTTCGATGTCATATTGACTATCATAAGTAAATTTGATTTGCGCAACTCCTCCACAATAGAGTATATTTCATTCCTGTGACTTTGATTTCCCGTAGATTTTTCAGCCAACAATACTCTCAATCGATTTACTAACTCATTCGAATTATCCCAGTATACATAGTCTAATGGCATAATTTTTTGCACAATTTTAAATCGGGGTAAAATACCTTCACCTTTTTTCGTAAACATCAGTAAAATAATTTCTAAAAATTTTTTATTTTTCATTACACGCATTGATTGTTATCATAATCTTTTTTATGAGTATTCGATGCTTCGAGAATTTTCTGATAAGTTTGACGATCGTTATTGTTAATAAGTTTTAGATTTGGTAATTTCCTAAGTAATAGTTCCAATAATCCATTAGTGATGGGGTATTGTGTATTATTGACTATGACATTGCTGTTGGTGAAATTTATCGGTAAATTTCCAATCATAAAATCATTATTTTCCTTGTGTACTCCATACACAAAATCTGGAATTGTATGGCGATTAAGATTCACCATAACTAAATATTTTTCAAATTTTTATCATCTTGCTCGATATCGCTCTTAGCTGATGCAAAAGAAGTATTAATCTCATCAGTGGTTTGATCATTCTGTAGCGTGTAATCATCACTAAAATCAGCATTAGTATCGTAATTACCACCGTCATCATCGGACAACGACTCTTTAATTTTTTTTTTCTCATTAAAGGTAGATAAATTGTTCTTCTCTTCTTTTTTAATATTTGATACATCAGATGCTTTTGCAACCGTAATGAGTTTATTCAGAGGAGTAACAATTGGTTTGAAGGTTTCATCTAATGTATGTTCTATATTTGCTCGATCATATTTTAATAATTTATATTTACGTCTTATTGCTTTGCGTGACTTTTCCAGTTGATGCAATATTGTTTTTTCTCGATGATAATCGATAGATTAACTTCTAAAGGTATAATATTAAGTCTTAAGCCTAATAACAGCACACTTCGTAGTGTTATTGAGTGTAGTCATCAAATCAATTTTGAACCTAAAGGTTCACTTGGTAAACTCTTGGGATTTCAACAGTGAATTTTGAAGGCAGGTATTCGACACAACTCTGATTTAGCAGTAACTATTCTAAAGATAAATTCATTGAGAATAGAGTGCAGTATTACAGCTGGTGCGTATATAAATGATCGTCGTGTGCATACAATTCATGAATTTTTTCCAGCAGTGCCACCAGGATATAAGATCATTGAAGTACCTTCACATGTTATTAACCTTCCAGTCGTCGACAAGTGCATAGATCATATAGAATTACGCATCATCGATCAAAATGGAGATCTTGTGAGTTTCCGAGGAGAGATTATAACAATTAGATTACACGTTAAACAAGTAGCTTAGAGAGCGATGAGAATTATTTACAACGCTCCTGGATATATTAACAGTCAGTCATGTCAGAAAACTATCAGTTTTCCTCCGACTTTCAAACAAGTCAGTCGCCTGAGCAAAGTATGAAAAAAAAATTAAAGTCACATCGTCTTTCTCGTCAGGAGACAGTTCTGAATCATAAGCCAGCAGTCAAGGAACTTACACCTCAAAACATTCAATTCCTAAAAACTATAGGTCTAAAAGTTATCGCTCCTGGTGGAAAATAACTTGTATTTTCTTCAACCGTATGCAAAGAAATGGCAGACGTTCTAAGTATAGAATCTCCTGTCCCATTTGATGAATCAATTGTGCATTATGAGGTTCACGCTCATCAACCTTACACAACAAGTAATTCTAATACGAGCGATGAAATTCGTATATATATATTCAACATCAAGACTTGTCCCTTTTACCTTCACGTAGTCTACTACTTGTATGCGGTAAACTTACAAAAAATGATGGTGCAAGGTTGCAAAATACTAAATTGAGGATATTCGATATGAATTGAATGCAATAGAAATTGATAGGTGCAAAAATACTGGAATAACGAGCCTTATGAAAGGTTGGCTTTCTTTAAGTCCGAATCAAAGTATAATAATAGGAAATGCAGGATGGCTTGATATAGAAGAGTCTAATACAATCGCCGATATTTTAGGCTATTTTGATGTGTGCCTTCCCCTCAACATGATTTTCGGTTTTACTGAAGATTACCGTAAAATTATAATTAATGCAAAGCATGAACTTGTTCTTGTCAGATCACGTAACGATTTAAACGCTGTTGTGCAAACAGCAACACTGAGATCAACTGATAATACACAACTATATGAAAATTTCAAAATAGAAATTACAAAGATCGAATGGTTAATGCCATATGTCATAGTTTCCGATGAATACAAGTATCGACTACTAAGACACTTGCAAAAAAAATTAACCGATCTCTATGAGTTTTCGTACTTGGGAGCTCTATGAATATCCGCTCCTTCCCGTTACATCCAAGCACGTTTGGACTGTAAAAACGGCTAATCGACTGGAAAAGCCACGATCCATTATTCTCGCACTTCGAACAAATAGAAAAGGACAAAAAGATACAAATTGCAGTCGCTTTGACCATTGTGATATCAGTAATGTTAAATTTTTTCTCAATTCTCAATACTATCCGTATGGAAATTTAAATATTGATATTACTAACAATCAATATTCGATATTGTATGATATGTATGTAAATTTTCAAAATGATTAGTACATTCTGTAATTTAATTGTACTTTTGTTAACTGTTTATATAGAAATTAATAAATATTTTTTCATTGGTCTTACAGTCCAATTAAATCAATCGAAAACAATACGTAACAATATCAATACATATCTACATTAACATTAATACATCAATACACAAAAATAATAAAAACAAAAATAAAAATTAAATTAAAAATTATGACAGTCAGACTGTCCTTATTTACAATCACCCCCGCAGACTAATCTGAAAATAAAATATTAGCTGAAAAAAATTTTGTTAGTAAAGTGCAGTCTGACTGTCCCCAACACCCATACCTAATTGAAGATCAAGGCCAACGTTTTCGCTACGGCTCCTCATCAGCGACTAAACTAAACCTTATATTCTAATCTATATATACCTTATCTCGAATACCAAATTTAGTAAATTAAATCTCAATTCCCCCTTCTACACAAATTGTTTAAAACCAATCCATTTAATACGGAATGATAAACATTGTCCAATTTAAAAGACTCTAACATTAAATTCACATTATTCCGATTCCTGGAAATGTGAATACTTTCACATAAACTAACTGTATATAAAGAAGCGACGATAGGTAAATTACGGTCAATTATTTATAGTAATATAGATTTTTATATATAGAGTACTTTTTACTTAGATATTATTGAATTGTTATTCTTATAAAAAGAAGATTCTTAAAAAAGAAATATATAAAAAGATTCTTATAAAAGAATTATCTCGCGCGAAGCCGAGATGGGTGTTCTAGTTATATTATAAAGACTGTAAGACCGATAAAAATATTTGTTAATATAAAATGTGATAAACACAAAATTCTGAATCTTTAGATTTGAAGAATGAGTAAAAACTACAGTTTTTTTCTTTGTTTATAACAAAGTTTGACCTCTTTTTTCCAAAATAAAAGAAAAAAGTAGATGTAATTATTCTTTGATTCTTAACATACAATTTGATGTATATGATAAAGCTTTCTTCTTTTTTTATTAAGTCAGCAGAATAAATAGCCTTCAAATGTATGATTACGCAAGGTACGGATCATATGACACAGCCCTACCACCATTTCTTATTGAAATATGAATTGTATGAGACAGAAATAAACATTGTAGGAGACAAAAATTGAGTAAAATGTAATTAATTATCGAAATAACTTTGCGCTACATAGTAAAAGTTATTTTCTTTTTTTTTTTAAATAATTACTTGAAGTGCATATAATATTATATTGTTCATTGAATATAGAAAAAATCATAAGTTGCATAAAGTAAACATTTCAAAGAACTAAAAAGGAATACTAAAGTACGTTTTGCGAATGAGCCTTTTGAGCATCAGAACTTCAACCTTATTTAGTATTAAATTTTATGTGAGATAAACGAGTAATGAGATTTATTTTATTAAGAACTCTTTCCAAGAATGGAAGATCCTACTCAGAAATGAGCCGCGTAATGATTATTTCCTAAAGTTAAGTATGGTAATTTTGAAGAGATATTTAGTGACGAAAGCTATCATATCGTGTGTTTCCGGAAGTAGAATCAGTGAAAATGTCTGTTGTACAGGAGAGCTAACAGACGACGTCTGGTAGTTGGGCGCGCTTGACTCAACATAGCATTAGATGTATGAAATATTATAACAAAATTTATTATACACGTAAGAATTTCATATCGTTATGCTATAATACTATTACGAATATTGTATATTTTAAATGGTATCATATAAGGATTTTTATAAATCAGCATTGTATATTATTTTAAGTGTGACAAACAAAACATAAAAATACTTTGAAAGAACAAGATACTAATATGCACGCGGTGTCAATCTCTCTTCCCCTATCCCACTCTCTCCCTTACTTACCTCTTCGTTGGTGGTATTATCTTCGGACTGTAACATAACTATACAAAGAATTAGATATAGATATATGCATATTTAGTTTACAAGGGCAACTATCGGAGAGAGGGAGAGAGCGAGAGAGAAAGAACGAAAGCTTATGAACGCGTGATAGCGAACGCATGCGGCGTTCGCAATCCCTGTCAATAAATGTACATATTTAATACGTATATATGTATATAGTATATTTTCGTATTTTAATTTATATACCGTGAATATTTAGTGAGTCGTGCCAACTGAAATTAAAGCACAATAAAGTTCTGCGAATAACGCATTTTTGAAGCGTACACTGGGTATCCTCTTTTTATCCAGAAGTGACGATGTGTATTTATATAATATATATTATATATAATGATATATAATTTCAGGTTTGTTGATAAAATAACTTCCTATTTTATCATCATTTCTTTTGTTGAATACATAAAAATAATCGAGAAACGTTGTAATTCAGGAACATCCATTAGTTTGACTATAATACTAATAGATTAACTGATGTATTGTCATGATCTGGAAGTAAAATTAATTTGTTGACTGGTAGCTTGTATTCAGAAGTAGCAGAACGCAAAGTAAGTACTCCCGTCAATTAATCATTACCAGGATGTAAAGCTGTAATACATTTATCGACTGGTTATTTACCAGATACAGGGGTATAGAAGAATTATTAATTAAAAATATAAATGAGTAATGTAGAAAAAATGATTTAGTAAAATCTTATTCAAATCTTATTCCTTTATATTTATTAAATTTAATAATTTATATTAAATGATACACTGACTCTATCTTTTCCTCTCACACAGGGTGCGAGAGAGAAGATTTCTATACTTATTAGATAGTTCTAGTGACAAGAGGGCCGCCTCACGGCTACGTGACGTAACTAACGAATAATATCGAAATACACAATTGTCACTCTAGTAGTATAATATGTTTATAGTTTTTTCTCCCTCTATCTCGCACTTTAGATATATATATATATATATATATATATATATATATATATATATATATCGCGGCACTTTAAATATTTTATATTTAAATGTCTATTATAGTTAATAATCGAATTTTCGTAAAATCATTCTAGGCAAAACTCTATATTAATAAAAGTTTGCGAGAACGATAGGTATGAAGAAATCGAACTAACCTTTAGTAGCGACGCCGTAAAATAACAAGCCAACCACCTCTATTGTTGGGTGTTCAATTCGTTGAGTTTTCATGTCACTACGAATTATTATTGTAACCAAAACTATTTTCAACAATATATCGACGGCAAAATTAATCTATCAGTACACTCACGAAAACAACGAAATTAGATAAAATGAATATATAAAACTATTTAAAAAAACAGCTCAAGTGACGATAAGTTTCCACACTAATTTTTTCTAATTATCTATATTATATTAATATTTAATAAATCATACTTTTTCCCTTCCCCCTCCAATTTCTTTTGTTTACACATATAGAAAGAAATTTCGATATGTAGTACATTATATATACCGGATACAGTTGAAAATATTGTAAAAGCTCGCTAAAATTATTTCAGATTTTAAATTCACTCTTCGGATCATTCAATATTAGAGGTTCATTCACGAAATATTTTCTGATTCTTGATAGTATTAATTACAAATCTATAAGGTTAAAAAACAATTTTTCACAAAGTAAAGTTTTATTAATTATAAGTAGAATTTTTTTTTTTTAATTACATCTAAATACTACGTGTTTAATACAATGATTCTTCTTCATACTCCATGTACTTGATATAAGCTATTACATAATAAGCTTATTCAAGATCAGCTGTGTTTCTTCTCTTTCTTCAATCGAATGGCAATTGAACTTTTGTTTCATAAGTTATTGTTAAAATCAAGCAGATTTAATTTTAAACTTTAAAAAGCCGGAAAGCCGACACATCGGCTCAAAAACATAATGTTAGGATAGCTCTTTATCCTTAAGTGCATTGATGCGTTATATTCGTTTCTGAAGTTGGTTTGACCTTATCACTTCAGATTCAAGGTCAATGAAGGTCATTGGAAGGTCAAACCTAGTAATATGGGTTGAATCATTGCAAAAGAGATATCTGTATGTTTTTGAAGTCATTGATTTGGGGTTTTATATCATTTTGACCTCAAATAAAAAAAGAGATGAAGATTTCTCAAAGGTCAGGTTGAGAATATACCCAGGGAAATATTTCAAATTGGTTTTTAAATTTTGAGAGCGTTTAACACCGAAGTTTCTTATTCAACCAATCGCATTTCTGTCAATATCATTATTCAGATAAATTTCTGAATCTATTCTCGTGAAAATAGTTTGCCAGTAATATTACAGAAATACTTTTTAACTAGAAATGTACATATCATCATAATTTATATCGTACAATTATAAGTAGAAAATATTCTAGAAGAAATAGTATAAGTTTGAAGTATACTTGTTTGATCTCGAATGACTGTGTTTATGAGCAATTATGACCGATCAGATTCCAGATTTGGATGCAGCATATCTCAAAACCTGAGAATATGATTTTCTTCCTATTTTACCAAACTAAAAGTTTTTTCATGACTCTCCAGGGCCGGAGAGCCGATATATCGGCTCGGTCCGTGATAGCATGATTTTACATAGTTTATAGATATGAATTTGGGCACTTTCAGAGGAGGTTTCGAAACCCTAAAACCCGTCCCTGTAAAGGTTAAAAATAGTTGATTTTCTAAATATTTGAAAAGTTGTTTTTCGTCCGCAGAGATACTGAAAATGTATTGTAAAAGTACAAATGATGGCTAAACGAATCCGATAACCCAGTAAAATAAGGAGGACGTATACCATATGATCAAATTTGTCCCGGACTGGTGCATCTAATCTCGGTACGTAAACTGAATCGGTAATACTTTTTTTTGCTATAATAGTACAACCTTTCTTGATGTCCGTGCGAAATTTGAGCGTCATATCTCCATTAGTGTGAGTTTGTCATCTGTTTGTTGATGATGCAAAAAGTTTGTTTGGCGATATTGACTATGGAAATAAAAGTTGATCAACGACTTTGCTTGAAATGTTGTGTTCCCAATGGATTTACGGCTACAGAATCGTTGAAAATTTTGCAGAAGTATTTTAAGGAATCTACTTTATCAGAAACGCAAGTATTGAGTGGCACAAAGCATTCAGTGAACGTCATGAAGTCGTCGAAAACTTGCATCATATAAAACGCCCATTCAGTGAAAATCAAGGTGATGCTCATTGTTTTTTTCAATTACCATGAAGTGGTTCACTATGAATTGGTTCCAGCAGGTTTTGAGGCATTTACATGCAGCAATTTGTCGTAAACTACCGGATTTGTTGGCAGATAATTCTTGGTGTTTTCACCAAGATAATGCGCCGGCACATTCCAGCATGATTGTGTCTGATTTTTTGGTCAAACACGAAATGAAGTTCGCTCAACCATCGTATTCGCCAGATTTGACTCCCTGTGAATTTTTTCTCTTTCAGAAACTCAAAAATCCGCTTCGGAGAACGCACCATGAGTCCATAGTCAATATCGCGAGACAAACTTTTTACACACACTAATGGAAATCTGGCGCTCAAATTTCACACGGACGTCAAAAGAGGTTGTACCAATAATGGAAAAAAATTTACCCATTTAGTTTACGCGCAGAGTTTAAATGCACCAGTCCGGTTCAAATTTGATCAGATGGTATATGTTAGGAAAATGTGTCAATCACTTTTTCCTGCTTCACAAAACATTTTAAGTATCTTTGCTGGTGAGAAATATCGTTTTCTATTTAAACAAAATAAAAAAACTTTTGATATATATATATATATATATATATATAAATTCAATCTGTTGTTACAATCAAATTTGCTTGATTTTAACGATAAGTTATGAAACAAAAGTTCTATTGTCATTTGATTGCAAAGATAAAGTAAGAGACAGAGATATAGAGAGATAAAGAGATACAGAGAGAGAAAGAGAGAGAGAGAGAGAGAGAGAGAGAAAGAGAGAGAGAAGAAAAGCCCCTGATCTGGTATAATCTTCTTATGTGTGAACTGTATCAAGTAAATGGAATATGAATAAGAAAAATTGTATTAAATAAGTAGTTCCTTAGTTTTAATTAAAAAAAATTAATTTCAACTGATAATTAATAAAACTTTGTTAAAAATTGTTTGTTAACATTTTAGATTTGTAATTAATGCTATGAAGTCACGAAACATTTTGTGAATGAACTTCAAGAATGAGTGATCTGAAGAGCGAATTTTAGATCTGAAGTAATTTTAGAGAGCTTTTACAATATTTTCTCTCGTATTTCGGAATGGACAACAGTTTTTGCTTCAATTCGGCTTTTCGTTCTTCAATTGAATCAAAACAGTGTCCCCGAAGTGGTTTTTTGATTTTGTGAAAAGTGAGAAGTCACACGGTACCAAATCAAGCGTGTACGGTGGCTTTGGAACGTTATTGGTTGAGTTTTTGGCGAAATGTTCACATAAAATCAATGAATCTGAGCTGGTGCATTATCGTGATGCCAAAACCAAGAGTTGTCTTTCCATAAATCTGTCCTTTTGAGATGAATAGCTTCAAGCAAACAACGCATAACATTCAAAGAATATTCTTTGTTAACCATTTGGTAAGTTAGAAGAAATTTATGATGCACCATGCCACGATAATCAAAGAAAATAGTGAGCATAACCTTGATTGTTGAGCGACTTTGGCGTGATCTAAGCAGTCGAGTCTCATCTCCAAATATTATACGTTCCATATGGTCCAGATAGTGCAAAAACATCGTTCCACAAAACTCCATGCCACGCTGTTTTTCTAAAAAATTGAGTGATTTTGGTACTAATTGATATTTCACTCTTTTCAGGCACAAAAGGTCTTTCAAAATGATGTTGACTGACCCATTTTAAATTTCAACATTATCAGCAAGCACTCTAGTAGCCAATTGATGATTTTATAGACCTAATTCTCTGATTTAATTGACGTATAGTCCATCAGTAGATTTTCTTGGTCGTCTTTAATGTGGTTCGTCTTCAACGCCCTCTCGACCTTCTTTGAACAATTTAAACCAATCAAAAATTCTGTTTAGGTTGAAACAATGTATAATAATAATAGTATATATCTAATATAGAAGCTCAGAATATAATGTTCTACTTCTAGAAAAGGTGATCCATTAATACTATTAAAGTACATCCAAGACCACCAGGTTGCTTTAAAAATATTTTTTGATTTTATTTCAATGGATAGTAATGGAATGAATATTTTAATAAATTATATATATATATATATTAGGTTGTTAAATATCTTCCTACCGCTTTTTGCTGTTGATTCGATGCTTTATAAAAAGTGTTACGGCCGTCGGACTTCAAATATGCGCCGTTTTGTTCGATAATCTGTTGCCATCTAGATAGCAACTTCATAATACCCCTCTTGTAGATACCCCTCTCCTTATTTGCGAAGAACTCAGACAGCCGCTTTTCACAAGCCTCTTTGAGTTCAACTTTACACCACCGAGAGCATTCGACATGGACAGGAACAGCTAATAATCACTTGGCGCTATGTTCGGGCTATATGGTGGATGCGATAAAACCCCTCATCGGGACTCCCGTAGCTTCTGGCGAGTCATCAACGAAATTTGTGGTCTGCCGTTGACCTGGTGGAACATAGCCATTTATGGACGCTTCTGGTCGATAGCCTGCTTCAAGCGGTCCTGTTGTTCACAGTAGATGATAGAATTAAGCGTCTGGCCATATGGAAGCAGCTCATAGTGGATGATTCCCTTCCAATACCACCAAACACACAACAAAACCTTCCTGGCCGTCAATCTCGGCTTGGCCACTGTTTGAGACGGTCCACCGGCCTTGAACCGCGATGGTTTTTACTTGCTATTGTCGTATGTGATCCATTTTTCGTCGCCAGTCACCATCCACTTCAAAAATGGGTCGAGTTCGTTCCGTTTCAGCACTACATCGCAACCGTTGATTCGCTCAAAATATCAAGCTTTTTTGTATGCAGCCTTCTGCAGATGGTTTAAAATGGGTTGGTGACTAACTCTCATTTCTTGGGCAATGTCACGAGATACCACATGCTGGTCTAACTCGATAAATTCCATGATTTGATCGATATTCGTCGTCAGCTATTGCCAAGTACGAGCTCTGTATTGGGCTTTGTACATAGCCGCGTAATTATAAGACAAAAAAGCGGAAGGGAGATAATTGGCAACCTAATATATATATATATATATATATATATATATATATATATATATTGTAACAGGGTTCTAGGTTATCAAGGTACTAAATACGACCTTGGTGTATGTCTTCTAATTTACCTACTCCTTACTACTAATATTGGAAATAATAATTTAAATACTTACCGTCACCAAGGATTGACTTACCTTGGCCGGAAGCAATGGATTGAACCAGTAGGTAACCTCTGCTCTACATTACACTGCTGGCATATAAGACAGTTTCTTTCATACTCTTCAACTGCCTTATAAACGCCGGTCCAGTAATAATACTTGGTTGCTTCATCGTAAGTTTTCTCCCGTCTCGGATGGCCTGCCGTAGCAAGATCATGATACTCTCTTAATAGCTCACTACGCTTCTCTTTAGGTACAGCGATTTTTCAGGCGTCTGCGTCACCAATGACCACCTCTAAAATTTTATTTGGACGGTAGCAATACAGTTGCCCACCAACTATCTTCCACTTAGGGTAGTCGTTTAGGCTTTTTTCAACCTTATCTAACCAGTCCAAATAGCATTGGTCTTGGGTTATTTCAGCCCAAGTTACGGCAGCACACATGGTCATCTACTTCTTCGATCCGAGAAAATGCGTCAGGGACATAATTTAACGCGCCTTTTTGATGCTCTATGAATCCAGCGAAGACTTGAATGATCCGTTACGATGCAAAAGTGGTATCCCTCTATATATACTCGGAATTTATCCACTGCCCACACGACGGCTAGGCTCTCTCTCTCTCTCTCTCTCTCTCTCTCTCTCTCTCTCTCTCTCTCTCCCTCTCTCTGTGTGTGACTGAATAATTATTTTCAGCCTGAGACAGTTCCCTGTTCGTGAACTCTAGCACACGTTCCTGTCTGTCAATTTCCTGCAGTAAGATTGTGCCAACTCCAGTGTCGCTGGCATCAGTCTGAATCGTGAATTTGATTTGAACACTGGTCGATGGAGGACAGGGGTTATAGCTATCGTTGATTTAATGTTCTTGAAGGATGCTTGCTGTTCCTCATGCCACTCATATCTTCGGTCTTTTCTTCTTAGACTCGTTAGTGGTTCAGCAATCGCAGCAAAGTTTCTCAAGAACTTCCTATACCATGACATTATGCCGAGGAACCGCCTCAGTTGCTTGAGGTTTCGTGGTTCTGGGTATCCATCACCGGTTAAATCTTCTCGCGATCTGTCCGCAATCCTTCACGATTAATGAGTACACCGAGGTATTTTATCTTGGTATGACCAAAAACACTTTTGTCTCTATTAATCGTGAGTCCAGCTTTCTTAACTCGCTTGAGGACACGTTCAATCCACTCTAAGTGTTGTTCGAATGTTTCTGTAACGATAATAATATCGTCTAGATATAAGAAAGCATTTGGCTCAAGCTCTGGATCAATTACGCGGTCAATCAATCGCTGAAATGAGGCACTTGCATCGATAGACCAAACGGCATTCTTCGGAATTGGAATAATCCCATGCCAGGTACTGTAAATGCTGTAATCGTTCTAGATTCTGCCTGAGGTGGTATCTGATGGAACGCACTGCTTAAATATATCTTTGAGATATATCTTGCAGATTGAAATTTCCTAAGGATTTGATCCATATTAGGTAGCGGATAAGCATCTGGCTTCGTGACTGCATTGACTTTCCTAAAATCTATGCAAAACCGATACTTTTCATTGCTTTTGCGTACCATCACAATTGGGTTAGACCAACCACTAATGAATGGTTCGACTACTTCAGTTTCCAGCATCTCTTCTTGAATTTTCTTGGAAACTGGATATTATCTTTGACGTATTGGACGAGTATTACCGACATCGATAATATGTTCGGCCCACGTCGTACATCCTAGTCCCACTTCCATTTCGGGTGAAATTCGATTAAGAAAATTTTTTAATTTTGCTTGCTCGTGACGAGATATGTCTAAATATGTCTGAATATGTCTAGATATGTCTAAATATGTCTATATGTCGCGTCCAATTGAAGCTATGCGTGTCGTCTCGCAAACAGGATCGAAAATTCTATAATCGTTGAATCCACCAATGGGCTTCTTCTAGCTGCTATCTGACCTGGATCCAATCCTCTGCTATTATCTGAGGAAGATGGTCCTACCTCAGTTGTTTCTTCCGTGGTGTTAGAAGATGAGGATGCCTGCTTCGCCACTATTTCTGGGTGAGGACTTTTAATGGGGGTCATGTTCTTGGCGCTGGACGGCTGAACCCCTATTAGCCGCCGCGCCTGGCATTTCCCGAATATTTTGGACAATTGGTAGAACGATATCCCAATTCTCCACAGTTGTAACATCTCAGCGGTAGATCAACTTTCCTAGATCTGCTGGGCGTATTTTTATCCAGTGGTCTACTCGTAGAGTCACGTCTAGTTACCGGGGGATAAGCCTTTCTAGGTGGAGATTTCTTTCTCCACCAGTTTTGGTTCTTAGGACGGCTCCTCGGTGAAGGTGGATCTCTCCTGATTTCTGTGGCTTTTGTATTGCTTACCGAGGTTGTAGCTGTCCTAATATCCATACTTAACTATTTAAAACAGTTTTCTAGTCGGGAAATAGCCTGCACCGTCTCGTCTTTTCGAGCAACTTTTAGTGGTGACTCTGGCCTAGCTTGATCGAAAGATTTAGTAGCCGACATGCTATTAAACCTAACCTTGTACCTGGTATGCTACTTCTGGTAAGGTTACTGCCTCTGGTGCAAGAGGAGATTTATATGATTACTCTACTACTAAGGAATCCTCCGCTTCCTTAATAGCCTCTACGAGCTCGTCAAATGTTTTGCAGTCTTTCCTGCGAATGAGACGGTGTAATTCGGAGCGAAGGTTCGTATGTAGTCGATCTAATCTATCCTCCATTGAAACCTTCGGAATTAATTTATTGAGCATTCAATTCAGCGCCGTAAGATATTCTTGGATTGTCTCGTCCTCACCTTGAGTGCGCTCGATCGCTTCTCTTAGCCAGCGCTCTTGATTCAGGTTTGTCCTCACGTAAAAGCGTAGAGCTGCGTTTTTTAGGTGCGACCAGGATGACCATGGTTCAAGTGGTTCTGTTATTCAGTAATGGACTGAACCTTTGAATAGTTCTGGTCCAGCCTGAAAGAGTTGCTCTTCAGTCAAATTTGACATACTGCGCAGCTCCTCAACCTGGTCTAGGAATATTTCAATTGTTTGCGTTCCACGTCTTTGAAGGAAAATTTTCATTTTCGGACTACCTTACCCACATCGCGAGGTTTAACCACAGATGAGACATTAGCTATGTCATCATGACGGCTAGTGCCTGCCCTTGAGGTTCTACTATCCCTCAAGGGTTCCCCCTCCTCCCGCTGACGCCACGTCCTCGTGGAGTGTTGGTTGAGGTGGTTCGCTGAGGGGCTCTCTGTGGGAGCTCCGAATGCATCAATTTATGTATGGCAAATGTATCTCTAATATTTACATTACGTAAATTCGGATGCATATTTTCCATTTCGGTATTCGACCCACGTCCTGGTTGGTGTTTAATCTGGCTATTGATTGCAACTGTTAGTGCTTGAAGCATGCGTTGCATATCATTTATTTTTATGCTTTTTTTGTTGTAACGCCTCCATTGTCAATGATTCCGATTGATCTCTGCCAGATTGAGGTAATATGATAGTGGGCAGGGATTCCTGTCGTACAGTTACATTGGTCAGTGGGTTCCAATATGTGATATCCACTTCAGTACCATCTATATACACCTCAACTGGACCATGTTGTCGCTTCGAGGCGTCTAACCACCCCTCGATTAGGAAATCATCCTTTATAATATCCAGGGGGTGCCTGTCTCCCTCCTCCGTCGTTTCATCTAGGTATGACTGTCCTCCAGTCCTTATTGCGTTGTCTATAAACGAGATCCTGGCTGCTTTACATTTTATATATTTAATGCTGGGATCATCATCTATCTCCGTCTACACGTAGGCTCAGGTGGAGGAGACTTTAATGTAATTCTTCACTGGTTTTGCAAAAACACCAATTTTCGACTTTTTTGTCGGTTTTGTTTGCCACTGGTAGTTGTGAGGCTGCCATGGTTCGAGCTGTGATATTTATTTTATTCTTGTCTGGATATTTTTTCTCTTTTTACACTGTTTTCTGCTCTTGATGCACATGTAATATGACAAGATTTGCTTATTGCTGTATTCCCACCAATTGGTTATGCGAATACACCAGGGAATTAAATAATCGTAAGAAAAAGGAAAAAATATTCTTGAAATACATTTTTCTTTCTCTCAATATATATAGAAAAAAAATTTTAATATAGACAAACCCTAAGGTGCACCTATACAACAACAAAATATTAACAAAATAAATATAAATTATTAATTCTAAACTATTTTATATATTTATCTCAGCCAATCTTGGTATATTTGTTTGAGTACGAGGTGATTGCCAGTGGTAGTATAAAAACAAAATTTTTCAATTTTAATAAAATAAGAAAAATTTATTTTAAAAATAATAACAAAAATTTTTAAGCAACAAAAAAATCTTTAATTGATAAATCAAAAAAAAAGTGATTTTTTTATTATTGGTATCAGAAGTAAAAAAAAATATTAATTTTTTTTATTAATTAGTAGTCATCTAATAATGTATTCCTCTGCATAACATTATTCGTATTGCCTTTGAAAAAATGTTGGGCGCCAATTGTAACAAGATTCTAGATTACCAACGTACTAAATACGACGTTGGTGTATCTCTTCTAATTTCCAAGTCCTGATACTCTTAATATAGAAAATAATAATTTAAATATTTACCGTCGCCAAGGATTGACTTACCTTGGCCGGAAGCAATGAATAAAATAATTTTTAATTTATGAATAATTATAAATTTATTATATTTATAATAAATTTATAATAATATTTATTATTAATTATTAATATTTCTATATTTATCAATATTTTATTATTTTCTTAGTAAGAATTTATTCTTAGTGCACTCCCTCATATTTGCTGAAGTTAGAGAGAGACTATAGTCTGCCTTCTGTCTCACTCTCTATTTCGCGAACGAACACCACCAATGCATATATCAATGCTCGTTACAATGTATATATATATATATATATATATATATATATATATATACTAATAATTAACTCATAAGATTAATGAATTGAATACTTTGAATTTATTAAAATATTCATTCAATTGCTATTAGTTTTTGTGATTGGTTTTTAAATTATTTCTATTTATTGTTTTTTTTTGTATTTAAACCTTATATAATATATAGAATGTTCACTAAAATAACATTGATGTAAATATTTAGAAATATCTGATAACTTTATTCGCTGATTATTTAAATTTCCTAAACAATTAAAAAAAATTCACTTAATTTAAAATAATTCTAATTTTAAAAGGGACATATCAGTAAAAAACAATGTGAATGTTATGCTTTTTAGTTAAGAAAAAGATATTTAAAGTAGCAGGAAAACATGAAATGTTCATATCCACGAGTAACTGTATATGTAATAATAAAATAAAAATGTATCATTTGAATGCAGTATTTACTTAAAACTAATGGAAAATAAGGCTCGTTTGAATAAAAAAACTGTAATGTTTTTCGTTTTTTATTATATTTAATACATTTTTACCTTCTGGAGGAAATTGGTTTTCCGGTGAGGTGAGCCTCTCGTTGTACTCTGTGTGGTCTAGAATTCAAACATGCTTCAATATCAGCCAAGAGAGTTGAAAATAAATCGAATGACAATTTGATTGATTCGCATATAACTCTGTAGAAATGTCTTTTACAAGAGTGAATTGATAAGTTTCCGGCCTGAACAATAAAAACAACGTTTTTAAGAATTTTATTTTATTTCTCAACATAATCTCCTCCAAGGCTGATACATTTCTCATAGCAGTTTTCTAGTCTAGTAATACCATCTCGATTGACTGATTTGTCAAGCTCCTCAAAATACCCATTTACAGCTTCGATTACTTCTTTATTGTCCGGAAATCTCTTACCGCCAAGCTATTTTTTGAAGTTAGGAAACAGATAATAGTCACGCGGGGCTAGTGGAGAGTAGGGAGGGTGCGGCATCAATTCAAACTTCAGATCGTCGATTTTAGCCATCACAACGATTGACCTGTGCGCTGGTGCGTTATCGTCATGAAACAAGATTTTTTTCTTCGCCAGATGAGGTCGTTTAATTTTTACTTCGTGGCTCAAACGCTGCAATAAGTCTGCGTAGTATTGACCAGTGATAGTATTACCCTTTTCAAGGTAATCAATGTATATAATACCTCTTGCATCCCAAAAAACAGTAGCCATAATCTTGTTCGCCGAAAAAATTGTTTTTGCCTTCTTTGGAGTTGGTTCCCCTGGTCTAATCCACTGTTTAGACTGTTGTTTGGTTTCAGGAGTGTAGTGGTGGATCCAAGTTTCGTCAACGGTTACGAATCGACGCAAAAATTCGCTTGGATTACGCTTATACAACGCCAAATTGGCAGTAGAAATGTTCTTTCGAATCAATTTTTGGTCGATTGTTAGCAACCGCGGCACCCATTTTGTACAGAGCTTTTCCATATACAACTGTTGGTGCAAAATATTTTGTACACTTTCATATGACGCACTTTTAATTTGCGGTCTTTCAGCACTATTTGATGGATTTTTTCGATCATATCTGGAGTTGTGGCGCATCCTGAGCGAGGATCATCAGAGGTACTCACACGACCCTTTTTAAACCCGGAAACCCACTGCTTAACGGTCGAATATGATATGGAGGATGTCTCCCGTGTTGAGTCCATCTTTTCTTTAATTTCCTTCGGCGTGAACCCCTTCAAATAAAAGTATTTAATTACAGCACGATCTTCCAGCTTTTCCATTTTTACGAAAAACATAGAGGCGTCTTGTTTAGCGTGCTCTCAAACCTAAAATATATGGCGATCGGAGTGAAATTATAGCTACAAGCTATTGAAAGATGGTACCAGAGATGAACCGAGATTGCCAGGGCCCATGTAAATCAATGGTTCCAAAATTGGCGCCATAGCCTACATTGGTAGGTGCCCGAACAAGGTCCGTCTGCAATGTCGATCTTCGGTAATTGCAGTGCACTGCTGAAAAATGTCCGATTAGAAAATAATATAAATAAAGCATCTAAAGCAATGAAGGAGAACCGGCGGGCGCGAGTATAGACTGTTATTAAGAGGAAGGGCAAGGTGGCAGGCAAGCACGATGCCGAAGAGGGGAAGTAGGGGAAGTGAAGGACCCAGCGAAAGAGAAAAGAACTGCGCGTAGATACTAATTCTTTCTTCTATTTCGGCAAGATCAGACTGATTCCAACCGCGACCAAAATTCACTCTCTCTCTCTCTCTCTCTATATATATATATATATATATATATATATATATATATATATATATATATATATATATATGCGTGCGTGTTCATTACTTACAACTCTGATTCTCAATCTTCAACCTTCCTCATTATGACGTATTGTAATTTTGTAATATGACTGAGGGAGCTGTGTTGGGCGTGCTTTGTGTGTGTGTTTGTGTACACGTGCGCACATTTAATATGGAGAAACTAACAATTATTTTTTAAATAAATCTATTTTTATATCAATAATTATCAGTTCTTCTCGTTTTTAAATGTTGCAATTCATTGAATTTTTTCAAATATATAATATAATATAAATTCAGTTCATTTTATTATCTGCTGAAAATAGGTTACTAAAGATAATTTAAATACAATGCAGAAGATTCATTAATATTAACTGCATCTACATTGTATACAAAAGAAATTATTTGTAATTTTAAAACAGGAATATAACATGCACATAAAAAGTTCTATTGATCTATTTATATTAATGTTTCAGATCTATCTCGAATTAAAAAATCATATTAACATATAGATTATCTAAATGAAATGATGTTCTGTTATAAATATAAAAAAATTTAAAAGAATAAACAATTTTTATTCATAATGTATATACTAGAATTAACAATAAATGTATAAGAATATATTGTACATACTAGATGTAAATACTTTTTTAACATTTAACTTAATTAAAAATGATTTACACAGTACTTTCTACTTTATGAATATATTGTAATGTAGTATATTATTTATATTTAAAATTTCATTTTCAATATAGTTTCTAAAAATAATTACATATTTATATGTGTAATAAACCAATCACTTTTCTTGGTAAAAATCAAAGCATTAAGCTGTATATAATTATGATATAGAAACGCGATAATTTCATATTTCATAAAACCTAATGTATATTAAAGAAAAATTTACATCATGTTTAATTTAAAAAATTTTATTTCAAATTCAATAAATATACGTTTAATCACTTTTTTATTATACCTAAACTATAATAAACGCATATGCTCCATAAACCCTCAATATATTCGTTTATTTTGATTGTAATATCACAAGAATTTTATGAATTTGTCATAAATTCATTTAGTATGTGTAATAATTCTGGCGATTACAAATTGGAGAGTGGTGATTCCAATAAAATATTATAATGCTTACACATTAATGATTTGTTTATTTCAACTTTTTAGCATTTTTCGAATATTCTCATAACACGGTATATAAGGTTTCTTACGCTTATCGCTTAAACAGTTGAATTTACATCACGCCGATACGGAGACATGGTACGCTTTCTTGAAGCGTCACCTGAAGCACTCGAAGATGAGCCGTTATTGTCAACAGATCTAGCAGAGATGAATATATATATTTATATAAATATAAATATATATATATATATATATATATATATATATATATATAGAGATCCATTTGGTTTCGCGGTCGGCGAGCAGAGAGAACGTTTCAATCGACAGCATTAGTTTTTTTTCTTCATAATCGCAATATGACTTTGCATTTGTATATTGCTTTATAACATTTTTTCTTAACTATCACAGTTAAATCTGCGATTAGATTTGCGCTATATGCAAACAAGCCATCATATATATATATATATATGTATATATATATATATATATATATATATATATATAAGCATCTGCCGTCTCGGCTTTACTCAAAATAGTAATGTAACCAATTTATTAAACAGTTAAATGATATCTATGTAAATAATTCTCTATCTATAAATCTATGTTCCTATAGATAATTTCATCCTCTGAGAATATTTCTCGAAAAATAATCAAAAATTTAATCTTGGGGTCCCTCTGAAGCATCGACAGTGGTGTGACTGTATTGAATAAGTCCTGTCACTATTTTCTTGAAAATTTGCATACTTATATTTTTTGGAGCGCGGATTCTTAACATCATACTAACCTTACATCAAAATTAAATATGTATTCCCAAATCGATGAAAACTCATGGTTTTCTGAATTTATCTTAGAAAATGAAAAAATTTAACATTTAAAACCAAAATCATAGAGCTCATTAAAATACATATTTTTTTGTTCTATATAATTATTCGATACAAACTATATATTTTTGGAGGAAAGTTCAACATTTCCGTTTCGGGGTTCCCGGAACAATTCTACGTTTATACGAAATATAGATACATTCGAATACATTGTTCTTGAGAAATGCTGTTTGTAGAAATTCAGAGCATAGTACAAAAAATTTATTTTGATAAGATCTACAACTTTTGTTTGAAATACTTTTTGTAAACTGAAGTACACTAAAGTAGATAGGCTATGGGCATTCTAGCACATGGGCATTCTGGCACACTCTCCCCCCCTGAAATCTGTGCTTTGGCCCTGTGGGCATTCAAGCACACCTCCCCTCCTTGAAAACTGTGCTGAGCCCCCCTGCATATTGTAATGTATAGAGAATGAGGTCACCTCCCAAAACGATGCCGCTCTCGCTATATTAGATAATGAGAGAGAGAGATAGGGAACGGCTCGTTTCATCATTTTTTCATACATTAAAATTTAATATACATGTGAGAAAAGGCGAACACCGTTGATGGTAGAGGAGAACAGAGCATGACATACTTTACACGCGAGTATACTTTGGGTTCTCTATTAGAGGGTTGGGGGGGTGGGTATGTCACACTTGACAGGTGAGTAGACTTTAGGTGTAGTAGAATACCTTTATGTGCCATGATGCCTATAGCAAAGTCAACTACTTTTTTTTTTTTTATTTTTTTTTTTCATTTTTCTTCTTCTTTGAATTTAGCAATATTTAAATAACCTTTCTTACATCTTCACTGATGGGATTATACTGAACTATGCGATCGTGCAAGATCAAGCAATAAGCTGTAGTATTGGCTGGAAAGTTCTCTTTAGCCTCAAATTCTAAACGTACATCTACAGGAGCGCTCTTTAGAGATTCATTTTGTCGTGAGCAATCAATCACTATGAGAGGTTCATTATCGAGAAACTGTTTCTTTGAAAGCAGTGGCTGAGGATCGCTTGTATAGTATGTTTTTTGGAAATTTGCATACATATCATACAGTATTGCGTATTGATTATTAGATATGTCAAGGTTTAAATTATTGTATGGATAATATTGAGAATTTAAAAAAGTCTCACGTTAGTAATATTGCAATGCTCAAAACGACTGGCGTTTGCGGATGCTTCATATTTTTTCTTTGTCTGTAAGCCGAGAATCACATAACGTGGTTTCTCCAATTGATTGGAAGTTTTGACTGTCTACACATGCTTATTGGCGCTTGGCAGAACAGGATATTCAAATAGTTCCCATGAACGATAACACATTGGGATGGGATTATCTTTGCCAATGAAATTTAAAAGTTGGATTTTTTGTTTATCAGAAGCAATGACATAAGGCATTAACCATTATATTTTTGTTATTTTTATGTTATATTCTTCATATGTAGTATTATTACCAACTATACTACCTTCCTGGATTATGGCATTCAGGTCAGATCTTGATCTTACCAGAATGAGTTCATGCTTCATGTTAATTACAATTTTTCTGTAATCTTCTGCGAAGCCCAAAATCATACTTAGAGGAATAGAAACGTCGAAGTTTCCATGCCTATCTATCAATGTTCTCGTTGTTTCTTCGTTGCCAATCCAGCCTGCATTTTCAAGCATGAGCGTCTCGTTGGTATTGAATGAAGCCCATCCTTTCATGACACTACTCAATCCAACATTTTTACTTTTGTCTGTCTCAACGCCATTAATTTCGTAGCGAATTTCATCAAAAAGATGACAAATACCATTGTTGACGAATCTAGATTTAGTTGGTGCATTTCCAGCAGTGTTTTGTAATTTTCCATTGATATGGATAGAACTACGTGATGGCAGAAGACGCAGATCTTGGTGTTGGGTGGAAATGCGAATTTCATCATTATGATCAAAGTTTAGTGATGTGTATGGTTGATGTGCGTGAATTTCATAATGAGCAATTGACTCATCGAATGCTACACCTGATTGAATTTTTAGTATTTCGTCCATTTTTCAGAAAGCAGCAGAAAATTATACAGCTAATTTTTTTCCACGAACTTTTAGACCTAGACTTTGTAGGAACTGAATGTTCTTCAGTGTTAACGGTTTCAAACTCTTCAATCGACTGATTGTCGATTGCCATGATGGAGTACTTATATGTGTGTTAGAATTATAACCAATCCCCATTATATAGATTTGATATGAAGTCTAACAGTGATTTCCTCTTCTCGAAAATTAACTAGATTGCCGTCCTGATCGACAATTCGAACTTGTATATTATCTATGCACTTAACACTAAGTGGTAGATATATAACATGTGATGGAATTTCTATGATTTTATATCCTGGAGGAACACTGGGAAAGAATTCATGAATAGTATGAACTTTTTGGTTGTTAATGAAAGCTCCTGCAGTAATGTTACACTCGACTCTGTGTGCGTTGATTTTAAATATTTTCACTGGTAAATCAGAACGGTGTTCTATATTTTCTTTGATAGTACGAGGAGTAAAACCCAACACTCGACCGATTGATTTTTCAGGTCTAAGGTCTAACGAAACACTGCACTTAATTTCACTTTTAAATGTATTATTGTTAGCTTTCAAGGAAAATTCAATTCCTTTTGATTTCAATGTATTAGATAAAAATTGATTTATATCATCAATCTCGTAACTACCAATGGGGATAGTAATAATTTCTCCTTTTAAATGAAGTTGATTATTTGTATTGTTAATATTTGGAATTGAATTAAAGGTTAAAAGTTCGACTAAACCTAAAACATAATTTTTATGCTTTGGTAGTTCAATGGATGGAAAGTATTGGGCGTCTAAGACAGAAGATTTTCCTGAAAGAGTCAAAGTGAAACTATCTTCCATGAGAGATTGAGCGAAAATGATCAAATTTTATCTGACAAATTCTTTTTATAGACTTTCAGTTAAAAAACGAAGACAAAGATGACCGCAAATGAATGAGTCGAAATTCTGATATCTTGTATAGTTGTATTTCACTTCTTTCACATTGAAATATTTCATAAGATCTATGGGAGGTTTGAGGTCACCAAAGCTATCAAAGTAGGTGACGTCAGATCCTCTCTTTCGATAACTGACCCAATGGGTACCTTTATTTTGCGAATCATCGAGATTAACAATGGCAGATTCGTTATTCCATGGTCCATTACGAGGAAGGCTATTTCTCATGAAAACACCTCGAAAATATGGAATTTGTAATATATGTGCATAGTTTATAAGATCATAGTTTGTTAGTGGACGATTTGGCAAAATTAAATTGAAGTTTTTTTTTCTTTCAATTAGACCGTGTCCGACATGCGGTTTGAGAAATAATCCCATTCCACGTTTATATGGCTTCAGATAGAGACCTTTACCTAAAGCAATAGCTTCCATCGTCTTATTATGTCGCTTACTTTCTTAATAATCTTTCTGCGCAGCTTTAGCATCATTTACTGCTTGAGCTATTCCAGCAGCACCTCCGGCTAAAGCACCAGTTGCACTTAGTCCTGCGAACAGTCGAATAAGGAAAGGAAGAACTCCACCAATTTTAGACGGAAGGGGTATCACACGTGGAATGAGAACTTTCTTCTTACAACCACTATTCTTAAGAGCTTGACGAGCACCTTTTAAGGCGGACTGTATGACTTTGCGTGAATGTTTACCTGATTTCAACGATTTTTTCGCTGCTGTCACCAATTTGTTGAATTTCAGCCCCATTCCAGTTTTTGCCTTTAATTTCATAGCACTGGCAACCGCTAGAGCTGATGCTTTCTCCGCAAGACTAGCATCTTTAGCTTTAATCAGTTGTCAAGCTTTATTAGCAAGCTTTATGTCAGCCACTTTACGTTTACTGTTTTTATTAGAGTACTCAATGTCATGTTCTTTACATGCCTCATCTAGTTCATTTATTCCCGGATCACCCCTTTTTAATCGCTTTGTTAATTTAGTTCCAGGGCCACAGTATTGATAACCAGGAAGATGCATTTCGATATGTAAATTGTTGATTACTCTATCGAGCAATCCACGTCCTTCCTTTTTTGAATGCTTCCGAGTTTTATGCTCAATCATCTTTCGCAGTCAAATTATAACTGATGATCGAAAATATAAAATCAACATTTATATATTTACTTCAGTTAATGATAAACTAGACTTTGTTATATCAACATGGATTTCACTGAGCAGAACGTGAAACTCCCTGTCGCTAACTTTAATTTTGGAAAGGAAAAAAGAAGGAAGCGACAGGGAGAATTGCTACCAGATAGTATACGAGCAGTATTCTGCGGTTCATCAAACTGCGGAAAAACAAATAGCTTATTAGCTTTAATCACTCATCCCAATGGTCTTAGATTCGAGTGTGTGTATGTTTATTCAAAATCGTTAAATCAACCAAAGTATCAATTTCTCAAAAAAGTCATAGAACCAGTCGAAGGCATCTCATATTACCCGTTTAGTGAACATGAATCTGTAATATCACTGGATGAAGCATTGCCCAATTCAATTATGATTTTTGATGATGTAGCTTGTGAGAAGCAAGATAACATCAGAGCATTTTTCTGTATGGGGAGACATAAAAGTGTAGACTGCTTCTACTTATGCCAGTCATATGCTCATATACCAAAACATCTTATTAGAGATAATATTAATATGTTAGTAATTTATCGACAAGATGATGTGAATTTAAAACATATTTATGATGACCATGTCAATACTGATCTGTCTTTCAACGAGTTTCGTAATTTTTGTTCTGAATGCTGGAAAAATGATAAATATGGATTTACTGTTATTGATAAAGATAGAACGATGGATGTTGGTAGATACAGAAAAGGTTTTGTCTGTTTTATAATAAAAAGAAATTAAAAAAATCTTAATCACTCAGTTCAATTTTATACAGAAACATGACACCATGTCGGACATTCAGAAAGAAAAGAGTATTCTTAGCGAGTTGATGCAAGTTCGTAAAGCTATTAAAAGAAAATCTGCACTATTGAAACAGGAGAGAGCGAATCTCGAAAAAGTTGTAGGAGATACATTGAAACCTGTCATTACACCACTTGAAAAGCTTGTCGAATCAAATAGTGTACAGTTTTCTAATCTCATTTCGAATGATCAGAGCATTAGAAAACCAACTAGATCCCGAAAAAAGTTGAGTTTTATGATAGATAATAATATTCGCTCAGCTTCCATGAAAGATTATGATTCCGATGATGATTTTGCCTCATGAGATAACTCAATGATGAATTCGACATTCAAATCTATGCATGAAGACAATGTTAAATTGAATATTTTAGATCAAAGCCACAGTAAATTTGATAACATATATGGAGTAAGAAATATTGGAGGTATCTACATGCTTGGCGATTCTGAAATTATATTTGATGATAATAAAATAAAAGTGAAAGATTTAACTTATCCTAAAAGTAATGGACTAATGGAGCTACTTATTAAAAAAGAACCAGACGACACATTAATAAGTGCAGCAGATCGTGAAAATTATCGCAGTATTCTAGAAGCAACAAGTGCTCACCGGAAAAAACATAGTAAAGATGAATCTATACGCTCATCGAAGAGTAGAAAATATTTCAACATCATTGCACCAATGTTTCGCACCAGTCATACAAAAAGAAGAGGGGAAGGTCACCTACCTAAATATAAAATAGCAAAGAAAGATTCTTCAATAGAGTTAGTGTATTGGGATGATCCGAATGAGCTTGTTGAGAGACTAGATTACTAATTGGCGAACAATCAGCTGGAAATAACAATCATATCAATGAAATCCATTCAATTATTGAAGAACTGCGTGAAATAGGATATATATATTAATACACATTCGTCTATTCTTCAATCAGTATCATCATGAGTCTCGATTTGTTTGGAAGAAATTTGAGAGACTCGAAAGGGAGTCGAGGTCCTCCAGGCGTTGGATACAATTTCACAACAGATGGCAATTTTGATATAGAAAATAAACGTCTTTGTAATGTTGGTGAAGCTATTGAAAGTACTGATGCAGTTTGTGTAAAAACGTTATATGTAATCTTGCAGAAGGAACTAAATACTGTATTTTCCAAAATTAATGAAATTCTAAAAGAAAATGAGAAATATCATGAACAAAATGGCTTGATAACAGAAGAGAAATTCAAAGATCTTTATCAAAAATATTATACACATAATGAATATCGATTTAAATTGGAAGAAAAAATGAATAATTTCGATAAAAATCTTATGAAAACCAATCAGGATAAATCAGAACTGGAATTGAAACTGAAAACTCTTAGTGACTCACATACTCGTTTAAATGATACTATGACAAAATCGGTTTCGAATTTGAATGCTATTATAATAGATATTAACAGGAAAACAAATGCACCGACAAGATCAGCAAAGTCAGTAGGAAATAAAACAAAAAGTGGTTGAAGAGCTACACACACCTGCCCGTTGCAGATATAAGCGAAGAAAATATGATATACGTGGTATAGATGAAACTTGGCAAGCAGATCTTGTAGAAATGATACCCTACTCTAAGGAGAATAAAGGGTTTCGTTATTTACTCACTGTTATAGATTTATTTTCGAAGTATGCTTGGGCTAAACCAGTAAAGTCAAAGAATGGTAACGATGTTACTCTCGCTATGAATACGATATTGAGACATGGAAGAGTACCATCAAATCTATAAACTGATCAAGGAAAAGAATTTTACAATTCACACTTCCAAAACTTCATGAAAAAGTATAAGATAAATCTATACTCTTCACACAGTAATCTTCATGCAAGTATTTGTGAACGATTTAATAGAACCTTAAAAAATGCAATGTGGATACAATTCAGCAAACAAGGAAACTACAAATGGATAGGTACCCTACCAAATTTACTGAAAGCTTACAATTCAAGAAAACATCGAACAATAGGAATTGAGCCTGAAAATGTAAACCAAGAAAACGAAAGGGAGGTGAAGAAGCGTTTTTCAATTGAGATGATAGCAAGGAAACAACTGAAATACAATGTCGGAGATAATCTACGAATAAGTAAAATAAAACATATTTTTGAAAAAGGCTATGCACCTAATTGGTCTACTGAAATTTTTACAATATCAAGAATTGTAAAAACTGATCCAGTAACTTATAACGTTAAAGATTATTACGATAAGCCTGTATCTGGAGGTTTTCATGAAACTGAAATTCAAAAGACTAAATACCCTAAAATTTATCTAGTAGAAAAAGTGCTAAAAGGGAGTGGTAACCGCGTATATGTTAAATTGTTAGGATTCAATAGTGAGCATAATAGTTGAATAAATAAAAAAGAAATTAAATGAAAGCAATATATAAGTAAAATATATGGATATGTGGAAGGTCACTAAATTATTAAATATAAAAGACAGTGTATTATGATTCTAATATTTATTTATGTAATTAAGTTATACATGTTTTGATTTTTTTTTTACAAATAAATAATGATAAGAAATAAATCTATGTGTATTTTATTAATAATTAAGAAGTAGAAGTGTTAAACTTAAAACAACTACCGCCTTGATACACTATAAATAAACAAAGCTTATTTGCTTTGTTAGCCATATTTATGAAAAATTCTTCTTCTTTTAATAATGCCGAAGATATCTTTTGCGGCAAAAATATTTGAAAGTTATCGTCCAGTTCCGCAACGAATTTGGTGCCATATCTTGTAGAGACTTGCTTAAGAGCAGTCACCATGTACTGCTCATTTTTCTCCAATTCTGTACATTTCTTCTGTGGCATGAACTCGCTCTCAGATATCTTGTTAAGAGTAGCTAAGTCCATTCTAAAGAAAAGAAAAAAAATTTTCTTTTTAAGTCTAACATACTAAAAAGAAAATTAATTTTTTTTTTAAAGAAAAAATTAACTACGAATCTTACCTTATTAGATTAGCCTTGTTTTCTTTGGAGATGGCAGATAATTCTCAAACTCTTCAACTGCTCGGATGAGTTCCTCGTCATCCTCCATCTCTTCATATAGCTGATTCCCCACCATAATTTCTGCCTCTTCCATTGCCTCACGGAGTGCATCCCTTCCCTCGGCTTCAACTGAGCTTACCCCTTCCAAGACTTTCAAAATTTCTTCAGGATTCTATTCGTGCATTAGTTCGTCAGATATATTATACTCAATACTTATTGGTTCACCTTGATTGCTATAGAGCGTCACTATTTCTCGCATAACTTGATTTTCATTAATTACTTTATCCCTACTCTCTTGTTCTGCATGTACATCTGCCGTGACTCGAATCTCATTGCCGATTGTATTCTCCCTCTCTTCTTCTCCAGTAGCTACACCTACTTGAGCTCTTTTTCCATTAGACTCATCGTATCCCCTCACATTATCCTTCCCCTCTTCTTCGATTTGCTGACCTGTAGTTCCCATTATTTCCCTCTCTATCTTACTTGCAGCTTCCAACATTTGCTCTTCTAGGATTTTATAGTGACCCCAAGGTAATGTGTCTGTAGTATTAGGCAATAAGTATCTTTTATCATCAAATGGACTTAGGGCAATTTTTTTCTGTTTTCCTGTATGCACTATGTGTAATTTTGAGCGAATGGTGCACTGCTCTCGTTGTATAATTACGAGGTCTTCCAGACATCTTCTATAATCATCGAATATAATTGATTTCTTCACTACACCCGATTTAATACCTTTAGCTTTTTTTACTATTCCTCCTCCATCAACTAAAATACTGTACATTTTACTTCGTAAACCAAGAAATTCCATCATGATCTTTCCATTACATTCATCTTTCATTAGTCCAGGAATTTTTTTATTTTCACGTGGAATTCCATACTGATTATTTTCATCATAATCAGAAGTATCAAATCTATGAATATCTTCTTTCATTATTTGAAACATATCAATGTCCTCTACTTGATATATCAAGCTATCAGTGTCAGTATACAAGAGCTTACACTTTTCGCCCACTCGCTGCTTCATGTAAGAGTAGTGAAAATCGTAGACTAATGTTTTTCATTAATCGAGGATACAAAGCCCGACGTATATAGGCTTTTTGATTGTTACACTTGTTTTTTTCAGCTGAATGGCAACTAAATTTTCATCAACAATTGCACAGCTATGATAATTAGGTAGAGCTATGCTTGCTTCTGCTCCATATCGGCCAATAAATTTATTTACTAACCGTACATCAACGCGAGATCGCTCTCGCTCAATACATTTTCCATAAACAGCATTAATTAACAGTTTATAAAAGAGTTTTTCAAACTCATTCTTTGCATGCTTTCGCTTTTCAGTATTTAGTTCAACATATGATTTTAACCAAGGTTTCTGTTCAAAGCTCAAAATTCTATGTACTTTTTTCAATCGAAGACCATTGTCGAGCGCTTGCTTAAGGGCGCGATAATGAATTATATACCTTGTGTTATCGTTCAAAGTAGTTAGAAGTTTCTTTTGTTTTGAGCCAGGTGTTGTACGATGCTCGGCACGGAAAGGTAAATCACGATGAATATCATGTATTTCCTCTGGATACTCCAAATCTACTTCAGCAATATAACCTACGTCCGAATCTGATGGTGTATTGAAAAAGTCACGATTTGATTCATAATCAACCCATTTAAATTTTACAAATGATAAATGCTGTACCATCGCCCATCCATACAGATTATTTATATCATAATATAAAAATGTATTTGTCCTCTTTTTTTCATCATATGTCGATTCCATGTATGGATTATTTGCCTTTGCATATCGATTGCAGTACTGACTTATTCCACCTCGAATGCCTGATTCAATAAATAATAACATGTCAATATCTGTTAGAAGCTCTAATTCTACCTTCGTCATTTTTAGAGCTGCTGCAAATGTTAATCCTGGAGTAGTGTAAAAATGTGCAGGACATAAGCCGTATGCTTTAATAGATGTGTCTCGAAAACTTTCAAAGACATCTGCTAAGATTAGAACATCTGTTTTTAAATATAAGTCCGAATACTCTCCTAATGTTCTTATATTAAAACTTTCCCACACTTGAACAGTATGCTTATAGTCTTCCTCACTAATACCTGAATCTGTCAATTTATTATAAAATTCATTTTTCGACGGCAGTTTTGTAGTTATCAATTTATCAAGTCCATCTACAAAATCGTAAGGAAATATTCTTTTACGTCTTAGAAAATCAATATTTTCGTTTGAGTATCCATCCAATTGAAGCTCCTGTATTGCTATTGGTACATTATCTAGATAAGACGCAAGTTTCTCTAAAGATGATGGCAAATATCGCCAAGAATCTAAGAATCTAAAACTCACATCACAGTCATCCATATACTTTGTGAAGGAAATATATTTTTCCTTGTTATGAGGTATTAAGTTAACTCGACCTTTCATCAGTGTAGAATTCCAATTTCTTTTAAAATAAAGTGTGTATCATAATAAAGATTGTGAAAAATTACTGGAATAAATTTCGAGCCTTTATAGTTCAAATTGCAGGAATTATGGGCAGCACCTCTGAATCTAATGAGAAAAAAATTAATTTAGCAAAATAATTTGTTTTTCTTTATTATATTAAAATATTTTTTAAATTATTATATTAAATTTACCTTCCTGTTAAATGACAGTGATCTCGCACTACCAGTTGCTCATCCAAAAATGGTTTTCGACATATATGGCAAACGGTCGTTTAAAAGTCAACTCTTCATCATCTGTGAGTTTCATTGGTTTTGGATTTTTATAGAGATGATCAATCTGCTCACCAATTGATTTTAATTCACGCACAAACCAACTTGCGGGTGTCTCATCGTCTGCACTTTTCTGTCTACTTTCTTTTGTAAACGGATAATTTGTCATCAAAGCTACATTTTACATAAAATCCTATACTGTATGCCTGGTGGTGTT
This sequence comes from Sycobia sp. Sy_11, assembly GCA_018907035.1. Lineage (NCBI taxonomy): Eukaryota > Metazoa > Arthropoda > Insecta > Hymenoptera > Epichrysomallidae > Sycobia > Sycobia sp. Sy_11. Next base: position 255,160 of record JACCIC010000137.1, on the reverse strand, counting down.
GAAAAGCATTTTCATTTTCTGTAGGTTTTAATAAGCATTCAAAATCAGCGTAAACTACAAAAGGCACTTTTTCCCCTTTATTATAATCTTCAAATTTTAAAATATTATTCGATGAGTTTGGTAAATTTATTCGACAATCGTTAATATTTTTACAAACATTTTCATGATTTTATAGCCTTTCCTCACTATAAAAATGTTATAAACATCTTTCACAATGGTATAATTTTTGGTGAGTCTTGCTGACTTGTGAACCTACAAGTCTGGATATACTTTTAATCGCAACATAATGGAATTTAGGCACACTTACATTATCATCAGAAATATTATTTTCTTCATACTTATCGATGTAGAAATCTTGAATGAGAAGAAGATTTGCATGTTTCTCCTTCTTGTTTAATGAAATATGACAAGGTGATACTTCATATTTTGATCCATACTTTCTAAGCATATAAACATTTACTGAAATATTATTCCATTTTTCAAATTTGGAAACATCTTTTAGTTTTACAGGAAATTCTATATCACCAAAGTTCAACTCGTTTGCATATTTATCATAATTATGAACTCTTTGAGGATTTTTTTCATTTGGATGTAATGCTGAAAGAATCGCGTATTTAAAGCATTGATTATCAGTGTTATGGACATTGATACATGTTCTTTTTGATGCTATGAACTTTGGCAGAGGAATAAATGATCTTCCCTTGTGAGGTGAAAATTTTTTCATATTTATACACAAACTTATAATACTTTTTAATGTCCATCCAGAATCTTTTTCTTGAAATTCTTCTAGATGAGTAAGAAGAGGTCCTTAATATGTTCCTCATACCATTTGCCTAAATGAGTAGACATGTATACTGTAGAACTCATACTTGTGATATATTTAATATCTGTTGTTTGCTCTCCATTTTTCTGCATGGAAAATTCTGACATAAAATCAGAATTTACTTTTATTGCACCATATTCTTGTAAGCATGCTTGTACTTTATCCTCAAAGAGCTTCTGTGCATCGAGCAAGAAACTTAAAATGTCCACATGTTTTAAATTAACCACAACACCTGTCCTTATTCGATTTTTAAAAGCTGATTGAACATCTCGCCAATCAACTTTAGCTGACTCGATAGGGATTAGACTACCTCCAATTGGTGCTGCACTATCAAGATAGAACCGAAATCCCCCGAACATTTTTGATTTTCTGCTCGAGAGAGACCTTGTTTTTTTCCAAATTCTCTCAGCTCTAACAAAGCCTGTTCAGTTATTGTTGAATAATTCTCGAGTTCGATTACGTTCAATTCACTGACACGTTCGTAAATATCACGAAGTTGTTTCACTTGAAATTCGACAGACGAAAGATAAGCCATTTTACTTTTATTTTACGTAAATTAATAAAATATATTAAAAAAAATATTTAAAATATATCAGACTTCACTTAATATTGCGTCTTTATTCACTGTTACAATACAACACACTTGTATAACTGGCAATAGAAAAAATAAGAAAGATTAAACTGAACTTATTTAACTGTGGTGTAAAAACTGTGTTCCTCCAAGAAACTGTCTCGCTTTTAAAGGAAAATGAAAAATAAGGAGAAGGGGAAACAGAATCATCCAATCGAATCTATTTTATTTTTCTCAGCCAATTGTAGGACAGTTCTCATTTCACGAGGAGGGGGAGAACTATTATAAAAATGAATGCATAAGCATAGAACTTACATTCATAATCAACACTTCTAACTATCGGTAAATAGAAATAAACTGAAAATGGCTAGAGTGAGGGAATACGAAGTGATGTTTAGAAAAAATATTCTGAAGTGTCCAGAAGATAAAGTATTCTTCTGCGACATGCAGGGTTTTCAGACAAGAGGCCTGCAAACTTTCATTTTAAAGGAATTTAGTTTATTAGGTATGGAAAGAGGTGCACTACCTACAGTATATATCTTTAAGCCACCATTTCCATGGACTGACATGACATGGAATGAAAAAAAAACAGTTCACTGGTTGCAGCGTGATTACCATGAGCTTGAATGGGATGCTGGTGACATTCCATACCATAGGCTTCAAAGAACATTAGAAATATGCTGTTCTGGAGTAAAAAAGTTATATGTGAAGGGACGAGAGAAGAAGGAATGGTTCACAATCATTCTGCCAAATATGTAAGTAATTTGCATACTTATAATTATCTTTATATTTATTTCATGTATATATTTCAGAAAGTAATAAAAAATAAACTTAATGGAAAAGTATATTTTCATACAATGTTCATACATTGTTCATACTTTTTCATCCTTTTTTACTTTTTTATACTTTTCACATACTTTCTTATACTTTTTTTTCTAATTGCAGAATTATATCTGATATGGAGGAGGAGCTGCATTGTCCATCATTGCAAACATTGCATAGTGAAGGTCAAAATGTGATTTGCCAAAACCATCCACTATGCAGCCGAAGTATACCAATGTGTGCGATACGGAATGTCACAATAATGCGTACATGGTTGCAAAATTATTTGAGTGGAAAGTATGGACGAGATGAAATTGACTAAAAATAGCATTATTATAAAATGAAATTTGTAAAAAAAATTATATTAATAAATACTATATATCTTGAAAAAAAAATCAAATTTGGAGTTTTTATTTCAATTATTAATATTATTGTATTATATAAATAATATAATATAAATTCTTATATTATATTATATTATTCCTATAATTTTTTAGTTTTTAATTAATTTTAAAAAAAAATATTGAAGAAGTTTTAAAAGAATTAATAAATAAATAAATATTAACTTTTTTAAAATAAATTTAAAAATGAAATTTGTAAAAAATTATATTAATAAATACTATATATCTTGAAAAATCAGATTTGTAATTTTTCAATTATTAATAATGTTGTATTATATAAATAATATAATATAAATTCTTATATTATATTATTCCTATAATTTTTTTGTTTTAAAAAAACTAATAAATAATAATATTTAATTTATTTAAATTAAATTTAAAAATGAAATTTGTAAAAAATTATATTAATAAATACTATGTATCTTGAAAAATCAGATTTGTAACTTTTATTTCAATTATTAATATTATTGTATTATATAAATAATATAATATAAATTCTTATATTATATTATTCTTATAATGTTTTAGTTTTTAAATAATTTTAAAAAAAATATTGAAGAAGTTTTAAAAAAATTAATAAATAAATAAATAAGTAAAAAAAATGATGAAGTAATTTAATAACATAACTAAATAGTAAATAAGTGAAAAAATTTTAAAAATGAATGAAAAAAACTTCATACTATCAAGTTTTTAAAAAAAAAATTATCGGAAATACACAATTTCCTAGAATTTTCACAAAATTCTTGTAAATTGTGCATTTCCAAGAAATATGTCTCCGAAAAATTTTTTTTTGAGACATCGGGCAAGACCCCCCAAACCCCCTTCCCGTGCGTGGGGTGCTTTCCATTTATTCATCTGGGTGCTCCGTTGCGTGTTCGGCCTCACTTCCCAGTTGCCGCTTGCTCGCCTATTTTAGTACAATCCTTTTCAAGTAGACATAAGAAAAAAATCTTTCGTGTCCTGCTTTTACCTTTGGTAATTGCAAACATCTTTGAAATATTTCTGTTGATTTTTTTTTCAAATTACATAAACATGATAATCTTAAATACAAAAAATGTTTCAATTAATTTTAATTAATAATATGAATGAAATAAAGGGTTTTCATTAATTATATTAATGATAATTAAATTATTTTATTTTTGATGAGACATAATAAAATTATTTATTATTAATTACTGTTATTATATACTATTAATATATAATTATTATTATTGTTAATTAATTAAATTATTATTAATGTAATATTAATTTAATTTACGTTCTTTATGAGGAAAGGTACTCTACTTCTATGCGGAAAGGTAGGAATGATAAAAGATGGTAAACCGTCATAATTTTGTTTTTTTTTCCATTTCTTTATTTATTTTTCTTTATTTTTTCATACATTTTTATATTTATATTTATATATTTATATTTTATATTTATATTTTTATATTTTATTTTTTTTTACATTTCATTCATTTTGTTATAAAATACAATATATATATTTTTTTATTATTTTTTCATACATTTTTTATTTATATTTATATATTTTATTTTTTTACATTTCATTCATTTTGTTATAAAAGACAATATATTTTTTTTTATTATTTTTTCAAAGATTTTATACAAAGCATTTTTTATTTGAATTCAATTTAATTGCATTTTTTTTCTAATCTTACATCTTGCACTATCCTTGGCTGCGCTGAGGGAGGTTCGGCGTTGATTTCCTCAACGCTCGAGCAGCTTGAATATCGCATACTTGTGATGGACGGGCTGCGGCTGTGGTGCTGCGTCATCCTCGGTGTTCTCGGACGGCTTCTTTTTTTTTCCTTCCTCACCGAATGGCTGCTTGACCGTTTGCGATGCCCATCGCTTCCATTCTTCGTCCCTATAACAGATAAACAAAAATTAAACATATTAATATTAATATATTAAAATTAAATATATAAATAAATATATTATTTAATATTTATATTATATAATAAATTGTATAAATTATATATAAATAAATATATTAAAAATAGAAGAATATTAAAGCAAATTATTATTTTCCTTACCTCCATCTAGCTTTTCGTAAAATTCCGCGAACTTAACCGCTTGACGGATGGCTTCCGTCATCTCCTGCGCTCTTCGATAGAGCGCTTTCCAATCGGTTGCGGTGTCTGGGAAGCTCCTTAACTCTTCTTCAAGGTAGGGCGTTACAGCCCTTGTCAGCGAGGCCGCGATGATTGATATTGGCGTCGTCGGCCGTACATCCTCCTCCTCCTGCTCTTCCTCCCCAAACAAATCCATGGTTTTCAGGTACTTCCCCCTGCTTCGGGAAGCCTTTTCCACAGCAGGCAGCCGCTTCCCGGTGCTGATGCTATTGCTGTTGTCGTTGCCGTTGCTTCTGCCGCTGCCTGCCGTGCTCACAGCTACCTTTATTTTTCCAATTTTTAATATTAGTAATCTTTGAAATTTGAAGGCAGATTGTGATGGAAAAACTGACTGCGATTACGCTTTTATACAGTTTTCCAGTGCTGTCTTTCTATGAGAAAACGTTTCTATTGGTTAAAAAAAATAAAAAAGAAGAACGGCCTTCGTTATTATCTTATGGGAAGGATGGTTCACCCCTTCTACTTTTATGCAAGAAAATTTTCCTCATTGGTGGAGGAACACAAATTTTCTCCTCCCTCTGAGACTCGGTGAAGCGTACGTTATTCGTCATTGGTGGAAATTGTATCACTACATACGCAATAATGAGCTAAGCGTGCGCCTAGCAAAGACAAAATTTTTCCCCACAATCGCTCGCTATAATCTTTCTAATGACCTGCCTATCTCGTATGATCTATGATTTTAGGCGTTTTCACGATAAGCGGATTAAACTATATGATCAGTCACCCTCGGTCAGTATATCGAGAGGCGCACGTGTTGCCTCTCCTCCGACCTACTTTTCCATGTTCCTGCCAAGAAATAAACCATTTGAAAATAGAACGCCTATATGCTGGTTTTGCTCACAGTCACTCCCTTGGATTTCCGCATTGATGTTGTATTCTACCGAAATCGTAAAGATTTAAAGCGAGGGAGTGACAAAGAAAAATAGAATCATGATCTTGCTTACAGTATATCGTATTGTCTCCCGTGTTTGCTATAACAATAGACATTTATAACCATCAACGGAAAGCGTATTATCCTAATTGATGAGTTAACCTCAGTCAGTCGGTCAAGAGGTGCACGTGCTCGCCTCTCGTCAGACGCGCTTTCACATGCCCCTTCCAAGCAGTGTACCTTTTGGAAAATAGAACTATACGTTGGTTTCCCGCAGTCACTCCCTTCTTTTCAATCGCAAGGATATTATACTCGGTCGAAATCAACAAGATACAAATCTAGAGAGTTACAAAGAAAAAGAAAATCATCTTGGTTATAGTTATCCTAATTGATGAGTTCACCTCGGTCTTGCACGTGCATCTACGGCAAGCGCATTAGAACAGGTAAGCGGATTATACTAATGAGGGTGCAGGGGGAGGGAGGGCGTGAGCCCGGCAAAGAAAAATAAGTCGCTTTCAGTATTGATGCACCTGTTTTCTATAACGATAGACATCCATAACCACCAACGCAAATTGCATTATGACTTTAAGCAGATTATACTGATTGACAACGGTCTACCTCAGTTGCACTAGTGTTCGCCTCTATTCGGACCCTTTCCCATGCTTTTCCGAGAAGTGGGCCTCTTTCAAAATAGATACTTGTACTCTGGTTTTTCATACTCACTCCATTTTACAAACGCATAGATATTATCCTCGATCGAAACTAAGAAGATGCAAGGTGTGGGAGCGGCAAAGAAAAATAACTCGCTTTCAGTATACAGTATATGGGCACGCATTTTCTATAATAATAAATAACCATCAACGGTGTTCGCTTTTCTCACACGCATATTAAATTTTCATCGTGAAGAAACATCACTCGGCTCAAATGTAATGAATGGAAATGATGAAACGAGTCGTTCCCCATCTCCTTCTTTCTCTCATTATCTAATATAATATAGCGAGAGCGGGACCGTTTTGGGAGGTGACCTCATTCTCTATACATTACAATATGCAGGGTGGCTCAGCACAGTTTTCAAGGGGGGGAGGTGTGCTTGAATGCCCACAGTGCCAAAGCACAGATTTCAGGGGGGGAGAGTGTGCCAGAACGCGCATGTGCTCACAAAAACAAAATTTGATAATTTTAAATAAATACATTTCTTCGAATTGAAAGAACGAAGAATTTGTTTAATATAAACAACTGTTTTTCGTTAAGAAAAATATATATTTAAATGTATTAACTGATTTAATTGAAACGATATTTTTAATTTAAAAAAATATTATAAATTGTCTAAATAGCATTTATTTAATTAGCTAAATCAATTTCATTTTCTTAAAATCATTAAATTGCATTTCATAAGCATATCATTAATTTTCATATTTGGTTAGTGAAAAATAAAAATGTTTCCAAAATTTTTTCGCAAGTGTATCCAGGGTTTTCATCGCAATTAACGCATGCCTTTACCGGTTGCTACCTTTACAATGAGATTCTGAACCTTTATAATTATATATGTAAAGTTTGAACGGCTGAGATTTTGCGTTTCAAATTAAGTTGCGTTGCGCTGCCTACAATACTAATATAATATTATGTGTATATTTATATATATTATATAATACATAAGAAAACAATGTAAATATAATTATTCTTTATTGCAATATAACATAAATCATACGTTTACATAGTTGTAGATTACGAAAATGACGGTCTAATAAGTTAAGATACTTCAATTCAATTTTATATTTTCTTTAAAGCAAATAAATATTTTTCAAATTAAGAACCGAATATCTTAAAACAAATTTTCATACATCAAAAATATTTACTATATTTAAATAAACATGTCAGTATTTTAAATATATAAATTTTTTACTTCCAATAAATGGTCTACTAATGGTATATGTATAAACCATTTGTTTAATTTAAAAAGTATGTATTTAAATGGATTAAATTTTACATTCAAGAAAATCTGCAGAGAAAGTAAATGTAACAGTCGATCAATTTCATTATTCATTGAAAATTATAAAAAGAAATTAGATGTCTGGAATAATGCTTATTATGCTTAAGAACATAAGAACACATTAACAGAAATAGAATTAATTGAACGCGTTCTTTTTCTGAAGTGTATAAGTAAATATCTTCTATCTTGCAAATATTTAGAACTAAAAAAAATGTATATTAGAAGGTCTAATTGCTAGAATTGTATATTTATATATTTTGAACGGATTAGTTTGTTTTGTCTTCTTTCATACATAAAATATTTAATGTATTATATTTAATTCGTAATTTTTTTCTGCTTAACAAAAGCAATTATATTGCAACAAAATTGCTTTGATAAAATTAACTTAACATTGAGATAATAATAATGACTATTATCAGCAATGTATTTGTATTTATAAATGGAATAACTCTTGAAATATATGTTAATTGTAGACTAAACTTTTTTCAAAACGATTTTCAAAAATTATTTGATTGCTTTTCATATTTTTGAAGCATGCTATAAGTATAATCATATTTGACATATACCAATCATATATAAGAGAAGGTGACAGAGAGAGAGAGAGAGAGAGAGAGAGAAGAAAACTAGAGAAAACACCAAGAAGATTAACAGGGATTGGATTACCCGATACTAATGGAACCTGCTTAGAACATGTGGGCACGTTGGCATCCACATATTGTACGGGGCTTAGCTTAGCAGCTCACACACACACACAATTTTCTTGAGATTGTTAGTAAAGTAGCTACCTTTTTTGCCATTTTTTTTGAATTTGCAAAAAAATAGCCTATTATCTAATCCGGACGGTGTAGAATACGTGGATAAAATTTGAAGGCGATCGGTGCAGTAGTTTCGGCATCTATAAAGGACATACACATACATACGTTCTTTTATATATATATATTCTTCCTATACAAATTTTGGCTATTTTAAAAAATGAGAAATCACTAAAGAGAATACTTAATGTTTATATTGATTATGGATGCGATCAACTGTTTTCTGTTATTATTATACATATACTGAACAAATATGGGCTACTTTAATTTCTAAACATCCGCAATCATTTATATAATTTTAAATATAATGTAATTTAAATGTTAAAAATGTTAAATATTAATTATTATTACATTTCCTTATTTAATTTTAAGGAAATATTATACTTTTAAAACATTTCAGGAGATTATTACGTTCTCTTATTTTTCTCAAAATTATATAAAATAAATATATATTTATGAGATATAAAATAAATAACTGTAGATAAAAAAATGTTACTGTTCAATAAGACTTTATAACAAAGATTAAGAAATGTTAGAATCATTTGTCAAGTCAAGAGCAGAGAGAAGGAACCAGTTTTCTGTCTCTGTCTCTCTCTCTCTCCATATACATATATATATACATATACATATACATATATATATGTATATATGTATATGTATATAAATATCTACTAATGTTTTATTTTGAATCAATATTTTATTGGTTGTTTAGTCAAATATTTTCATTTTTAATATTATTAATGAATCTATTTGTTCGGGAGGCACCAACGAGAAGGCAACCAATATCACCCCCCATCTGAAAAAAGTTTCCTTAGTCATTTAAAATTGTGCTATTAAGGTTCATTGGTTAAACTTTAAAAATTCAGTAAATAAAATATTACCTTAATGTATGACGATATTCTACTTTTTTCAATAATCTGTAATTATTTAAAAAAATTAAACATATATTTACACTTATACAGTAATTCGCGCAAACCTGTTACAGTTATAATCTTAACAATATAATCTTGAACTATAATCTTCACTATAATCTTTAACAAATACTATTTACACATTATTTAAATTTCTAACTTTTTTATTTTTAATTTGCATATTTAGTTTTGACGCATTTCTCCTACTATTATTATGCTCACGGGTTTTTGCATATATTTTAACTAATATTAAAAATCTAAGCGCACTTATTCTATGTTCATAGCAGTTCTTTTCATGATTAAACCAATCTGGATATTGTTTACTTGTTAAAGCTTCAATATTTTCAACTAAATTGTCTAAAAGATTTCTTTCATGACATACAATTTTATAAAATCTATGAAATCCTTCGAAATGACAATTTACTATACTTACAAATTCATCCGTTGGTCTTATCAAAGAAAAAGCTGCTTTACTTGACATATCAAAATTCTCGTATTGTCTAAAATTAATATATATTTCATGATCGGTAGTTGATTCAGCTGCATTTTTGATAAAAATTTTAGTACATTCTTTGCATTCAATTTTTTTAAGACATCTACGAGCTACATATCCGGCAAAATAGGTAATGGCATTAGCCTCATATATCTCTTTTAATTTTATATCTAAACCATGACTAAAATTTAATTCAAAATGCAGATCAATCAATTCTGCAGTATCTTCAATTTCCTGAATTTCAGCAGCTTCGTCTTCATCATACTCAGGTAAAAAGTTTTGCAGATTCCCTATTTCTTTTTCTGTTTCTGCAATCAATGATTCACTTTCTTCACAGTTTGTATTACCCTTTTTACTTGTCTGAATAAAATCGGTCGACAAAATATGTCTGAAAGTCAATCTGTACATTCTGCAGGATGGGTTTGCATTAAATCCACCTCTGTCACGAAGCTTGGAATGTACATGCTCTACAGAGTCTTGATTACAATGACCTGTTGCTAATTGAAAGCCAGAAAAAGAAATGGTGAGGTCGGTGAATAACCCGGTAGCGCCAGGATCGTTTCGAAAGGAAAGGGAATTTTAGACAGGATCGGGAAAAAATCACGTTTACTCAATCGTGTTCAGAAATAAACATTTATAACAAAATATATTCTACTAAAATAACAATACAATGAATAAAAAATTATATAAGAAAATATTATCAGTTTCTGGCTTCGAGCTCTCCGATCTGCAACAGACAAGACAGAAATTTTATATTAAAGCCTTATATTATACTTTATTACACTAGTTGTCGCACGCTGCTTATTTATAAACGGTATTTACAATCTTAATTTTAAACGGACTTAATATACTAATTTCGCACACTATATTTATATACACTCTTACTGGGGCTGGGGAAGTTTTGGGGAAAGAACGTAGCCTGCTGGTCTATTACATCCAGGATCAGGGCTTTGTTCGTGTATAGGAGTGAGATCGCTGAGTTTTAACGGAGCGTCGCGCACCCAGAATCAAGTCTCTTTGAAAGACAGTAAGGCCGCTAGTCTTTAATGGAGCGCCACGCAACCAGGATCGAGTCTCACCGGGAAAAAGAGAGGAGTTTTTAGTGAAGCCACTGATCTTTAATGGAGCGCCACGCAACCAGGATCAAGCTTCACTAGGATTCAAAACAACTTATTATTATAATTCATATAAAAATATATATACACATAAACAAATTTTCAGATGTAATATATATATATATATAGAGAGAGAGAGAGAGGGGGGGAAGGCGAGGCGTGTTAGACACCCGTTTTTGATTCACATTTAAAAAAATTCTATATAATTTTTTAGATCAAAAACTACACCAATTGAAAGTTGAGTATTTAAAGATTTATGTTAAAAAATTTAATGTTTAATAACAATTATTTGTTTGAATACAAAAAAAATATGAAATTAACAAATCGAAGCATGGCGGGGCACAGATGGTTTTTCAACGGGGCACGATAGGCACGAGTGATTCAATGAAAAGAAACCAAATTTTTAATTGTATACTTATATTAATTTCTAAATGTAAATATTATCAAGTTAGAAGAATTACAAAATATAATTATAAATGATAATAAAAATGTTAATAATATGAATCTCGGAATCTTCTGGAGTTATAAATAATTAACATTAAAATTTTGAACTGCAATAGCTGGATTCGTTATTTCATATTCAGTATTATTGGGTATATTCAAATCAGAAAAAAAATTTAAAATAAAGAACAAAAAACACACAATATATATTATTTTATACTAGAGAGAACATCTACGCACGAAAAAAATTATCTAAAGAATGAAGCCTTTTCAAAAACAAGAAATTTTAGGCATTTTTGTCGTATTCGCATGTTGTGGGTCCAGGTAATATTATAAAAATGTGTGCCAAACTTGCTCCGCCTTTGGGTGCCGATCATGCCCCGCTCAATAACTTTTTTTAATTTGTCAATAATTGCATATTTTGCAACAATGTTATAAAATTAAAAATATATGAATCGATAGAAAAAATCCTCAGCTTTCTAACGGTATTAATTTCAAATATTAAAAATGTAATTTTCTTATTCAATTTGGTGTTTGTAAGGATAGCTACCAAAAAATTTTTGAGCACTTCTTTAAAATTTATTAAGAACTGAATTCAAATAATATATATCATTAAAATTTTTTTGTATACAAAAAATTTACATTATTCTTAACAATTTCATGTTTTAGTAATAAAAATTTATTTTAAATAACAAAAATTATATACCCAACTGACTCGCCAATCCACTCATGCCCCGCCTTACCCTATATATATATATATATATATATATATATATATATATATATATATATATATATATATATATATATAGAGAGAGAGAGAGAGAGAGAGAGAGAGAGAGAGAGACAGGCAGAAAACTGTTTCCTTCTCTCTGCTCTAGGATTGAAAAATAGAGAATAAAATGCCGAAATAGATAATATACACACATAATATATACGTGCATTGTTCTTTAAATTAAAACTTTGAGATTTACATTTCGATCTCATTTTGACGCGCGCGCGCGTGTAATTGTAACACGTGTAAGTCTGTCTGTCTCTCTCGCTCTCTCTTCGTGCGTGTGTGCGTGCGTGTGTGCGCGCGTGTGGGTGCGTGGATGGGTAAAAAACACACACACACACACACACACATATATATATATATATATATATATTAATGAGAGAGAGAAAGAGATAGAGAATGGATTTTGGTCGCAGTTGAAGTCGGTCCGAACTAGCCGAAATAGAGAAAACAATTAGTCGCGCATTTCTTATATATATATATATATATATATATATATATATATATATATATACACACACACATATATATATATATATATATATATACATATATATACACACACATATATATATATATATATATATATATATATATAGACGTATAGATGTCAGTTGTTTTCTCTTTCGCTCGGTCCTTCGCTTTCCCTACTTCCCCTCTTCGGCATCGTGTCGGCCTGCCACCTTGCCTCTCCCCTGTTTCTTCTTCTTTGCTGTGATGCCTTAATTATATTATGTATTAAATATCCGAATAGCTATTCGTACATTTTTCAGCAGTGCGCTACATTTATCGATAGTCGAGATTGCAGACGGACCTTGTTCGTGATTCTGCCGCAAAATCTGGCGCTGTCACGGAACCAACGTCGCCTATGTCTTTGGCAATCTCGGTTCCTCTCTGATGGTACTATAGAACGCCACCTCGAGGTAGGTCTAGTGGCGAAATCTCTTGGTCAGGCTGGAAACTTATCAATCCACCCTCGTAAGAGATGTCATGTTAGCTTCCCAAATCGCACCAAAATTAGGAGCTTTGGAGTAATGACGACATTTCACAAGAAACGCCATTCGACACGATCTTTGATCAGAGTAGAGGCAATTATTTGTCATGAAGCAGAAGCTTGCAATCTGTTTTGTAAAAGGATGCTGAATGTCAGCTTGACTATACAGAAAGGCTCTGCCATTATCATCATAAATTACTTTTCAGAGACCTCGACTAGCAATAAACCTCCGAAAGGCAGCGAGAAATAGTTTTACGGTATCTTTTGATTGTCTTTTGTCCTCTTTCAAAAGATGCCTAAATACAAAAGGAGCCTGCAAAATCAACTCCAGTGAGTTGAAAAGGTCAAACAGCTTTTACTCTAATTACAGGGCGTGATTCCATCAATTGTTTCTGATTATGAGCATTATGTCAACCACTTTTGATACACTGACGAACTACTTGACGAATAATATTTCAAGCATGAATTATCCAATAACTTTTAAATAAATAATTTTGCGCAATTTTACTTCCAGCGTGTAATGTACAAAAATGAGCTTTTCTAATAACTAAAACGATTATATGATGTGTTTTTGATAAAATAAATGGTTGCCTCTCTGATTCAGATAAGAAAGAATTGTGTAATCTACCGTCTACACAAAGCAAACGATGAGCACCAATAAATGGCATTAGTTTGCGTAATGGATTTGTCGAAGGAAGTTGCTGTCCTGAAGGTAAGAGTCGTAACTCATTTGAAAATTCCAAACGATGTTTTAGTTATTATTGTATTGGTTGCTATTGAAATCTCCGAAGCCGACAAAAAATATTTTCCTTTCTGCTCTTTAGAATATGACAGATTTATACGACAACAAAGAAAATAAGCTATAACAGCAACTAACTTATCCAAGGATGCAAATCGCACAAACCATTCTTCTCCGTCTTGATAATCTTAATAAACAATACTTCAGTTGAACGATGAATTTGTAAATTTCTTGCAATTTTAGATGATAGGATAAGCCACAAAGACTTATCCTAAATTAACCAAGCAGGCCCTGACCATCAGTTAGTTGATTCTTGTAACTGTAGTGGAGTTGTTTTTACCAATATTACACTATAGGATTTTAATTAAATCGAAGAAGAACGTGATACAAAGGTTTGATAAGAGTGAGAAAAGGATTAATCAATAAAGTGAAACAAACAATATCGCGGGAAAATTCAACTCTTTGTCTCGGCATAAAAACCCTCACGAGAGAGAGGGAAAAGCCGGGACAAGTGTATATTTATTAAACCTAATTATTATTATTAAAGATATAATGTTACTTAAAATAAATATGACAAAAATTTATAACAATTCGCAATACAAATATTCTTAAAACTAACAAACCAAACAAACAAGTCGAAATACAAATATACTTAAAACTAAAGGCCTTTAAATACGCTAGCGACCTCGCTTACCTGAGGGTCGGCGGCGCACAACTCTGGAATCACAACAGATCTGCACCGACACACCATACGTGGGCGATGGGAATGGGAAGAGAGTTCAACTCGAGATACGCAGCGGTATCTACGCCTGGAAAAACTCCACGCTGCGGTATCGGGCTAATCCACACGACTCGCCTTGCTTTCTCTCTCTCGCCCTGGGTTAGGTCACGTCGACTTATCGGTCGTGAATAGAAACCCAAACACACTTCTCTGAACTACACAAAATCACATAAAACCACACAAAACACACGTATATGCATGCTCACACTGTCGACACTAACGCTTAAAAATAAATTATTCTATCTGAATAATGTAAACAGCTTAGCAGTTCTCCAAACTATTCACAGTTCAACGAGAACGAAGAAAAAGTACGCGCACGGCAAGGACTGAAAAACAACTGAACTGCGTGCCCTTTCGGTCCCACACATTTTCCCCGGTTTTCCGCTCCAGGCTTTACTAAGACCAAAATTTCCCCCCCTCTCTCTCTCTTTCTCTCTCACTCTCTCTCTCGCTCTCCATCTGTGCGATTTCCACCTGGTGTCTCAGTACCGAGACTTGCACTTGGCAGGTATAGTTCTGTCGGGGCGTCCCCGTCATTAGGGTGTTATTGCCGCCCACACCTACCTCCTTCCAAAGAAGAAATTGTCTCCAGCATGAGTCCCACTATAAATTTATACATACATACATACATATACAGCCAACAATGCACACATACTGCATTTTTTGCAATTAACACAAACATCCCGCCCGCCTTCGAATATCGAACGAAACTAGTAACTTTACTCTGGATTTAAAGCTTCTCATTACGATCATCAAGATATAGAGGACACAGGCGTTGAATATACCGACGAAGTAAAGTGTTCGATGTTTTAACAGTTGCAACTCGAATCAAGCCGTCGGGGCCCGGATGGACTTCGGTGATTCTCCCCAATGGCCACTTGGATGGGGCGTAACGATTATCTTTGATTAGAACTAGTCTACCTACACAAAAGTTTTCCTTAACATCTCACCACTTCTCTCGCTGTTGCATATGAAGGAGATATTCTAACGACCATCGTTTCCAAAACTGATTTCTCAAACGTTGGAGCAATTGAAAACGATCTAATTGATTTTGCGGCACATCTGATACGTCAGCATCTGGCAGTAGAGCAGATGATGTGTCATTAAGGAAAGGAAAGGGGGTCAACGCCTGAAGATCGTCAACATCTCTGCTTAGAGCTCCCAATGGCCGCGAATTCAAACAGGCCTAAATCTCAACGAGAACCGTTGCAAGTTCTTCAAAGGTGAGCGTGTGCTCCCCTACTACTCTTTTCAGATGGTGCTTAACACATTTTACTCCTGCTTCCCATAATCTACCGTAGTGTGGAGTACTCGGTGGGATAAACTGCCACTCAGTCCCATCATTGGCAAGAAGCGATGCGGTATTTTGATAAAAGCTCGAGGTGCGCTGAAACATCGCCCTTAGTTCTTTATCCGCACCGTGGAAATTAGTGGCGTTATCACTTACTAATTTTTTACAGATACCCCTTCTACCGATAAATCGACGATACGCGTTAATAAATGACGATGTTGTTAAATCACTAACCACTTTTGAGTGAATCGCCTTTGTTGAGAAGCAAAGGAATACGACAATATACCCCTTGTATGATCGATATCCGCGACTTTTTGTTACACGAATCTGCACGGGATCAGCGTAATCTAAACCCAAAATGGCGAACGGCCGACCTGCGATGAGTCGGTCGGCTGGCAGTTCTCCCATCAGCTGTTGAGCAGACCGAGGTTTAATTCGTTGACATGTTATACAACTACGAATCTTCGATTTTACTAGTCTCTTTCTGCCTAAAATACAAACCTGCTGCATTAATATGCTGGTCGTTATAGTAGGTCCCCCGTGCAAACATTGCTGATGGGCGTACTATACAAATAAGCGACTTAGAGACGATTGTTGCGATAAAATCGGAGGATGTTTAATATTGAAAGTCAAATGGAGAGCGACAATCGACCACCGACGCGTGAAATTCCATCTTCCCCTAGAAATGGATTCAGTCTGCTAAGCCTACCGCGAGGTGGCAATTTTCTTCCTAATTTAAGCGACTCAATTTCTTCAGCAAAAGGTTGCCTGTGACAAACGAATAATAGTGGCGCGAGCTTCAGATAATTCCGACGACTTAAGAAACGAACACAAAACAGCTTGACCAATTTTAAGCCTACGAAGATTAATAATAGGACGTCTGCACCATGCAGTAATACGTATTAAACGCGTCAGCGAGGAGAATCTCGAGAGCAGTTCTGGATCCGGCGGAAGCCTCTGCGTAAGAAGAGTTCGCTGAATCGAGACCGATTAGGGCCAGTGCTCCTGCTCCATTGAAAGCCAATGCGGTCCCTGCCAACACAGACCCTTTTTTGCCAATTCGATCGGCTCTACGCCTCGTGTAGCTAAATCGGCTGCATTCTGCTTAGTAGGCACATGTGCCCAGACCGCAGCTGGTAGTTCGGTTTGTATGAAAGAAACCCTATTAGTGACAAAGGTTTTCCATTGGCACGGGTGCTTACGTAACCAGGTCAGCACAATCTCACTATCCGACCAAGCAAAGACGGAAATTGCGCTGAAAAAATCTAAATTCCGAACATGACGAATAAGCTTGACAAGGATAGCTGCACCACAGAGTTCGAGGTTTGGAATGCTAATTGTCTTCACTGGAGCTCTTTTTGACTTTGCGACCAAAAGAGAGATAGAAAATTTACTATTTCCTTCATGTACTCGTAAATATACTACCGCGGCATAGGCTATCAATTTTTACCGAAGATAATTGAGACAAAGATGCACAGTATGCCTTCCACCGATCGCGAATTTCATTTTCCAAATGAGTATCCCAGTCACACTTCTGAATCCATAAATCTTGCAACAAGATTTTCGCCGTGACGGTAATCGAAGAGAGCCATCCAAGCGGATCGAATAAATGTGCTATGCTGGAAAGAATCGCACGCTTTGTCGAAGCCGAAGCGAGTTCGTCAATATTGCTCACATTAAATTTGAATTGATCTTCGATAGAATTCCATTGAACTCCCAGTGTTTTTACAGAATTATATGTGCCGATTTGCTTTGCAGAACCTTCTTGTGTTTCTGGAGGTAAAAGATCAACATTATTGGCCGCCCATTTGTCCAATTCTATACCGGCAGACGCTAAAATTTCGGTCAGTTCGTTTCTTTTCTGCACAGCTGTACACAGTTCGTCTACACCGGCAAACATGTCATCTATATAAGTTTCATGTTTCAGAGTCTCCGCACCCAGTGGAAATCTAGTCTTTTCGTCATCCGCTAATTGTAATAGCGTGCGGATAGCTAAGAATGGAGCGCAGGTTGTACCGTAGGTTACTGTCGTCAAACGGTAAACTGACAGTTCTGCGTCAGGTGAAGGCGCCCAGATTATCCTTTGAAGGTCCTGGTCTTCACGTTTTACACGTATCTGGCGAAACATCTTTACGATATCTGCTGTAAAAGCGTAAAGATACTTTCTCCAGTTTAAGAGTACTAGCGAAAGATCTCTTTGTAGCGGAGCTACAGCAAATAGAAAATCGTTTAGAGCATGACCGTCGCGCGTTCAACGAGACGCATCAAAAACGACTCTCAGCTTCCAGCTATTAAACGATTCCTGTACTACTGCATGATGTGGTAGATACCATGCCTTTTCTTGAGGAACCTCGGAATCTAGAATTTTCTCCATGTGACCAAGTTGTTCATAATCTTCCATAAATTTCTTATACGCCTCAGCTAATCTAGCATCGCGCGCAAACCTCCGATGCATCGTGGAAAGCGACCTGAGCGCCATGCTACGAGTTTCCGCTGCGGCAGCGGGAGGGTCTGAGCTCAGCGGCAGCCGAACCTCATATCTGCCTTCCGAGTTACGAGTAGGTGTATCCCGAAATAATTTTTCACATACGGCTTCCTCGGGTTTTAAAATTGGAGAAATTACAGGTATCTCCTCGAGAGTCCAAAATTTCTACAATAGTTCATCCGTGCCTTGCATCGTAGAACAATGCAAAACCTTTACCGTATTATCGTCTAATGCTTGTGCCGCCCGCCGTGATTGATTTAAAAGTACCATACCTGAGACAATCCAACTGAGAGCGGTATTTTGAGTAACGAGATTCAAAGTTGGATATCGCTTTAAGCCAGACAGCAATAATTGACCGTAAAAGTCAGCCCCTAAGATGAGATCAATTTTACTAGAAAGGTAAAATTGCGTGTCTGCTAATCTAAGTTCGGTGAATTTCTGAATATGAACATTACTAATATTCTCTGACGGCAATTGTGACGTAAGTCTAGGTAACACGAGCGTGTCCACTTCGAATCGAAAGCTTGAATCTACGAGCGACAATATAATGATGCGCGTCGTGGCACGCGCAACACCAGCTGTACTGGCGCCAAACTCTGATAACGGCACGCACGTGTGCTGCTTCGGTAGCCCCAAAAGTTGCACGATCGATTCTGATAGAAAAGAGCATTCTGATCCCTGGTCCAAGAGAGCCCTAACGCATGTAGTTTCACCCGAAGGGCATTTAATCTGAACCCATGTGGTAGCGAGGATAATTTTTCGATTAAAAGAAAGGTCTAATAGCGTGTGCACTAACAACAGGATTGGACACAAGATTACTACCCTGCGAATCTGGAATATCCTGAACAGAAGAACTTTCCTTCTGCGAACCGAGATGTAGCATCGTATGATGCTTTTTCTGACAGATAGTACAGCGCGCGACAGAAGCACAAGCATTCATTTTATGCGATCCTAAATAATTAAAACAAGCCTGCAAATGCCTAACAATCGATAGTCGATCATAAGGATTTTTATTCTTGAGTTTAAAGCATTTGCTAAGCGAATGTGCGCTGAAGCAGAGGGGACACATAGTCGATGTAGCTCGCGCTGAAGAACGCGCGTGCAATACTTTACGCGGATGAGGCACCGGTACCGACGTAGATGCTGCCCTCTTTAACCCTTGACGATCAGGTGCTATCATATTAAGCGCCTGTGATTTCTTCTCCAAAAACTGAATAAGATCGGAGAATTTTGGAAGCCAGTTAGAGATTGAAACCTCGTTGTTATCGCCAGACTTATCATTCTGCTCCTTCGTGCTTAGCTCAGCCTCCCACAATTTACGAGTCTCCGGATCTAGATGATCAGATAATACGAAAATAAGCCAAACATCCCAATGCTGGACAGGTAAATCTAAGTTCGATAAAGCACGGACTATGCGTTGAGTTTCGTCTATGAAAGCGCGTAATTCTGAAGCTGACTCGCGTTTCAGATGCGGAAGACCCATTAAACCTGTTAAATGCCTATTTATAATAAATCGCGGATTGCGATAGTGCGCGTTTAGTGCTCGCCATGTACTCGCGTAATTCGCGTTCGTAGTCTCGACATCTTTAATTATACCCGCGGCTTTGCCGGTTAAACATAACTTTAAATATTGCAATTTAATTGCATCAGATAATCGCGGAACGTCGTGCACGAGAGTGATAAAGAGATTGGAAAAGCTGGCCCAATCTTCATACTTTCCCGAGAAAGTAGGCAATGGAATCCATGGTAATTTCGCGATGCGTGCGTCAGAACCAGATTCCGATGGACGTGCGACGGATGTGATCAAATCCCGTCTCTCTAATTGCGAGAGCTTGGTTAGAATCTCATCGACAGTCTTTTCATAGACTCCTTCAATTCGTTCAAACCATTTGTTCTGTAACGTAGGGATCATGATTAATATCGTCGCGAACTATTATTTCCGAGTTTGTTTTACGCGTCTCCGCCCATATTTCCTTAACCGCCCGGAGACGTTCATCTAATATTTTTTTATTAAGTTCGTCATTTGATCTTTTAGCTAACTGTGAACCTATATTTTTAATCTCGCACTCGCGCCCAATCTGTAACGTCGTTAATTTCTTTAATGAAACAGGTGTCATGATACGGGCAGAAGCCTTTATATAACGAATAGTTCAAAATCACAAAAGAAAGAAAGTCGTTATACAAAACGGATTCTAGAAGCACATTCACGCAAAAATCGACCTTTTATTTTACGCGGCTACAAATAAGAACGCGAAAAGAGGCGTACGATGGCTCGATCGCTAGAGCGAAGGACTAGTAACTTGTTAATCAGAGTTCAAATCCTGGTCTCGGCCGATTAACACAAGCATCGCTGTAATAATTTACATGTGCTTTGTTTACAAACACAACGTTGACCTCCGTCGCTGATTAGCACCTATATATGGAAGCATAAATAGAGCGTCGTTAAATAACATAAAAAAAAAAAAAAAAAAAAACGCGAAAAAAGTTCTCCTGAATAAATACTACAATTCAATAGATTAAATTAAATACTATAATTGTTATATCATGCGCCAAAAAAAATCTGACTTTTTTTTCTCAAAATCTTATCAAAATAAAAAGCATATTGCGATTTGTGAATTTGCGTAGATTTTAATTTTATATGTTATTGGAAATCGGAATTGCGCTAAATAAATGTAAATATTGTAGATTGGAGCGATTAGACGACATTTATCGAGGCGTTTCTGAGAAGAACGCAATTATTGGCTAAATTATTCGTTAGAACAAATAGGTAACAAGTAAACAGAAATCAGAAATTCAGTTGCGATCTCCGATCAACATATCATACGTTGCGTTAAGAATATATAAAAGAATGTATATTTTTAATGTATGTCGAACACAACAGCGGCCGTCAACTATTTGACTACTGTGTAAGTGAGGCGAATACTCTCGACCAATCAGAGCGAGCGTCTTAAGAAGTCAGCTACTCGCACGAGACTCCGCGTACCTTCTTCAGTCGACTTCTTTCTCCGTTCCTGACCAGACCTCCCATTTGCCGCTCTTGATATATTTCCTTCAAATCGAATTCCTTATCCACAACATTATTTTTTCCCCGCCTTTTTCATTTTCCTGTCGACTCTACGAAATTAACTAATTAAAAGTATTTAATTGTATAACTTCATTAGCTAATCGCGATAGATTGTACACGTTTCCATTAAAATTTATTTGACGCTATTATCGCACGACGTATCATTTTTTGTTTTGTGAATCGTCGCCATTTTTTTTTTGTCATACGACGTGAGAATTTTTCGTTTTATTTTATTTTATTATTGCGTAACCGCCTATTGGTGGAATTGTAACTTTGCTAATTCGACAAACTCCAAGACCAATAAAGAATAGACATAAAAAGGACTTCTTAGAATTCGTTTAAATATTTTGTTTTCCCGATTAACACAATTAGAAATCTTTCAACAAATACGAGCTACTCATACACGCTTGGTAGCCGGCTAATCTACGGATGGAGCGACGAATGGATCAAACGAGCCCAGCACACACACCTTTCAGCCGCTATAGAAAATAGGCCATACACTCACTGCCAATACTTAGGCGTCGCTATCTATTCGACAGCTTCGCTGCTATCTTTGCGATTCCAGAGGAGGATCGAAATCGAGACAACGCCTCCAAAGGTGGAACTAATACACACTGCCCTTGCCGAGTACCTGCCAGAGTAAAGGAAACGACTGGTTTCTTGACCTGCGACGTAACAATAATAAATTAAATATTGTATGCTCAGAATGTATTTTTACCTCATAATATCACTCGAGTATAATAATGTTTTAATCGTTATTTCAAACCAAAGCACTAAACAATTGTGATATACATTACACTAATATTTTTCACATCAATCGCTGAAGAATTCTATGCTACGCGATAACGCAATGCAGTTGCAAGTGACTTTTGTTATTGCAAAATATGAATATTTAGCAAACTAAAGATAAACGAAGAACAATCACACGTAAGCACATATGTTAAATATTATCGCTGTTTTACGCAGAAAAGGATTTCGTTAAACAGATAGTAACACAAAAAACATTCGAATTAAACTTAATTTATACTATAAAGTAAGTTTGGCATACCGATAACATATCTACAAATACTAATTAATCCTTCACTCACTCCTCACCCCGGGGCACCATGTTTTTACCAATATTACACTATAGGATTTTAATTAAATCGAAAAAGAACGTGATACAAGGGTTTGGTAAGAGTGAGGAAAGGATTAATCAAAAAAGTGAAACACACAATATCGCGGGAAAATTCAACTCCTTGTCTCGGCATAAAAACCCTCACGAAAGAGAGGGAAAAGCCGGGACAAGTGTATATTTATTAAACCTAATTATTATTATTAAAGATATAATGTTACTTAAAATAAATATAAAAAAAATTTATAACAATTAGCAATACAAATATACTTAAAACTAACAAACCAAACAAACAAGTCGAAATACAAATATACTTAAAACTGAAGGCCTTTAAATACGCTAGCGAGCTCGCTTACCTGAGGGCCGGCGGCGCACAACTCTGAAATCACAACCGATCCGCACCGACACACCATACGTGGGCAATAGGAATGGGGAGAGAGTTCAACTCAACATACGCAGCGGTATCTACGCCTGGAAAAACTCCACGCTGCGGCATCGGGCGCATCCACATGACTCGCCTTGCTTTCTCTCTCTCGCCCTGGGTTAGGTCACGTCGACTTATCGGTCGTGAATAGAAACCCAAACACACTTCTCTAAACTACATAAAATCACACAAAATCACACGAAACATATCCAACAATGCACACATACTGCACTTTTTGCAATTAACACAAACAGGAGTATATCCTCTGGTTGCTAAGTCTGCTGAATTATTGTCGGACGACACATGTCGCCGTTTAGCTGTCGGGAAGAGTTATAATCTCACTAACTCTATTCGCAATATTTACTTTTCAACGAGATGGATGTGATTTTAGTCAGGCCAGAACGACTCTTGAGTCAGATCAACAGTGAATCTGTTCAAGCGAAGTCTAATTCGAAGAGAATTCTAGATATAAGTTTGGCTAATAATGCTGCACCACAGAGTTCCAACTTTGGCAAACTTAGAACATTAAGTGGAGCTACTTTAGATTTAGCGATGAACAATCGTGGTGCACACCTCGCACTTGGAACAACCACAAAAATTACTGCTGCCAACACACGCGAACAAGCATCACACAAGGTCGAATTTGAATTTTTACATGGATAATTACTAGGGACAAAAATCCCACAGTCCCGCTTAGTGGTTGCTGGAGGTATCAAAGGCAATTTAACTTAAAACTAATAGCATCATCAAAGGGACTTCACTGTAAACGAAGATTCGAAACAGTTTCCTTCTTATTTAATTGTTTAAAATCGTCTTGAGAATTTAATAGATTTAAATTGCTGTGATTTGCTGCGCATTTTTCCACAGACTTATCAGCAGAACTAAATACTTCAGTAAGCTCCTAATATGCTTGTACGTCTTCGACTGTACGCCGCATCTGCCACGCAGCCAGCCTTCACTGCCGCCGCACGGTTCATCCTGTGCTTTCTGGACGACAGCCGCCAGGAGCCGACAGCGCCGGCAAGTTCCGCAATTGTTAATAAGTTTCATCTCGCGCCTTCCCGTCTCACGGTGTCTTCAACCACGCACCTCCCCGTGTTCCCTCTTACTGCGCCACGGCGTCTCTCATATTTAACTAGCAGTAAATTCCGTGCTCAAATCCGCTCGGGATTGAGTCTCATTGAATTATTGTATATATAGATCTTAACCGTAGCGACTCATAGTAGATATTGAGAAAATAAATGTGCATATATTCGTTACATCTTTTCTTGTCTTCATTTTCCCCCTTCTCCCCATATAGGAGTGAAGCTAAGCAGTAACTGCAGGTAAGAATAACCGTGTGTTAATATACCGATTATAAATGGCGCCGAATGCGTGGGACCGACGAGCGATGCAGCTAACTGCGCAATAACCATGTGGCTTGACAGTCCGAGAGAGAGAGAGAGAGAGAGAGAAAATTAGAATTAGAATTTCATTTATTAAAGCCTAAGGACTCGTGGTCCTTCATAGGCCACGAAGGACCTATCTCTCTTTGTAGAGAGAGAGAGAGAGAGAGAGAGAGAGAGAGAGAGAGAGAGAGAGAGAGAGAGAGAGAGGAACAGAGAATAACGTCTGTAACTATGCGCATTGTTAGTTCTCCAGCTCCACATATATATCTTTGCAAATGCTGCTTGCCCCTACCGTCTCTATAGGCACATAATTGTATTGTAAAAATCTGCTCATAAATTATCGTCGTTCATCATTAAAATCACCCCTTTCGTTCGCATAAAATTATATTATGTATTGCACAACACATCTTTCTTTGCAATTTTTCTTTTCTGGCTAGTATTTTTGAATGTAAATTTGTCCCTTTGCCCCATCGCTATGTACAATGCCAGGAAATATATTATACATATAATTGAATAAATGCTTGAGAATGTAATATGTTCATTTTCTAGAAATAGATTAAGTCTTCGTGCTCAATATTTACATTTCAGTAAGCACGTTGTATAATATGTTAATACAAGGTCAATAAAATCACCTTGTCTGTAGTGTTTATACAGAAAAAGAGAAAGTCACTAAGCTTGAATATATCTAAGCTTAAAGTTGTTGAAATGTATAAGGTGCTCGCTGAATAATTTAAGAAGTGTTTACCTGCGTGAAATAAAATACATATAATGATAATAGTGCAATGGTTTTGAAATACCAGCAGCGCTTTCTTTTGTAAAGTATATGTAACGAATACTATGTATTGTAATACACAAGTATTTATAATGTACATACTAATAAGCATTATCAATATTAAGCATAGCAAGTATGAATTTAAAATACATATTCGCTGCTCTATTTAAAAATCAGTTCATCTTAAAACTCAATCATTTAATTGAGATAAATTTAATAATATTAACATTATTTAAAATAACATATGCGTTTATTCACTTTCCTTATTAATCTGCATATATTATATTTACCCATATATATATATATATATATATATATATATATATATATCATATCATATCATATCATATTATATCATATCATATCATATCATACTAATTTATAAAGACAAAGCGTGTTTTTGTTTGTACGCGATAACCGAAAAAACTACTGAACCGATTGTTCTGAAATTTGACATATAGATTCTATATTATATTGGGAAGGACATAGGCTATGTTTCTTGAAAATCATTTTACTTTTAACAATAAATTAAGTTAACAGTTTTAATGGTCAGTTTCACCAACGGCCACCAGGTGGCGTCTTGAATCACATCAACTCAATGTAGTCGGCTTAAAGTATTAATACCAGGCTTGCTCAAGTGAATATTCAGATCCAACTTTGGGATTCGTATTTTAAAGAAGGTGTGATGTTAGACGGTATTACCTTTGTTTTTCTTCAGGTTAATCTGGCACTTCTCTTACACCTTATGGATATGTTTTAATTTTTGTATACTTTTGACTTTTTCTCACGTGAAAAATGCTTTCTCAACCTCTGTCTTATTTTATAAAATGGTTGTATGCCAAATTATACTAAAAATAATTTGTGAAAACAACTTATAAGAATAATTTGATATTTTTTTGAGTATTCTATTTTTTTCTATGCAAGAAGAAAATTGTATGATTATTTTAAAACATGAATTATACAGAATGTTCAAATAAAAGCATCAAAATAACCAAATAATTTTTGAAAAGGGTTTAGTCTACAACTTTCAGATTTTTCCCTTGCTTATTGAATTGTCAAACATAAATCAAATTATTTTAATATTATACGGGTTTTTCAGTATATATGTAGAGTTGTGGTCTTATCGAATTTATTTAAAAAAATTAATTTTAAAAAATTATTTAAATTAACATATATCTATATACTATTTCATATAGCCAAAAATGTAAATTTTAATGTAAATTGTTAGAAGTGGTATCCAATATAAATTGTTTTTTGTTTTTTACTATTATACATTTCTGAATTATTAATTATTTAAGAAAACAAATTTAAGTTAATTTTTATTGGGGCCCCTCTTTGATACGTCAACAAGTACAATCTCCTTAAAACTATTATTTATTTAACCTATTTAAATCATGAAAAACTTTCGAAATTTCAAATTCAAATTTTAATGTTAATTTCTAATTATAAAAATTGATATATTTATTTTGGCCATTAATTCCATCAGCGATTCTACTACTTCTACATGAATTGATACTTTTTTTTATATAAATTAAATTTTCTACTACATTAGTTTGATCAATTTTGTAGTTCTTTTTTTCGAATCTAAAACAAGGAGGCGATGTTAGGCCCGCTCTCTCGCTTTTCCTTTCACGTTGCTCGACTCCAGTCGGGCAGGCCCTTGGACGTGCTGGTGCTGGGGCCGTCGGCTGGGTGGTGATGATGGAGGATAGCGGGGTGCTCTCTGGCGTCGGTCCGCGCACGACTCCGGTCGAGCAGGCGGCCGTGTCTGCAGCGGGGTTGACTGGATGATGGCAACCGGGGAGCCAATCGCTCTCCCGATGCGGGCAATGGTTTCGACGAGAACCGTCGGGGCTCGGAGCTGAACGCTCGCTGAGTCCTCTCCGTCCGGAACAGAGACGCCGATATCGAGCCTGATAGTAAGGCTTAAAACAGTCTCTTTGCTGACGAACTACGGTACACGAGCCACACACTGGGGGCTGATAGATCGTATTTGATGCCCCGATCTGTACGGTATGGCGTCCTCTGGGGTTCTGTGGACTACTATACGTCTGCGAGACGCTTCCAGTGGTCCTGTCCTGTGCGACGCATCGCTGTCGGACTTATACACTACTGTGATTGTATCGCTCAACTCTTCGTACCTTCCGGAAAATGGATTATAAATTCGGTCCGTTTCTTTCTGTTTTCTAGTTTTCTGTTTTTGCGGACTATGGCCTTCGGATTGCTCGTTATTATTCCCTTCTAGTGTAGATGTTGCTGCGTCTTTTACTTGTTCAAGGTTCTCGCTTTCCTGCGCTTTCATTGGCTCGCGTCTATGTGGACATCTGAGCTGCTGTCTACGCGGTGGTGTCGTAGTTTTCTGTCTTTGCGGACTGTCCTCTTCCTTTTCTCCTTCGCGCTCGTCTTGAGCGAACGCCTTTATCACTTCTTCAGATGTTGCAATGGTAGTTTGACGTCTTTCCGGACGGGCCTCTTCTATTTCTTTTCCTGATGTTATTGCGGTAGTTTGATGTCTTTTCTGATAAATACACTCCTGTGCTATCTCTTCTTTTACTTCGTCAGATGTTGATGTGGTAGTTTTACTTTTTCCCGGACGTACGCCCTCCTCGGGCAGGGTTTCTTCTATATCTCCTTCGTTGGTGGGGGTAGGGGTGGCTGGCGGGATTTTATTGATTCATCGGGTGATGGGATGCTGGTGTCTAGCAGCGAAAGCGCGAAAGAGCTTTCGTCAATCGCTCTTGGCGATTTTTCTTCCCCGATGTCTATCTCCTGGCTCGAGTCCGAGCTGAACTCTATCAGGTTCCCTGGTTCGTTTATGCCGTCCAGGGCTAGGGCGACTTGACACAGGTCTAGGGTGTGTCCTTGGTGGTCGAGGTCATATTGACGCTCCTGTGTCCCTTGTTCGGTCGCTTGTGGGGCTAGGGGTATTGCCGCATTGTCGGTTGTTAAACCCGTTAGATTGAGGGTAAGTGCGTCCCCTGGTCGACGCGGTGGCTCGGTCATCGTGGACCGGCTGAGCCCTCTGCCTCGTGCGATGTTTCGAAGCATCTTCTTTGCTAGCGGTATCTGTTGGGAAAAGAGAAAGTTTATTAGGGGGATAATATTTTTTTATGTCCGAAACGTGTACTCTAGTTTTCTTCTTGTCGTTCAGGTCTTCTAGCTAGAAGATGATAGGGGATATTTTCCTCACGATTCGGCACGGTGCGACAAATTTAGGCGCTAGTTTGGCTGGAAATTTATCTGGCCCCGAAGATAAGACGTGTTTTCGTCTGCAAACTATCTCATTTTCCTCAAATCATACTTTGCGTCTATGTTTATTATAATAGTTCGCCTGTTTGTTGCTGGCTGCACAAAGATTTTTTCTGACTAGTTCGTGAATGACAGGCAGTCTTTTTACGCAAACTAGCCAGTCAGCTGTTGTTAGTGGCTGACGCGGTTGATTGTCCAGGCCGATACTTTTATACATGGGCATTTCTCTTGGATTTCTGCCGAAGTTCAGGAAGGCTGGCGATGCCTGTGTGCTTGCATGCACCGATGTGTTCATGGTGAATGCTAACTCCAATAGGTTTATGTCCCAGTCTTTGTGATCTTCTTTTACGAAGATGTAGATCATACGCTTAAAAGTGCGGTTTACCTGCTCTACCGGATTTGCTTGCGCATGGTATGGCGCTATGAACTGATGTACTATCTCAAGTTCGTCGAGCCGTTGTTTTACTAATTTATTGGCGAACTCAGTGCCATTGTCTGAAATTAAGAACTTGAGGTAGCCCCTTTTAAATATAACGAGTTCTTCTTGCGCTTTCAGTACCGCTTGGCCTGTTGACTTCCGCAGTGGCCGAAACTTCACGTATTTAGTAAAAAGGTCCTCGAAAATTAGTAGGTATCGATTTTGACCTTTACTGGCAGGGAATGGGCCCATTATGTCAGTAACCACGCTTGTCCATGTCCCCTCAATATTTCTGTGCGTCATTAGGCCGGCTGGTGCCCTCTGGGAAACTTTGTGTATCTGACATTCTGGGCAGTGTTTCACGTAACTGTAGACGTCTCGTCTCATTCCTGGCTAATAATAATCTCGAGAGACCTTTCGTAACGTCTTTTCAACACCGAAATGTCCGGATATCGGTGTGTTCTGACACTCGAACATGATGCGTTCCCGATCCTTGGAAGTGATGACGATCTTCCAGTTGTCTTCTTCGGGACATAGGATGTTCGAGTAGACTTTCGGGTGTTTTAAAAGGATGTATTTTCTAATGCACCAGTCAGGGTGCTTCTCCGGGCATTCCTGTATCTCCTTGATTTTCTTGTCATACCAACAGTCTCGTTCCATAGCGTCGATGGTAGCTGTTAGTGATTTGTCAGTGGTAGATGGACGTGAGAGGGCGTCTGGCACTTTATGTAGTGCCCCTTTTCGGTGGACGATCGTAATGTTGTAGGCTTGCAGCGCTGTGGCCCATCTCGCGAATCTACCCGTGAGATTTTTTAGCGTGTGTAGCCATTTCAGACTACTTTATTGTAATATAATATATTTTGAAACATACAAGTTCTATTCGTGATAGCTATGCTGGTCCCATAATGTGCAATTGTTACTAATCCATCAATTATTTATTAGTTTTCAATTTCTCATTGTCTTTGTCAGAATACTTATTATAAAAATACTTTTCGATGAAAGGAGCAGTACCTAAAATCTGTTCTGGCAGGTATTACACTGTAATGCACTGAGACTCGTATGGTGCAAAATACTCTTAAATCATTTTTACCAAAATTGGTAATTATTTATAAACAAGTCCCAATTTTATTTCCACCATTGCTGCGGTCCATACGAGTCTTTTGCACTTTACAGGAATGGAAAATTCCTTCTCCTTTCCACACTTTTTATGTTTTCAATGTTCCACCTATATGTACTCTGCTGAACATATAGGTTATACGTATACTGCCTTGTGTAGCAGACAGGTATTAACCTTTTTATATATGTCACATTCACTGCACTTTCACTGGTTTTATTTTCACTCAGTATGCTGACAATTAGTTCATAAGAGTATATAAGTAGAGAGTTCATAAGTATATTCGCTGGACTTATGCTGGTTCTTTATGAATTGCACAGGGGTAGCTGGTACTATATAAATACTGACAGATACTTACAACACATAAATTACATATACAACAAATAAATGTACCATGTATCGACTCTCTTATTTATGATGATCACTCTATTGCTTCTCAAGCTGTCAATTAGTAAAGAGAATGTGAATTTCAAGCAAGAAGCTTGCTTGTCAAGCAATATACCCCTTGTTCGTCGAGGGCCTGTTTTTACTGACAGGTTCTTTCTGTCGACAAATATACTTTATTGTCAGAATTCTTCTTATGAGTGCCT
This sequence comes from Sycobia sp. Sy_11, assembly GCA_018907035.1. NCBI lineage: Eukaryota > Metazoa > Arthropoda > Insecta > Hymenoptera > Epichrysomallidae > Sycobia > Sycobia sp. Sy_11. The sequence goes on along the minus strand of JACCIC010000137.1, from coordinate 224,574 downwards.
TCTTGATAATAGTTGCTCTCCTCAGTAACATACGTATCTCACAATTGAAAAATGTACGATATTTCCCTTTTTATAGCACTCACCTGGACATTCAAGGTGTGCTTATATAGCAGCTGTCAGTTGCTGCTGTTCGGTTGATCACTGCTTATTATTAGAGAGGCACGATGCTTTCCTTTTTTTGTATGGGAGATGGCTCGAGAAAATGCAAAAGGTATTTGCCACTAGCTTCTAAAAGCTAGTGAGCTGGGCGACAAGGGGAAAGGGCCATAAGTACATAATGCAGACAACCACTATTGATTTGAAATACATATTTATATAAGGTTCAATAAAATATAATAAAAAATGTTATTTTAAATAATAATTAAATATATATAAATAAAATATATGAAATGAGCACATTAATGTAAATTTTATAATAATAATAGAAAATAATATAGAAATATGTACAGAGTTGTATATATGGTACTACACATGCATGACTGAATATAATATACTGACATATATAATATAACTATATCACTGGAACTCGGAGGAGCTGATCGACACTGCCTGAATTATTATTAATATTAATTCCTTCTCTCTCTTTTTTTTATATATGATCAAATCATTTACAGGGGAAAGCATCTAGTTTGCGAGGGGGGGGAGTTTCATACATGTATTTACTGTATGCTGCGCGCGGTGGTACTACTGCGCATTCTCGTGCGCAGCTCCTCGACATGGCCGCTCTTCGCGTTTCGCCACGTACTCATGCATTTCACGATTACAACTTTTTTTTTATCTTAACTGACCGACATTCCTAAACTCGCACGGAGGGAAAAAAACTGCGTGGGACGGTGTATTACCTACACATATGTTTTCGCGTAGATTTTACCGCGGTCGCGCGGGGCGAGACATATATTTCCGCGTGTATTTTAACGTGGTCGCGCGGAGCATAACCGTCCGTAAGTCAGTTCAGTCGCGACATACCGTTTATGCCCGCGGGCCACACTGCTTGGGCGCCATTTTATAACCACGTACTTACGTATTACTTACTTGCTCGTCGTGCGTTGTTTGCCAGCTGAGCTGGACCTAAAATGGGGGAATGAGAGAATGCGAAAGTACACGATCCAGGCGTGTAGAAGTAACGAACATTTATGTACTACGCATTTATTCGACAATAATTGTAACAATAGTTACGACGACGAAGTACAGACATTATTTTCAGCGCGCGACGACAACGTATTAATTAGGGGACGGATTCCGCGGGCGCGGGGGAATATCGAACGGCGGGGAGTGGGATGGGGAACGAGCACGGTGCGTATCGTTTAGCTGGCAAGTACACGGAGCGGCCGTACGATCATGGCGCGCTCAGTCTCGGGGACGCGCACTGTTTTACACATAGTAATACAGACAATACTTGCCGGGACGACGCTCCGCAGTTGCTGCCTCTCGTTCCGGGTGGTTTTCTTTCTCGTCCTTCCTTCCTTCCTTCTTTCTCTCTCTTACTGGGCTTTTCCCTTTTCAGGTCGCAGCTTCCTTCCTTCCTTCCTTCTTTTCGCTTTTCGTTCTCGCACGGGCGATCGCACCACGATCGGATAGCTACGGCGTCTGCACTCAAATGTATATTTAAACTATTCGAATCACCGGGAGGTTGGTAATGACCGCCGAGAAATAGTGCTGGAGATGAAGGTGGTAGTTTGGATGGTACTCCCTCTCGATTCTTCGTGCTCTTCCTTCGGTAGCTGGGCGGTGAAGAAGTTTTTCTCCTCGTACTTCCTCCTTCTTCGCGACGGTCGCGCACTCTCGCGGCTCACGCTTCGCGCGTTTTCGCTGTCGCACGCGAACACTCGGTTTTCACCGAGAACCGGCAAATTTAGCAAATTTTACAATATATATATATATATATATATATATATATATATATATATATATATATATATATATATATATATATATACTAGTATCCCCCGTCTCGGCTTCGCCCGAGATAATAATTTAATCGATTTCATAAATAATTCAATAATAAAGTAAAAAGTACTCTATATATAAAAATCTATGTTTCTATTAATAATTGACTGTAATTTACCTATCACCGCATCAGTATAAAAAGCAGTTTTAATGGCCGCGGTATATATATATATATATATATATATATATATATATATATATACTGTAACTTCATATTGAATTTATATCAAAACTTGTTTACCAATGATTTACATAATTTTATACGAAACTTTGGTTTATGAAATGTTATAAAAAAATGATAAAAAATTAAATGATATTAATTATTTCATTAATAAATAGAATGATTTCTCTTAATTACGAATAACGATCTCTTAATTACGAATATTGAAATATGCATAAAGATAACAGCAAATAATATTTCCAAATTATTTTTTTTACTAAGATTTAGATACTCAATAATATCTATTTAAGGTAACCAATTGCAAAATTAATTATTATACTTACTTTTTAGGATGACAAAATCCAATACACAATAGACTTTATTATTTTATAATTCTTTCAAGCTGTTAGTTTATGTATTGTATTAAATTATTTTTTATTAAACAAATAACATAATAAATTATTATTCCATAAATATTAATTTCTTGCAGTATAGTAATGAAAACTTGCATATGAAATAAAATTATTATTTAGTAGACAGAAATAAAAGGACCTAGTTTATACGTTTTTCTTAATTTTACTATAACAATGTTGAAATTTTTCATTCTAAGATTTGTCTATTTTATAACCATAATAGTTCAATTATTTTTAGTTCGGAGTGACTAGATTTCAGCCTACTCAAAATTATTAGATATCTCCGAGGTGATGTATAACGCTAATTTTCGATTCTGTTCTGCAAGTTTTGAAAGTATTTTTTCAGCTTTTGTTGGTTATTCTTTGATTTCTTTCTAATTTTTCAGTATTCCTGCGAAATTCTACTTTTAATGTATTCTTGCGTAATAAATTAGCCATTATAATTCCTTTTTTCTACACTTAAATTTGGAATTATTTTTTCGTACCAGAAATGTAGTCTAAGGTATTTTTCTTCTTCATTTTATAGAAAACCAAGTTGACATTCTTTACACGTATAATTATTAGATATAAAGAAATTCAATATTTTCATTTTATTGGCTTTAGGTATAAAATATTAGTTTTGTTATTGCAATGCTATAATATGTAAGTAGTAAATAAAAATATTAAATTTTTATAGTTTTCGGTATTATCTAAATAAATTTGAATTTGTAAGGATTGACGTGCACTTTCTTATTTACAATTAAATTTTTATTCTATTTTTTTTTCATTTACAATTTTATCTTAAAAATCTGTATTTATAATCTAAAATTGAAATTGTAATCTATAATTTGTGTCGAGCAGAACCGTACTTGATTCTATCGGGTAAAGAATATAAAAATACTTAGTATCTGGAACATAATGGCACACTAGACTTCGTTATATAAAATTATGGAATTAAAAAAAAATAATCAAATCATTATTTGATATTTATCTAAAATAGATTATTTTATTTGTTGTACTAAATTATTTTTAAATTACTTATTCTAAATAAGCGTATATTGTAAAATAATAAATTAATAAAAATTATATAATATTTGAAAACAAATTTCAATTGTTTTTATCCTTCTATATTACAAAACTTAAAAAACAAATTCGAATAAAGATTGTGTCATTTGTTTGATGCATTTTTCCAAATATATATAGGTCTTATATAAAATCCCTTCTGAATTTTACAACATAATACGATATAATGTTATCTGAAATTGAATCTGTTCTTTTAGCGGAGATACCTGCAGATTACCTAAACTTAGTCGGATGTTTTTGCTGTTTGGAGCATAATTTGTTTATATTTTATAATTTAATATTTTTCATATTTAATATTTTCTGGGCATAGTTTTATGTTTTACTTTTTAGTTAAATTTTTCTGTTATTTCTTTTTTACCTATTAATTAAATGAAAATGATACTATAACTATAAAGAATAAAAATACTACGTTTAAAAACCAATTTTTATATTTACATTATTTAAAATTAAATATGATATAGAACATTTTATAAAAAGCTACATTCACTAACGGGTTTAGGTTCTATGTGGTTTGGTGATAAAGTCACGGCGTAGCCCCATCTATGTTACGAAAATAGGACGTTTTTCTAGGAATAGAAATTTTAGATTCAGAAATGTGGTCTAATAAATAATAAAAATTTATTCAATTTTTAACTACTTAAAAAATAAAATTACAGACTAAGTATACATTTATAATAAATTTTTTAAGAAAAGCAAAATAACTAGACGAGTTTGATATGTTTTTAGAATATTAAGAACTTTCAAAAATAAATAACTATCAGGTATGTGAATAAGTCTTTCCCGTTTTTTTTCAAATTTTGAGCCTTTATTGTGAAAAAATGGTTACAAATGAATTATTGAAAGTATTGGCCATCGCTAGCTACAACTTTTTCCCATCTTTCTGGCAACATACGAATCCCGTTGCGAAAAAATTCGACCGGTTTGGCCTCTATCCAGTCATCCACCCATTTTTTGGCTTCCTCGTAGGAATGGAAGTGCTGGTCAGCCAGGCCATGCGTCATCGATCTGAAGAGATAGTAATCAGACGGAGCAACGTCTGGACTATACGGCGGGTGGGGTAGGACTTCCCATTTGAGCGTTTCTAAGTATGTTTTCACCGGCGGTGCAACATGTGGGCGAGCATTGTCATGTTGCAAAATAACTTTGTCGTGCCTGTCGGAGTATTGTGGCCGTTTTTCTCGCAGTGCGCGGCTCAAACGCATCAATTGTCGTCGATAGACCTCGCCTGTGATCCTTTCATTCGGTTTCAGAAGCTCATAGTAAACCACACCTAGCTGGTCCCACCATATACAGAGCATGAGCTTGGCGCCATGAATATTTGGCTTGGCCGTCGATGATGATGCATGGCCGGGTAGTCCCCATGATTTTCTTCGCTTCGGATTATCGTAACGTATCCACTTTTCATCGCCAGTCACGATACGATGCAGAAAACCCTTTCTTTTATGTCGCTGAAGCAGCTGTTCGCAAGTGAAAAAACGCCGTTCGACGTCTCTCAGCTTCAGTTCGTACGGCACTCAATTTCCTTGCTTTTGGATCATTTCCATGGCTTTCAAACGCTTGGAAATGGTTGTTCGGTGAACTCCCAATGCTTCAGCAAGTTCTTCTTGCGTTTGACAAGAATCTTCATCAAGCAAAGTCGCCAATTCTCGATCTTCAAAGATTTGCGGCCGCCCGGAACGCTCCTTGTCTTCCACGTCGAAATCACCGCTTTTGAAGCGTCGAAACCATCCGCGAACACTTGAATCATCGACACAACCTTCTCCATAAGCCTCCTGAAGCAATCGATGCGTCTCGGCAGCAGATTTCTTCAAATTGAACCAATAAAGTGAAACTTCCTGCAAATGACGTCGACTCGGCTCAAATTTCGACATTTTCACGATATCAAAAATTTATGATGCGAAAAAATTTTAACTAATGTGTTAGTATGGAATTGTTGACATATGAATAAGCTTTGATTATGACATATGTAACCATTGAATACTCGCACAGTATTGGTGGCGCCATCTCTTACAAAAAACGGGAAAGACTTATTCACACTCCTAATATTATTACAAAATTTAATTTGGTTCGAAAAAATTTGTGTTTATTGTTTGTATTTGTGTTTTTTTCTCTATCCATATGTTATTACAATATATTTCTATCGCATGTAGTGCCATACTTTTTCGTATTAACATATTTGCGGTGTTGTTATATTTTATTTTTTACGCTGTATTAGAACTGCCTCTTTAGCTGCTTTGCTGGCAATACGATTTTCAGTGCTTTTTGAATGAACAGATGTTCTTAAGACTTCTATTTTGGATTCTTTTCTTGTTTTATTGAATTTTATGAGTTGATAATTCATTTCATTAGCTACTTAATTATTGGCGCTGAGATTGTGCAGTGAATTTAGTACACATTTTGAATCCGCACATATATAAAGATGGAGCTGTGACGAGTGGATTGAGCATATCTAATACCAAGAAGTATTTAGCATATATCTGAGGCAAATGCTTCAGCTGAAAAGGTAGAGAATTCGACTGTAAATTGATAAAAAATTTTATCGGTCTTACAGTTTTTCTACAATAATATAATATACTAATATAATGAGTATGGGACAGTGCTTATTTATAATCACCACCTTACAATCTGAAATAGAAATTACAACTAAAAAGTAGAATAAAAATTAAAGTAAATAAAAAATAAATAAAAAAGTTAGAATTAAGTAAATTTTATTAGAGTTTAGTCCTTGAAGATGAACCGGAACTGTTCGAAACGTCGGAAATGAAAAGTAAATTTAAATTTAAACTGGTGGGGGGAATCGGATTCTCCTTTATTAACATAGAATATAGATTATTTTATTTGTATTATTTTTAATTTTTAATTTAATTGATTTTTTATTTTCTGTGTTATTAGTCATTTGTATTTTAAATTTTATGGGGGTTATTATAAATTAGGAGAGTCTGACTGTCATTCTATTAGCATAATATTTTATTGTATAAAGACTGTAAGACCGATAATAGTACTATTTTCCCATACGAGGGCGTTTTTTCTTTCTCAAAGAAATGCACCAAAAATTGAAACTCACAAAATAAAAGAACGTCAAACACCCCCCTCCATGTGTTAGTCATGCTTAGATAGATCGCGCAGGTATTAAATCCAAAGGTCCAAATGCTACTCGCTCTGAAATAAATTGCCCTAACATAAAATGTAATTCGTTGGGTTTGAAAAAAAAATATTATCGGTTTTCTCTTAAGGTTATACATGCAATTTACTTGGATAAAATTAAATTAAATAATTTTTTCTTATTTGGAAATTGATATAGTATGTTAAAAAGAGGTGTAGGATTGGGTGGCGGGGGTGCAAGGGATGAGTCCCCCCCCTTTTCTATAAATAAATAAGACTAATGAATTGAAAAGTATAAGTTTATTTAAAATCTACGCGTAAAAAATTTTAAAATATTAAATAGTAATAATAAATAGAATTTAAAATTAAAACGAATTAAAAAAAATTATAGATAATTTTTAATATTGAAAAATCATAAAAATTTTTATAATAATTTTCAGATAGAATATAAATCTAATTTTATTTTAAAATCTTGAATACCTAACTCAAAATGCAAAAAAAAGGTTGAGTCCGCGGTCGACTGGTGCATATACTCGTAAGTCTAAACATCGTAAATGCCAGATGTTACGCAGGCACGGAAAACTGAAAATCCTACTGAACTACACGGTTTCGTTCATTCACTTTACCTCCCAAGGGAGGAAAAGTAAAATTCTGCTTTCTGATTGGTCGGTAAGCGGCCATAAACATTTTTCCTCCCTAGAAAGGAAAAGTAGTATTTCGCTCCCTCTAGGCAGCTGCAGAAAATTGTATTTTGCGCCCCGAGGGCGAGAAAAACATTCGTGAATCTACCTTAAAATATATATATATATATATATATATACACCTTTACACATACATATCTCAGGGTTGAGATATTTTTTAATTAACATGTAATAATTTATAATTACTTTTTAATTTTTATCGATATATATATATATATATATATATATATATATATATATTTAATAAGGTATTATTTTCAATTTTCAATTAAATGAAAATTAAGTTAATCATTATTTTTAATTAATACAATAGCTTGTGTTTTATTTATTATTAAGCTTGTGTTTTATTTACTTATTATTATACTAAAACTGTAATGATCAGATAAAAGAATCATGTATTTGAGTATATGGTCAATAACTGTATTACGGGCATCACGATTTACGTTCGCGCAAATCGTGTCATTGCGCTGGCAGCTGGTGTATTCTATCAATTCGTTCAATACTGTTCCCAAAATCGTGTAAAAAGTAGTGGGAACATCGCATTGTATAGGATTTGATAGACAGCATGCGAGTGCTTACGATTTTTTAAATGAACGAACCACAAATCCGAACAGAGTCGACCCAACCTCTCGACAAATGTCGTACTGCTGATCCGCTAATATATATGTGTGTGTGTTATGCACTTGCTCATTAATTTCTAAAAAATTCTATAAGAATATTTAGAATTTACAATATATATTCGGAGCTTATAAAATTTGAATATAAACCAGTAATCTTATCGCAGTGAAAAAAATAATTTTTCTTATTTATCACTTAGCATCGGGAAATATAATTTCCATAAAAAAATGTGCAATAAATAAATTATGTGTAATAGTAAAAGTAGAAAAATTTTACAAACATTAGTAAAATCTACAATATTTATTTCATATATTCTGTTGAAAACAAAAAATACGAATCCTTCATGTTTCGTGATTAAATTCTTTGTGCCACAAGTTTTTTGTGCGGCATGTTTAATGAACGACTGAGTATATATCTGTATTATTATTTTAAAAATTTTATTTTTATAATAATAATCAATAAAATTATTCCAAAATTCAGTTCTTTATATATTCGTTCAAAAAATAGAATTGTTATACCCGAAACGAATTGATAGAGAAAGTTAAAAGCCAGCATAACATTGAAGCTTATAGGATTAACAATTATTGTTCATCCAATGATTCAGAAGGAAGTTTAGCTATATCACGAACAATATATAGTACATTAGTAGCTAAGTCTTTTGACTGCGAATCAGAGCGTAACCTTTGGATTAACTTTTTGAGAATCGATTAGTAAAAAATAGTTTTTAACGTATTCGTCAAAGAAATCAAAATCATGAAATGTACAGTTATATCTATATATATGTGTGTGTGTGTGTGTGTGTGTGTGTTTTATTAGGCGTAGGCAGAGCAAGCTCTGCACTAGTGGCCTCTCGAAACCAGCATCCCGCAGGAACTATCCGGGAATATTACTTCGGCGGGGCTGTTAGTTAGCCTATACGACTCCTCTTCTTATGACACTATCCTACGTCCCCCATCTACACAGGTGATCAGGGGTTCGGTGTTCGTCCTCTGTATCTTAAAATAGAATCAGTTAGCCTGGTTCATCCTGGGCCATTCGCCTAGTTCTATCGGCATATCTAAGTTTGGTCATCACCTCTTTTGCGAAACTGGCTACTGCCTTCCAGTTTTCAGAAGATTCCAGCATTATTGATAGGATGCTCTCTGGTCTTATTGGCTTATTGATGATGTTCATCAAGTGCTCACGTTGTGTTCTAAAACGAGGGCAGCTCACTAATATATGCTCGGCATCCTCGACCAAAGTCGGACAGATGGGGCAGAAATCATTATTATCCAGGTGAAAGCGGTGGAAATAGGACCTAAAACAACCATGTCCAGTCAGCAACTGAGTTAGGTGGAAATCTAATTCCCCGTGTTTCCTTTTGATCCATCTGTGTATGTCTGGAAGGATACGATAAGTCCATCGGCCTTTGCTAGAATCGGTCCATCGTTTTTGCCATATTTCTATAGAACGATGACGTTCCACGTTTTTAGCACCTTGTAGAGAATCCACTGCGATCGTACATATGTTATGCAGCCCAGCCAGTTCATCTGCAGCTAAATCAAAAGGAAGAATTCCGGCAAGTACCTCAGCAGCGTCGGTGGATACCGTCCTGTAACCACTAATAATACGTATACAGGAGCGACGACGGGTCGCAATGGCCAGCTCACAATACGATTTAATTCCGCATGCATGATGCCAGATTCGTGCTGCATACATGCTGACAGAATTAACAACATAAGCTAATAGTTTCCTCTGGGGTGGACGTGGGCCACCAATGTTAGGCATGAGCCGACACAAGGCAGCTGAAACTCGTTGCACTTTTTCGCCAGATATCTTTAGATGCTCTTTGAAGTTTAACCTGGCATCAAGCTGTACACCCAAGTATCGTAAAGATGGCGCAGAACTAATGCGGCAGCTACCAACTTTAAGAGTAATACTATCTACCTTCTTACGACTGCTGACAAGAACTACTTCTGTCTTGTGCTCCGCTAATTGTAGACCAGCCGACTTAATCCATCTACTGATGTTGCTGATTGCCTCATTGGCATTTTCAGTAAGTTCATCAAGGGTCTTAGCCGTCACCACTAGAGCGATATCGTCGGCGTACCCTACTGTTATTGAACCAGGCGGTTGTGGAATCCTCAACACGCCATCGTACATAATATTCCACAATACAGGTCCCATAACTAATCTCTGGGGGACTCCCGCAGTAACCTTATGCGACACTATGCCTTCATCCGTTCGGTATAATATTATCCTATTCTCAAAGTAGCTGGCCACGACATTCTGTAAATAACCAGGTACTCCGAACTCTTTAAGAGAACTCATAATAGAAGACCAGCGCGCTGAATTAAAGGCATTCTTGACATCTAGAGCGACAATGGCACAATACTGTTTAGTGCCACCTTTCCATCTCTTACCACTGATTGCATTTCTTGCGGTACACACTGCCAGTTTAATGGCATCGACTGTTGATTTTGATTTCCGAAATCCAAATTGGCGTGAGGATAAGCCGTGCAATCCTTCAGTGAATGATTCCAGTCGGCTACATATTATTTTTTCAAACATTTTACCTACCGTGTCGAGCATACACAATGGCCTGTATGATGAAGGATCATCAAGTGGCTTATTGCCCTTAGGTAACAGGACTAACCTTTGAGTTTTCCAGCAATCAGGAAAAATACCCTCAATAAGACAAGCATTATATACTTTTAGAAATATAGATGGATTCTTCTGTGTCGCCAACTTAACTGCCGCATTAGGGATACCATCAGGGCCAGGGGCTGCATTGTCTCTAGTCTTAGCGTAAGCATTATGTAGCTCCATTTCTGTTATAGGAGGTATATCGTCCGAGTGTTGCGTGCGCAGTACAGTCCCATGGGTGTCATTGGGAAAGAGAGGGGAAACAATCTTATCAATCAATACCGTGCTAGTGGGTTGTATTGGTGCCCTACTCAATCGTGCCATGACTGTTTTGTATGGTCGTCCTCATAAGTCATTGTTGGCCTCTGCACACAGTTCAAGCCAGCATCGACGCTTGCTTGTCTTAATGGCCTTGACAAGCGCTCTTTGTGCTTCTTTAAATAAACTATTAGACGTATCACGATGGGTGCGGGCTCTTTGGGCAAGTCTACGTGCGCGATGACATTGTTTACGCAATTCTGCAATTTCATTTGTCCACCAGTAGACAGATTGACGATGTTTAAATCCGCTCTTAGTCCTAGTCATCGATGCATCACATGCTTCAGAGATATGCTTCATGAGTGCATTTGCCAGATGGCCTGGTGCATCATATTCTAAACGCTCTTCTGATATTATAGTGACGAACACTTCACAGTCTAGCGATCTGATGTTCCATTTCCGTGTGGGCATCCACTCATTGCACTTGTTCTTTACTTTCTTCTCTGCAATCTCATACAAGATCGCCCTGTGATCACTGTGGGTGTAAAGGTCGCTTACTCTCCAATTAAGGATCCGCTGAATGAAGTCATCACTGGCGAATGTTACATCAATGACTGATTGTTTATCACCCCTAATGAAAGTGGATTCAAATCCCTTATTCACCACGCGGAGTTGAAGAGAATTAAGGCTATCAAGCAGCATACTACCTCTGTTATTTGTTGAGGCGCTTCCCCAGGCTGTGGACCACGCGTTAAAATCGCCAGCCGTTAATAATGGTTTCTTGTCCATGGCTTCATCAACTAATTTAGCTACGAGGATTTCAAACTGCTTGTCCGTCAAGCTTGGAGGAGCATATACACTAAAGACATATATTTCTTGTATTTTAGCCCAGGATATCAATTCGCTCCGATGACTCGACTGCTTTAGTACCTGCCTATTTTGACCAATCCAGAGGGCAGCTCTATTGCTTGTGTCACATCCAGCGCTCTGGTCTGACCCTGTCACAATATGGTTCGGAGATTACAGCAATGTCTATTCTTAGCTCCTTTATTGTCTGTTTCAGCAGGTCATGAGCTGCTACGCAATGGTTGGTATTCAGTTGGAGTATTCTCACGTTTTATGTCTGTTTAAAAACTCCACAGTAATCGGGCACTTATAGCTGTATGCTGCATGGTTAATCTCCTTTTTTCCCTCACATTTACAGAGTAAACAGCAGGGCTCGTTTACAAACAGCTTGGATAGATGGTCTTTTCCACCGCAGTGCCTGCAAAATTTAGTTCTGTCAGGGCCCGAGCACACGGACGCTAAATGGCCAATCTGCCAACACCTGTAGCAGCGCTTTATTTCTGTTTTTTTTCGAACTCTGCAGCTGATCCATCCGATTCGAACACGCCCTGCTCCTAGTAACTCAGCTGCGTGGCTATATGGTACAGACACCACCGCCGTCTGAGTACCCCCATAAGCTTGCCGCAAGGAACGAGCGATTAGTAGGTTAGTCTCCTTTAGCTCGAGGTGTGTTCTCAGAGCCTCTAATACTTCATCCTTTGAAGTGACCTCATCTATATCTTTAATCTCCATTGTAATAAGATTAGTCAGGACCGAAGTGGATGCGCTATGGCCAACCTTAGTTTCAACAATGCGTGCCAACTCATGTGCATCTTTGGCTGTCCGTTCCAACTGAAGTACAAGGGCACCGCTTGCATTTCTGCGTATCCTGTTAACCTCATTCTTCACATGGGATAACTCCGGGTTATTCTTTATTTGACGCAGTACCTCCGCATATGTAACTTCTTCATTGGCCTTAATCAAAATGGAATTAGGTCTATTTCGTCCATTAAGCCTGCGTGTATTTGATAATTCTTTATCTTTGCCTTTGGGCTTCTTACGCTTGATGGTCTGCCATTGATTTTCTTTGGCTTCAGACTTCCCTGTAGGTGCTCCAACCGAATCTAGTGGTCTCCTTAAGCCCAATGATGGTTCTTTCGTCCTTTTGCCACCTATGGTTTTAGGAGTGGAATCCATCGCTTCTGCTGCGCTTCGTTTGGTGTCAGAGCGTAGACTCGGCGTAGTCTGAGTCACCACTTCATGTGTACGAGGACGTTGATACTGTAATAGATCATCCTTTGCCATACTGATGCATTTGTATGAGGCATTAATAGAACGAGCAAGATCCTTAATGGTCTTGTGCACGTTATGCCTATCTTTAACAAAGTCCAACAATTGGCTGATCTTCTCACCAAGTCGCTCCAGATGATTGTTTCTGCGCGTGATGGAGATTTCTCGATCCGTCGTTTCTTGATCCATCATGACATCTCCTTTAGTACCTAGTGTACTATCTATGATTATGTTTGATTTGCCCTCCCCAGAATCCGAGGGGCTACCGCCGACCATAGAGGCTTGCACTCTATCGGAATCGGTGAGGAGATTGACTGATTGATCATCCGTATCATCTTGATACAATATTATACAATTTAATTTAATTTAATATTATTATTAATTTAATAATAATTATTAATGGAATGCATTATGTTTTCAATAATTTTAATAAATAAAATATCCTCTAAAATATCAAAACTTGATATTTATATTATTTCCTTATTTTTAATACTTCTAAAGATATTTTGCTGATTATAATTGTTATTTCTTTGCTAATTTTTGTACAAACATCGTTTCACACCTATAAATCGAATGCCATTGACAATGCCGAATAAATGCAATTCACTTATTCTCAAAATTAAGATTGAGAGTCAAGTTCTCAAAAAGTTCTCTTTCGGTTCTCGCCGAGCTCTCTTGCTTCAGTAAACAGTACATCAAAGTTCATCTATAAGATTGTGTGGGCTATAAGAACGAGAGTTGAAGAGAACTGGAGAGAGCTAAAGAAAACCAGAGAACGTCCAATCTCAAATTTTTAGATATTCACGATATAATATCTAATTGTTTTTTCTTGAGATAAATATTTTTTAATAAATTCTATTGCTGCAGGTGAGGACTGCGGAAAGTTTGATTAAAATTTACTTTTTCATAAAAATTTAATTTTTTAATTTAAATTCTATATTATCTTGAAAAATAATCTTCAGATTAAAAAATGAAAAGAGTAACTTTCGATTTATAATTTAATTTTTCATAAGAATTACATATTTGAGACATCAAAAAGTTATGTGCTTTTTGGCTCTCATTGGCCGATTCTTTTTGGCACTCACAGAGCTTTTCCGTCTCTCTTCTACAGTCAAAGTGGTTCTCTTCTTCCCTTTACAAATAAGTAGTACGTTGTTTATAGATGATAGCAAGGAAAGAACAATTACTTTTTTAATTTTCTATTTCATTCAATTTCTAGTCATTTTTTATGCTATAATGGACAGTTCAATTACAATCTATGTTTCACTATAAAAATGACACATGTTTGGTTTAAAAACAGATTTTTGGAGTTTCTTCATAAAATGTTAAAAAGCTGTTTGAATCGGTTTTTCATCACAGACTAAGCAATAAACAATAGTCATTGATACTTTCTACCACTTACACAATAATAATCGGTTCAAACAAGACAATGTGGTGCATTCCCACCAGGGACAATATTTATCTATTCATTTATATTATAATTTTGATTTTATCATCTATAAACAACTTACCATTTATTTGTAAAAGGAAGAAGAGGACCACTTTGAATGTAGAAGAGACATGGGGAAAGCTCTGTGAGAACCAAAAAGAACCGGCCAGTGAGAGCCAAAAAGCACATAACTTTTTGGTGTCTCAAATATGTAATTCTTATGAAAAATTAAATTATAAATCGAAAATTACTCTTTTCATTTTTTAATCTGAAGAATATTTTTCAAGATAATATAGAACTTAAATAAAAAAAATTAAATCATTATAAAAAAGTAAATTTTAATCAAACTTCCCGCGGTCCTCACCTGCGCGCAATAGAATTTATTAAAAAATATTTATTTGAAGAAAAAACAATTAGATATTATATCGCGAATATCTAAAAATTACCTAAAAATATATAATGTGATTGGGCGTTCTCTGGTTTTCTTTAGCTCTCTCCAGTTCCCTTTGACTCTCGTTCTTATAGCCCACACAATCTTATAGATGAACTTTGATGTACTGTTTACTTGGTGTTTTATTACAGAAGAGAAGCAAGAGATCTCGGCGAGAGCAAAAAGAGAACTTGACTCTCAATCGGAGTAGCCCCTCATATAATCACCATTGTCAGCAATTTATTTATGTTTATGATTTGAATAGATGTAAAAAAAGTAGATAATTATAAAAAAAAATTTTTCCAAAAATTATTTGATAGATTTTCATATATATATATATATATATATATATATATATATATATATATAAGATTTATGCTTCATGCTTCTGTATAACCACATTTAGCAATATTCAATATTTTCATCACACATACACGCCCGCGCGCGTATTTTAGTAATATGTATCAGTTAAAGAGTTACTCTATGAATATTAACATTTATTATCAGAAAATTTACCAAAAATGGCGAAAATGCCGTATGCCCGTAAAGGTAACGTATGCTTGATCTTTCGCTACATTTTACTCGCAACTACTCGCGACAAAGCAGGGCAATGAAATTCGAGCCTGTAATAAGAAACCACGATACGAACGAACTTTCGTTCAATACATCGACCGCTAATAGATGCAGTATGCATATATGATCGTTTGAAAATGTAAAATAATATAGCTTTGTTTCTAAAACTTATACTAAAACATATAAAGTAAATGAGTATACATACATATATTTATTCATAATAGTTTTTAATCCTGTATATACATAAAATATAGTTAAAATCATAGTAAAAATTTAAAGCACAGGGCCCCTTTACTCGAATGAATTCGTACGATATTGAGCGTGGTTTGCTGCTCCATCTCTTTCAAAGCGCAGCAACTATATTTCTGTCTGTTTTGCCGACAACTATAGTTATTTATTGGATTTATGGTTACATTGTGAAAGCAATTTACTTTTTCTGTTTTCTCAAAATATGCGGCATGTAGAGCGATAAAACAAATTTTATTTGATTTATTATTTTATTCTACAAGTGAGAAAACTCGAATTAGATGCTCAACACGTACATAGAATTCACAATAAATGTTTTCTTTGTAAGATCTGAAACACACTATATTGCGTGCAGCAGACGATTCATAAGACAAAACTGTTTGTACTGTTTTTTCCTAATTTAGAAAAATAGATTATTACATATCTCTTTTTTCCCACTTGTAGAATAATCTGAAGAATTTTTTAAAACGTTTTATCTCTCAAAATAATGCCAAATGACGACAAAAACTGAAAAAGTAAAGTTGTTTCCGTTTTAGTTGTTAATCCTGGTTTAATCACCAGAACTTTCAAAGATAGTAAGAAAACTGAATCAAGGAGGCTCGCTCCTGAGAGATCTAATGATTTTTAGATTTTAACTAATAGACTAGTATATTAAAATAATTATAAATAATATATCTTATGTAAAAACTATTAATAAAACTAAATAATAATAAAATAGATCATATAAATAATAACAACTATAATAACATCTGGCAAGATGTAACAGTATGACTGAATTTGGAATTGATAAGTAAACAAAATCCTCAATTTTAATAATTGGGAATAATAGGAAAACATAATATAAAGGTATAAATAATTTTGCACTCATTGGTAAACATCTCATATAAACAACAACAAGAGTGTTAAGGAAACATCCAAGTAATCGGTGGCATGATAAGTTGACAGCAGAGCAACGAAAAGAAAATAGATAACACAATTAATAACGAATTAGAAAATAATAAAGCAAAAACATCAATAATTATAATAATGACGATATAATAAATTAAACCTAAATAAAGATAAATTATTAATAATAAACCAATTTTGCTTAATTTATGAAATACTGCCTGGCAATAAAAATTTATATTACATGTTTATTTATGTCACTAGAGAACCCTAAGTGACTGTTACAATAAATCATTATTATAATTATTAAAACAATTACCGAACGTGAATAAGCTTCATGGTAATCCAACAAGAGGATAATCAGTGAACGATTTCCAACAAAACTAACATAATCACGTCACCGGAATAAATAAATTATTATAATTAATTATAAATAATGTTAAGTCATTTTACTATCAGTTAACTTAGTGCTATGAGTATAGAGGAAACAGACTTAGACGAGTGACATAGTATAAACAAATCTGGATGATAACCATAATTATAATTTAACAAATAAACAACGATTTAACATAAAACCACAATTTTGTTTACGCATACAAGTAATCGCGTAAATATTACAAATAATCATACTATAAATCATTTTTTAAAATTAAATAACTTTAATTAGGTTAACTATTAACTAAGTCGAAGTAGCATCCGTGCCTGTCAAAGACGATATAGTGGCGAGTGAAAAAAGAGGGTTGAACAATATGTTCGCCGAAATGAGTAAAGAGGAACTGCTAAGAAAAGCTCAACACCAGAACATAAAATTAGATGCGTCACTAGAGGTTCTTCGTGACAGACTTACTCGACGTGAATTACGAGGTCTTTTCGGAAAAGACATAGCAGAATGGAAAGATTCCGATGAAGTCGGCAAAACAGGCGGATTCACACGAGTTATCCGATATAACGAACATCCTCAACTCAATGGAAATGGACATCAAGCTAGTAGTAGCGACGAACACAGTCCCTGATAAACACAATCCTGAATAGGAATTAATAGAGAACAGACAGACGACAAGCACGCAACAGATCTGTAGCAATATGCCGCCACCATGATAAATGTTTCCATACCTTTCTTTCCCGCAAGGTAACCCCTCAACAGGAATGGCACTACCGGTGCATAGCACCAGTATAAATAATGGCAACAACTTCCCCATGGATGCATCAATGCTTAGCCTTAATAAACATGCTGGCGCAGCACACGCCACAAGACACACTTCCATCGTATGCAAGCAGCAGGACTCACACGTCGCGTCGACTACGCGAAACAGAGGCAGCACATGCGACAGCACGTATAGGAGAGAAACGCGAGCGAATCAGAGGCTCCGACAATGGCAAGTGCGCTGCTCTGGAGAGCTACGAGAAGATTTCGATGAATTCATAGAAAGACTCGAATAAAGCATAGGAAGCTTAGAACTTCCAATCGAAGACGTATTAAAACTCATACCAGGAGTCTTGTGCGAAGTAGCACGTATATGGGCAAGGCTAATTTACAAAATTGATGGAAGATATAAAGTCGGCATTAAGACGCCAATTCCGGCCAATAGACTTTGCACTGCGCTTAGAGGAGAAAATTAGAGACCGAACACAAGGACGAAACTAGTCCATCGGTGCCTATTTAATAGGCACGAGAGTGCTGCTAGAAAAAACAGCATCACCATATGCCCTCGCACGCAGTTGGGTAAAATATATCACAATCTGTACCACGATAGACAAAATCGCAGCGACTTCAGCTCGTTTGATGAATTGCAGCTAATAGAACTCAACAGCTTGCGCACCAAGCGGTATAAAGCACCGCCACCTGCTGACAAATGTATGGTCACTACAGCTGCATACTTCTCAGCTGGCCGAATAAGCCCAGGCGGTCGATCGAGAGTAGCTGCTCTGCATGAGGATAAACCGAAAGAGGCAACAAAGCACGTTACGCTTCCGAACCAATAGCCTCAATATTGACGAACAAAGAAAAGAGACAGCGAGATACCACGCCAGATGCGAGGAAGCGGAACACTTCACCGCCGGTGAATAGAAGGCGATCACCAGAGAGGCAGTTCGAAAGAACTAGACGCTTCAGAAGCCCCTCGCCTGAATACCGTCCACCATCACCATTCCGATCCACACACTCACCCTACCATCATCAAGCCGAAACAGAAGTTCATCACCCCAATACGGTCGATCATATTGACGACAGAGCCCCGAACGAGGATACTCTTCGTACCGTGATACTAGCGATCAATACAGACATTCTCGACCATGTTCGGAGGATAGACAAGATAGGATTACTACTCATGAAAGATCAGCCAGCCCTGACAGACTGCGCCGAGAAAGGCATCGGACACCACCGAATAGAGAGCCTAGGAGAAACAGCGCTAGGCCAGACAACCGACCGTGCTGGATTTTTAGCAGACCAGGTCACTGGGTAGATGATCGATGCCCTGATAAACGCAGGCTACACTGCTTTAATTGCGAACAAAGCGATGTGACCACCACTAACTGCACTCGTTGCGGCCCCAACAAGCATGTGTCTAAAAACTAAGAAGGGGACCGGAGAATGGAGTCAAATACAACCCTCAGTCATATGTCTCGAACGACTAATGACACGTATGGCAACCACGTGTACCAAACATCGCGATAGGGAAGATACCCGTTCACACCTCCTCGCAATAATACGGTAAAAATCGATTTTTCTTGAATTTGGAAATAGCACCAAAAATATTGCGAGCACTGGTAGATCCGGTGGCACATAAATCTTACGTTGGCCCACAACTGTGAAAATTAGTTCAGTTAGCGATTATACCAGTTGTCTCGTACATGCAACTGACGTAATGCGCCAATGACGGAGAAGTCGATCTCACTATCAACATGGACGATCAAGAAAGAACAGCACGCTCGATCTCACTGAAGTACGACGTCATTCAAAGATTGGATGTCCAAGTATTACAGCGCCTCAAGGAAGTAGCATTTCGAATAAACAGCAAGAAGTCCGAACTTTGCTGCCCAGAGGTAAAATACTTGTACGGGTATATCGTCGATGTGAAGGGCCTGCGAACAGACCCCAACAAAGTTAAGCCCGCGAGCGAATATTCAGCTACAAGAAACATAAAGTAGCTCCGAGCATTCCTCGGAATGGTTGGATGGTACGCACGCATCATTGAACATCTATCAGAAGTCAAGCTGCCCCTATCGAAACTGCTTAAGAAAAACGTACCAGGGACGTGGAAAAGCGAACATGAGAATGCTTTTAATAGGCTGAAAATCTTGTTAAAACAAGCGCGAGTATTGGCAAGGCTCGTGCCAAACACTCCGTACACCTTACAAACGGATGCCATTGCGGATGCCATGCCACATAAGCGTCACACACCGCTTCTCTCACGCTGATAGGGAAAGACGAATGGTACAACCATAAGCTAAAACAGCTACTTCTTCAACCCGAAAGACTAGCAGATTGGAAAGTCGTAAATTGTCTACTATACAAACATCGACCAGATACGACAACCGAGAGACTTGCAACAAGCACAAGAACTGGAAGTTGGTAATCTCATCGAAAGATAGAGAGAGAATAATGTACTAATGCCATAAGACCACAACATTAGGGCATTTCGTAGTAGAGAAGACTCCAGAAAGTGAGCCCAAATTACTATTGGCCCACAATGAAAGCAGAACGTATCAATACGTGCAAAACTGTCCTGAGTGTCAAATCCATAAAGTGTCGTACCGAGCACCCGTAAGATTACTGGGAAAAAGGAATTCAGAAGGCCCATGGTCAAAGGTTGCTACGGATATTATGGGACCGGTTCCCCCCAGCAAAGGCCAACATAAATATTTGCTGGTGATCGAGGATCTCTTTACGAAATATGTAGGGATAAGGCCATTGCGAAAAGCCACCGGGCAACCGGTGATAAAAGCTCTGAAAGAGCTAATTATTTTCAAGTGGGGTTGCCCAAAGTATTTACTCACCGATAACGACACGGAGTTCGCAAATAAATTCGTAAAGGCGAAGCCCGATGAGTTCGGCATTATCCAGCAATTTATTGCACCATACCACGCACAGGCCGACCCCGTCGAAATGGTGAATAGGACCATCAAATCAATGATTTCGATCTTCGTCCAAAATGTTCATAAGGACTGGAACTTGCATCTACAAGAATTCGCATTCGCGATTAATACGACGGTACACAAGCGTCGGCAGTGCTCTTTCATTTTGGACGTAACCCGCGTGAAATACCAATATATCATAATTTACACGAGGCACCAACAAACATAACGTCCCTAACAACAAGAGACTGGCTCGAAAGAATGAAACGCACGCCAGCAATCTACCAATTAGTAAGGAAAAATCTGCACATGGCTAACGAGAAGCAGGCGCATCAATATAACAAGAAAAGAAGAAAAACTTCGATATTAACGACATGGTATATCGAAGAAACCATGTACTGTCATCAGAATCAGACCATTTTTTAGCCAAATTAGCGCCAAAATGTATAGCACCGTGCAGCGTAATAAAAAAAATTTCACCCGTCATTTTCGAATTAGAAGATGTGGCCAATAGGAAAAGAACAAAAGTTCATACATCTGATATGAAGAAGTTCCACTCCCTTAACGTTCCACATTCTTCTCCTTTACATTTACTTAGTCACGAGCAACAAGATGCATAGAGGCAGAGGAAGTGGTCGCGGCTTACGCCGTGCGGACCCCACCGAAAAGGTTCAGGGTCCTGGGGACGCTCTTTCCCCCAGGGATGCACCGCCCATTCAAGTATGTGCACCAAAGGTGAGGATTCACCACCTACAGGTAGATGCACCTCGGGACGTACTTTTCCCCAGGGGTTCACCGACGGATGAGGATGTGCACCCGAGGTGATGAGACACCACCCGCAGACAGACTTGCCCGAGGACACTATTTTCCCCGGAAGTGTACGGTCCACGCAAGGACGTACAGCAGAGGTAAATATACACCACGTTGATGTGTAGGAAATGGTAGAGGTTCTCCTGGTGCGAGACCAAGGAACGCAGATCCATTTGATTTCGTTCAGTCCGGATGCGACTAAGGAGCTAGGAATCGACAAGGAACAACCACAGATAGGTCGATTGACGAACGATACGTCATTCCAGCGTACTTTACTAGTATTCCGCTTACCGGCCCAGATGTCCTGGACCCATCCCACCTGAACCCTACCGAACCACGAACGATTATGCAGCATGAAGAATTAAGGCACCCATCGATGAAAGATGGCAAGGTTAGGAAGGCGAAGGAAACTCGCGTAATTTACAACCCGTTCGCTGGACGCTATGAGGACCTAGAGGATAAAATTAGCGTGGACACCGTGTCAGACATCGACGATTCACGCAAAACAGGAGCTTTGAAAGCCTCTCGATGCAAGACAGTAGTCCACCGCAACCCCCAAGATGTGATATCGTAAACGTCAGGGAGATAGATACTGTCCATCAGCCCCCTACCCTATTTGCAAGAAGGGGGGCACCGACCTACATCGAATCGCATTGTTTTCGATTGAAATTGCATTGATTTTCTCAGGGTCTATTTGTATACCTTGGGCATCTACATGTCCAAGATACGTTAGTTGTGATTGAAAAAATTGACATTTATCCGGGATAGGTATTAATTTAGCAGCTTTCAACTTTTCGAATACTGTTTCCAGAACTTGTGTATGTTTTTTATTTGTGTCAGTTTCTCTCTAGGGGTTGCATGATCATGACGGGGTGAGAGGGCTTAAGTCGGGGGAGCAAGAAGGAGCGCTTGGTGGATGTACTAGATCCTTTTTGGATCTGTAAAACACTGAGAGTTCCGCATCCTTCCCTGGCTATAGGGAGATCCCTATAAACGGGCTCTCCGAACTACTTGATGGGAGGATCCCTATAAACGATTATTCTGAGAATGGCTGTGAGAGTATGGATGATATGTGTATGGATGTCAGAGTCAGGGAAAAGGGTAAGGCTCCTCAGGTAACTAAGAAGCAGCCTGTGACTGAGAAACTGCGACTCTCAGTCTGCTAATTCGCCCCTAATCCAAAGTGTTAGATACCGTGCTGAAGGATGAATAGCACAAAAGTGATTGTCTCGCAAACGTTTCCTTTGGGAAACCAGGCCGAATCCCGTCGTATTGCAGGCCTTACCCGGTATTGCGGCCCATGCCGGGTGGACTCTATATATCCGCAATACTTGTGGGAACAGAAATGGAAAAAACTGTAAACATGGAGATGGAAGTAGGGGGAGCACGAGGTGGAAGAAAGTCGGGCTTTGTTACCGACAGAAACCATCTCGGAGGTAATGAGACCTGTTCAGGCCACTGAATAAAATGGGCGATTCACTCCTTTAAACCGTATAAGACACCAGAACCTGATGGCATCTTCCCTAAATTGTACAGGTCGGATGTGAAAGTATTTTGGAACTTATTACGGGAATTTTTAGAGGTAATATCGCAACTGGGTATATACCAGAGGTATAGAAGTGTCTTTCATTCCCAAACCTGGGAGAGGTAATTACTCGTCGGTGAACGACTTCAGACCAATTTTCCTGACGTCAGTCGTGCCAAAAACGATGGAGAGGGTAGTAGATTTACATATAAGGCAAATAGTGTTGATCAATAGCCCAATCTCAAGTAGGCAACATGCCTACACGACGGGTAAGCCCACTGAAACAGCTCTTCACTCAGTGGTCAAACACATTGAGAAGGTTTAGAGCTCGAAAGAAACTGTAATAGGTGCCTTCGTAGATAGAAGAAGGTACTTTCAATAGCACCACTAGGATTGCCATTGACAATGCTCTATATGCTAAGGGAATAACACCCCCTATTAGAAGGTGGATTATGAGTTCCTTAAGTAATACAGAGGTATATAGTGAATGGAAAGGTAAACTCGTAAGAGGTAAATTCAACGAAGGATGTCCACAAGGAGGGGTACTTTCACCTCTCTTGTGGAATCTTGTAGCTGATGGCTTACTGCGTATGCTTGAAGAGGAAAGTATTTTCGCAGTCGCATACGCAGACGATTTCGCAATACATGTCAGGGGCAAGTACGAAGAGATATTACCTGAAATTCTTCAGAAGGTTCTGGTAAAGGTCAATGACTGATGTCAAGATAGATCTCTGATCCAATACAAGAGCAAAATAAAATCGTGCGTCAACTTCCGCGGGCAAGGTATACCATATATGGAAGGAGTTAAATATCTAGGTGTATACCTAGATAAGAAACTATCGTGGGGACAACACCTGCGAATGCAGAGTAAAAAGATCATCAACATACTGATACAGTGTAGGTCAGCTGTTGGCACGGTCTGGGGGCTTGAACCGCAGAAAGTTTTATGGATCTTTAAAACAATACTGATCCTGGGGCTGACTTATGCTGCCTTCGTGTCGTGGAAAGTGATCGAGAATAAATCCTCTGCGAGGGTCCTGGATCACATACAGGCAATCTCGCTACGAGGAGCATTTGGATTAAAAACGAGTACCCCTACTGCTGCTGTCTTAGATTATGCTAGGTCTGGACATCCTGGACTTGAAGATAATAAGAACGGCTGCCAGATCGGCTTATAGAATGATATGTATAACTGGACACGCTACCATTTGTAGGAAAATACTGCGAGACCCAACTTTTGATCTCCCTTATTATCGTATTAACAAAATTCTCTGCTTCGGGCGACGATATAAGATCAGGATACCGAGCAGAGAGGATTGGAATAATGACCTTAATTTCGGAGGTGATATCTGGTTCATAGTAGGACCCAGAACAAATGTTGATACTGGATTCGGTATATATGGACCTGAACGCAGCTTAAATTCAGCCTTTAGACTGAATAAATATAACACAGTGTTTCAGGCAGAAATAGCTGCCATTGAAACCTGTGAAAACGGCTTAATGCAGAGGAGAATTAAGGGCAGATGCATAAATATATGCACAAACAGCATAGCAACGGTGAAGGCCCTCGATCAATCCTGCACTACGTCACTACTAGTCAAAAAGGCTAACATTGCTCTATACAATCTGGCCAGGGGCAAATAAGGTCTGTGCTACATGGATACCGAGACAATCGGCGCGTAAGGGAAACATCAAAGCAGACATTATGGCAAAACAAGGATGCTCATCGGAGTGCCATCGGAGACGGGATATCGCTGTACCTTACCAAGAGGGAAGCACTGTGATAGAGAGAAGCCTTGAGAAAGTAAAACTAACAACGTGAAAAAACTCACGTACATACAGATGGTCCAAAGACGTTCTTGGCAGTAAGATCTGTGGATGGGGTCAAAGGATCATCAAACTAAATAAACGTGAAGCAAAGCTATTCCTGGAACTTACAACAGGACACAGCAACTTACGGTATTATACACACAAGATCAGAGGACACAGTAACCTCTGCAGATGGTGTGGAAAGGAGGAGGAAACTCTGAGGCATTTCTTCTGCACGTTGCTTCGCAACTTCGCTCTAGTCTATTTACACGGAGTTTCTTTGGCAATATCGGAATAAATCTTTATTCTCTCTTTTATATCACGCTAAGGTGCGCCTTAGCTAGTGATATATAAGAGTTCGGTGTTTTACTCAGGAATAAGCATTTCTTTTTCCTTAGTAAGACTCCGTTTTCCTTTTGATTTATTTTACAGCATTTACTTCTTATATCTATAATATTAGTCGATCAACGTTATGATGACTTGCAGATTTTCGGTCGTCGGTCGGTCTGGCATTAATCCGAGGTGCGCCTCGTGATTAATAGCCGTCTGGTAATTTAATTCGACGAAAAGGAGCGCCTTTTCCCCGAATTAAATTAGGTCGAGTTTAATTTTGTCTCCCGGCGGCTTTTCTGGATTATTTCCTATGTGAAAAAGAATTACTTTATCAGATGTCGGAAGCGCCCGTTCTTCTGAGTCGGTAATTTTTAACTCTTTTCTTACGAGTAAAAGGGTTTTTGCTTTGGCCTCGTGAAAGAGTTTTTTTATCTAAGAAAATACAGAATGTTACCGATCGGTACATGACAGTTCTCTTCGTCACTCGGGAGGTATCCTTCCTCGACGAGTGCCGAAAACGAACCGCGCTCTTTGCAAAATTTAGCGTACTTTTATACACGGAAAAAGACGTTAACAAAAATCTGATTGGTTATTATTTATTTAAAAATACGGTAATATTGTTCCTATTGGTTAAATTACTTTATTCTACCTATTCTACTCTATGTTGTGTTTGTTTGTTTATTTATAGCAATCATTTCGTGTATATGTCTGCCTGTTTATTATGATCTTAAATTTATAATAATTCTTGTTACGGTATTAAGTTAATTTATCCTACTCTTTTTCCCGTTACATTTCCCGCTGTTTTCGGGAGCGGAAATTTATCTATTATATCTAACGTAAATTTTTGCTACGGATGATCGAAAGTATTGTTACTTTTTACTTACGTTTTTTAAGACGGTAGCTCGTCGCACCTGTCCCGTTTCTCTTATAATTCTCAGCAGGTACCGGGTATCCCCGATACGCGCCCAGTAGCGTACATATCCCTGTGGATATAGCAGGACTTGCCCATCAGGAAGTTGAAATTTATTCATCGCTCTGCTGGGTGTGGGCGTGTCACCGTCGGGTGTCTCTGTTGCCCTTCGGCGTCCGTAATTTCTTTTCTTAATTCCATCGGAATTATTTCGGGTGACCACGGCCGCTTTCTAGCGTTCTTATATGGCCCCCTGAATTCGTCTTTTCTTAGTCTCGGCGTGACTGGCCGTTTTTTATTTCTCTCGTTGTATTCTCTCGAATCCTCTGATGTAGACGAGGATTCTGTCGATGAAGACGACGAGGATGACGACGACGATGATGATGACGAGGTCGACGAAGGTGATGGGCAAATATCAATCACCTCCGGGGTGGTTGACACGGGGTGTTGACTCTTCCCCGTCATCCTCGGTTAGGTCGATGATTTCCACGGCTGGTAAGTGTGGACGGGGTGCTTCGAGGACTATGCTTTGGTTACCTCTTAGTATCTCGTCCCGTATTATTTTTGGCAGTTGATTCTTCTTTTTGGATGTAATTATTCGTGGCCTTGTCGGTTTTCTCGCTGTCACGTCGTTCATTGCGGCGAGGGTTGATTTGACAATCTCGTCGAAGGTCTCGTCGGCAACTATTTCGATACTACGGTCGAAGGCTTGACGAGTTCCTTTATTTATACTAACTTTTATAAACAAAACGCGACTTTCGATCGTCCTCGCTAGCTGTCCCTTTTATTTATATTGCGATACATTTTCGTTCGTTACACTAATTTAATATAATAATTCGGATTTCGCTCTATTTATCTTAATTATTATTCGTGATTTTAAATTTTAAATTTGACCAAAAATTAAGTTTACTAAAAAAAATTTTACCTTTAATCGGTCTCACTGATGGCGTCCGATTCAGATGGGTCATTTAATCCTTCGTCCTGTAGACGCCATCTTATTCGTCATCTTTCTTGATGAACAATTCGTCTTCTTTCTTGCCTCCTACGTTGTGCTGCTGGTGTCCTTCTGCGGAATAGTATTCTATACACTATGAGGGTAATTGCTTCCATTCCAAATACTATTTCCGCATCTGTCTGTTCATCCACTACTGCGAAGTGGCTGTTGAATTCACGGCCGTGACATGTGAAGGTTACTTGCAGTGTATAGGGTGATCTCACATTTTGATGTACCGATGGATACGTCGGTACATAATATTGTTGTATTTCGTGCAATCTATGGGTGATGGAAGCACCTCTTCGTTGTAATATTTCACCGACTCTCGGTGAGATTGTTTTTATTAGTCAAGCTGTATTTATGAATGCCCTTGTATGCCATCCATAGCACTCAATGGCCACGCTTGATTCTAAGAATCGGTGATATAGCTCCAACTCGACTGGATGGCGTTCCATGGTTGACTGTGTGCCTTTAGATGATTTACCGTGTTTATATTCGTTTTCAGGATGGAAAATCATCTGATATTTCATCTAATTCTTGTTTTATTGCTTTTAAATCGCTCACATGTATGTGCTTGATTTCCCCTTCTTCTTCGTCTTTTAAGTCGTAGATAACAGGAGAAATTTTACTTATCACGGTATATGGTCCCTCGTATTTAGGCGCTAATTTTGCGTTGAATACTGCCTGTTTCTTGAATAGTTCGTGTGTTGTTTTTTAATACTTTTTCTCCAATCCTGGGCGTCCATATTCGGCGTCTCAGGTCGTAGTAGTGTTTCTGTCTCTGAAAGTTTCGCGCCAATTGTATTCGTGCGAGGTCTAAAGCTTTCTGTATTTGTTTGAACCGGTTTTTACTATCGATCTGTGCTGGGTGTTTGTTCGTTGTAATTTTTATTCCCCGTGGGCATAATTTAAATAGGTGGGTGTATAACCGGTAGATTCGCAATGAGGTGTATTGTATGCGAACACTATATCGGGTAGGAATCGATCCCATGTTCTCTGGTTTTCGCCTACATATTGTGCAATCATCGTTTTTATCACTCGGTTTGCCCGTTCTACAGGGTTACACTGCGGTGTATACGGAGGTGAGCGTCGGTGTATGATTTTTGACTGTTTTAATAACGTTAAAAAATTCTTACTTATGAACTGTCGTCCATTATCCGATATTATCGTATTAGGGCACCCATGTCGTAGAATTATTTGTTCTCGAACTGCATTTGCCACGGCTTCTCCTGTAGCTTTACGCAGTGGTCGTAGTTTAATCCATTTTGTCATTTTGTCTTCCATGACTAAGAGCCAAGTATTTAATTTTGTCGAACGAGGTAATGGTCGGACTAAGTCGACAGATACTATTTCCCAAGGTCGTTTGACTTGGGTTGCGTGCATCATTCCCGCAGGTGCTTGCTGTGATGTTTTGTATTGTTGGCATATATTACAATTTCTTACATATTTAGTGGCCATTCTGAGCATGCCTGGCCAATAAAATAATTTTACTAGGCGTGCAAGTGTCTTTGCAATACCCAGATGTCCTGCAGTCGGATCATTATACATTTTTTCTAGTACGTCATTTTGTTCACTTTTTGGAACACATTTTTTTCATTGTGTCGATTCGTCTATCTCATTAAAATCAGGTGTATGTAATATATGTTTGTATAGTTTATTATTCTCTATACAGTAGTCTGGAATATTTTCCGGGTTGGCTTTGACTGTTGTTAAACATTTCATATACCAGTCTTCCTCGGGTGTGTTTATATTACAAATTTCTACGGGCTGTCGAGACAGTGTGTCGGCGAGCAGATTATCGTTGCCTGGCCGATATTTGATTTCAAAATCGTATTGACTGAGTTCGAGGGCCAATCTGGCTAAACGCCCTGACGGATTTTCTATCTTGTTTAACCATTTTAAAGACTGGTGATCGGTCAGTACAATAAAATGGTATTCTTCTAGATAGTCCCTGAATTTCCAGATGCCCCATTTTATGGCCAAACACTCAAGCTCAGTTGCAGAATAATTTTTTTCTGCTGGCGTGAGAGTGCGACTAGCATAAGCAATAATACGTTCCGCTTTTTCGTACGGTTGAGTAAGGGCGGCTCCTAGTCCTTCTGTGCTTACATTAGTCTGGAGAACGAACGGTTTTTCCCAGTCTGGGCAGGCAAGGATCGGTGCTTTTGTTAATAATGTTTTAATTTCATCAAATGCCTTTTGCTGCGTTTTTCCCCATTCCCATTTCGTTTTTTTCTTTATTAGTTTATGTAGAGGAGCAGCAACATTGGAAACGTCTTTTAGAAATCGTCGGTACCATGAAATTAGTCCCATAAATCTTTGAATTTTTTTTGAATTTCTAGGCGGAGATAAATTAGCGACAGCTGCAGTTTTTTCTGGATCGGTGTGCAGGCCATCTTTATCTACAATGTGACCTAGATATTTAAGTTGTTGGCGGACAAAATTGCATTTTTCGAAATTTGGTTTTAGCTTAGCGTTTCTTAGACGTTGAACACTTCTTTTAGTATTTTTAAATGGTCTTCAAAGGTTTTAGAAATGATGACAATGTCATCCAGGTATGCAAAAACATTTGGGGCCATTTCGGCGGTAATCACCTGATCCAATAATCGCTGGAATGTTGCAGTTGCGGAGTGTAAGCCATAGGGCATGACGGTGAATTCAAATAATCCCTTGCCAGGGACGGTAAATGCGGTAATCGGTCGACTTTCTGGTGTAAGTGCTACCTGCCAGTAGAAACTTTTCAAATCAATGGTGGATAGATAAATGGCTTCGGTTAATTTATCTAAAATGGCATTGATTTGCGGTAATGGGTATGCATCTTTTTTCGTGACTTTATTAATTTTTCGAAAGTCTACGCAAAAACGATCCTCGCCATTTTTCTTTTTTACCAACACGATAGGCGAGCTCCATGGACTGCTGGACGGTTGAATTACACCTTCTTGCAGCATTTTATCGACTTTCGAATTTATGATATTTTGCATAATCAGATTCTTTGATCGATATTTTTGTTTAATTGGAGTAGTTTCTTCCTATATAATTTTGTGTTGCAACAATGGTGATGGTCCTTTTGTATTTTCTAATTTTTGTTTTTCTTCAGCAATAAATTTGTCCATTATTTTTTTTTCATGTGGCTTTAAGTATGTTAAACCGCTGTCTTCTATTTCACAAATATGTTCGGTTGGTGCATTTTTTATTTGAAAAATAATTCGATTATTTATTCGAATTTCCGTATTTAATTTTCTTAATGCATCCATTCCGAGAATCATTGGTTGATTTAAAGTGTTCAATACCAGGAAATCTTGAAAAAGCCGTAATCCTTTTGTATATATATGCCCCGAAATTAAATCACCTAATTTCGTTTCGGAGCCGTCGGCTAATACAGCTATTCTATTACTTTCCTTATTTTGAAAGCCATAACGTAAACAGACTTCGGCAATTTGTTTACTTACGTACGAGCTGACGGATCCCGTATCGATAAGTGCATTTATTTTATAGTCATCTATCATTACTTAGGTGAATAATCGATTGTCTAGTTCGTAGTTTTGTTTTCGGGCCGGCCCTTTTTGCATTTCCCTGTGCATGGCAGTTGCAGTCACGAGTAAATATTCCGTCCCTACCGCAATATGAACAGAATAGTTTTCTCGCGTTTGTGCATTTAAATCGGTCATGTCCCCGTTCTTTGCATTTCCAGCAGCGTAGCGTTCTATCGTATATAATTGATATATTACATTTTGCTGTCGCGTTCGACTTATTTACATTTGTTTTGTTTGGGTGTATAAATTTACTGGGTGAGTTGGCATTTAATTTTGCCTCGATTTCGGACTCCTCTTTACTTTTCAGGTACTCTTCTACTTTCTGGATTATATGTACCGTTTTAGTAATTGCGCTTTTCGGGACATGTATACGATATTCGGCTCGCATATTATAATAGATCGTCTCTATTTGTTTAGCTTCATCGTACCCTCCTCGGCGTCGCATAAGCGTCATAACAGTGTTTACGAATGATCGCATTGTTTCTGTTATTGCTTGTTTTCTATTACTAATATGTAGATCGAGATTTCTTAATTCTACTGGTGATAAGTAGAAATTTCGCAGTTCCGTTTCAAGGTCCTCTAATATATTTACGCTTGCTGCATAGTTTCGATGCCACAATTGTGCATCGCCTCGGAGTAACTCGGGATATCCTTGAAAAATTTGTTCGTCTGTATATCTATATGCCTTTTGTAGTTCTCTTACACGTTCGAGAAATGCATATAAATCTTTTCCATCAAAATGACAATTCCATTTTCTCATTTGGTCGAGAACTCTCGTAGTTGGATTTGTCGTTTCTCAGGTATGAATTGCTGTGTTAAAAATTTGGTGATTTTCCTCTGCCATCCTTTTTATTGGCGATTATGTATCAGTTGTAGGGGACGAGGTACTTGGCCTATTTTTTTCATTTCGCATTCGATGTAATTCTACTTCCAATTTTTCTAATTCTTCGGTTCTATCTAAATCTTCTTTGTATTCTGGAGCATCAGCTGGTTTATCGATATATCCTTCCGGATGTGTTCGTACGTACGATACCAACCGTGATTTTAATAAAGGTACACTGCCTTCACTATCTACGTTTATTTTTGTCAACTCTTCTATCAACTTATCTTTAGTGAGACGGTATATTCAGGATACGCGCGGGGTAGGCATTTTTCTTAAGCAAAAATTTTAGTTTATAAAAGAAATTTAATTTTTGGCCTTACACTATTAATTCTGATGTTGTAGCTCAAATCAGTCACCGGATTTTATTATCAGGTCCCTGTTCGGGCGCCATGTAACGTTCGTTCTCCTTCCGCTTTATTGTTATTGGAATTTTCTGAGGTTTTCAGGATACGTGATTCGGATGGAGGAACGTATCAGGACAAGTTTTCGGGTGAATGATTTGATACTCGTTTTCTTTATGTTTCAATAAAAATAACAAAATATATTTTTCTATAAATTATACAATAAATAAATAAAAAAAATAGTAATAAATTTTATAATAAAAAAATAAGAAATAACTTCTACTCTATTGGCATCTCGGTGTAGATACCCTGCAACACAAAAAATAACGATTTATAAATTAATTATTAGCGCTGGCATTTTATTCAATATTCTGTCTACTTATTAATTGGCTTATCTAAATTTCTACGAATTCAGACGGCCTTGACCCAGTGATTGCTCGCTTTGTTTACTCTATTTACTTAAATGGTTTATAGAAGCGGTCCGTCTATTTACACGGAGTTTCTTTGGCAATATCGGAATAAATCTTTATTCTCTCTTTTATATCACGCTAAGGTGCGCCTTAGCTAGTGATATATAAGAGTTCGGTGTTTTACTCAGAAATAAGCATTTCTTTTTCCTTAGTAAGACTCCGTTTTCCTTTTGATTTATTTTACAGCATTTACTTCTTATATTTATAATATTAGTCGATCAACGTTATGATGACTTGCAGATTTTCGGTCGTCGGTCGGTCTGGCATTAATCCGAGGTGCGCCTCATGATTAATAGCCGTCTGGTAATTTAATTTAACGAAAAGGAGCGCCTTTTCCCCGAATTAAATTAGGTCGATTTTAATTTTGTCTCCCGGCGGCTTTTCTGGATTATTTTCTATGTGAAAAAGAATTACTTTATCAGAAGTCGGGAGCGCCCGTTCTTCTGAGTCGGTAATTTTTAACTCTTTTCTTACGAGTAAAGGGGTTTTTCCTTTGGCCTTGTGAAAGAGTTTTTTTCATCTAGGAAAATACAGAATGTTACCGGTCGGTAGATGACAGTGCTCTTCGTCACTCGGGAGGTATCCTTCCTCGACGATTGCCGAAAACGAACCGTGCTCTTTGCAAAATTTAGCGTACTTTATACACGGAAAAAGTACGTTAACAAAAATCTGATTGGTTATTATTTATTTAAAAATACGGTAATGTTGTTCCTATTGGTTAAATTATTAGGAGTGTGAATAAGTCTTTCCCGTTTTTTGTAAGAGATGGCGCCACCAATACTGTGCGAGTATTCAGTGGTTACATATGTCATAATCAAAGCTTATTCATATGTCAACAATTCCATACTAACACATTAGTTAAAATTTTTTCGCATCATAAATTTTTGATATCGTGAAAATGTCGAAATTTGAGCCGAGTCGACGTCATTTGCGGGAAGTTTCACTTTATTGGTTCAATTTGAAGAAATCTGCTGCCGAGACGCATCGATTGCTTCAGGAGGCTTATGGAGAAGGTTGTGTCGATGAGTCAAGTGTTCGCGGATGGTTTCGACGCTTCAAAAGCGGTGAATTCGACGTGGAAGACAAGGAGCGTTCCGGGCGGCCGCAAATCTTTGAAGATCGAGAATTGGTGACTTTGCTTGATGAAGATTCTTGTCAAACGCAAGAAGAACTTGCTGAAGCATTGGAAGTTGATCGAACAACCATTTCCAAGCGTTTGAAAGCCATGGGAATGATCCAAAAGCAAGGAAATTGGGTGCCGTACGAACTGAAGCTGAGAGACGTCGAACGGCGTTTTTTCACTTGCGAACAGCTGCTTCAGCGACATAAAAGAAAGGGTTTTCTGTATCGTATCGTGACTGGCGATGAAAAGTGAATACGTTACGATAATCCGAAGCGAAGAAAATCATGGGGACTACCCGGCCATGCATCATCATCGACGGCCAAGCCAAATATTCATGGCGCCAAGCTCATGCTCTGTATATGGTGGGACCAGCTAGGTGTGGTTTACTATGAGCTTCTGAAACCGAATGAAAGGATCACAGGCGAGGTCTATCGACGACAATTGATGCGTTTGAGCCGCGCACTGCGAGAAAAACGGCCACAATACTCCGACAGGCACGACAAAGTTATTTTGCAACATGACAATGCTCGCCCACATGTTGCACCGCCGGTGAAAACATACTTAGAAACGTTCAAATGGGAAGTCCTACCCCACCCGCCGTATAGTCCAGACGTTGCTCCGTCTGATTACCATCTCTTCAGATCGATGACGCATGGCCTGGCTGACCGGCACTTCCATTCCTACGAGGAAGCCAAAAAATGGGTGGATGACTGGATAGAGGCCAAACCGGTCGAATTTTTTCGCAACGGGATTCGTATGTTGCCAGAAAGATGGGAAAAAGTTGTAGCTAGCGATGGCCAATACTTTCAATAATTCATTTGTAACCATTTTTTCACAATAAAGGCTCAAAATTTGAAAAAAAAACGGGAAAGACTTATTCACATACCTGATACTTTATTCTACCTATTCTACTCTATGTTGTGTTTGTTTGTTTATTTATAGCAATCATTTCGTGTATATGTCTGCCTGTTTATTATGATCTTAAATTTATAATAATTCTTGTCACTGTAATAAGTTAATTTATCCTACTCTTTTTCCCGTTACACATTTAAATCTAAAAAATATCGAGCTTTTCCTTGTCTCTACTATCTTTTTCTCTGCCACTATCACCATACTGCTTAGAAGAAAAGTAAAAAGATTTTCTATTATTTTTATATTTTCTATAACTTTTAGTTAAAATATAAATATAGGAAAAGCTTAAATCTTTTATTGTTGAAATTGAAATTGTTCATTTCAATCTAAAGCCCCGATTAGCTTCTACATCATTAATTTAATTCGTGCACGACGAGTATACCAGAGAGATTGTTATCGGCTGTCGTGCCAATAACAGATCTCCCGTAATTATTATTTTACGCTCACGATTTTACGTTCACGTCGCGATATTTCAAGCTTCCAAATTTATCCCCCACCGCGCTGCCGCTCTATCGCTGCATCTTGATGCACCGCTCTAACGTCGCGAATTTAATTACATTGAACTTCGTGCATTAAAATAATCGCAAGAATTTTGATCACATATTTAATATAATACAATTTATTATTTTAATTAAAATGAAAAGAATAATACGAGTATGCCACTTATTCTTACAACAATTATTCTTTTCATATATCACACACTATTAGGTTCACATCTTAATAGATTTGAATTTCTAAAAAAATATTTATTTATTAATCAATACTTATGTTGTCATGGGTTTTTTCAGTATGACTGTGGTAGTGGTTTTGGACAGAAAATCTCTCACAAATA
This sequence comes from Sycobia sp. Sy_11, assembly GCA_018907035.1. Classification (NCBI taxonomy): domain Eukaryota; kingdom Metazoa; phylum Arthropoda; class Insecta; order Hymenoptera; family Epichrysomallidae; genus Sycobia; species Sycobia sp. Sy_11. The sequence continues at coordinate 189,461 of JACCIC010000137.1, read as the reverse complement.
ACGATCAATGACCAGGTGCATTATCCTCATGCAGAAGTCACGAATTGTTTTTTCAAAATTCCGAATGTTTTTTTGTATATCAACTCTTGTAAACGGCGTATAAGTTTGAGGTAGTACTCCTTATTTACCGTACAACCTTGTCGTAAGAATTTCTGATGCACTACGCCATGGTAATCAAAGAAGAGAGTGAGCAAAACCTTGACGTTTAATCAAATTTGGCGGGCTTTCTTCGGTTTTGGTTTTTCTGGGCTCTTCTATTCGGACGATTGGTCTTTAGTTTCAAGGTTACAACCATATTCCCATGATTGATCCACAGTTATAACCCTTTTGAAAAAATTAGCATCGTTATTTACTTCAATCAAAATGATCTGAGCTAAGCTCATTGAAACGAATTTTGCTCACATACCTCTCGTACCCAAAACATCCGAAAAAATAGACAACCGATATGTCAACATTTTCAGAAATTTCTCTGATAGTGATTTGACGATTTTTTAACATAAATCTTTCACTGCTTGAATGTTTTCTTCTGATGTTGACGTGCTAGGACGTCCAGGGCAAGGTTCGTCTTCGAGATCTTCTCGGCCTTCTAGGAACAGCTTGCACCACTGATACACATTCTGTTTACTCAAAGTAGACTCACCGTATACAACTGTCAATATTAGAGTATTAGACTATATATTCGACTATTAGAGCACTGAATTCTATTTTTAACACAAAAATTAATTAACTTGTTTATTTGTTTAATTGAAATGTTAATTTTCTATTTAATTGTTAATTCAATTTATTAATTTAATTAACAAACTCTTTGCTCCATTTTTTTCTTAAAAGAAAATTGCTGAGCACACGAAAAACTTATAACTTCGTAGGTCTGCCTCAAACAAACTTATAACGCTATAAATCTAAAGCTGTGAATATATGCTCGGTACAGCTCTACCAATACAAAATAGAAAAAATCAGTAATCGAACGGACTTGATATTGCAAAGACACTACAATACATTATACAATTTTATACAATATACAATACGTCACTACAATAAATTATATTAAAAATTATAAATAAAAATAAAATAATATTGAGAAGAGCTAAAAGAAAAGGAGAAGAGCAATAAAAGGAAAAGGCGAGCGACGAAAAGAAAAAGAAGTGACAGAAAAAAGATGAAACAAAATAAAAAAGAAAGGAGAGAGAAGACAAGGTGCACCTATACCATTCCGCTGCCGGGATCCTAAAGTCACTACCGTTCTCCGAAGATCGACAATGTAAGTGCACGTCGCGCGTCGAGCATGGTATCCACGGTAATGTTTCTCCCAGGTGAGATAATTGAACTGGCAATGACTGTTCTCGGGTTGTGTCGTGCGAAATATACTCTGCGAGCTTGCGGCCGGCGTATCGAAAAAAAAAGTTTACTTGTGTATATGAAATAAAGACAAAAATAAGTGAATCGACGCGCCGTATATTTTATTTTGTTCTTGCCCATCCCTTCATCTGACGTGTATGCGTTCCTTTTTTGTATCAGTGAAATAATATAAAATAAAATAAATTATTTTTCGGCATCAAAATAAATAAATAAATATATATATATATATATATATATATATATATATATATATATATATATATATATATATTGTAACTGCATTTTTGCGAGTTCCACTTACCATAAGGATACAGGTGTATGTGTGCGTACGTGTATGCTCGACACGACGCACTCGCTGGATTCGCCGGCTGCTGAAATCGGAAAGGGAAACGGAGGAGGGAAAAAACAATGTAATAACTAACGTTATATTTACCATTCATTAATACTTTATTACACACAATATATTTACACAAGGATAACGGGTGATAGCTCGCGAGCTACCCACTCCTGGCAGGTTCCGGGACATCAAGCAGAAAAGCACACATAATAATCGCGTACAATATATAGAATTGCTCAGTTGCATTAGTCTAGGCAGCCAGTACGCAGGGAACTAAAGGGAAGGGATGCCGCTCGGGTGAATGTCTCGAAAGCGCACGCGAGAGGTGCAAGCGTCCGCTCTGCACAGCATCGGCGGCGCCTGACGCTAAACGTACTTCTCTTACAAGAGGGTGCTTAGCTATGTTAAAGGCAAAGGCTACGTGTTGTGCAGATGCGCTGACTGCTGGAGCTGTCGTTTCTCTCTTTCTCTCTCGCTCTCGCTAGTGCTCCATTAGCGGCGTCCTCACTATCACTCTACTCTGTCTCTCTATTTCTCTCTTTGTGAACTGCTTCCTTGCTGGTGATTTGGGAGGTTCTGAGTGAAAGTCCTCACCTGGCAGCAGAATGTTAGGAGGGTGAGGTCCGGGTGCCACACAAAATGCAGGACTGATGACCAAGAAGTCGACAGGTATGCGAGAAAGATATGACCACGATGTGTTATCTGCCCAGTGGTCAAGGTGAGAAGGGACGCGCTCGGCTCTTTCTTCAGGCTGTTCTTTTGCTCGGCTGGCACTCTTGTGGTTCGCGAGTGCGGTTATATATATATATATATATATATATATATATATATATATATATATATGAAAAAGTTATGGGATGATAGTTATGGGAAGATAGTTACTGAAAGATAGTTATAGGAAAGAGTCATAAAGAAGGATAATGGATACCACACGATCCAACGTCGTACTGTCTTTGCTTGCCAGTCAAATAAAGAAGGGATTTCTGTGGTTTATTGTAACTAGTGATGAAAAGTGGATCTACTATGACAATCTTAAGCATAAAAAGTCATGGGTGGTTGTGAAAGCCATCAAAAACAACCTGTTGGAGCTTGAATCGGAAATATTGCTGAACCCAGCGTACTATCCAGACATAGAGCCTTCTGATTACCACCTATTCATATTGATGGAGTACGAACTCGTTGATACGCACTCCCGACATGTCCTTTTTCCTTTGAATAAGGTCGGAAACAAAGTTCACCTCCTAATATACGAGATCAGAAAATTAAGTAATGCGACGAAATTAAAAAATCGAGTATATTTAAAAATGAAAGTACATCGCTGCGATCCCCTGTGAACAAAGTAGTCTCATCCCATATCTCTACAGCCATATTAAACGCCTATATTAAACGCCAAAAACTAGGAGACACTGAACGCAGTGTGACAGGGAGCATTGTCGTGATGCAGATTCCAAGTCTTCGCGAGCTCTGGACGCACGCTGAGCACCATTTTTCGTTATTTTTCGAGCACATTGCGGTAGAATGCTTGATTTACGGTTGGTCCAGTTGGTAGAAACTCTTTGCGAACCACCCCTTTTCTCTATCTGATTTGGTGATAAAAACTCGATTTACTATGAGAATTAAACATTGTCTTATGTCGACTATTCTGAATTAAATTAAAAAATATTTTTATCGGTCATACAGTCTTTATAATATAATATATTAGCTAAAATAATGACAGTCAGACTGTCCTTTTTATATTCACCCCCGAAGAATCTGAAAAAAAACTTATTACTACAATGAATTATATTAAAAATTAAAAATTAAAAATAAAAACAAAATAATATATAAAATAAAAATAATAAAAACAATATTCTACGTTTATGTATATAAATACAATTAGTTCGATCAAGTTTGGGCTAACAAAAAATTGAGATTATTTTTATTTTACAATGTTTCGTCGACAGGTATCGTCGACCTCTTCAGGTGCATTAATAAAAAAGAATATACAAATAATGACATATCAAAATTATATAACAGTAAAAAATACCGTACAATAAATAAATGGACACTTACAATTAAATCTACAAGCAAACGCTAAGACGTTGTATGTCAAACTGATGAAAATTTTAATATTGACAATGTCAAAGTTGTTAAATCAATAACGATCACATACATATAACAAATCAAGAATGAATTATAAAATTTTGTCACAATATATTGTAAAATTATAAAAATGAGATTATGTCTGAGTATATTTTGCTAAGGAATAACATGTCTTCTTTTTTATTAACAGTGTCGTTGATATTACGTTCCAGAACATTTCAGAGAAAATGCATTTTTTTTAATTATTGTCAAGATCTAATATATTTACATTATCCCAATTAAAGACATGTGAATAATCTTTACAATATATATTGATAACAGCGTCAGGATTGTTTTTTTTTATATTCGTTAATACGATCTTTAAACTTTCGCTTAGTTTCACCTATATATATTGTATCACAATTATTACAATTAATTTTATATATTACTCCAGTCTTTTCTAATTTTTTGTTTTATCTTTTTCTAATTTTATGATATTATGGAGTTTATTATTAATAATTGGCACTATTGAAATATTAAATTTTTTCAATTTTTTAGAACATTTTTTAAAAAGGGGGTGAATAAAAGGTAACTGTATAATAGTTAAACGAGATCGATGTTTTGACTATAAACCATATTAGAATTATTACTATTATTATTTTTACTATGGCTATATCTAATATAATTTATTCTATGTTTTAAATGTTTATTGCAAAATTGAGGAGGGTAACCATTTTTTTTGTAAAATATTTTTTACTATGTCAATGTTTTTATTATGAAAACTGTTGTGTGATAATAAAGCTCATTATTAATAATAATGCTCTGTCAGTCAAATTAAAAATAATTTTTCTGTTTCGTTGAATGGAGTGATTAAAAGTAAATTGTAAAATTCTATTCATAGAAGTCGGTTTTTGGTACCAATCAGTAATAAGGTATTCCTTTTTTCTAATAATAATATCTGAAAAATTGATTTTTTTTTTTATTTTCAATGTGATGTGTGAATTCTAAATTTTTAGAATAATTATTGAAAATATTGCATACTATAGTCATAATTTCTTTCTTGACACAAATTAGTGTATCATCAACATATCTAGAATATATAAAAGGTACACAATTATGATCATTTTTTAAAACTTTAAGACATTCTGGTTCTAAATCATCCATCACTAAATTAGCAAACAATGGAGAAATTGTAAAACCCATAGGTAATCTAAAAACTTATTTGTAGATTTTATTATTAAAACTAAAAAAAGTATTGTCAAAAAGAAATTGGGTGTAAGTAATAATATCATTAAATCGTATTGGACACCGACTATGAATCAAATGGGCTCTTTTCCAGTACCTGGAGTACTAAAGAACATTGTATGTTAGTGACAATAGAACATACATCAAAAGATAATAATATAGAGTCAGATGGTATAATAATAATATTCATAATTTTTTCTACTAATTCAAAACTATTGTTAATATATGATTTATGTAGTGGAATTGCAGATTTTAAAGCATTGAATATGCAGGTAGTGTGCAGGCAAGATAAATTTTGAATCATAGAATTGATACAGTACCAATGCACGTGTACGTATCTCATATATACGTGCATGTACAAGTCAATTATTCATAATTAATAATCTTTAATCACTCGATAATGAAGATAAATATAATATGAATTTTTATATTGAACAGTGTTATCACACAGTCTAACATAGAATAGATTTTTAGACAATTGAATGTATTGTGTTGATGTGTGTGTGTATGCGTGAAAAAAGAAAGTTGTCTGTCGCTTTCATGCGACAGACAAACAGAAGGAAAATTCATATACGCGCGCTGCGAGAAGAAATGAGAAATGTATGTGTGTGTGTATGCACGCGAGAGGTGCAAGAGTCTACGAATACACTGGTAGACGCGCGCCGATGTTATACTGCATAGGCACGCGGTAGAGTTAGAGACAGAGCGCATGACTGTATACGCGCCGTAGAGTGGGAAAGCGCATGAATGTATATGCGCCGTACAGTGAGAGAGAAATCACGATGCTATATATGTATACGTGTGTTAGACAGGGAAAACATGCGCAGCTATGCCTAAGCACTAGAAGGTATAGGCGCGCATATCTTCGTGGTTAGATAATCTGCACACATATATATACTCCTTTATATGTGTGGAGAAAACAATGCGCTAATGTTATACGCGTTATTTGCAATAATACATTGTTTATTACATTGTGCATCAAATAAGTAGTTTGTAATATATATGAAATTGTTTGTTAAACATTCTGAAGTAAATAGAAATTTAATAGATAGAGTGTTGATATGCAATTTAATAAATTTGCAATAAACAATTTAAATTGTTTATTAAACAAATAATTGCAAAATTAGAAAACGAGTATGTACTACCTCATGATTGAAACAAGTCGCAAATTAGAGTAGTGTTCGATAATTAATTACAATTTAAGAATTTTGCAATAAACAAGTTATTGTTTATTTATAAAGAATTAATTAATAAATTAAGAGTGTGCAATGCAAAATCTGTAAAGGTAAATTAAATTAAAGGATGGTGTATCTGAATTAAATTGTTTATGAACAATTTGCAATTGTTATTAACTATTAATTATTTCGTGGCTAAATTATTTAATGGGCTCTAATTACGAATTTAAATTTATTTTGTAATTATTTCCAACAGAAATTGGTCGAACATCAAAAACACATAAAAAACAGTCTATTGGAGCTTAAATGGGAACTGCACTCAGCGGACTCAGCAGACCTAGTGCCATCTGATGACCACCTATTCAGATCAATGCAGCACGACCTTATTGATACGCACTTCGATATGTTCAAGAAGTGTGAGACCTTTTAGATGATTGGATTGCCTAGAAAGTGCCATCATTCTTTTGCCAAGGTATCGTCATATTGCCAGAAACATGGAAAAAGTAGTAAAAAATGACCTAAAATATTTTGACTAAGCTGACGTGTATCCATTTTCCATTATAAATGTCCTTTTTCCGTTAAAAAAGGTCGGAAACTAAGTTTGCCTCCTACTATTATCGCTTTTTATGACTTTGAAACTATATCTGTTAATATAGAAGTTTAGAGAAAAAAGTCTATAGAACAAACAATTATTTTATTTTAATTTAGAAGAATTAAATAAAAATATTAAATTCAAATATGAAAAACATTAAATTAATAAATATTTTTACCGGTCTTATACTCTTCATATTATAATATTATTATTAATATTCATATTATACTATTATAATGGCAGTCAGACTGTCCTTGTTTATAATCACCTTTTCTTAATCTTAAATTGAAATTACTGCTAAAATTAAAATGAAATTAGATTAAATATTAAAAATAATAAAAATAATTTAGTTATTTAGTTCTTGAAAATGAACCATAACGGTTCGAAACGTCACACATCAAAGGTAAATTTAAATTTAAGGTTGCGGGGCAGTCAGGTGGTCTTTTGCTAACATAGAATATAGTGTTTTATAATTATTTTTATTATTTTTACTTTTTAATCTAATTTAATTTTATTTTTAATAGTATTTTCTATTTCAGAATCTGCAGGGGTTATTATGAACAAAAACAGTCTGGTTCTCATGAAAATAGGTATATATAGAATAGACTCGTTTTGCTTTGAGCAATCAATAAGTATAAGTGATACAACATCTCGAAAATTGCTTTCGACATAGGCTTTGAACATTTTGAAAATTTGTATACATATCATACAAAATTAAATTATTGAAATAATAAAATTAATAAAATAATAAAATTAAAAATAAATAATTCATGAAAAATTTTTAGAATATCATTATTTAATTTCCTATGCAGATAGTATTGAGAATTAAGCAAAAGTTCCACATTAATGATATCCCTAGTTATAACAATTGAACTGTACTTTTGTCGACTGCCCATATACAAATTAATAAATATTGTATATGGTAGATATTAAATCTGGTAAATATTGTATCTGGTAGATTGGACAGTGTTTATCATTCCTTATTAAATTGATTGGTTTTGGACAATTTGTGTAGAGGGGGAATTTATATTTAATTTACTAAATTTGGTGGTGGGGATGGGTATATATAGATTAGAATATAAGGTTTAGATTAGTCCCTGATGAGGAGCCGTAGCGAGCTCGAAACGTTGGACAAGTCTTCAATTAGGTAAGGGTGTTGGGGACAGTCAGACTGCACTTTACTAACAAAGAATTTTTTCAGCTAATATTTTATTTTCAGGTTATTCTACGGGGGTGAATGTAAACAAGGACAGTCTGACTGTCATTATAATTTTAATTTAATTTTTAATTTAATTTTTATTTTTAATTTTTATTTTATTTTTTTATTTATTTTGATTTTGATTTTTATTTTTTATTTTGATTTTGATTTTTTATTTTTATTTCTATTTTTATTTTATTTTTGGAATTAATTGATTGGACTGTAAGACCAATAAAAAAATATCTTTAATTAATCCCTAGTTATATCACTAGCTACATAAAGGTATAGGCACAAATCTTAATGTTGAGCAGATATACGAATTTTATTACTGTTATTGAAATTAGTTATGTATAGAGGGTGAACGAGATCCCCGTAATGTTCAACTGAATCATCAAATGATTCATCAGTAATATAAAATTTTAGAAAATGCAATTTATTTTCTACCAGAAGCGATTATTCTTAGACATATACTTTTTAGGAATGGAATGTTTTGAAGTATAAGTGCTTTAACTGCTGGCTAATGATTCAAAGTTGTATTTTAACCAGTGCGACGACGACACTTTAATCTTTTTACTTTACTCGAGCGACGTACTTTTTTGAAATTCGGTGAGAGACTTTTTTCTGAAAAAATTTACCTTAATAGTCACTGTTAAATTGAAATTGTGAGCTCTAAAAGCCGAATAGTTTATCATTTAATAATACTATAACAGTTTATCATTTAATAATACATGAAGGCTACATTTAATAATACTACAACGCGTATTGTTATTAGGCTTAAGACTTAATATTATACCTTTACAAGTTAATATTTCCTTCATGAACATTTCAATATATTCAATTGCATCACTGACGTTTAATAGGTTTTCTTTATCGATATAAAATTTGTTATTACTAAATGTTAAAAACTCAAATAAATTGATCAAATAATTTTTATTAGATGACAGTTCATTAAGTGGAAAATATTGAGCTTCGAGATTAGTTGATGTACCGGGAAGCGTAAAACTAAATGATTTGCTTAACATGGTTAAATTAAGAGTGACTTGTATTACAAGATGCCCCAATTGATACAAAAAAATTGTAAAATATTATAATATCAAGGGTGGTATATATAATTTTGTATGGTGGAATATATAATAACAGAAATATTAAAACCCAACTTTTATGTAATTTTTATTTCAGATTATACGGGGGTAATTATAAACAAGGACAGTCTAACTGTCATTATAATATTTACACAAATGATGGCGCCTATTAATTGAATTTTATTGCTAAATGCCAAAACTAAAAAATATGTACTAGATCCGAGCCATCTGACTTTTCGCACTACTTACCATATGATCAAATTTGACCCAGAATGGTGCATTTAATCTCCGTGTGTAAACTGAATCGGTAAAATTTTTTTCATATGTTGGTACAAGCTTTTTTGATGTCCGTGTGAAATTTGAATGCCATATCTCCACTAGTGTGTGTTTCTCAGCTGCTTCTTTACGACACAAAAAGTTTGTCTTGCGATCTAACGCCATCTAAACGTGAAGGTCGAAAACTAAGTTCGGCTCCTAATAGAACGACTTGGAAGATTTTTTAATTATATTGAAATTGTAGCCATAAATTACGAAAGTTATATGTATTAAAATCCTTATATCTTTCTTAATTATACATAAATTTAGCATCGCTTAAATAACATGTATGGTCTAAGTGGGCTTTAATCACCGAAACTACCGAAATATATCACCCTATTGTCTCTTTTCCGATATATAACCCAATGAGTTTGACGACCACTTACATTATCAAGATTCACAATACCTCATTTATTATGAGGACTATTATTTGGTAGTGCATTATGCATAAATACGTCTCGAAAAGCGGAAATGGTCAAAATACACGTTTATTTATTAAATCAGTTAAGGATCGCTTTAGAAATTCTACAAAGAATTTTTTTTAATCCTTTGCCTTTATATAGTTTCACATAGCATTTCCCCCTTGCTTTTATATAGTTTTAAGTAAAGTTAATAGCCTTTTTTAGAAGGTTTCAAATAAAGATCTTTTCCATGAGAAATTGTTTCCAGTATTTTGTCATGTCTTCGGTTTTCTTCGAACTGTTGCTTTGCAGCTTCTAAAACCTTTTGCTCATTAACAGTTTTGGTTATGCAGTAGTTTATCTTGTCAATACTCCAGTTATACTGAAAGTGGCACACACAAAAAATGGTTAATTACCGCCATGTTTTTGAGGAACTGTCAATATTCTTGGAATTGTTACATTTTCTTTACAACTCACTATTTTAGTAGTCTCGCGAACGTCCCTTAATGCAGAGAGAACTGATTTTTGAGACCTTGAAATTGGTGTTTAATTGCTTTCCTCCTAATCGTACAGCGTCGTTCGTCCTCTACTCAGCATCCTCTACCACTTTATCGCCAGTTGCCCCCATCCTTTCCTTGTTACTTATCCCTATAACAGGCGCTGTTTTTTTATTCCCCATAAAAGATAGCCGCGTACCTTATGAATTTTTGCCAATGGGAGAATAGGAAAAAGTGGCAGTGTGACTTTTCCGATGAATAGGCCGATTCTGGTAATGTTGCGATGCATTTAGACGCCAAAAACTGAGAGACACAGAACGCACTGTGATAGGGAGCATTATTGTGACGCAGAACCCAAGTCTTCGCGATCTCTGTACGCACTCTGAGCACCCTTTTTCGTAATTTCTCAAGCACATCGCGGTCGAATGCTTTGTTTAAAGTTTATTTAGGTAGTATAAATTCTTTGTAAACCACCTCTTTGCTGTTGAAGAAGTGGTCTTGGCGCTCTTCATTGGCCTTAGCGCTTCAGGGGACAGCCACTATTGGCTTTGTCATTTAGTTTCGGGTTTATATTGAAACAACCCACTTTCATCGCCAGTAATAACTCAATCGAAAAGAGTAGGATCACTTTCGAATTATTCGATCTTGAGCGATGTTCATTCGCTTAAAATCTTTGCCTAAAATCTTTCTAATTATTTCCGGTTAATATTCAACTCGTCAATCAACATTCGAATAGTTAGCCACGAGTCTTAAGGAATAACGGCGAAGACACGCTGCGCATTCGCGTCGGTTCGCACTTGAATTGGCCTGTCGGTTCGCGCCTCGTTTGTGACGCTCTCACGGCCTGTTTTGAAATCGGCATGCCACCAGAGCACCTGACTAAAACTCATGGCATCACTACTATAGACATTAAGCATATTTTCTTAAGTTTCTGTCGTGGTTTCGCCAAGTTTCGCACAAAATTTTATCATGCACCATTACTCTAAATTTCTCTGTTCCATTTTCGTGACATGCTCTACTCACGCGTTGTTACAAAACAGTAAACAGCTGACGAAGAAATGATCGTACAAGAGTCGTTAAGGTCTCATTCGAGAGAGTAGGTATCTATTAATACGGTGGCGGTGTTACAGGTTCGCAGTGTTACGACAGGCCGAAAAATAAAATCGGTCGCATTACTTAATTATCTCATCTCGTATAAATGTTTTTCATCCATTAAAAAATTTTTTAAATCATAATTTCTAAAATTCGAATTAATTAATTAATAAAATACCAATTATAATGAATAAAATTACATAATTTATAAAAATTGCATAATGAAAACTCAATAAGTTATTGAAAAATATATTTTTAAAAAAGCATTTTGAAAAACTATTATTACTGTATATTAACAAATTCATAATATGAATTGAAAGGGACATCTTGTTAATATTGGGTCCATATGTAAGTTTCCAGCGTTTTTCAAAAGATACAATCGCCAGTGGATCCGCATAAAAAATGTCAGACTTCATGTGTTATATTTGTAGGTTGTATGTTTGTCAACGACTTTCAGCATTATATTTGATCATTTCTTTCGGTATCCGATATTTTATCGAGCAAAATCATAACAAGTTTCCAGCCAAATAAATGTTATATGCGGAAAGATCGAAAACAATCCTCAAATGAATGCTTTAAAGTTATTGACAGATACACAACCTACAAATATAACATATGAAAGAGTCACGGTCTCCTTGGTGCGAGTTACTCTTCTATTGACCCTTCAGCCATTTCCCCTGTTCCTTCTCGTTGTAGCTTTGTCTCTCACACTTTAGCGAGGCAGCGACAGTAAATATTTAGTCGCGCAGGCAGACGCGATTATGACATATACTAGTGTCCTAGACATAACTGTAACGCGATTATGACATATACTAGTGTCCTAGACATAACATAGTATCGGGAAAATAAGTTATGTGAAAATATAATATTCATGTACGTTTATCATTAATAATTTTTTCAGTACGGACCAATGTCTGTGAGCTAATCAGGGCTCAGAGAAGTGGGTCATCGACTGCGAGCAAGAACAAGGAGGTCAAATGAAGGGAAACGAGGCGAAGTCGAGCAAACACGGAAAAAATCAGCAGTTCTTATTTTTCCTGTCAATTGTCAATGCTCGCGTAACTGCTTGGATGTACGAATGCATGATCAAAGCGAAGTTCATCAGTCTTGAAAATAAAGATTATCTTTATTCGTCTACAACGGTCCCTACACATATTGTTCCTACAAGAACTGTCCGCGAGTGCACACGTAGCTTTATAAAAACAAATATACATAGGGTACACGTAATACCTTCATAATGATTTTATACGATTTTATACGTAATTAGAGCCCAAACCATCCGATTTTTATCATTCAAAGTTCTTTGCAATCAGTATTATTACCAGTTTTGAATGTGATTCTCAAGTATCTATTTTTCAATATTTATATCTATATTTCATCTATTTTACGAAATTTCAAAAATTCAGTTGCATATTTGTTTTTATAAAACACAAGTCTGCGCTTGTGGTCAGTTCGCCCGCGTCAGCGACTATACACATTTTCTCGCGGGCCGAGAGCAAACATTCGCCATTTTTTCATTATTTCCAATGTAGTGTAGTGAGCTGTTATAAAAAAGGGTAGACGAAGAAAGATAATCTTTATTTACAAAACGCGTGAACCTCGCATCGTCAATGCGTCCTTACATCCAAATATTTAGGCGAGCGTTGACAATGGACAGGAAAAATAAGAACTACTGGTCATTAATGCGTTTGTTCGACTTCGACTCGTTTCCCGTGGTTTGCCCTCTTCCCTCGCCTGCGAGCGGTGATTTACATCTCAGAGTCCTAATTGGCTCACAGACATTGACCTGTACTGCAATAACTATTAAAAAAGGATCTACATCACAATTTTCACAATGAATTTTATTACACATTTAATTACATATGAATTATTACACAAAGTAATAAATTAAATTTTATTCGCAACTTTTACATCAATTTTTAAATAGTAGTTAAACAAAATTGAACATTATCTGAATATAATTAATATTCGATTTAGTATTATTATTTGTAGTATGTCTATATTTAATATAATTTATTCTATGTTTTATATGACCATTTTTTGGTAAAATATTTTTTACTATATGAATATTTTTATTATGAAAACTGCTATGTGGCAATTATTAAACTTTTAAAAATTATATTTCCTTTTTACTGAATAGAGTTATTCGTGGTGCTCATTTTTTTATAATAGTAGTGTTCAAAAAATTGATTTTATCTGACTATTATTACTTTCAATATCATATGTTAATTTAAAATTTTTATTAGAATTATTAAAAATATTACATACTTTTGTCATCATTTGTTTTTAGCATAAGTTAGTGTATCATCAACATATCTAAAATATATTGCAGGTACACAATTGTATTCATTTTTTAAAATTATGACACACTTTGATTCTTAATCATACATCACTAAATTCGTAAATAATAGAGAACTAACTATAAAAATAACTATAAAAATCATATTAAAAATTTGGAGTGCTCACGTACGTTATGTGATTTTAACTGATATTACATTGCAGGATATAACACAAATGAAGAAGAATGCAGAAAAAGAAAGTAGAGGAAGAGTAGCAGTATAAATATACGCAGCAGAAATATACGTTTCCCCTAGACTCTATACAATTATTACTGATGGGTTGATTTCATATTCTTTCCCCGGAGTAAGAGAGAAGGCACAACTCTAGGGCTGTCTGTGTCCTTCAATTTGTACTTCAGAGAGTCCGTTTAAGAGTGCTACATACCTTTGAAGGAAGTCCGAATTAATCGCAACGACTACTAAAGAAATTAATTGCGATCATTTGCAGAACTAAACAGAATGTTATTCAGTACCGACTTTTCAGGGATGTAGCTCATTAAAATTTTTGAGAAGTGGAGCCCGTGTATATATATATATATATATATATATATATATGCATGTTGACAGGATATGAAAAATATAAAATTTTAGTTGAAATTACTAGATCTACTGGACGGGAAAATTAATCGGTAGCTTCGTAGAATGAGTACATATACGCGCCCGCACACACCCACACACAAATATATAGATCCTAACGTATAGACACTGCTATCGCTAGTGCAGTTTTCCGCTAAGAACGCTTGTCACTCATTGCGTTTTTTTATAATAACTATAAATTAATATATAACTATATTAATCATCAGCATACCAAAAACGAAAATACGCCAATTGTGAGCGAAATCAAATGTGGATACTTTCAGAAATATAGCCAGAATAAAAAAATTTGAAAGCAACCCTAGATGAAATTGTTAAATCAATATTTTAATTCTGCTTATATCGACTGTTTTTAGATTAATATTTATATTAATTATAATAATTAATATTATTATAAACATATATTAAAATAATTAAATGTTATTTTTAATAGATTTGAACTATAAGACCAATAAAAATATTTATTACAGAACAAGATTACTTTATTCACAACAATATCTACACGCGGGGATAATGTACAGTATCTTGCGGGCTACACACTCTTGGCAGGTTCCGCGACAGGAAGCATAAAAACACGGGTTATAATGTCTCGAACGTGGACGCGAGGAATGCTGGTATTCGCTCTACACAGTGACGGTAGTGCCTGATTCTAACATCAGTGTGCTAGCATGAGGGTATTTTAGCGCATAGTAATAAGAGGCTACTTTTCGTGCGAAGATTCTCGTCGCTGGAGACGTCCTCTCTTCTTTTCTCTCTCACGCTCGCTGGTATTTGGTTAGCGGCGTGTCTGCTGCCGCTCCGTCTTTTCTTTCTCTCTCTCTCTCTCATTCGCTCGCTCACTCTCGCTCCCCCTCTTACTGTACGGAGTCCTCGACGTTGCAAGACACCGGCGCGTCCTGTTATTCTGCTACTGGAAAGTCGGGCGGCTCTGAACGTATCTCCTTGCCTTGATGCCGTGAGTTCAAGAAGGGAACTCCTGGGGCCATACACTGTCCTGGGCTGGTCGTCCAAGTAGGATCGGCAGGTGAACAACAGAGATGTCAACGAGGTGTTGATAGCTCGGAGGTCGGGACGAGAAGGTGTTGCCTGGTCGACGACCGGAGTGAGAAAGAACGTACTCTTGCAGCTCGCGATTGCGGTTTTCGCAATCATCCGCGAAAATACGCGATCGCCCAATCGACGATCACAAACTCCCCCTCCCAATACCGACGTACAGAAAGCATGTGATCCTAATGGATTCTGGTTTGTATGGCTACGGTATATGGGAGTTATAACGCTAAGTGGTAGGACGACGACGCGTATGGGGCGAAAAATATATTACCTACGAGGATTAGATGTTGATTTTAACAAAAAAGGAATAAATTATTACACCCGCTGGTGTTTTACAGGAGTCGCAGATGTTCCGCTCTGACTCTATATAAATCCAATCTATGGTGGTGTTATTTGTGTTCCTGCGCGTATATCACTTTTGTAGTTTCTTATTTTCTAATCCTACTACAAAGTTATGTGATTAAGTCAATACTAAAACTAAAGTTTATGACTATCATAATTATTAATTAGACTAATTAGTAAACTAATTAAATCATTCATAGTACCTCATTAAACTATTCTAATGTTACTGAGTATATCCCAGTTCTTATTTGTTATGATTCTATTTTTAATAATACTACGCTCGAAAATTACTATCCTAATTCTAATATAAACGTTGCTGCTGACGTCTTTTTCTTGTACTTTCGCCGGCTTGGCTGTTCACACGTTCTGCCCTTATCAAATACGTGCCGGGCGGCTATGCAGTTTGCATCCTCTTCCTTCTTTGCTTTAGTGGGTGTTGCTGAAACATGTTCTGTGCTTTAGGACTAAGTCATCTGATTGAATCAGGTACAGTGTTGATGGTACGTGCAAATAGCTTACAGTAATTTCGACCCATTGTTCGCTCCTTTATCGCGTTCATCCTCGCCCGTCTGCGCTATGTCATCACGGTATTTTACATTGGAAAAGGGGGTTTGCATATAATTTTATATTTCCCGGTTATCGTAACCCATACTTTATTTTAGGTTACTCCGGGAGCTACTGGATTCCCGTCGAATGGTATTTTGCGTCATTTGCGCTGGTGTTCATGGGGCTGTTCGGTGCTGTTTTGTTTTTCCTGTAGGGGAAAATCACGGGGACGACGATAGAATGAAATGCTAGATATTTTTTTTCCTGTGCATGGTAGGGCGCAATTAACTGATAAACGACTCCCAGTGCTGCGGACCTGTCCTTGAGCCAATTATTGACAAATTTCGAGCCATTGTCAGTTATCAAATATTTAGAGCAGCCCCACTTGAAGGTAATTTGTTATTCAAATGCTTTTTTGGTTCTTTTTTAACGGCCGTATTTCTGCATATTAGGTAAACTAGTCCTGGAAGATGAGTAAATATTTGCACTGCCCTTCGCTAGCCGGGAAGGGCCCCATTATATCCGCTGCAACGATGTTCCACGCCCCTTCTATGTTTCATTGCGTCATTAATAACTCGATGAATAATAGTTCAATTTCGCTGTCGTTTGGACACAGTTTCCGATCTGGCATCTACAAATATGAAATCAACTGTATAATTGCCGGCTTCACTAGCTTACCGGGGACTGGATCCACATATGATTTTCGTGCACCAGAATCAATTAACGTAGGGAGTATCTTGCCTATTAATTCAATGTTCAAGAAGAATCGATTTTCCTCTCCTTGCGCAATGATGTTCGGGTGCGTGTTTGTAATATCTTTAGCCCGGGGACCATTGTAGTGACTATTCTTTATTATTGGAGTTATGTCATAGAGGGTATCGAGGTTGACTCTGGGTTCTTCTGCCCTTATACATTTCCTGAGTTATACCGTGGGCTGCAGTTCAGGTAATTTTGCGTGATGACATCTCTCTAACCGCAGTTATAGCAGTAAATCTGCTGTTATTAGGTTGATCATTTTACCGTGGTGAGTAATATCTAGTGAGTGGTTTCAGTCGTTTTTCCGATCATCTTCTCAACTCGATATTCTAGATGGCTGTTCTTTATGGTATCGGTAGTTGTTCCTAGAACGGTCTCGACTCGAGGAACTATATGATTGCTCTGGTGTTCGTGACCGTGGCTGACAATTTCGATCGCCTTCATCTGGGTGGTAGATTTGATAGCGCGATGGACTTCGGGAAGTGTAGCTGGATGGAGGATCTTTATATCTTGGTGGTGATGGCTCTATGTATAAAGGGTGACGGAGATTGGTCGTGAGGGGTTGCCAGAGGATTTCGGTATCTAGGGAATGGTGTGTGGTATCTGGGTGGCGTGCTATTATAATATTTATCCTTTCTTCGGTCCGTCGCTGTAAACTATTTCTGCTATTTTTGGGGGCGGAACTATAGTTTCGTTGGTGATTCTGTAAGTCGTCATTTTGATCATTATCACGTGTGGTTAATATTAACGCCGACGGTTCAGTTATTGTTACTGTTTTCTTAACTCTTAGAGTACCGAGATTTTAGATATTTTCAATGCGTATTGTTTGTATTAAAAAGTGATCATAGATACCCAATTGGAACCCAAACGGAGACTAAATGTTCGCGAGTCGGAGCATCACGCATATGTGCGTCATGCCGGTTCGAGACGGTAATACCCATGTTAAATTTTTCATAATTGAAAAAAACTATTCCAGACACACGAACAAGTATATATATATATATATATATATATAGGTGTTTTGAATTGCTGATTACGATTCTGAAGTACAAATTGAAAAATTCCAACTTGCTGATGAACAATATATGATAAATCGTTATTTCAAAGACTGCAAGTACTACCCAGGATTAACGACGTGGAAGTGGTGAATATCTGATCCTATGTTGTGTGTGTATGTGTGTGCGAGGATCTTTCTTTTTTTGAGATAAAATTTTTAGTTTATTTCAAATTTTAATAATGTAACTATATATTTATGTATAATAATAATAATTAATTCTTTCTAATAATTATTATTATTTGTTGTTAATTATTATTAACACCTATGCATCATTCTTAATCATTATTCGGTACAAAATAGGTGTTTTACAATGATTTATTTTCTGACGCATATATGTGCTATACCGATACTCTCAGGGTTAATTGCGAGTGATCTGTTGTTTTCGATGGCGGCTAATGTGGAGCACTCATTCTTTCCAAAGGAGAGCAGGCTGCTGTGCTTACCATGCAGTCCTTTGCAAATGTAGCTCCCTGTATCTTCGAGTAAGCTCCTTTTTCAGTTCGATCTACTGTCTTATCAGTTGCAGCTCATTCATTGACTTGAAGACGTTTCTATTGATTTTATCCATGTATAATGGATGTACATTCCGATATATTCGATCCAGTTGGGCTTCAAATATGAGTGCAGACGCCATCTTATCGATTGGAAGGCATATCCCCCGGAAATAGGAGCCTATAGGGTCTTTTGAGCCTTTTGTTCTCTCATGTAGCTCCTCTTCCAGCCGTAGCGTGTAGTCTATCGGGCGTAATTGACGTCGCAGCGCTACCTTGAAATCCTCCAATGTACGCCAATTTTTGTATAAATGCCTCACCCAAATGCGCGCTGGTGTGTTTAAAATCTCTAAGATCAATTTCAGGATATCCACCGTAGGTATATCTAGGCTGGCCATCGTTTCCTCAAGCATTTCGATCAACTCTTCCCCATCTTCTCTAGGGGCTCCCGTGAATTGCACCTTCCATTGTCTTAATAGCTGCCCGGTGTACGTTTCATTTAAATACATATTTTCGAACGCCCGATTCAAGTGGTGCATTTGTGCTTCCACAGGTACAAGTGCGGATTCTCGTGGGTGGTTCAACATATACTGGTGTATTGTCGGGTAATGCTCTGTCATAGCTGGGTGCTGGCATGTATGTACGAAAAGCTGTTTGCCGCAATTGGAAGAAATTCAATTTTTCCAACCTGGTCGATGCTGTAGCCCGGTGGAAATGTCCATATTCAGGGGGGATGTCCTAACTCGGTGGGTATGTTTGGTAGGGCCTGTCATTATGGTATCGTGGAGGCTGTACGGAGTTGTCCCGTCGGGTTCATGTTTCCCTCCTAAGTGTTGTATCTCAATTGATATTTTATTTGGCGTTGAAGGCTTTATTAATATTCCACTATTATTGATCTGTTTTTTATTTATAGGTTAATAATTCAGAAGATAATTGTTTAATTATTATTATGATTAATAGTGTAGATCCTGTTTTTGTTATCATACTCTTCTTGTTATTATAACATAGTCTCTTAGGTGTCTATTTCATATATGGATTTATGATTAAAGATTAGCTATCAAGATACTTTACTTTTATTGATGATTGTAAAGTTCAATCATTTATGTACTGGTTTGTCCTGGAGTTGAGTATTCCATTGGTTGTAGCTGAAATATGTACATATTTTCATCTACTACATAGAGGAAGAAAACAAAGAAAACTTTGGACAGTAGTGTTTTCACTAAGTTGTTGCATAAAAGTTTATATTTTCGTTGTTATTAATAATAATTAAAATTTGTTATCATTGCATATTTTCCTCTCTTCGTTATCATTCGGGTTAATTTTATTATTATTAATTCATAATAATAATAAAATATATATCATTAGAAATTCACATAATAATATATATTATTAGAAATTCCAGTAGATGTCTCTCATGTTCAAAAGGTTTTAATTTATTTATTTATTTAATAAATACTTATTCAATTATTTAAAATTAACAATTTATTGTTTGGATTGGCTTAATTGAATTTTTACATTTGTTCTTAGTGTAACCTAGTCTTTCACTAGTTATCTTGCGACGGCCAAAAACATGGCCGCGCAAATTCAATACGACCAATATATATAATTACTATACAGATATATCGCGAACACAAACTACATTAAATTTTAATAATTTATTTCCGTCACACACGCGAAAATAATAATAAGTAAAATCGAAATACACGAAAATTTAACATAACGAAAACGAAATTAATATATTATATTATATAACAAGCGGTAAACATACCGAAATTGGGCAAAGGTCGCGACGACTACTGTAGAAGGTAGTAGGCACGACCGCCGAAAACAGAAGCGTAGAGAGAGAACGCAATACATAGTCTCTCTCTCTACCACTAAGCTTAAATACGAAAAGTACGTCAGAGTGGATACACCTCGCGAGGCAAGAGAGAGAGCCGCACAAGCTTTAGACTGGCGCGCGCATTCCAGTATATACAACAGATGTTCTAAACCGAATTTACCCGCTGTATTTAATTAATATAATTAAAATAGAAAATTATACACACCGAATATATATATATATATATATATATATATATATATAAATGTGTGTGTGTGTGTACACTATTGTATGTGTATCAAATAATATTTGTACGCAGTAATCGACTGCCTTGTAATTATAATTGCGAAAATTATAGTTACTATTAATTATTATTATTATTAACCGGAGAGCTTGGGCGCGGATGTCAGCTCCGTCCGGAAAACCAAATCGGGTGAGATGCTGATTGAACTCAGACATACCAAACCCGAAGGCCGGAAGGCACTTGCTGAAGTGCTCAAGGAAGCGACAGGCCAGAGTGGCTGTGTCAGGGAGCTGACCCCTAGAGAAAGTCTAGGGGTCAGATTATCGTGGCGAGTTGCAGGTCAGAGTGACCAAAACCAACACTGAGGAAGAGCGTGCTGCCATCGTAGTGTTGGAGGAGGTTGCTGCCGCGCAGCTTTTGAAGACCGGGCTTTTGCGAGTGGGCCTGGTGAATTGTCGAGTACGCCGCCGCGAAATAATGACGAGATGCTACAGGTGCCTAGGCTATGACCACCGGAGCCATATCTGTAAAGGCCCTAACCGTAGCGCTTATTGTTATTGTTGCGCACAGAAGGAGAGCACAAGGTCGCGGCTTGCACCGCAGAACCTGAATATTTTCTCTGCAAAGGTGAAGCGAAATCGGAGAGACGCTGGTATGTTGCCGAGATCGACGCCTGTCTGACTTTTCGCGAGGCTCTCTCAAAAAAGGCTAAATGGTCGTAATTCTGCAAGAGAATATAAATCGCAGTAGAATAGCTGATCACCTCCCTTTCCGACTTTGCCACGATACTGATGCTGATATGTTAATTATCAGTGAACAGTATCGGAACAGAGAAGGAGTAGGTTGTTTCACCGATAACTTTGGAACGGCAGCCATTTGGATTCCTGACCCACGAAAAACAAAAGTAAAGGCTCATGGATCTGGAAATGCCTATGTTTGGGTACGATGCAATCGCATCACGTATGTGAGTTGCTATCTTACACCAAACCAAGCCATAGGTGACTACCAGGGCATAATTGATGATATGGAAGGCACCGTCAGAGAAATGAAAGGTGAGCTGGTGATGGCAGGTGACTGTAATGCAAAGGCCCTAGAATGGGGCATGGCGGGGCACGACTCCAGGGGTCGAAGAGTCAGGAAACTAGCGTCCAGACTAGGTCTAGTAGTTTTAAGCACTGGCAATACTTCGATCTTAAGGAGACCGGGCTATGCCGAAACTATACCTAATGTAACCTTTGCGACTGAACGTCTGGCCTCTCGAATCCAGGACTGGCAGGTGCTCGAGGACTACACAGCCAGCGATCATCAGTACATCACATTCCGTGTATGTGTTGAAATGCCAGGTTTCACTGGACACATTCGCAAGGGTTCCCTAGATGGAACGTTGCAGGGATAAATAGAGAGAAATTCTCACAGGCCATTGAACGCGGTCAACGAAGCCTTGTTAGGATTCCAAATGGATCATCGACACTTAAGCAAGCCAAGAAGTTAACTAACGCCACAATGCGTATTCTACGCCGGGCTTGTGAAGATTCGATGCCGTGCAAAGCGGTTGGTGGGAAAGACGTCCTGTTTACTGGTGAATGGCTAAGATAGCTGATATGAGACGTAGGTGTTTACATCTACGACGAATATTACAGAGAACTCGTAAAGACGGAGATGACGTCACTTTGAGAAGGGCTGAATACAAGCTATCTAAGAAAGCCCTTCGACGAGCGTTGAGGCCAGCAAATGCCGATGCTGGTAGGCGCTGTGCTAGGACATAGATGGGGATCCATGGGGACTGGGATACAGGGTAGTTGCTGGAAAACTGGGAACTTATGGAAACATGGGCACCTTGGACTCCGGTATAATACAGAACATCGTAGATACTCTGTTTCCTACCCACCCTGATAGGTCTGACACAGCTCCACCGGAACGAGGTTTGGATATCCCTCTTTTCAGCAAATAGGAGCTCGTTAGATCCGTGAGAACTATACGGAATAAGAGGGCTCCAGGACTTGACGAAATTCCAGAAGAGGTGCTGAAAATAGTAATTGAGATGCACCCAGAACTCCTTCTGTCGTTGTACAATTCGTGCCTGAAAGCTGGTTTATTTTATTCTAGCTGGAAGGATGCGAAACTTGTGCTTGCCGACAAGGGCAAGGGTTCGCCAGAGGCGCCCTCGAGGTTGTTGATGTGACGAGGCGCACAGAGAGGGGTAATCACTACGCCCGACTTGTTTGCCTCCTGGCTACCCTTGACGTTCGGAATGCCTTCAACTCTGTTGGATGCGCAAATGTTTTAATAGGCATGGAGCGAGACATTCGGGTGCCGCCTTATATACTTCGTATATTGGGTGACTACCTTGAGGATCGCACCTTGGTTTACGAGACATCGGACGGTCGGAGAAGGAAAAAATTTAGTTCCGGGGTGGCTCAGGGGTCTGTACTCGGAATGGACATGTGGGATACCTTATATGACGGAATACTCCGGATGCAGATGCCTGAGGACACCTTGCTGGTTGGATACGCAGATGATGTAGCAGCTGTCATCGCGGCGCTTGATTCCAAGTTGACCTTCCGGGACCAAATAAAAAAAGTGGCGTATAGAGCTGTCCGAGTGACAGCGCAACTTAGCAGGTTGATGGCCAATGTCGGCGGCCCAGCACCCTGAAGCGGCGTCTGCTCATAAGGACAGCTGAATCCATCATGCTATATGGCGCGGAGGTATGGGCCGATGCACTGATGGTCCAAAAATATAGGAAAAGAATGGCGGCAGTGCAGCGTAGAGGGGTACTACGCATCGCGAGCTCCTACCGTACGGTCTCAGAGTCGGCGGTGCTGATAATCGCATGTGTTATTCCCATTGATGCCCAAGCACAAGAAAAGAAAGTTGTTCGCCAGGATAAAAATATTCTCGGCAGAATAGAGGCAGCTGCACGGGCCAGAGCTACCACAATGAACGAAAGGCAGAAGCGCTGGGAGAGGAATCTGCGCGGCGATGGACGGCTCGACTGATCAGTCAGTTAAAGCCATGGTTCCAGAGGTCGCACGGAGAGGTTCATTACGACCTCACGCAGCTCTTATCGTAGTACGTTCGGTTTCGATCCTATCTCCATAAGATGGGGAAAGTACCGGATCCGAGCTGTGCACACTGTTGTGCTCTCCGAGATAACTACCGAAATTATTAACTTGATCTCTGTTGCGAGGCACTTCTCAAAAGACGTACGGGTAATAATTTTACCTTTCCTGAAGAGAACGTGATCCTGGTTGCGAGGCGCTCCTCAAGAGACCAGCAGTTCTCTTATCCTGTAAAAGTCTATTACCTATGAACTCTTCGTCCTGGTTGCGAGGCGATCCTCAAAAGATCAGCGGAGTTAAACTCACCTTAGTTTTATACCTAGATTCAAATCTACCTAATACGGTTAAATTCCCCGAAAAATCGCACCGGGTATCCGTGCGAAAACTAGCGCCAGATTAATTAAACTTCACGGAAACTAGCGTGCGGTTAAATAAATTGTATTATAACGAGTTTGTAAATCTCGCTTATTCAGTTTTATATTAAGTATATTAAGTAATAGTTTTGTTTTATTTTTTTGTTACAAAACCGTAACTGAGTGCGAAATCTCTTCTTTTTTTTTTTAATAAATTTATTTTTATAATTTTCTACAAAAAATATACTGTGTTGTGGAATTGTTTTCCTGATCGGCCGTCCAATTCCGAATATACTTCCTCCCCTCTCAAATTACCCTGGAAAAATACCGCGTAAGCTATCCCGAGGGGGATAGGAACGTTACAATCTCTTCCTTGCTTCTGCATCAAGTTGACAAGAGAAATCTTAATTTAGTTATTTTGTCAAAAATAAAAAATTATGGTGAAATACTTCCGGAATTAATTTTCACTGTTATAGGTGTTATTACAGTGAAAATTGTTATAAGTGTTATTACAGAGTGAGAAAATTTCTCTCTCTTCCTATGTTTTTGACCTTTTTAATTATGTAATCCTCGACATTATTATTTTAGCAGCAAGTTATTTATCTCAGATTTATTAGTTTTCAATCAATCCTTCCGAAGTTTATTTCTAGCATTGCCATGGTAATTTGGAAACTAGCATGTGTTTCTCGTTATTGCTCCTATGCAGTATGGCTACATATACTTAAGAATTGCAGAAGGGGCCGCTGTTGGTGTGTATTCATTGCTTGTATTAATTATGAATAAACTAAAAGAAAATTAATCCTCTCAAGGAACCTGAACGGTAAGGGAGTCAATAAGGGTCAATATATTAATATTTATTTTAATATAGACAAATCTTTTTATCTATACAAATTTAAGTCTATGGGAACCACATGTATATGAGAGCAGATGCAATAGATTAAAATAATGTTTATATACATTCGTTAGATGTATATACACTAAATATATATGAATGACAATAAATATCAGCGTATATTTATAAAAGTAAAATATTTAATTCTTATCCGAATACATGTTCATGTTAGGAACAGCAAAGCAAGAAGTACTGGTGATCAAAACAAATACGAGTAATTATAATTGCTGGAAATCATCAGCTTTTTCTCTTTTCTTAAATTAGTAATTACTTTCCCTGGTTCACTAGAATTTTGAGAAAATTTTATCCTCTGTTGCTGCGCATGTTAATTAATTATGGGTATATGCCATGCATAAATATATATATATATATATATATTACTTTCATCTAATTTGCTGCTACTGATTATAACAAGGGGGAAAAAGATACGATAGGGATGCAGTTCATATTGTTTTCTCTCTCTTTTTTATTATAAATAAGTAATTTTCACTGTAAAGGAAAGAGTATACGAAAGAAACGTAAGGGTATTTTCGTTATGTCGTGCAGTGCTAGTTGCATTCACCTACCTGCTCGTGTCGATGATTTTCGCTGGGCTTCTGCGGGCACAAGCTAAGATGGCCGCCTCTTCGTACTATATTAATCTGCATGTGCTTCCTGATGGTTTGCTTCCTGATGGATTTCTCCTTCTTATAGGTATTTAGCGAGAGCAAAGAAATAAATGAAGATATTTACGCATGTCGTACATATTTATTCGTCACGGGCTCTGCACTGAGTGAAATGAAACGTTAGCATTACTTGAGTGACTTTGGCAAAATGCTTTTCGAACTCGCCCCGTTAGTGTTACGGTGCACTTACGTATTTTAACTTGAGTTTGTTGCTATAGGAACTGGCATTTAAAAAGGTTGTTTTGACAGTCGCTTAATCCTTTAAATTTATTTATTTATATAAATATAGAAAGTGAAGTATGATTTCTGTTTAGTATACTATGCATCATGAATAGTAAAATATTATATATATGTATATATATATATATATATATATATAAATATCACTATTTACTTACGGCTCTCTTTCATGTTATTACTCTATTTCAGTTATTATATATTTACTTATAGAAAATAAATAGTACATACTATACTACTACATTATTTACTTAAAACAAAATTCTGAACAAATTTGTCAATATATGTATAAATAAATAAACGAATCTTTTCGTTACGTACTATTTATAAGTATATTAGGTTAGGTATTATATACTACTCTGAGCAGTACTGTTAAAGCTACACCACTCCTAACGTTGATTTTACATAACGCGAGTTACTAAGTACTCACGTCGAATGTACTTGACTTTTAGGTTACTGTAACGTTTTTTTTCGGGGCACTCGCTGGATTCACCGACTGCTAAAACGGGAACGCGGAAACGAACAGCGGAAATTTACGGCGTAATAAATAGCAATATAAATAACGAACAATATTACTTTATTCACAACAATAGGTACACGCAAGGATAATGTGCAATAGCTCGCGGGCTACATACTCCTGTTAGGTTCCGCGACAGGAAGCATAAGAAACGAGATATAATTACACACGGTAATAAATGGGTGCCGAAGGGGACGGGTGGACCCGCTCGGGGGAAATGTCTCGAAAGTGGATGCAAGGAATGTTGGTGTTCGCTGTACACAGTGACGGAGAGGCCTGACTCTAACCTCATCGTGCTAGCATGAGGGTATTTTAGCGCTCGGTATTGTCTCTCTCTCTCCCTCTCTTTCTCTCTCCCTCTCTCTTAACAGTATGGCATCCTCGACATTGCAAGACACAAGTGCGCCTTGTTACTCTGTTGCTGGAAAGTCGGAAGACTAGGAACGGATCTCCGCGCCTTGATGCCATGAGTTCAAGAGGGTGAACACCTGGTTCCACGCCATTTCTGGGACTGATGATGAACTTTGTTTCATCTTTCTATTTATAGAATTGAGGGAGTAAAATGAAAGTTATGATTTTATTAATGTTATAATGCAGATTGTAAATTCTGTAGAAAAAAATGAGAACTTTAATTTCAGATGTTTTGAATAGGTGGCGCTGAGGAAAATATTCAATGCCGTACAAATCAAATAAAGAATTATGAAGTCTGATGTAGCCTAATAATATAATTTAATTGCAATCAAAATACATAAATACATACATAGGCAAGTAATACAGAAATTTGATTTTAGAGAGAGGTGTGAAACGTACGAGCTTGAGCCAAAAATATATGAAAATATAATAGAAAAGTAATTGTTCTTAAACAAATGTTTTCATAACCTAAAATATATATATATATATATATATATATATATATATATATGATATTTATATAGGCAAAAATATTATTCTCTACACAGATTTAAGGCAGTATACTACTTTACAATCTTGAAAAAAAAATGTTTTCTTTTTTCACATTTTTCGAAAGTAAATATATTCAAGAATGTTAGCTCAAAATTTTAGAAACATTCAGGTAGTCTACCTATACTTTTTCACCTTTCGAACGCACTTACCTGACCACGCTATTCCTTCCTATACCCGCACTGCTCGCGCGCCGGATAAGCCATCTACCTGGCCTTGTTCGCTGCAGCAGCTCTTCCCCTATTTTAAATCATTACACCTATATATATTCTTATCAAAATATATACTTTTGCTGCTCAATATTACCTTCCCTTTATAATTTTGCTTTTGTATTTCCGTTTTGTATTTCAGTGGTGGAGAATCAGTTGTGCTTCGAAGTTCAAGAGTGAAACATCTATCTGTGCGCAATGGATACGAAAAAAGTGTATTGTGCACAGAAAAATTCTAGTCGTCCATCTAGAACTAGAAAATATTCTTTTCACCGAAACAGATTCACTGACGAAGGAGGTACTAGTAACACGAGTACGTCAGCAGCAAAACTGAAAAAGTCTAACGATCCGAGTTTTAATATGAAAGTTGATAATACTGGTGGTTATTCTTTTTCATTTTTTACTCTGTTTTCAATGCTCTCATAGTGGGCAGTGTGTTCTGTTTGCCATATACAATGAAATTTTCACAATATGGGTTGCGAGGCCTTGGCTTCAAAGTGTGCGTTACTTGTGGCTGTGGAGACAGGTACATCAATTCGTTTCCAATAATCGACACTGGATATAAAATAAATCGTCGACTCGTATTTGTGTTTCGTTTGGTTGGTATTGGCCTTAATGGGATACAGTTATTTTGTGTACTGATGGAATTACAGACAACTTTAAATATACAAATTTATTATGAAATCGTAGAGAACATCAAAATCGCTGTTAAAAGTGTATTCGATTTAGTTCAACGCAAGGCAATTGATGAAGAATAAAAGTTAAATGTTGAAAAGGGATTTGGTGAAAATCTGACGGTTTCTGGAGACGGATCCTGGGTAAAGAGAGGTTTTAATTCACTCATTGATATTGTGTCTTTAATTGGCAAGTATAGCAACAAAATTCTTGACGTTGTAGTTACGTTAAGTTATTGCAGAGCATGTGATTATCGTAAAAAAATTACAGACGTTATTGAGTTGGCTGCGTAGTATGAAAAGGATAAAGACAACTGTAGTGCAAATTACGAAGGTAGCGCCGGTAAAGATCGCTAGAGAATCCATAGAGAAATACGCAGTGCGATATGGCTTTTATCTAGGTAATGGCGACTCGAAAACATTTAAAATACTGCTTAATACATAGCCATACGGCGAAAATTTGGTTGTGAAAAAGCTGGAGTGTGTACTACATGTTGCCAAAAGAATTTTCAAACATACAAGTGATGCGAAGAAAATTTTAACTCAAAGGAGAAAAGCTGAGACTGCAAAACTGAAGGCCGGAGAAAAAAAACGAAAAAAGTAGCTGCACCGAAGAAAGTTGTGAAAACCAAAAGACGTCATTAAAAAAGTGAAGACTGCTGATCTAAGTATCAAATTAATGAAGAAGTTATCTAAAAACTACAGTCTTGTAATTGAAAGGAATATAAATTCAGTAGGAGGAATGCGAAACGAGATCTGGGCCGGCTATTACCACAAAATCTCAACAGACTTCAAACCACAGCATACGTATTGTTCAGACAGCTGGTGCAAGTATAAGAAGGCGGAAGCAAACAACCCTTTAACAACTTATAAACATCGTCCTGCTCTTGTTAGTGAGGTGCTTAAACTCATACAAGAGGTACTGAAACCAATCTATAAAAATCTAAGAAAAACGGAATTGCTGGAGAGATGGTTTGGGCAGAAACACTCAAAATAACAATAAGTGTTTCAACTCAACAGTTTGGGTTATGGCACCTAAGCATGTCTATAATGGAAAAAAAATTGTTAAAATTGCATGGCTCACTGCTGCCTGCATTTTTAATGAGGGATTCAGCCCACTTTTGAAAATAATGGAAATTATGGGCCTGAAAATCGGCCAAACCGCCATGCAGTTCACCAATATGCGCGACCAACAGCGCATCGTTCGAGAGAACCGCCGCTCGACTGAGGCTTCTAAGGAGAGCAGAACTCAAAAAAGCAGGCTAAATTAGATGAAAATACTCGCCTGGATCAAGTTGAAGGCATATTCTATGGCCCAGGGTTGATTAAGCGTAAGATAATTTTTTCTATGATTTTTTATTTACAAAAACTTTAAACGCGTTTTTCTCAAAACAGCGTTTTCAAGTACCGTGGTCGTAAAAACTAAAAAACTATTGAACCGATCCTTATGAAATTTTGAATGCATCGGCTATATGTTTGTATCAACCGCCCTAATTATAATCAATCAATTTTAATTCTAACTATATTTTTATTGCAAAAAGGACGGAAAAATGCAATTTTTTTTCTCTCGTATTTTAGCCGCTATTTTATTGATTTTTCACGTATGTATAAAATAAATAACAAAAAATTTTTTTACGTACTTCAAGAATGTATTTATTAAGTATTTCAAATCCTACATCCATATCTTCAATAGCATTCTCAGAAAAATTTCACAAAAATATCGTTTTTTTCGAGGGCCTAAAGTAGAATACTGCCTTAATATTTATATACACGCTAAAAAAATTTTATCAAATAAATCGTTCTTTATGACAACTAAAGCTCTTGAGAAATTCCAAAAATCTCTATTTAGCTGTTTTGCAGGATATTCTTTTAGCTACAATTTTAAAAACTCATACATTTTAAGAGTAAATATTTGAAGTATTCACAATGTACAATTTATGTATTTTAGTATATATTTCACTACATTGTTTTATTATTGTTTATATTATTTGTTATCAGTAAATAAAGTTATTTTATTTTTCTTAAATTTCTGTATTTCAATTGTAATTGATTTATATATTCAGTTGTATTTCAGTTTCTAATTGATGTAATCTATCACTTCTAAGATCACTATGATCTTTGCTTGAGAGCAAACACATTATTATTTGAAAAATCATCATTACACAGATCATCCATTACATTTTCACAAAATTACAATTATTTTGTCAAATAACCTTTCAATATTTTCACAATATTCTGTTATTAGTGATTTGATCGAAGGTATAAAATTTATTCAAACTGAAAACTCATTTTCAACTGATTTCAAAAAGCTTTCAAATAATTTTCTGCATAAATGATTTCGGTTATTTCAAGTGATTTAAACTGATTTTGAACGATTTTCAAATGACTCGTGTAAAAGAGTCCAATGATTTCACAGAGTGAGCAGGACTCGAGTGTAATTTTATATGGATTGCTATGTTAGGAAAAAAAATCAAATAATTTAGTATCTATAATTCTCTTACTAAAAAACTATTACTAGATGGGTATTTCGTCTCTAGTCGCTATAGGCGGTCCACTTTACGCAGGTTCGTCCCACTCTTGGAGAGCTGTCTCCAACTACATTATTCGTCTCTCTACTGGCACTATTCCTGGTAAGGATAATTTAGTCGAGCGAACTCTTAATATTTGCCGCGGTCCCTTCTCCACGATTACATCGGGAGAAGAGACCGCCCCTGGGCGTTAACCTCAGTCAGGTACTCTTTCTCCTGTGGTTCCATGGTGTCCCCCGACTACAGTCCCGGCAGCTTGGAGAGAAGTCCACCTAGCTGAAGATTGGTTACGCCGCGCAACAGCTTAGCCATATCAATCTCCTCAATTTACAGGGCTAATGCCGCAATGTCAGTCTCAGGTGCTAGCCCCCGCACTCTACTGCTTGTCTCCTCGGGCGCCTCAGCTTTCGGCTCTTCCTCGATGTTAAGCTCCAACCACATCACTTCAATTCAGTCACGTGAACTATGTATATATACGCTTACCTAATGTATATATACGCTTGACGATTTCACCTCTACAATCTCATACGGCCTCTCGAACTTAGGCGCTAATTTTGCAAAGAAGTTTCTTGCTGCGTGTCAGAGTATCCAAATATGGCGCAGTACACTGTCTCCCACGTGAAAACGCAAATCTCTCTTTCCTTTATTAAAATATCACTCCTGTCTCTCTCTGGCCTGGTCTATATGTTTCGCGACGAGATCTCATAACACGTCTAACCTTTACATTCTTTTTATCCATACTTCTGGCGCAATTCGAGAAACTACCCGCCCCCCTCGACCTCTCGGCGCAAGCTTCTTACCGGCATCCCATCTCGCCCAAAGTTTAAAAAGTTTGGTGAAACCTTTTTCGATGCCTGCTTTGGCGTGTTAATCGCGTGTCTAAATTCTCGTATATGAACATCCCAATCATGACTGCGCACTTTTTAATCCACTTTCAGCTTCAATGGAAGATTTCATATCACCATTATTGCGACACCGATCACGCGACTTCTTTTCCTCCTTGCTTCTCCTATCATTATCCAAACTCGCCTTCCATAACTTCTTCGCGACTACAGCTGACATTCCGACTTCTTATTCATTCCTTGCCGCACGCTTAGTGCTCGAACCGCTTACCGAACTTCCACTCCCCCTCCCTTATTCAATGCGTATGATCCCCCTCACGGCTCTTTCCTCTATAGCCGCTACGCGGAACTGGCTTCTCGACGTGTTTCTTATCCAGCATCTTTGTTTTGCGAGGCTTTAACAACATGCGATCGTTCCCGAGTCCGTGCGAGCGCAAAAAGTCCACGGAACTTGCAAAAAGACTTTTACTCGGATGCGATTTCGTTGCATTTACCCATTCCGATCCCGATTCCAATTCTATATCTTAATCCTTCTCTGTTTGCGATTTTTAATCTACCACTCACACAGTGATCTTCTTTCTAGCGATTCCTTGTCGCTGACCGATTGACTTTTCCATTGTCCCCGTATAGCTCGCTGGAGCAATCGCTCACCTCGTAGAATTCTTGAGCTGGCATAAACCAAGCATACTTACTTATCGAGTCCGGCTCCTCATCTCTTCTCGCGTTCGACAAGAGCACGAACGCCTCCGACGATCCTCCGGTTTTTCTAACTGGCGAAGTAAAAATTTCGCGTATAACTCGTGCGGAATAGTACTCCCAAGCTGTCGGATTTTCCTGACAATATGATTGTGCATCCTTATTTATTACGATTTTCGGTGTCGCAGGGAACGTGTACGCATTCAACGCGGAGGCACCGCACGCCCGCGCCAGCGTAGGCCTTGCTATACCGGCTTACGTGACCGTGAAGTCGTCATCGTATTCATCGCCGATGACGTGGCCGCTATCACAGACAGCGGATACACTTTAGCGCGTACCGTTCGTTGGTGCAAATCCAAATCCATTCCTGTCACTATGTTGTTCGGCTTCGCCTGCTTCATCGTAGCTCGATGGTGCCCTCGTTCCCACTTTTCGCTCGTGGTTTCCCTCATATTTCATTTCCTCATAATGGTTCACTAGATTTTAACCGGTTTCACTGGACGCTAAATCTAAATCTTCGTCCCTCACGACTCCCATTCTATCCCAATCATACCGCAGAATTAGAGTTTTATCTATTTATCTCTAAGTTTTATCTCTATTCTACCATAGCCTGCATTCGAAGCTCATTTCTTTTATTTTAGCGTACACACAGCATAAGCGATTATTCGCGCCATCTGAAGTGGTCGGCGTCTGACGTGCGTCCCAGCGCGTCACGCACGTGTACGCGTTCGTTGTGAAACTGCGCAGACGGTGTAGGCGGATCGCTGCCGTTTGCTGCCCGCGAGTATTCGTGTGCACCGTCCTTGGGGGACGCCCCGCTGTAGGTACGACCAGGTTAGTTCACGTGAGAGCACCAGCGAGCGAACGAGAATGTGTGTGCGCAAGAGCGAGAGAGAGAGCGTACGCGCGTATTGTAGCCTGCGGGATTTCGCCTTCGTTATTGCAAGCTCGCGAGTTTTGCGTTTCTGGGTGTTTCATCCGACGTAATTTGCCGCGCTAAAATAAATGTCGTGATTGCAAAATACGTTCCCGTTTTTCTTCATTCTTCCTCGCGATCCTCCTCCATTTTCCCTACTTTTCCCCATATCGTGTTAATTACGCGTATAGGATTTACCCGCCTCCGCGTGCACGGCGAAGGCTTTCCGTAGCACGATCTGAGCTGGTCGCGGATCTCCTTGGTGGAGGGGCCGCCTTGCTGCGAACCCGGTGCTCGTTGCCAGAGCACCGCGTACGGCACGTAAGTAGACTCGCGTATTCGCAAGTCGATTTCTTTGTTGTAACGGGCCGGCGCGTCGTGGTGCGCTGAGACTCCACCGCCGACGGGCGCTTATTCCCCGGACGACGAGGAGAAGGAGCAACGTGGGTTGCGCGTCGATATTCAAACTTGAGTTCACATAATCGAATCCACCCCGTTACAATATATATATATATATATATATATATATATATATATATTGTGACGAGTGTTACAAGGCGCCCGCGCCGACTTGTCCAGGAAAAAGACGACGCGTGCGCCACCCCGTGGACAAGAAAACCTCAAGGCGCTCGCGCGCGCCGTCGCGCCTTGTGCTCGGCATTCTCCTTCCCCCTTACCTCCCCGCACCACGAGTCACGCATAGCCATCCGCTAATGAGACGGTGAGGAAATCCTATGCCACTGCACGGACGGAGTACAGAAATGCACTCATGGCATAAGAAATTTTGACATAATAAATAACAAAATGAATGTGAAATTTGAGATGATTAACAAAACCGAAGAATGGGGGTAAAATATGAGTGATGTCAGAATAGTGATAAAGTTAAGAAGAGAAAAAAAGGGAGAGAAGAAAGGAAAGTACAAAGTGATAAAGCTAAAGACATGGATGAAATGTAAAGACAAATATAAATGATAAAAACAAACTATGGATAATGATAATGATAAATGATGAAAATAATGGAGAAATAAACGATCAAGGACAAAAATGCTTAGTTGTAAAATGAATAGTGATAATAACGAATAGTGATGATAAAGAAAAAAAAATGAATGATAAATTAGTGAGAAAAAAAATAATAACATATTAAATAATAAATAATACAGATAGACAAACGGATAGTAGTAGATAGTAATAATAATAATAAACAGTGATCAAATTAAGGACAGAAAGATAAATAATACGTATTAGGGCACAACGTGAAGTAAAGATGACATGATAGAGAAAGTGAAAATAGAATAAAAGATAATAAGGATTAAGTAATATAAAGAAGAATTTAATGATAGACATGAAAACATAATGAGCATATAATGAAAATAATTACAGGTTTATAAGAAGAAAGAAGATAGTCAGAAAATTAATAGAGATAAGATAAATAATACGAATAAAGAAGAAGTTAATGATACATGAGCATATAATGAAAATAATTACAGATTTATAAGAACAAAGAAGATAGTCAGAAATTTAATAAATATAAGATAAGTAATACGAATAAAGAAAAAGTTAATATAGATTTAAATAGATTTAAGAGATACTGTTAGACATACTAGAAATTAACATAGATTTAAGACAGGTAATAGGCGGGTTAATATAGATTTGAATAGATTTAAGAGATACTATTAGACATACTAGAAATTAACATAGATTTAAGATAGGTAATAAGCGAGAGGATAGCAAACCAATCAAATTAAGACAGGTGATGTATAGAAGTGGTTTTTTTTGTTGTCATTTTGAATCAGCAACATATTTTTATCATTCAATTTTAAATTTCTTAAGTTTATTTTTGAGATTATTAATCATCGAGTTAAGCGAACAAAATTTGTTGTGCAAAATGTTTGGTTTTTTTTTCTTCACGAATGATTTTAGTTTGATTGGCACAGTGTATTAATAATTAAAATGTTTATCTTGAAAAAAAAAGAAAAAAAAAAGAAAAGGTCATAAATTTAAGTGAATGAATGAAAATTGCTACTATTGTATAATGTGCTCAGTAAATGATAATGTCACTTGGGTATAAGCTTGCGTTAATCTACAATATGTAGAAGAATTTTTCATAAACCTCATCGCATTAATATCAGAATCATTCAAAGTGGATATATATGACTATTGATGAATGTAAGGTGTGATTATTCAGAATTTGTATGCGTCACGATGAAGGAAAGATATAGAAATGTCTACTAAAGGAAATAATTTATATTAACTTTATATTATCTTATTTAATAGAGACATAAATAAATAAATAAAATGAATAACAAGTAAATTAGAAATAATGAGAATAAAATAATAGAAGTTAATTAATAAGATGACTGATCAACGATAAAGTTTATTTGTTTTTTTTATGGTTAATAATAATTGTAAATTTTACCATCTATATTTAGTACTTAAGAATTATTTCCACATTTTATGAGAATCAAATAAAGAAAATTTTTTTTTGTAAATGTGAATGAAATAATATTAACATTTGATATTATTTAATCGAAATTTTTATATTAAATAATTGAAAGAGTTTAAACTATATAAATAAACTCAACAATCAGCCATTTTGAATAAATATTTTTTTTTTAAGAAATTAGTTGCTTAGGAAATTTTAAAAAAATTCTATGTAGAGGAAAAAAGGAAGATTGTTACATAAGAGATGATAGAAATAAAAATAACTAAAGAAATAGGATAGGATAATAAATAGATTAAGATAGATAAGAGATGATAGATATGATAAGGCAAGATTATCTTATATAAGTATTATAAATGATATAATAAGGCAACCGAATTCTTGTAAACGCGTATTTCGGCGCGTCACAACCGCGATCGGCCGTCGTCGGCCGCCGCCGAATTCCCCCCCCCCCCTTATCCCATCCTTCTTCCCTGTGAGGAGTAAGACGAGCGGAACTCCGCTGTCGGCCAGGGAACGAGTCGGTCGTCGAAGAGAGAGAGCTAGAGAGAGAACGAGAAGTAGTAAGAGTTGTAGAAGCCAGAGAGAGAGACACTACAAGAGAAGAGCAGCGGAGGAGATTGGAAAAAGGAGTAGAGAAGTGAGTGTGCGAGTGTCATCGAAGATTTAGGAGAGGCAAGGAGACAGATTTGGGAGGTCGAAAGAGTGCAGACATCGAGAGTGCGGGAAGTGAGCTGGGGAGAGAGAGAGAAAGAGAGAGAGAGAGAGGGCGACAGCAGGAGGGCCTAGGAAGCTGAGAGAGTGAGGGACGGAGTCGAGAGCAGAGTGCGAGGAGGGAAGGGGCGACGGAGAGACTCAGGAGGAGTCACGTGACTGCCGAAGATCTTGGCACGTAAGTACTCCCCGCGGCCACAGCAAGCCAACCGTCAGCGGGGCGCCGCGTGTTTTCCCTCTTCCTTTTCTCCTTGGCCATTACCCTTGTCCTTTCCCCGTCATCCTCTTCAAATTCGGTGGGCGCGTCGGGACGCGGGTCGCGGTCGGGACGGGCCAAGCGGAATAATTTCCTTTTCCCTGTTGTATTTTCTGGTTGAAATTTGTGAATAAAGGATTTTTGTACGGAGGCTTATAATTAATTCGTGGGTAGTTCTTCCCGACATCTCCCGCTTCACTATTTCAGACCAGCGGAACCCCCTCCGAGGATTAAAGGTAAGAGAGTGAAGTAATAAATTTAAAATTTTTTTTTGTGTGTGCGCGACCTCACCGGGGTTGAAATGCGATTCAACTTTCGGAGAGCGGATCGCGGCATTACAATATATATATATATATCATATATATATATATATATATATATATATATCTGTATGTCTATATGTAAAAATGTATCTATAGATAGATATATATATATATATATATACATATATATATATATATATATATATATATATATATATATATATATAAATGTATGTATGTATCGCGGGGCAGGTATATTTGATACGCGTAATCGTCTTGTTTTAAAGATTATGCGTTCGACTACTAATCGGAAGCATTGCCCGATTATTTGAATTTCGGAAACTTTATTAATTCGAATTTTGCGTGTATTAAGCTGTATCGGGAATACAGTATGATCGTCGCAATAGTATATTCTTATAAAAGTATTGATGCAAATTGTTTGTATTCTTTATTATATTCAAATTGTTTCACATAAAGTACGGACATAATGTACCATCTAGCAAAGTTATCAATTTTATAATTACGTTGCAATGTTTTATTTTAAAGAATTAATCTTAATCAAAAAATAAAATATTACATATGAAACGGATAAGAAATTGGTTGCGTAGACTATACTTTTTTAACGAAATATAAAGTGTTACAAATTATTACGAATAAATTAATAACAGAGAGGAGTTTTTATATGATTTTGTAGTATAAGGTAGTATACATAGAGCCAATGTAAAATAAATATATAATAAAATTTGGTTTTAATGAATTTAAAATTTTATTTATTATATACAGACACGGCATTAAAAATATTATAATTCTCCAACGTCACCGCATTTTTTATTAAAATTTTCAGATATTATAGGTAATAAATAAGCAAATAATTCAGATAATAAAATATTTAGAACGTCGAATTTCCGAGCTAATATGTCAATATTTAATGTAACATAAGTCTCAATGTTGTGCTTATGAAGAAAATAGTATTGTTTAAAAGCAAGAAGATTATTGTGTACGATTTTTAGTTCTTCTGGCTTTTCGTTGAGTAGTTATTTTGTTAAAAATCTCGTTCTATTATACTGTTCAGGACATTAGATTACTCTATCACAATTCTAAGATAAGCGTTGACGCATTCGCAAACTACCAATATACCTTTGATTGCTGTTAGTTATAAGTAATAATAATTCAAATTTGGTGGTATTTCGTATTTCTTTTTTTGTGAAAAATTTTTGTCTGCTTGCCAATTTGGTCATAAAACGAACATGCATTCTTCAGATTCAATAGCTCTTCCAGAACATTCTGGATATTCAAGTCATTAGAAGAGGACAAGTTTTTTTCAAGGCTCGACCCTTTATATTAATTACACGTTCGATTTGGAAACGTTCGTCGTTTTCCGTAATATGCTTATTTCCAACGTGCATGAGTTCTTCCGTGTAAAAGAAACCATCGATAATCTCACCTTTGAAACCTTCCACGATGTACGTATAAAGATTTTGTCTTTTCGATGCGCGATTTATTTTAAATATTTCCTTGCTAAAGTTTTTCTCGTAACCTTTCTAGAAGGTGTTTTTAGTTCGACTGATGCGCACATAGTCACCGATCTTATATTTTATAAATGTATCGAGCGCTCTCTCTTTTCTTTGATTATTACTTTATAGAAGCGTTCGTTTTTCTAAATTTCTGCGAGCTTTCTTAGCGTTATACAAGTTTACGTTCATCGGTTTCATTCGTATTTTATATATTTTATATATTTTATATATTCATTCGTATTTTATATATTTTATATATTTTATATATTCGTATAAAGTATCGCCACATACGCTCGCGTATATTTCTATTAAGTGTCTCAACCACGGCTGCTTTAATATCAGCATTGCGAACGACTCTAAATGCGATACCGTGCCTCTTCAAAAGTGCCTGACAAGCCGATTCTACGAATTTTTTGCCGCGATCCGACTGTAAGCAGAGTTGTTTTCGTGCCGTCCGCACGATCAAGAATCTTGCTAAATGCTGCTGCAACTTTAGTTGCATTTTTATTTCGGAGTGACTCCAGCCATGCATATTTACTGAGTACATCTAGGACAACGAGTAAGAAGCAATGATTATCGTTGTATTCTACTATCGAGGTTAATTGCATTAAATCACACTCTCAAAGATCGTCAATATTTGTCACATTGCAATGCAACCTCGAGAATTTTCGGGCAACTGGTCGATGTTACGTGCAAGCGTCATAATTTTGTAGCCACACTATAAGCTTATTTTTTTCTGTCTTGCTCCGGTACTTAGCTTTGTTATTGACACGTAAAAGATTTTCTCGCACTCGATGGGCAAAATACGATTTTCTGCAGCTGTCTAGAGAGAACAAAATACTACTTTTCCTCTCTAGGGAGGAAAAGTGTTTATGGCCGCTTCCTGACCAGTAGGATTCTCAGTTTTCCGTACCTGCGTAGCATCTGGTATTTACGATGTTTAGACTTATGAGTATATGCGCCAGTCGACCGCGGGCTCGGTCTTTTTTTGCACTTTGAGTTAGGTATTCGAGGTTTTAAAATAAAATAAGATTTATATTCTATGTAAAATTTATTATAAAAATTCTTACAATGTTTTTTAAGTATAAAAAATTATCTATATCTTTTTTTAATTAGTTTTAATTTTAAATTATATTTATTATGCTATTAAATTTTTTTAAATTTTAATTTGAGAGTAGATTATTACCAAACTTATATTCTTCAATTGATTAGTCTTATTAATTTTTAGAAAAGGAAGAGGCTACGCCCCCAACCCCCGGCGGGGGTTTCACCCCCGGCACCCACACCACCCAATCCTACATCTCTTCTTAACATACTTTATCAATTTCTAAATAAGAGGAAATCATTTAATTTAATACTATTAAATTGAAGTAAATTGCAGGAATAACCTTAAGAGAAAACCGATAATATTATATTTTTTCAAATCCAACGAATTACATTTTATGTTAGGGTAACTTATTTTGGAACGCGTATCATCTGGACCTTTAGATATCGTTTGGGCCCTCGTTTGGGAAATTATATGTGACACACCGGATATTTTGCTCCCTTGTGTCACAATTTACTATTGTGCACCCGCGTAGCCTGCCCCGTGTGAAATATCGTAATACTGTTTTTCTTAATCCGTTGTATTGTATTTTTCTAACTCATTACTCTCTTGTCTCACATGTCCATGCGGAGCCATTTGCTATTTGATTTCTTTGCAGTACTTCGAATCTTCTTTAGCGAAGTACTTTTCTTTATCTCGTCATCCGGTTGCTGGCATCAGTCTGTTTTACTCTAACGATGTT
Source organism: Sycobia sp. Sy_11 (assembly GCA_018907035.1). Taxonomy (NCBI): domain Eukaryota; kingdom Metazoa; phylum Arthropoda; class Insecta; order Hymenoptera; family Epichrysomallidae; genus Sycobia; species Sycobia sp. Sy_11. The sequence goes on along the minus strand of JACCIC010000137.1, from coordinate 149,347 downwards.
TACGGCTTTTTAAAGGCTTGGTTGACTTTGTCAATGGTTGACAAATTTTCAGGATTTGTATGTTACCTATCAAATTGTGTGGTGTCTCAGAGATCGGGAGAAATTTTACAAATTCTACAACACTAAATTTTCAACTGGTCTAATAGACAAACCGGCAGGACCATGTGTAAAGTATTCGCTTTTAATACTTAAACCAACGAGGTCATCTTGGCCTTGAGCCAATTGTTCGCAAATTCTATACCGTATCAGGTACTTGGAACAGCCCCATTTGAAGATTATTTACTCCTCAATTTTTTCCTCAATCCTCCTTGCGATTGTTTGACCTTTCACTTTTCTAAGTCGCCTGATTTCCATGTATTTTGTGAACAGGTCTTGAAATACGAGAAGATACCTGCACTGTCTCTTACTAGCCAGGAAGGGCTCCATAATGTCTGCAACAACGCCACGGTCCTTTTACGTTACATTGTGTCATTAATCCTGTGGGCCAGCGTTGCGATACCTTATAAATTTGGCGTTCTGGGCAGTGCTTGACGTTTCTGGGCAGTGCTGGACGTATCTGGGCAGTGCTTGACTCGTATATGTCTCTTCGCTTTCCAGAACAGTAGTAGTTTTGGCCAACTTTGTGGGTCGTTTTGTCGACGCTGAAGTGCCCTGAGGTCGGAGTGTTGTGACACTCGTGCAACACTCTTTCTCTGTCACTTGTCGGTACTACCAGTTTGTTTTTCACGGGGCCCGCTAGTACAGGCGCTTGCGTTAACAGTATGCAAAGCTTATGAAAGGATTCCTGTTACGGCTGTCCCCAGTGCCATTTGATATTTTTTTCAGTAGTTTCGTAGGGGCAGCTTGATGTTTGCAAAGTCTTTTATGAGCCGAGCATACCACCCGACCATGCCTAGAAAGGCCCATAATTTTCTCAGATTAGAAGCTTGGTACACGCTTACGGGCCGAATTTTCTCCGGGTCCATGCGGAGCTCGTCCTCGTCTACAATGTATACTAGGTATTGGACGTCCGGACAGCAAAACTCGGATTTCTCCTTGTTTATTTGGAGACCGATCTCGTTAAAGCGGTTAATAATGGCTGTTAGTTCTCTACTATGCTGCTCGAAAGTCTTCGTGTCGACAATGATATCGTCCATGTAAACAAAGACGTATGATTGCCACTCCGGTTCGACGACGAGTTCCATATCTCTCTGGAAGGTGGTGCGGGCATTTGTCAGTCCATAGGGCAGACACTTATATTGGAAAAGGCTCTTTTGTGAGACAGTAAAGGCGGTGATATCCGTACTATTTTTGTCCAGTGGGATTTGATGGTAGGCGTGGCTTAGGTCGATTTTCGACTAATATGTAGCATCCCGTAGGTTGTCCAGAAGGTCTACCATATGTGGTAATGGATATACGTCCTCGGTCTGGTGATGGCGTTAACTGCCCGGTAATCACTGCAAAATCCAATTTTGCCGTCTTCTTAGGCACTATTACCGGGCAGCTACTTCACGGACTCTCGGATGGCTCGATGATGCCCTCGGCTAGGAGTTGATGGATTTCTGCGTGCGCTTGCTTCATCAACTTGTTTGAAATTCGCCGTAAGCACTGTTTTATAGGGCGATGTCCCTGCACAGCTATCTATTAGAGTAGGTATTGGAGCTAGGTATTGGATGGTTGAATACCCTGTTGAGCTTCTCGCGTTCTAAACTAGCCAATTTACGCCGTTGATGGAGGCTATCGCCGTGGTAGTCTTACTCAGGCTGTTTTGCTGTATGAAAAAACACCTGGTGAGTTTCCGAGGCGTGTGCCATGTTGCGTCAGCAAAGTTGATTGTAACTTTAATTAGTAAAAGTAAGTCCATTCCTATTATCATGTCATATTTCAATGACTTTGGCACTTGAAATTTGGCTTTTACTTGCTGATCGTTTATATTTAGTAATAGAGCGACTTCGCCCTCATTTGCGCATATTTTCCTATTTGGCAGCTGCATATATGAAATCAGCGGTATAATTGCCTATTTCACCATTCACTCTGGGGCTGGGCCTATATATGATTTTCGTGCTCCCGGATCAATAATTGCAGGAAAAACTTTGCCCATCAATTCGATGTTGAGGAAAAACCGATTTTCGTGTTCTTGGGTTCTGAGGTTCGAGTGGGTATTCGTAACTTACTTTGTCTCGGGGCAATGGTTGTCGCTGTTTCCAGCGAGTGAAATCGTATTACGAGGGGTGTTTGGACCGACTCCTAAATCCTTTCCGTTCATGCGTTTTCCGACTTACTTCTTGGCCCACATCGTGGGCAGTTTTGTGTTGTCATGTTTTGCTCGCCACAGTTGTGGCAGAACAGATGCTTCCTATCGGAGCACCTGCCTGCCCAATGCCCAGGCTGTTTACATGTCCATCAAGGCCTTGCATCTTCGCCTTGCTGTCTGCTATTATAGCATGTGTTGCCAAGATGTCGCGAACGATGGTCGTTGCGACCACGTCTATTGTTGTCTCGCCTAGGTGATGATCGCTGCTCATTGCGATATCACCGATCGGTCACATTATTTTCTCGGGTTGGTGGTCTGGGCGGCCGTTCGTTTCAACGTATGTAGTCGTTCCAGCTGCCGTTGTTGCTTGACGATCGATATTCGCGATCGGGCGTTCTTGGTCGCTTTTATCGATCTTGGTTATAGTTACGGTCGTTAGGTGAATACCGAGAAGGCCTTCGTGATGTATGACTGAGCGGCAAATCTTTGGGTGTATGTGATGAACTGTATCTATTACGGGAGGGTGATGGGGACTGATAACGAGGGGATGGCGGGAGATTTCGGTTTCTGGACGATGCTGGATGGCGACCTTGACCTGTCTTCGGTCCGTCGCAGTGATGAATCTCTGGTACTGCTGGGGGCCAGACTGTAATATCTTCTGTGTTCCTACCAGTTGTTGTGCTGACGTGGTTCTTCTTTGTTGCGTCTAGTTAATATCGAGAATGAAGGCTCGTCTAGTATCATGGTCTTTTTTTGATTGATGATTTACCATTGTCGATGACTACTAACCTAGAGCGTTTGCTCGTTCTTTCTGATGGGGAGCAGGCTGCTGTAATCATCATACAGTTCTCTGCAGGTGGTGGCTCTTAATGCCTCTGTGTGAGCTCCTTTTTCAATTCTATCTGCTGCCCGATCAGTAGCAGCTCATCTATTGATTTAGAATCATCTCTATCGATTTTATGTATGTACGAAGGGTGTAAATTTCGATGGATTCTATCTAGTTGTGTTTCGAGGACTAGCGCGAGTGCCAACTTATCGATCAAGACGCACGTGCTCCGAAGATATGAACCGATGGGTTCTTTCGAACCTTGTGTTCGATCGCGTAGCTGCTTTTCTAATCGTAAGGTATAGTCAATTGATCTAAATTGACGGCGCAAAGCCGTTTTGAATACCTCTAATATACGCCAATTTTTTTAAAGGGGTCTGGCCCAGATTCGTGTTGCTCCACTCAGGGTCCCAGGGATTAGTTTTAATATATCGATTGCTGGGATGTCCAGATTACTCATTGTTTCTTCTAATCGTTCAATGAACTCCTCGACATCTTCTCGAAGAACTCCCGTAAATTGTACACGCCACTGTCTTAATAACTGCCCAGTGCACGTTTCCTATAAGTAAGTAATCTCGAACGATCTATTCGAGGTCATTTGTCTAGTTACTGAGAGGGCTGGCTGCATTTCTGTCGGTAAGTTCGGTGGGTTTGAGGACACTGTCGGATACTGCGGTAGCATTGCTGGGTGTTGATATGGCCACATGCCTGGCATATACGGCCAGCTGTTTGCTGTGGTTGGGGGAATTTCCATGTTTCCTGCCAAATCCGTGCTGTGGCCGGGTAGCAGTGTCCACGGTCCGGGAAAATATTCGAGTCTTGCGGCTATTTGTTGTTGGGACGGCTCCAGGCGTACTTGTATATGAATTATTTATAAATAAATCATGATTTGTTTATAATTTTTTTATATCTCAAGAAGGTTTTATAACCGGTAACTGCTATTTGGTTTAATAAATGGCGTTATTCACTTCACTCTCTCTTTCAATTAAATTCCACTGTTTATTTATTGTCACTATTTTAATTAATTATTATTAATTTAATTATTGTTATGTATTGTTGGCTGGTTATCTATACGCATCCTTCTTTGCTTGTTATTCACTTTAATTTAGTTATTTTAATTATTTGGTGTTTTTTGTGAACATTAGCCTTTTTATGAATATCGATGTTTGTTGTTTTATTTGTTAGGAATTTACAACTTATTATTATAGTTGTCTTAATCACTTTCTGTTATTCTCTCTTCTTACTTTCTGTTGTCTTAAACACTTGTCGACTTTGTGGTATGCGCCTTTTTATAAAACTTTGCACCAGGCTCGTTAGTGGGATGTCTTTGCACTTAAGTATTTAGCTGACAATTTAAAATTATTTGTTTATCCTTCTGAAAATGATTTCCACCATTATACGTGTTATTATAAACTAGGAGCACTTTTCAGCATGGAAAAATTCCACTCTCTTCATGTTTTTGCTCCTTTCAATTTTTCAGTATCTGTTATATTCACTACTAGATGAATAAAGGTGTGGCAGTATCAATACCTACTAGGGAAATGTCGATTGTGCTGTTTTGACAGCAACTTATTTTCTCCATTTTCTATATTTTTAGGCACTATCCTTGAAAATTGTTTCCCTGTGTGTCGAGATTGTTTTGAATCTGATACACTTTACAGATTTCCATAATCTGTGTAATAAAAGTAATTTTCAAAAGCTGTTTGTTACTGTTCACCTGAACTGTAGTCATCTGCACTTGCTATGTGTTGAGGTACACAGAGAAAGGGGAAAATCCTCATTCTGTTTATTACTATTCTACTTTTAGTTGTTGATATCTGTTTGTGTTGTCTGCAATTTGCATTCTATCCATGTGCGAGGGGCACGATTCTTCAATAACTTTATTTTTGAAAATTTTTGAATTATTACTCGATCAGCTGGAAACTTCTTTTCACAAAAGGTGTGGTGATTTCGAACGAGGTATGTTTTTCAGATTGATAAAATATCTACTCCTTCTATATAAGAGGAGTCTCTTACAATTCTCGACGCTGGTGCTATAGTATGCTATGGCTGCTCATGTATATAAGTGACTTTACGGGAGCTGGTATTGGGGTCTATTAACTAATATATTTTATATATTAATTACTAACAGCTACAGAGGAGTTTAGCCCACGAAGGATATGAACGATCTAGGTTTCAAAAGAGCCGATGCCAACTTGATAAAATATTTAAATATAAGGATAACATACATGTCGGGGAAATAAATATGTAAATTTATATATCTTATTATAACATTTCATATAGATACGTTAGATGTATATGATGTAAATTATGTTCATGAAAATGTATATATTATTTATTATCTTAAGATACTGTTAGTGCTTGGGAGATATGCACAGCAAGAATTCCAGAGATCTAAGGTAAACACCGGTATTGTTTCCAGGTGGCATTACTGGTTACTTTCTCTCTTTAACTCTGCTTAAATGTTTTTTGCTAAGCTATTTATCAACAACATAAGAAACAATGAATAATATTATGGGTTATGCATTAATAAAATAAAGTACATTTCTGTCGCTTTCATATTAGCTTGTCTCTATTAAGTATATGTGTAAAGCGAGCAAGAAAAACACAATAAGACTATTAAATTCATTAACAATATGAGGAAAAAGGGAACATAGCATTATTATACATGAAGGGAATAGAGCACAACATAATGTTTGTTGCTGTAATCTGGTTGCTGCTGCCAGTGGCCTGCTGCTACCTTAATGCGCCGATTACTGCGCAAATTACCCAAGATGGCGGACCGTTCGTGCTGTACGGCATTGCACGTGCACGCGGTTGTTTGCAGCTATTTTTCTCGTTTTTTACGCATTTATCCGGGGGACAAAAGTGAACGGAAATTTGATACGCGTACTATATATGTTCTCGCTGTCATTGGCCTAACGCTTTGGGCGCCATTTGTAACGCCAGTTTTGGCATTACAATAACCGTGTTTAGCGACTTACTCACGTAGCTGTAACTGTTCTTGTGTGCGTGTGTGCTCGATTGCGCACACGCGCTAGCTCTGGCTAAAACGGGGAAAATAGAAACACGGTAATAATAACTCAGGGCAAATCGAAATTCTAACAATGTATTTATTTACAATAATGATAATCAAAATGTGCGCGATACAATATAATACGGAAGCTCGCCGGGCATCCATTCCATGCGGATTCAGCGACGCGTGGGAAAAATATGATACGATGCCAGAAGATACGAACTTAGACGGGGACGCTGGAACGATTCGAGAACGGACACGTGGGAGAAACAATCATGACGGGGACGGTTGTTTTCTCGAATTATAGATTTCGCACATACTGCAAAAATTTACGCGACGATGGGCTAAGGCGACCTAACTGGCGACACGCAAATATAAATACAATAAAGGCAAAACCACTTGTCGCGAGGAAGCTGCAGCTGTCTTTTTCGCCCTTTCTCTCTCCCTCTCGCTCGTTCGTCGGTGTAGCCGTGCTTCGTGTGGAGCCGTTCGTTCTCTCTATCTCTCTCTCACGTTCGCTCGCTAACAGCGTCGGTGATGGCGGCGTCTATCGATCTCTCTGTAACTCAAGTACTGCGATACCAAGGGTATCCACGACGGCCAGGAAGACGTGAACACGTCCCGGGCTGCGCTGTGGGTGGCAAGGGCCTCCTTGCCTGGACTTGGTGCCGAAATGTGGTAGATCGCAAGAGTCGAGTTGATTGAGCTCTCAGTGTCCTGAGCTGTGGTTCTCGGTTAGAGCGTGGTGCTTTTCGATACGATACTCCCTGTGACGGAATGCTCAGGAATGAGCGAGAGCTCTCCTATGCCCTTCGCTGCTCCGTTTTCCGGTCGAATTCCGCGCACTCTCGCAGTGCGCAAACGTAATGCTCCCGATCGCGCACGAGCAGTGGTTTTAAAATCACGAAAATACACTACTGCGAAAACGGTCGTCACTATATATATATATATATATATATATATATATAGCTAGATAGATAGAGAGATAGATAGATAGATATAAATATATATATTTTATAAAATGGTCGGCGAAATATTAGCTTTTTGAAGTGGGCGTTGCTTTGAAGCAGATTTTTATACATAGGTGACGATAGGAAACTTACAGTTAATTATTTATAGTAATATAGATTTTTATGTACAGAGTACTTTTTACTTAAATATTATTAAAGTGTTTAAGAAATCGGTTAAATTATTACCTCAGACGAAGCTGAGACTGGATATGTAGTATATTTACATCACTCGCGATGAGCTACTTCGGTAATACTTTCATAAGAATATCATAAAATATAAATTTTTTATGGATCATTTATAATTTGCATCTATATGTTGAGCTACTACGGCCATGATTAATACTGGAATCGAGAAAACAAAACAGGATTTTTCGTACATTTGTAGTTCGATAAAATTCCACAATAGAGTAAAAATCAGGCGCAGAAATCGATTTTAACTTCCTTCAGACGTATCGAGCACTCTTAAGGGTGCGGTCTAATATCAGCGATAATAATGGATCGCCGATGCCCATATTAAAGACTGCAGTAAAATTTTAACATTCAGCACCACAGCAGTGTACGTTGGTACTCTGTTCGTGCGATCGAGGGGAGTGACGAGTGTCTTGATGCATGCAGGGGAAGGTCTGGTGGTACAATAGACTGACAGCGGGGTGCAGCATAGGGGAATAACTATCGTGTCGATTGAGGCATTCATTTATCCCTGTAACATTTTTTGCGTTGGCTATATATTATAACCAGCCAAATTTCTGGTCCTCGGTGAAAACCGAGTGCTCGCGCACAACAGCGAAAACACGTGAAGCGCGAGCCGCGAGAGTGCGCGATCATTGCGAAGAAGGAGGAAGCACAAAGAGAAGAACTTCTTCACCGCCCAGCTACCAAAGGAAGAGCACGTAGAATAGAGAGAGAGAGAGAGAGAGCACCATCCAAATTATTACCTCCATCTCCAGCACTATTTCCTGGCGGTGATCAACAGCTTCCCGGTTTCAGATTCAGATAGTTCAATTACACATCCGAGTGCAGATCTCGGAGCCACCCGATAGTAACACGGAATACTGCCACTCAGCAGAGACCATAACATCAAACAAGTACAACAAGACCATGGGGTTTTCCCATCAACACCGCATTTGGAGGTTACAATATAGGCCCATGGCCATCACTACCGGCCCATAGCACAAACCTGCACGGCGTGGAGGCAATGCCTGCACCTATGATAAACCCGTGGTATAATCTACCAGGACCATAGAACGATCCCCATAATGCTTGAATGAGACAGTATGATACTAATATACAGCACTAGCAGCAAAAGCCAACTAACGCCCCAACAGAAGACCCAGTAACGCTATTACCACCTCCATCGAATAAAATTCCGCATCCGCCGAGCTGGCAACAAAGCAGATCATACCACAGCTCGTATCTGAAAGAGACACGAACAGGACAACTGTTAAGATAATGGAATGTAAAATATTCCGGAACGCCGCAAGAGGACGTGGATGAATTTATAGAGAGATTAGAGGAGACCTGCGAAAGTCTCAATATACCAGCAGAAGACATATTAAAATTGATACCCGGAATCTTATACGGGTCTGCTCGCACCTGGGCGAGACCGATGTACAAGGGGTGGCACACGTTAGAACGTGGCACCTGAACACGGCGCTTGAAACGCCCAGACTATCAAAAGTAGCGGCTTTAGACGAAGATGAGCCTAAACGAGTCTCGATAACTGAACCACCTACATCGGGAAACGCATCTTTTGCTATAACTGTGGCGAAGATGGTGTTACCACGGCCGACTGTCCACATTGCGGACCAAATAAGAAAAACCAGGGAAATGCGTAAGGGAAAGGGTTAGCGGAGTCGACCCCATTACCTCATACAATGAGCGTCCCCGAACAATCAACGAAACAACCAACACAAAAGGTGTGACGATAATAGCTACGGATTCTTCCTGAATATAGAACTATCAGGCAAGATATTTCCGGCGCTGATGGACCCTGGAGCGCGTAAGTCCTACATCGAACCGCGACTAGCACACATCATAAAATCAGCCATCATACCGATAGTGTCCTTCATGCAGCTGCCAGATGGCCAGATCTGCTCCAATGACGGGCAAGTAGACCTCCTTTTAAAAATAGACGAACAGCAGATTTCAATGTGCTTCAGAGTGTCGTCATCCCTGACGTACGATATCATCCTTGGGATGGATATCTTAATCCAGTTATAGATGACGATTAAATACGCCAAGGCGACCTGGCAGACACCTAGAAATATAGAGCGACTCTTTTCAACGCGCTCAAACAATGAAATCCAAGCGATCACTGCCTTGGCAGCAGTAAATGGAATTGCGATATTGGAGCAGGGACAGAGGCGACAACTGAACCAGCTGCTGGAGTAGCTAATCCCAAAGCAAACAGGGGTCCTAAAGCTTGCACAGATGCCCCCTCATCACATAGATGTGCAAGGCCATCGATCAATAAAACAGCGCCTCCGCTGTAAACCGGATAAATTACTAAGACAGGCCCACGCAAAAGTCGACAGACTTCTCGCCGAAGGAATCATCGAACCTTGGGTGAGTCCGTGAAGCAGTTGTCCGGTGATCGTGCCGAAGAAATACGGCAAGATCCGGTTCTGCATTGACTATAGGGCAGTTAACCAGGTGACGAAGAAAGATACGTATCCTCTTCCTCACATGGACGTCCTATTGGATAATCTGCGTGACGTTCGTTATCCTTCTAAGATAGACTTGAGTCAGGCGTATCACCAGATTCCTCTAGATGACGATAGTAAGGAAATAACTGCCTCGGCAGTCGCACAGAAAGGGCTCTTTCATTACATCCGAATTCCATATGGGCTGACCAACGCCCCAGCCAGTTTCCAGCGCGGCATGAACGTCGTGTTCGGACCGCAATGGCAACCGAGCGTCTTTGTCTACATGCACGATATTATTATCGCACACTGATACGTTCGAGCAGCACACCCAGCAACTAGAAGCGTTACTAGCCCGCCTGAATCAAGCTGGGCTCCAAATTAACAAGAATCATTCTGAGTTCTGCTGCCCAGAGTTACGTTATCTGGGCTATATCATAGACAGAGACGGATTGCGTATGGACCCCAACAAGCTAGAGCCCATCACGGAATATCTGACACCGACAAACATCAAGCAGCTGAGAACTTTTCTCGACATGGTAGGATAGTATGCCCGCTTTATAAAATCATTAGCGCACGTAAAAGCACCACTCAGTAAGCTTTTACAAAAAAATGTGTGGTGGCACTGGGATAAACCCCGGGAAGACATATTTAACCAACTGCGTATCTTACTAACGCAAGCACCCGTGTTAGCGCGCCCCGTACAGAACAAGCCCTACATACTTCAAACTGATGCTAGTAACTATACCCTCGGTGCCGTGCTTAATCAAGACATGGATAACGAAGTGCACCCTATCGCTTACGTGAGTAGGGCCTGGACCAAGACGTAGATCAACTACACCGTTACCAAGAAAGAATGTCTCGCGGTACTCTGGGCGGTAGAAAAGTTTGGAGGCTATCTTTTGGGAGAAGAATTCACGGTGATCACGGATCACAGTAGTCAGAAATGGCTACACACGCTAAAAAATCTCACGGGCAGACTCGCGAGATGGGCCACAGCGCTGCAAGTCTATAACTTGTCGATCGTCCACCGAAAAGGCGCACTGCACAAAGTACCAGACGCGCTCTCACGTCCACCTACCACTGACAAATAACCAACAGCTACCATCACCGCTATGGAGCGAGACTGTTGGTATCAAAAGAAAATGAAGGAGATACAGGAATGCCCAGAGAAACATTCAGACTGGTGCATTAGGAAAGACATCCTCTTGAAACACCGCCCGAAAGTCTACTCGGATATCTTGTTTCCGGAAGAAGACAACTGGAAGATCGTCATCTCTTCCAAGGACCAGGAACGCATCAGGTTCGAATGTCATAACACTCTGACATCCGGACATTTTCGTGTTGAAAATACGTTAGGAAACATCTCCCGAGATTTTTACTGGCCAGCAATGAGGCGAGACGTCTACAATTACGTGAAACACTGCCCATAATGTCAGATATACAAAGTTTCCCAGAAGGCACCAGCCGGCCTAATGACGTACAGAAATATTGAGGGTCCATGGACAAGCGTGGCTACTGGCATAATGGGCCCATTTCCTGCCAGTAAAGGTCAAAATGGATACTTACTAATTTTCGAGGACCTTTGTACTAAATACATGGAGTTTCAGCCACTGCGGAAGGAAACAGGCCAAGTGATACTGAAACCGCTAGAAGAACTCGTTATATTTAAATGGGGCTGCTTCAAGTTCCTAATTTCAGATAATGTCACTGAGTTTGCCAATAAATTAGTAAAACAACGGCTCGACTAACTTGGGATAGTGCATCAGCTCATAGCCCCATACCATGCGCAAGCAAATCCGGTTGAGCGGGTAAACCGCACTTTTAAGTGTATGATCTCCATCTTCGTAAAAGAAGACCATAAAGACTGGGACATACACCTACCGGAGTTGGCATTCGCCATGACCACATCGGTGCATACAAGCACACAGGCTTTGCCAGCCTTCTTGAACTTCTGCAGAGATCCAAACGAAATGCCCACGTATAAAAATATCCGCTTCAACAATCAACCGCGTCAGCCACTAACAACAGCTGACTGGCTAGTTCAAGTAAAAAGATTGCCTGTCATACACGAGCTAGTCAGAAAAAACCTTTGTGCAGCCAGCAACAAACAGGCGCACTATTATAATAAACATAGACGAGAAGTATCATTTGAAGAAAATGAGATGGTTTTTAGACGTCCGGGCCAGATAAATTTGCAGCCAAACTGGTGCCTAAATTTGTTGCACCATGCTGAATCGTAAGGAAAATATCCCCTGTCATCTTCTAGCTAGAAGACCTGGACGACAGGAAGAAAACCAGAGTACACGTTTCGGACATAAAGAAATATTATCCCACTAATAAACCCTTTTTTCCGAACAGATTCCCATCCGGAAAGACATAAAACTACCGCAATAACATCAGGAAAATAAATAGAAGAGGCCCGTCCGGAAAGACGTAAAACTACCACTGCAACATCTGAAGAAGTGATAGAGGCGTTCGCTCAAAACGAGCGCAAAGAGGAAAAGGAAGAGGTCCGTCCGCAAAGACCTGAAACTACGACACCACCGCGTAGACAAGAGCTCAGACGTCCACAGAGACGTGAGCAAATGAACGCACAGAAAAGCGAGAACCTCGAACAGGTAAAAGACGCAGCGACAGCAACACTAGAAGGGGATAATAACGAACAAACCGAAGGTCATAGTCCGCAAAGACAGAAAACTAGAAAACAGAAGAAAACGGACTGGATTTATAATCCATTTTCCGGAAGGTATGTGGACTTGGGCGATACAGTCGCAGTGGAGTATAAGTCTGACATCGATGCGTCGCACAGGACAGGACTACTGGAAGCGTCTCGCAGACGTATAGTAGTCCACAGAACCCCAGAGGACGCTATACCGTACAAATCGAAGCGTCAAATAGGATCTATCAGCCCCTTACCATACCGGCCAGGACCAAAGTTCTATAGGAAAAAAGAATGTAGGCGACCAACGAAAATCGGAAGACCAGAGCCCATCGTTATGTTAGTGCCCCGGAGGATGGCGATGTATGCCTGTACCGCGGCGACCGATGCGCATTAAGCGCTCCGCCGGAACGCAAAAATTCGGCAAGTGAAGCAAACGATGCCGCATACCCAGAAAACAAAGACATGGATGGGCAAGGTAAGATAATAATCCCGACAGTATATAAAGAAAGCCTTGATCTCTATGAAGAAGGTTCCTGCGCCGGTAAAGAGTCCCCAGAACCCATTCCGCGCCCAGCAAAATCTACCCCTTGCCACGACGACGATTGGAGCTTGAAAACCAAGAAGAATTTCAAGCCTTTTGCGATACCGTAAACTACTAGCCCCGCCGCCATGCTTCACGAGCCTATTGTCCAGCAAACGGCGCAAAATTCCGCCACAGGATCCACAGGTATCCCATCGCTGATGGCACTGAAAGACACGGCCCATGAGAACTTCACACCCCCCAAACGCCCACATCCATCCTATCCAGCTAGGCCCCTCACCAAACAGCAGGCCGGCATACTGGATGGTTGCTGGAATTACGGTGACAGCAGGCACAAGTATTCCAGCTGCCCAAAGCCACAAAGCAGCAAGTTCTGCTACCGCTGTGGCACTAGGATGAAAGACGTACTTACGTGGGAGAAGGGTAGAAGACGAGAAGGGGAGAAGACGACGCGGCAGACGTCCATTACCGTGGCAAAGAAAGATAAGGCGCGTGAGCAGATCGAGCCGAAAAACACACCAGAGAAGCCGACATTCGCGCCAGTCAAAGCGCAAGAGACTGTGGGACAGACCCTGCAGGAAGTTGCAGGAGTGTTCGGCCAGCACGCACAGTTGGTTACGATCATCATGCCAGGTGCGTCGGTCTATATAACAAAGTACATGACCCTTAATACCGTTCAGCCCCCTAGTCCAGGATATACCGCAGCTACCCCTTTATGTCCCTTATACTGCGATACCAGCAATACAGTACATCATTTAGGCATCATAATCGCGACGAAGTAGGCCATGATATGGGAAACCGCAATGAGTAGAAAAATTGAGCACACGCGAGCACGGTAATACGACGATGGCGCAAGGTTGGCGGACGAGTAGTAACACTAGAGAAAGATAGCATACATTGGCTCCTTACAAAAAGAACCCTACTTGCCTAGTCTTCCAACGCTGCCCACCAACAGCTGAAAAGATGCCAACCTCATTTTCAGCCAACTACATCGTAGCATAAACTAGCGCAGCACGACTTGGTCCAGAAGAATACCATCACGTAGAAGACACCTTCACAGAGGGCAGACAAGTCGAGCGCCACACAAGATGAAAATATATTAGTCATATGTTGAGTAAGATCACCTGTGTAAAGTCGTAGGTTAGTTTAAGTTAGCGTAGTTCGTATAACTAGGAATAAAGCCGTACAAATGGCGATTTTTCAATTCTTTTCTTTAGACGTTAGGACTAGTTTATAGTATATAGGTTATAGATTATATACAAATGGCGATTTTTCAATTATTTTCTTTAGACGTTAGGACTAGTTCATAATACATATGTTAAGCACGTAGACGTAATTTGATTTTCTTTAAAACGTTAGGAGTAGCTCTTAGTATATAGATTAAACTCATAGGTGTAATTTTATTCTCCATTTTCGTTCGTTCACCCCAGCCGATTATACACGTAAATGACGCTTTACGATTTTCTATAGTAATTGGACAAAGAGTCTACAAATGACCCCAAAAAGAAATTCATAAATGACGCGTATGATTTTCTTTTGCTAAATGACATTTATGATTCTTCTGTAGTACAAAATGAAACTACGAATGGCCCCAAAAATGATTTTCTTTTGTTATAATTAGAAAACCCAAAACGAAAGTATAAATGGCGTTCATGGTTTTTCTTTGTAAGTAGAATAAGAATCCCCTTAGTATTATATAGAATCATTATCGAGCGACGACGACCCTGCGAGACCCTCGACAGCCACATACAAATTTAGGTTTCTTTTTCTTTTAATAAAGAATATAACCCTTACAATACCCATATTCCAATCCCCATACCCACCAAGAACTTCACCGTACGACCCAGCGCAGCAACACTTCAGCGAGCGAAGGCGCCTCACACGTCGGTTTCGAAGGAGGAGTTGGTAACCGGCCAAATTGCCAGTTCTCGGTGAAAACCGAGTGTTCGCGCGCGATAGCGAAAATGCGCGAAGCGCGAGCTGCGAGAATGCGCGACCGTCGCGAAAAAGGAGGAAGCACGAAGAGAAGAACTTCTTCACCGCCCAGCTACCGAAGGAAGAGCTCGTAGAATAGAGAGAGAGAGAGAGAGCACCATCCAAATTATTACCTCCATCTCCAGCACTATTTTCCGGCGGTGATCACCAGCTTGCCGGTGATTCAGATAGTTCAATTATACATCCAAGTGCAGATCTCGGAGCCACCCGATCGCTGTGCAATTATCCGCACTGTGAGGAAAAAAGTGAAGAAAGGAAGGAAGGAAGCTGTTGCGATCTGAAAAAGGAGAGGTTGAGAAAGAGAGAGAAGGAAGGAAGGAAGGAAGGACGAGAAAGAGAACCACCCGGAATGAGAGGAAGCGACTGCGGAGCTCCGTCTCAGAAAGTACCGCTTTGTATAACTATCTGTGAAAGAGTGCACCACCCCAAGAGTAAGCGCGCCATACTCGTACGACCGCTCCGCGTCCCTGCGAGCTAATCGGTACACGCCGAGTACATTCCCCATCCCACTCTCTGCCGTTTGATATTCCCCCGTGCCCGCGGAATCCGATCGCTAATTAATACGTCGTCGCCGCGCGCTGAAAATTATGTATGTTCTTCGTCGTCGTAACCGTTGTTATAACTGTTGTTAAATAAAAGCGTAGTAAATAAATGTCTATTAATTTCACAAGCCTGTTTCGTGTTATTTCGCGTTCCCGCATTCCTCCATTCTAGGTCCAACGCAGCCGGCACGCCGCTCGATAAGAGCAAGTAAGTAATACCTAACCCGCGCGTAAGTACGCGGTTACAATATATACTAGCATTTCCGTCTCGTTTTCGACATTAATATATGTGTAAAAATACTCTATGTATAAAAATATATTACCTATAGATAATTTTACTTATGATAATATTTCTATAAAAAAAGTCAGGAATCCTGCCTCAGACTCCTTTGAAATATTATCAGTGGTGTGGCTGTATTCAGTTAGTCCCGAGATAGTTCCCGAGTACTCTTTATTTTTATTTCAATATTTATGATCTATGGGGAGCTAATTACAAATATCGTAACAGCTTTAGACGGAAAGTGAATATTTATTCCTAAATGCACGAAAATTCCATACAGATCATAGTTTCTTGAATTTGTTTTATAAAATAAAAAAAGTTGTAACATATATAAAACGAAAATCCTAGAGCTCATTAAAATACATATTGTTTGTTCTATACAGTTTCTAGTGCAAACAATATTTTTAAACAAAAGTTCAACAATTTCGTCTCCGGGTCCCTTAAACGGTTCCCCGCATATTATATTCAGCACAGGTACCTTCGTATCTATTATTCGCGAGAAGTACTGCTTGTAGAAATGTATTCAATAGAAAGAAAAAATGTATTTTAATTAGATGTATATTGGTTTTTAATTTTATTTCCAGAGATATGTTCGAAAGACTATGTATTTATAGTTTTAGACACGAAAATAAAATTTCCATCAATTGCCTCTACAATAATTTTAATCAGCATCCAAAGAAAATTGACCAATCCGTTATGTTTGTTTTTTAGAAATTCATCCAAGAGCACCGTTATGGTACTCACATAGCAATTTTTATCGTAGCAAGATTGCTGTGAGTACGCATTTAGATTTCCGTATGGTCGTAGCAGCCTTAGAGCAAGGTTGCATTATCAAGAAATCTCCTCGACTTTACATCCCAGCGATCTTCCAGCAAACATGAACTGTTCACAAAATTGTAAAAAATTAATTTTGAAACCATCAAAATCTATTAAGCTGTTATAAGTTTTAATATATATAAATAAGTAAGAAAAATATGTAAATATAATTATTCTTTATTGCAATATAATATATAGTGAACGTTAACTTAGTTGAAGATTACACAAAGGACGGTGTAACAAGTTAAGATACTACAGTTCAATTTTATATTTTGTTTGAATTTAACGAAAATTCAAAAAATTCTGTTTTAGAAATATTTCTTTAAAGCAAATAAATAATTTTGAAAGGAAGAATCTAATTAATTAAAATAAATTTTTAGTTTTCATACATCACAAAAAATTTTCACTGCATTTAAATAAACATTTCAGTATTTTAAATATATAACTTACTTATTTTGAATAAATGATTTACTAATGGTATATGAGTAAAACATTTGTATGATTAAAAAAAATGTATTTAAATGCATAACATTTTAACTTAAAGAAAATCTCCAGAAAAACTAAATGTAACAGAATCGATTAATTTATTTTTTAATTGAAAATTATAAAAATAAATAACATATTTGTATTAGTTATTAATGCTACATTGTTTAACAAAGTCCTAAAAAATCCTGTACTTTTCAATTATGTGCACATTTCAGATTATGTTGAAAAATAAATGTATTTTTTTCCGAAATTTTTAAGTTTTCTTTGTTGGGACAGGTACTTCTGGAACCACCCTCGTAGATCGGATTCCCGTAAAGGATCATTAGATGGTAATCGAGATGTATGGCCAAATATATCTTGAAAACGCGTATGATTTGTACTTTCTTGTACGCAAGTATTGTAATTTAGGGTAGATATATCTAGCCACTCGTTCCAGCCGTGATCCTTACTAGTATATTGTTTTACAAATTCGCTTAAGGCCTGATGCGATCATTCAAGAGAGCCATTTGATTACAGGTGAAAAGTGGTTGTATTTATTCTTTCAATTCGTTTAGCTACGCATCATATTAAATTACTCAGAAAATTTGGACCCTGATCAGTTAGAATTACTTTAGGTATTCCGAAAACATAAATACATCGTTTAAAGAAGGCATCGGCGACCGTAGATGCTTGAGCGTTTGGTAGTGCAACCGCGATATAAAATTTTGATAGCTTATCTTGCATGATTAGTATATATTCATTATTACGCACAGTTTCGGTAGAAGCCCTACAATATCCAAAGCTACCTTTACGAAAGTAGATCCTGGTATATCGATAATTATTAGGGGTTATCTTGTTTTAATTGCTAATTAGTCCCTGAATATCTTGTTTTAAATTTTTCCAGTAGTAATTTTGCTGAACCCTAATATAGGTTTTAGATATACCTCGGTAACCTCCAAAAGGAAAGTTATGATTCTCGTAACGTTATGATTCACGTTACTATTGTTACATACTTTATTAATTAATGATAAAACTTTACTCCAATCTAAGTTTTCTGTATGTATGTTTTTTGCTATAATAAATTCCTACAGTTTATTATTACTTACAAAATCTCTAAATTTTTTAACGAATGGAGTATATTTTCCTTTATACTTAATTGAGATTCTGGTAACTTATTCTTAATATTTAATGTTATTAAGTACTTATTATTCTAATGATTTTACTTTGTATATTCCTCCAATCTGCAACGACTGATTTTTCGGTACATTGTTGGCCTTGACTAATTCAATTGCACCAACGTCGCAAAGTTTGCCGCCAACATGTACTAGATAAGCTTTATTAGTCTTACGATAGTGTATTATGTCTTTTATTTCGACTATGTTACCATATCTAGTTACGTAGGGTTCTCGCATTACGTTTTCAAGATTATGCGAGTTGTCATCGACTTCTAACTCTGATTGAGATACACTACTCTCTGATAAGTTAATTTCGAAGTAGTATTCCAAGTGCTTCAACCTCTATTTCAATACTCGTGCATTTAAATCGGTAGATTTGAATCATACGAAAGATTGATGACCCGTAATGATTGTAAATTGTTTTCCAAAAGTATATGATCTGAACGCACGGATGGCATGGATCATAGCTAGTGCTTCCTTTTCGTGGACGTCTTACCGAAGTTCTGGCTCTCTGAAAACTCGCGATGTATATGCTACGGGTCTGTTTTGGCTAATTTTTCCTTGCGATAAAATATCCGCTATAGCATAACCTGAAGCGTCATTTCGATTATAAATGGTTTATTCATATCGGGAAATTGTAAAACAGGTGCAATGCATAATGCCTTTTTTAATGTTTGAAACAATGTTTTGACTTGATCTGTACATTCAAATACCTCGTTACTTCATAATAATTTTGTTAATGCTTCGAAATTCTGACAAATTTTTCTATAAATCGCTTATAATATCCGGCTAAACGCAGGAATTGACAACAATTTGTAATATTTTTAGGTATAGGGAATTTTTCTGTCTCTTCTAATTTTTTAGGATCTGGTTTTACCCTTCCTTTGATAATACGTCGCCGAAATAGGTAACTGTTCTTTGCAATATTTTACATTTAGTCGGTTTCAATTTTCAAATTGTCTTTCTTAATTTCTCTATTGCATAACCAAATATAACAATAGCATTCATATAAACGAAACTAGCTTTTCTTATTAATACTTCTAAGGTAAAATTCATTGCTCGCTGATATTCTATGCCTTAGGTTCTCTCTTTGTTCTTTTCTCCACGCTAGTTTTTGATAGAATAAATACGCAGAAATTCTTAATATATAAACCGTGTAACTTCTTCTCGTAACCTTTGGGAAATTAAAGGTGGCAAATCGTCGCGTATACGCGTCTCCTTCACCGTTACCTCGACGCGCTCTTTAGACTCCTTCAATTTCTTAGCTTGTCGTTTCACTTTATTTTTTTGAATTTACGTAGGTGAATTAAAAGTAATCTCGTTGTTCCATTGTAAACGTAATATTCTATTTAATTCTATACGCAATAATAAAATACCTTCCTTACTTGATTATGCATTTTTTTGTATATACATGAATCGTCGTTTATTTTCGTACAATTAACCTTTGTTTTTTCCCTCTAATTATACGTAAAAACTTTTCACGATACGCTGAAAAATCTTTATACTAATCCCAGACGAGCTCCCAGTTTTTTATTATGTGACGGACTACCAGCGGATTCACGCGAACCACTACCGATCGTACATAAATTCGCGCGCTCTATTTTTTACCTTTGCTTGCACAAAATAGCAAAGTTAGAGCAAGGATGGTCGCGGCGATCGCGATCTATCTCCATATGCTATAAAAACGCGAACATTATTTCAACCCTTGTATTAATAACACAAGAGTTTATTTGTAATGCTGCAACTAATTCGTACAATTCTTTCGAATTTCCAAATTCGTATTGCAAACTAAGTCCGCAGTACAGCGTAGGTCGCGTACTGGTGAGGTACTATTTAATAGAGATTCGGTGGCGTCGAATCGGTATATGATCAAATCAGCAAGTCGCTTTACGCTCGAGTGAGGAATAGGAAAAAAAGGAATACTTACTTTTTTATGCTTTCAAAAAATGTATTTACACACAGAATGTTGGGTTACGACGAGCGATGTAGTTAGAAGAAGGTACAAAGAAAACTGAGAAATAAAAGTCCCTAGCTCGGAGCCTAGAGTGACTTTCCATAATTTGGAAGAATTTGGTATATTGGAAATTCAGCCAAGGTCTCTGGTATGTTAAACCGAAACCATAATGGCTGGTAGTATCTAAAGCGTGGTAACTTTAGCGAGCTACGATAAGGACTAAGTTTCCGGGCGTGGTGAATCCTCGGACGTACTCAGATGGAAAGAGAGATAGTGAACGTAGTTGATACCATTCGTGCTCCTTGGAAAGGAATGGCTGCTTTTAGGCTTTTTTCAGCTTCATTGATATGAAAGTTGTTGCATTGAGCTTAGAAAAACCATTAAGCTATAGAGGTCAATTCGGCTAACGAATCACCGCGTTCTTTTAAAAATAAATATTTTATATATTATAAATATTATATCTAAAAAAATATACTATTCCATAAGTTCGGTACAATTTGGATGCTTAAACCAAGCTGTATCTCTTCTTGTAAAAGATAAAATGCGCGGAAGTGTGGGAAAGCGCTTCTCTGTTTGTACATAAATGATTTGCGTACGATTTTTGTACGATAGGTTTTTGAATCGTAATCGTAGTACAAAAATGACCAAAGTTATGAATAAATATGTATATATTTATGGTTATATTTATAATTAATATAGTTTCGTTTTACAGAATATGATTAAAATGATTATGGGAATATCCCTAGTCATTATACTTTATACTTATGTAAAAAATTGTAATCTTAATAATTTAATACAATAATAGTATTAAGTAAATAATATTCTTATATTAATCTATAAGAACATCATAGGTAACCCAAATTTAATTAGCAATTGATAAAATTGGTTATCAAAGGACGATTGTTATTATTATTATGTCGATGATGTTCGTTATGATTAATAATTAAACTAAACGGACTAAATTTAAATTTAATATAGTAAAAAAAATTCAAAGACAAAGTATCGGATACATACAATAAAACTGGAAGTTTCAATAGAGTACTATTTATAAATATCTATATATAGAACCATATGTCTGCAGCTGAAAAATTTTATTTCCATAGCTTGTACGCATTAGGCGTATAACTCTAGCATACAATAGCTTATATATATATTGGATGTACAATCATAACGAAAATTTTTGGATTCCGTTACATACGATTTATAATAACTTACCTAGTTATGTCCATTTCATTTATATTTAATTAAATAAACCTTAACTAATCTTGACAATGGCTTATTACACTATGAAATGATTAATAATTTTTTATATTTTCCTTATTCGAAATGTATTAACTTATTGAAAATAATATAAAATAAGAATCGAGTATATATAATATACATGTATCTTTCTATATGTGTGTATGTGTCCGTATCTGCATGTAAGTATCTACGTGGAATGTTGAAAGTAAACCGGTTCATAATTTTTATTCTATCAACAAGGAAAGTATCGCTCAATATTAATTTCAAAATTCCGCGTTTAGTAAAATATAGAACGTCACAAGGTATCTGAGTCTTCTCCATATATTATTTTTACTTTGATTTTACAATAACAACGTTGCCTAATCTTCATCCTGTCCCAATATTCTAATCTTTTTCGGTCTTCTCTAAATTCAACTAGATGCGTTTTCAACACAATCCGTCACAATCTCAAAGATACGATGTATAGAAATTAAAACTGTACAAATTTCTAAAGAATGTTTAAAAGTATCTCGAAAAATATAAGTTGAATGTGGTTGTATTTTGGAAGCTCAAGAGAGATAGAGTTTTATTACTTTAGTAATTATTAAAATTTAAGAGTTCATAAAAATATTTTGCAAGAACTTGTACTTGTAAATCATAAAGTGCGGCGACTGTATTAAATAATTTAGTAGAAATATATTTCTGTGAAATCACTCTTTAATACATCGCAAACCAATTTCAACTTGTCATTTGATAATAGTATGTAATGTATACAGCTTCTATACGTAGAAACTAAGAATACGTATTTCAGGATTTTGTTTGAAAAATTTTTTTTCGAAAATGTAAGATGAATTTTTAAAATCCTTCGTAGATTGACACTAAAATCTCATACATTAAATTGATTTACTCAAAGTACAATGATCGCATGTATTACAAACTTATTCAGCTAGAAGTTGTACTTTACTTTGTAATCTAATTTGAAAATATGAGGCCTACGATGGCTCGATCGCTAGAGCGAAGAACTAGTAACTTGGTGACCCGAGTTCAATTCCGGTTTCGGCCGATTGGTACAGGCACCGCTGTAATAATTTACATGTGCTTTGTTTACAAACACATCGTAGACGCCCGTCGCTGATTAGCACCGATATTTGGAAGCATAAATAGAGCGACGTTAAATAACATAAAAAAAAAATCTATAGATATATATATATATATATATATATATATATATATATAGATATTTATATATAAGTTATAAATATTATTATATATTATATAGTCCAAGTTATAAAAAAAAAATTTGAAAATAAATTTTAAAAAAATATGCATTGTTAAAATTTTTTAACATTTATAATTTAATCGTTAAAATAATTTATAACAAGGGACGGTTCGAACGGTGGAAGACTCCTCGAGGCCTAAGGTAACCCCGAGAATTACGCTGACCAGACGATTGCCCGACGAATCAGCAATCGCCGGGAGATCTAAAAGGGACATCCAATACGGGAACTCTCAACAGGACCTTGAATGATTTCTCAAGCGAATCGAGAAGTGCCAAAACAGATTGCAAATTACCGATGACAAATTAACACAAGCGCTCCCCGAAATATGCAAGGGGAAGGCCGAGTTGTGGCTGAACGTTTTAAAGAAACATGGCCTTACAATTTGGAGTCTTATCCGTGCCGCTGTAAGAAAATGGTACGGAGCCGGTCCCGTATATCAAGAGAAATGGCTGCAAGAGGCTGAAAATCTCACATAGCGAGCTAACGAACCCTCAAGCAAATATATAATAAGCCTCTTCTCGATATTAGACTATTTAGACCCGCCTATCCTCGAATCTAATTAGTTAGATAGACTGTTGCGTAATTCGCGCCCTAAAATCCAGCGAAGGATAAATAGGAAATCTTATAATTCAACAAGAGAAGCTGAATTCGCTTTGGAGTGGTATCACACTCCTTCTTCGTCTGATAAGACTGTTTTGCGTGGAGCAGCGTACAAATCATCAAATACCAGGACTGCTCAACCCAAAGTAGCTTCCACTGCAACACAACATGGTTTGGGCCAGGAGAAGAAGCCCGATCCAACGCTGGCAGAAGTTTCGAAAACTTTGGCTCGCCTGGAGTCTAAACAAAGTCAGGTCGGCACATCCGGTAAGCCAAGAGGGTCTCCGAATAGAAAAGGGTCGTGAGCAGAAGAAGCAAGAAGAGGGCCCTCGAAACCAAGTCGTCAACCGTGGAGGCGAAACAGGACCCCTCCGAAGAAAAAGGTTCGGCAGGGCCACTCGATGGACAGAAAGAAGAGTCCTAGCGGCTCAGTAAAATGTTATAAGTGTGGTGAATTAGGTTACTGCATTTATAACTGCCCGAAGTGTTTAGGAAACAGGAAGCGAGGCGACCATTAGGAGTCAAGTCGACTTGCAATCCAAACGTGACTCCGGGCGAGAATATTCGAGGACGTTGTTCCTCGAATCCTCAGTCGTTCTTGGCTAATCAGCCTGCAGAAAGGCCTGATTCAGTTGAGGACATACGAACCACTCAGGAAAACAACAGCGACGAATTAGATCTCGGTCAAATTGTAGCACGGTCAGAAGAAGCGCGTTGGTGGATTCCGATACGAATTGCTTAGTACCGGATACGTGCATTATACAACATCGGTGCATCTCGCACTGTCATGGGCATGATCGGACTACAATTAGCGACTGCTTGCCAGCGAGATTTCTGCCCAGCATTTGGGTTGGTGCTAGAGACCCAGGAAACTTTCCGCGTTACGTCAAGAGTCACGTCGAACTACCGTTCGAACTGGCAGAGATCACGCGAGATGTGTTAGTCGCTGTGATCCCAAACCTATAAGTAGATTGCTACGTAGGTGCCAATTTCACACCAGCGTTCGGAACCATCTATGAGGCGATTGAAAATTTGTTGTGGGTTCAAGCGTCGAATAAGCGGATTTGGTTGGAAGAAGCTGCAGTAGTATGCGTCTCTCTCTCTTTCGATAAGACCAAATCAATGATCGCTTTGGCACCCGTTATACATAGACCGTCCTTGAATATCCAGTTCACCGTGCAAACAGATGCCAGTGATACTGGCATCGGAGCGGTCCTTACGCAGGAAGTCGATGGATAAGAACGGCCGTTCGAGTTGGTGAATAAAGCACTCTCCCAAGCTGAAAGAAACTATTCGGTAACCGAGAGAGAGTACTTAGCTGTCACATGAGCTATTGATAAGTTCCGTCCCTATATAGACGGATATCATTTCCGTCTCGTTACGGACCACAGCAGTTTGACGTACATTTATATGGTGAAGAACCCAACTGGCGGACTCGCACGATGGGCTCTAAGATTGCAAGACCAGAGCTTCAATGTAGAGCATCGTAAAGGAACGTTGAACAACGTGCTAGATGCCCTTTCTAGAATGTTCGAGGGAGACGATCTATCTTGCTCAACTGTAATCTAGGCAAGAGATACCCAGGATGAATGGTATCTACAATGGTTTAAGAACGTCGAACATAATCCTACTGCTGAACATTCAAGACGTGAGAAAATTTTCGCTGGAGTCAGCAAATATTATTACTGGCCTGGATTTTATACGACGGTTCAAGACTATGTGCAAAACTGTCTTTTATGCCAGCAGTCTAAGGTGGACCAAAGACCACCTGCCGGATTAATGGGTCGGAGAGTCTTAGAGAGACCCTGGGAAATGGTCGCCGGTGGTATCTTGTAAAGAGTCGCCATGGATTTGAGTATATCCTGGTGTTTCAAGACTTGTTTACATGGTGGGTAGAATACATCCCTATCCGTAAAGCAAACGCCAAGACGATCCTCAAAGAATTTCAAGAGAGGATCGTACCCAAATTCGGTGCACCAGAGGTCTTCCTGTCGAATAATGGTACCAAATTAAAAATCCTTTGATTGATGATTATTTAGTGGAAGCTGGTATGCTCCATACTCTTATTCCTCAGAAACCTTCCGTAGGCTAATCTAGTGGAGCGACTCAACAGGACATTGAAAACCCGCATTGTGGCGTTCGAGAAACTCTTCTAGTGAAACTTCTCGCTAAACACAACGCCACATAGTTCCACTGGATACTCTCCGGCTCTATTAAATTTCGAAAGAGAGCTGACTCTGCCAGGGACTCTCCGTCGAAGCTAATATCAAGCTACGGCAGAAACTCAACAAAAAGAAAGAGAGTGTTCCTGGCTAGCGAAAATGTGTAAGTTGAGAGAACACCAGGAGGCCACGAAGACACGATCTCAAGAACAGTAGCGTTGCCAAGCAGATTATTATAATGTCAGGCGACGTCCTTCTCTATACCAGGTGGACGACCTAGTATGGAAGAAAAATCGTGTCTTATCCTCGACAGCTCAAGGGGTAATGTTAGCCAAGTTAACTCCGAAGTACGTAGGTCCTTTTGTCCAAGTCCAAGTTATCCCCTAAGTATGTAGGTCCTTTTGTTATAGTAGAAAAGAATAATTAGTTCATGCTGAACAACTCAAACCATACGTCCAACCCAAGGAATGCGATGTCTTGGAAACCGCCTCTATATTGGAGACAGAGGATGAGGTTCTCCAACAACGACCGCTAGATTCAGAAGAGGAGATCACTGCCCAACCACCGCTGGATCGCGTGCGAGAAATATCACCAGCGAGTGAAGTTTTCAATGGGAGGTCCTCTGCTCAGGACAATCCCAGGAATGCTCGCGAAGCTTTCGATTCAGTCCCGGATAGGAAACGAGGTCGTCCAAGCATAAATCAAATTACGGTACAGTGGTCTTCGTATCAAGATTTAGCGTCCTATCCTACAATGGAGATTTATCTCCATTTTTTATATATTTTTATAAATAAAATATTTTTATTTACTGTTATTATATATAAAATATTGTTATAAAACAAATTCTCTTTTCTTTTCCCTTATCCAATTTTTATCCAATTCGCTTATCCAATTCCCTTATCCTATTTCCGTATCCCTTCCTTGGATTAATCCTTTATACCTTTCCTTTTTGATTGCAGAGTTGCGCACGCCATAGACTACGAAACATCTGGAAGGGGGGGTGTAACACATATAGGAATTTCGTTCTATAATGGTTAGAGGAAAAATTGGAGGGAAAAATAAAAGAAAAGAGGGAGATGGAGATGTAGAAGTAATGGAGAGGTATATTATAATAAGTGAGATAATATAGTAACTTTTAAATAATTATTACAAAAGAAAACCTGTATGCAGTAGTTCCATAAATTTTTCTTGCAAAAAGGTATTCTGTGATTCAATGTCAATATCATCTATATAATTTATTATTTTGTTTTATTCGTTTTGAATAATATTGAGATTCGTTCTGTAATAATATTGCAATACCAATCAGACTATTATTATATTTGATAATACTTTTGAGTAGAACGAAACTGTACCACTATTTTCTGGAATACATTCTTGATAGTATATTTGTTTTATATAAACTCGGGAGAGTTTATATTATACTGTGTAGAAGATATTTTAATTCACTTTCTTGCAACGTTGGGTTGGACGTTTTCGGCATCGTTATTCAAGATTGGTGTATTTTTTTAATACTCATATTTGTTTCAAATGCGTTAGAGAATAATTTTATTTGTTTTACTTAATATAAAAATGAATCATTCAAATATTTTATATATTTAGTATAACGAATTATAAGTGTAAGAGAGAAAAAGAGAAAACATCATAGAGTTGTATGCTATAAGAATAACAAGCGCGCATGCATAACTTGACAGTAGTTATTCTTGTTCTCTGTAAAACGGTGCCCTTGTTACTTAGTCTATCTAATAGACCTATATATTTTCTCTCTCACATACTATGTGAACGGAAACCCCCGCTAACATAGCGCGGGTACATAATAGGTAGAGATAGGATATTATTTATTATAATTTCACAAAATTTAATAAATCTACAGATTTTTGTTTATTTAAATAAATAAGTTTTTTTTCTTTTTCTTCGTTTGGAATAGAAAGTTTCTTAATATCCCCTATATTTGATTAACCTATTTTAGATTTTTATTATAGAAATGATTGTAGAAAAGTATGTTAGATTGTAAAATATTTCAGATTAAAAAATTATTTTAATCTGATATTTTCATCTATAAACTCTATTTTTAAAAATGATGTGACTATGAGATCCAAAATTACCGAATATTTTCAAAATATGTAAGTTTTGGAACACGCGGCCCACGTTTCACTTCCGTTTCCCGCACTAGTTAACAAATTAACTTTACAAGTGATCAGTTTAGCTCATTAAAAAAATTTATAGATATTTAATCTTCAGAGTATCGTATGTGTTCTTATTATGTTTATCATAACATTATGATATGATCTAAATTTATTATGTGATCTTACATTATACTTTAACATATTTTATCCTATTTGCTCATTTAATTTATAGTTTACAAATTGAAAAGAAAAAAAAACGAAAATCAATCTCTTGAATAATGCGCGATTAGTTTCATAATTATATAATGTTAAATAATTTAAAGGTTTCGGTGCACTTACAAACAAAGGATACAAATGAAAAGAAAATTTCAAATACGTTTGAACCCAGCACGATTAGTTATTAAATTTCACATTTGATACACATATATAATATTGCATATACATATATTATTATTATTAAATTAATGATTATTAAGTTACATTTATTATTATTATTATTAAACTATCGGATATAAAATATTTTTTTTTATTTTACACATATATAATACTTTAAAAGGAATTATTACGATTTTGCTTAAGCCTTTCGTGTTCATTTTTTTTTTTGCTGCTTTTGAGCTTACTCGAGTTTACTCGCTATTGTGCTGCTCATTACTTAATGTTGCTCTTTTTAGTACTCGCTTAAATCTTAAATTATCTTAAATTAGTACATTATTATTAACGCTAGGTAAAGGACTACATCCATAATCCTGTCCTCTTATTCGGATGACGTAAGAATAAATGATATGTGGAAGTAAATATATAATTTAATTTAATGGAAAAAATACAAGACGTTATTTGTTCTGCATTCAATATAAATTTATTCGAAAATAGTAGATACAAATAACTTTTCCTTAATCGTTTGGAAAATCGATTAAGAAAAAGAGGTCCCCTCTTGAAGAAGCGCTGTATTTACAATGTCGGAAGGATAGCTATTGGTCCAGGTGAGGGAGAAACAGGAGAATCGGTGGTTTGAGCATAGTTTTCCCTGCGTATATTTCTCCTGGCTTCACACACACACTCCCTCACTCACATTACAATACGTCAAAATGAGGAAGGTCGAAATTTGAACATCAGAATTATATATATATATATATATATATATATATATATATATATAAATAATATATATATATATATATATATAAAAGAACTGTGTGTAGTATTTCTTTTCTTTATTTCGGCACCCAAAATCCATTCTGTCTCTCTCTCTCCCTCTCTCTCTCTCTCTCTCTCTCTCTCTCTCTCTCCCTCTGTGTGTGTGTGTGTGTGTGTGTGTGTGAATACACTTATTTTTCAATTTTTCGCAGCAGTCTGATTTTTACATCTAATTTGTAGTAAAAATCTACTGAATCTCATTTGCATTATTATTATTTTAATAACATTTATGTATATGTTCTGTACATTTATAAAAATGTGCATGGTAATGTTGTGACGAGCCATAAGCTCGTACACATTTATTAATTACTAAATAATAAAAATTGTAAAACCTAAAGAATGATAATTATTATATAATGTATAATAATAAATTTGCTTTAAGTAATGGAATTATATATTGTATTATAATACAATATATAATTCTTATAAAGTCATCGACCGCGTTCCTATAATAAACACCGAGCGCGTCCGAAGACGCTCAAACAATCGTTCTCTCTCTACGGGCCGACGCGGGCTCCGCGGGCAGTAGATGGTGCGACGAGCACGGCGCGGAGGAAGTGACGAAAGCACTACGGCGTGGGGGCCGCTCTCTCTCTCTCTCTTTCTCAATACTTAAATAGTAACCCACTAGATGTAAAATTCAGTGTATCGGTGGCCTCGAAATCGGCTAATCGAGGGGGAACCTCTCGTCGGCGCGATAGCGGACGGCATGTTCTAGAGATTCAGGAACGCGATGCAAAAATCTAATAAATTCAGATATACCGATTAATTTAAATATTTCGTAAAGTCTTACGGGGCTAAATATTTAAAATATATTTTATATCAGATGTAATAAATTTATGATTATACTTAAAATAGTTCCAAGGTGTCTAACATGCAAAATTAGAGTGGGAAGAATATATAATTATTACTTTAAATGAAAAATATAAAATCACCATCTTCTGGGAAAGTAAGCAGAACAGTATGATTGTATATTTAATAGAATTGGATATTACATAGGGAGCAAGTATAGCTTCTAAATATAATGGCATATTATACTCTAGATTATAATTATTTAAATACAATATATATATATATATATATATATATATATATATATATATATATATATATATATATACGAGCATCCCCCGTCTCGGCTTCGCCCGAGATAAGTCAAGTGCCAAGGTGGGCTGTACTGGAGCATGCAGTAGCTCACACCTGAGACCAAATGTTACAATATATATATATATATATATATATATATATATATATATATATATATATATTGTGTTGCCGCGATCCGCTCTCCGAAAATTGAATTTTTATTTCGATCCCGGTGAGGTTGCGCACACACAAAAAAAATTAATTTTACCTCCACTCACTTACCTCCTTTGCTGCAGAGGGGTGCCGCCGGTCTGGGAGGGAAAGGCGTCAAATCAACAAGCCAAAATAAACACAACAACGCGAAAATCATCCTTTTTTCTTTCTCTTTATTACACAACACTGAATTACACTGTCCGGTAGTTCACAATTCGTGCGCGCCTATCCTAATCCGGTCCCGCATTCGACACGTCCCGACCGCGATCCGCGCCCCGACGCGCCCACCGAACCCGGGGAAGGATGTCGAGGGATGGAAAGAGGGGACAGGGAACACACGGGAGAAACGGGGAAGATTTATATGTTTACATACGTATAAATTTAAAATAAAATTGGTATTCTAAATTTGAAAATTTGTGCTTTTATAAATTAGCACAAATTGTACATACATAATTTATTCTGTGAATTTTCTTTTTGGTATTTTAAATCACAAATATGTAAAAATATGTAAATATATACATATGTGTTACATATGTAAAGGCGTCTACATTTATTTAATGTATACACGAAAGTCTAACATAATAAAGCTATATATATTATCCAAATATTAAGATCATATTGGCATTCATTATAATTAAATTAGGCAGACAGAAATATTTCTTTTTTTTTTATATAACTAACGCACAGTATTTTATAAAGTGCGCGTTCCTTTGACTGCTCTTGGTTCGTGTGCGAGACGAACAGGGCGGAGGGGGACCGGGCCGAGCACAAGGCGCGACGGCGCGCGCGAGCGCCTTAATGTTTGCATGTCCGCGAAATGGCGCGCGCGTCGTCGTTCTTCCCCAGACAAGTCGGCGCGGGCGCCTTGTGACGCTCTTCACAAATTTTCCCCCCTAAACCGGACTTCGTCCGCAATTCTTGGTATCGTCTTCTTCATCGATCTCCTTTTCTTCTCCTTGAACGATCCGTCCTTGGGTGGGCGTCTCGTGGTTGGCTTTGCATGGTTACGAACCTCCCTCTTGATTGGTGATTACTGGTAATGAGTTTCGCCTTGCCGCTAGGTCATCTCCTGATCTGCCACACCCTCTCTCTCGGTCTTCTGGTCCTCCGGTTCTTCATGTTCCCCCCCGCGTCCCAGGGGTTCCCCTTTTGCCCAGCCAACGGCCTCCAGCAACAGTCGCACTAACGCCCTCACCGATACCCGTCGTGACCCTCGACGGATAGGTCGGGGGGTGACGACGGCTATCAGTCGCTGCGGTGATGCTCCTGCTGCCGGTGGGTCATCTCGAGTCCCACGCGGCGATGTTGGTACCGTGGGCGCATGGTCTGGAGCGCGGGAAACTGTGAGGCTTCCCGTCGCAGTCCGGGTGGGCCACCCCATATAACGCCGATACGCCCAGTGGCAGCGGGGGCAGCTCTCGACGACAACGCCGCGTCGCCCGCAGTTGCAACAGTACGCCGCAGCTACGGGACGGGGGCAGTCGCGGCGCGCATGCCCCAACTGCCAGCAGTTGTAGCAGTGTCGCCGGGGCGGGTCCACCTCGGGCCGCGTCCGTATCGGCTCTAGGCCATCAAACAGTACCCCCGTCAAGCGGGGGTATCTCTCTCCGTATGGGCGCTCCGGACGAAGCTCCACACGAAGGCGTTCTGCTCTCGGGGGTCCGGTGAAGCACCGAGTCCTTCCGCGGCGAGACGGACCGTTCCACCACGATTTCGCCATCCGAGAACGACGAAGACCATGACGACTCGGAGCCGCGGCCACGGATCGGAGGTAGTGACTCTCCCACCGTCCAGGAATCCCCCGAGACGGGCTGAAACTCCGGGAACGGTCGATGACCTGCACGAGGCCGGGAGATCAGTGGTCGTGCCACCTCTCTTCCGAGCCCTGAGCGGTGATGTCTCCGCATGTGACTCATCACTAAAAGAATAAATGCGGAGTTAAGGGGATAGCTTCACCACTGGTCCGGTCTAACTACCAAGGAAAAAGCGGAAGGGGAAAAAACCAAGGGAAACCGGAGCGTCTCATCACGAACCTATAAGCCGAGCCTGGGACTGGCAACGTCGCGAGGGGAAGGGACATATCCCTTTAGCTCCGACACGTGCACCTTCGCGTTTCGCCGACTCGAGCCCGTCTCGAGCACGTAAACCGTCGGGGAAAGCTGATCGGAAATCCGAAAGGGGCCCTCGTACCTAGGAGCCAATTTGGAGGAGAACCTCTGGGCCCCGCTCGATAACACGCGTACCCTGCGCAACACTTGGTCTCCCACCCTGAAACTCACATCTCGTCTACCCCGATTGTAGTACCTTTCTTGAGTGGCCTGTGCCCCGTCGATGTGGCGGACGACTAGGTCCCTCAACGCGGCTAATCGCCGCATACGGTCCTTCCATACCTCGGGGTCGATCCTCGAAACCAACTCGCGTCCCTCAACCTCCCTTCTCAAGCTTTTGACCGGTTGCGGGTGCCGGCCGAAGTTTAAAAACGCTGGTGACACTCTCGTTCATGTTTGTGTCGCTGTGTTCATGGCGTGACGTAGTTCGCACAGATGTAGGTCCCAATTGCGGTGGTCCGGTCCCACGAATATGGAAATCATGGTCTTTAAGGTCCGATTACTCCGCTCGGGTTGGCTTATGGGTGGTATGGTGGCGTTGTGACATGTTTCACACCATATCCTTCTAACATCTTCTTTAGTACGTGATTATCGAATTCAGTCCCATTGTCGCTCAAGAAGTAGTCTGGCGTGTTCCATCGGAATAGGACTAAATCCTCGAAAGCCTTGGCGACTGCCTTGCCGTCGGCTCTGTTCAATGCATTTAATTCGACCCATCGGGTGAATAGGTCCTGGAAGACTTGTATATACTTGTATTGCCTCTTGCTCGGGGGAAGCTCGACGACATCGGTAGCCACCACGACCCAAGGTTTTTCCACGATGCGATGACCCATCAGTCCTTGTGGCCCGGTTTGCGTGGGCTTATGTCGCTGGCACTTGCGGCACTGCCGAACATAGGTGTTCGTATCGTGGTAGATTCCCGGCCAGTCGTAATCTCTCGTGATTCTGTCGTACGTCTTCTTGACGCCCAGATGGCCAGCTGACGGTTCCTCATGTGCCTCACACAACACCCTCTCGCGGTGGTCCGTTGGTACAAGGGGTTTCCAATTCTCTTGGTCCTCTGTCACGTTCTCCAAAATCGGATCCACCCTGCGCCTGTAAAACATACCATCGTGTACACTCCACCCCGGAAACTTGTATGGGAATTCTATGACTTCCTGAACCCTCTGGGTGTACCATTCATCCTCACACGGTTCGAACACAGCAATTTCTTCGAACTCGTTCTCGAACATCCGGGACAACGCGTCCGGGACGTGGTGAATGGCCCCGCGTCTATGTATTATCTCAAAATCCTATTGTTGCATCTCTAGGGCCCAGCGGGACAGGCGGCCAGTAGGTTCTTTCACGTTCCGGAGCCAGCGAAGTGCGCTGTGGTCCGTAATTGCTGTGAACTTATAGCCTTCCAAGTATGGTCTCAGTTTCTTGATCGACCACAGCAACGCCAAGCACTCTTTTTCTGAGGTCGTATAGTTGCACTCCGCCGCGGTCAATACATGATACATGTAGACTCTTGGATGCTCACCATCTTCTCCCTCTTGCGTCAGTACTGCCCCGATCGCGTAATGGCTCGCATCAAACTGTACCGAGAATGGCTTCGAAAAATCCGGTCGTGCGAGCACTGGCGCGGTCGTCAACGCCTCCTTGAGTTTGTTGAATGCCTCTTCCTGATCTGTGTCCCAGGTCCATGGTTGGCCCTTCCGTAATAACTTAACTAACGGGATTTTCAGTTCCGAGTCTTTATCAATGAACCTTGAGTACCAGCCAACCATGCCTAGGAACCGACGCAGTTGCTTCACGGTCCTCGGGGCTGGGTACTCTAACAATGGTCGTACTTTCTCTGGGTCCGGTCTGAGACCTTCACGGTCCAACAGGAAACCGAGGTACGCCACTTGAGAGCAGCAAAACTCGCACTTCTTCCTATTTATGGATAGTCCTGCACCTCTCAGTCGTTTTAACACGCGCTCTAGCCAGGTCATGTGGTTCTTTAACGATTCTGTCGCTACGATGATGTCGTCCAGGTATCCAAATACGTCGGGTTCATACTCTGGTCGGAACAGTGCGTCGATGAGCCGCTGGAAAGTCATGGGGGCGTTCGTCAGGCCGAACGGCATTCTGGTAAACTGCCAGAGACCCGATCCGGGTACTGCGAAGGCCGTGAACTTCCTGCTCTTTGCGTACATTGGTATCTGGAAGTAAGCTTCCTTCAGGTCTACCTTCGATAAGAATCTGGCCTTACGCAGTTTATCTAAGATAGAATCCATACTAGGTAACGGATAGGCGTCCTTGACGGTGACAGCGTTCAGGTCTCTGTAGTCCACACAGAAACGGAACGAACCGTCGGACTTTTTCACGATAACAGGCGCGCTGCTCCACTCATTGGCCGAGCGCTCGATCACTCCTTTCTCAAACATCTTCTTCACTTCATCCTGTGCTACTTGCATCATCATCGGCGACATGCGTTTTGGCCGGTGTTTGACTGGAGCCGCGTCCTGTACCTCTATTCTATGTTCGGTCAGGGTAGTCGCTCCCAATCGTTCAGCGGCCTCGGGCAACAACTTACTCACGAGGTCCTCGACTAAGGTCCTTTGGTCCTCGCTGGCTTCGATGATACCCGCGCATTCGGCCGTTATAGCTAACTGTTTCTCTTCTGCCTCTTGTCCCGTGCGACTAAACTTTCTCCACCTACCGCCTCGTATACGCCACTGTCCAGGTCCAAGACGGGCTTCGATCTCCCAAATCCGGCAAAAGTCCATACCCAATATAATGTCATGGTCCAGGAAACTCGCGGCTTTGACTGACAACTCTCCGACAACTCCATCCACTTCTACTATTATTAGTGGTAGCTCGCCTAGCATGGCCGTCCCTCCGCCGAGGACACTCTTCAGCCTCGTCGAGGTCGGCCGTAGTCG
Organism: Sycobia sp. Sy_11; assembly: GCA_018907035.1. Classification (NCBI taxonomy): domain Eukaryota; kingdom Metazoa; phylum Arthropoda; class Insecta; order Hymenoptera; family Epichrysomallidae; genus Sycobia; species Sycobia sp. Sy_11. The sequence goes on along the minus strand of JACCIC010000137.1, from coordinate 114,291 downwards.
ATCCTTGAATCGCTCGGCTACTCGAGGTCCGACGACCGAAACTACAGCTCCAGGATCGAACAATGCGCGATAAATCATCCCGTTCATCCCCACGGGAAGAAACAACCGATTCTCTAACGTCGCACCGGCTACCTCGGGTCCATCTTGGTCCGGGCCGGTTTCTTCCGTCTGTACAGTTTTCTCCAGGTCCTGGGACTCCACAGGTCCTGATGTTCGATCCAACTCCGCTCCAACTCTACTCCCCCCCTGAACTTTACTGTGGGGAGGTCCCGGCGTTAGCCAGGCTGGAGGCATACCTCCCGGCCACCTCAGTGGCGGGAACTCTAATTTCTTCAATACTTCGTTTAATCGGTAGTTAGCATTCTGCGGGGCATTCTTGGCTTCGAACGTTTCTCTCGCATCTATCGTTGGTCGGGGCGGTCTTACTATACACGGTCTCTCCTCCGCATACCACTTCGCTCCCTCGGTCTGCCGCTTCCTCGGGGACTCCCCGATCTGCACTTGACCTATCCAACAATCTTCGATCTCATGATTCTCTCGCCCCTCACACCGGACTCCGGTGTTCTCCTTCGGTACATTTCGCTCTAGCATCGTATGCTCCACTTGATCGGCTGCCTTACACGCAGGCTTCTCCGGTTCACGCTTGACTTGCGGCTGGACGTCACCACTTAGTGACTCCTTTTTCTTCGGGATCGCTCCCTTGGACTCCGGCATGGGGTTCGGTCCTATCGGCGTCCTGAGGGTGAACCGGGGGGTTGCGGGAATGTTGCGTCCCCCTGTCCTCTCGTTTCCCAACCTCGTACAGATGGGGGCGCAATCAGGACAGTCACGGATTGCAACTCCCTCTCGGCCGCACCATTGGCACGACAGCGTGCTTCTCCGACTACTCGGGCAGTCGGTGGCATAATGGCCGCGTTGATGACACCGGTAGCATGAGATGCTCGGGCAGTTCGCCGCCCGGTGTCCTACTGCTCTACAGTGGAAGCACGAACCGCAGAACCGTCCGTCTTCCCTGTCACGCGCTGGCGGCGAGCTTCTCCGAGCCTCCTCGCGGCTTCGATTCTGCCACCGACCATTGTCTTCAAAACGGCGACTCGGACGTTGTGGTGATCGGATCCTTGGCTGCCGTGCTTCCCAACTTCTCGGCCGCTGTCGCGGTACGTTGGGAGATGGCCGCCTCACGGCTGCAGCGTAGCTCTCCGGTACCTCTGTTTTGATCGTTACCATCGTTCTCGGCGTCTGGGTCTCCACCGGTCCCTGTACGCTGCCGCTACCTCTCTGACCTTGGCTTTCGCTCCTTTGGTCCTACTCCGTGTCTCCTTACTACCTCCCTCGCTGTCGATATACTCAATCCTTCGGCCTCTATCACTCTGCATGATGGCCGCGACCTTCGTCATCTTGGCCTTAGCTACGGTGGGAGCAGCACTGCGAAGTCTCATCTTTTCCTTCGCTGGTGGTGCGCTCCACCGGTTTTGGAGCTCCATTGTTCGCTCCATCTCGAGGCCATAGCGTGTTAATTCAGTAAAATTGGTGACCGTCTTGCCGACCATGTAGACCTGATACTCTGGTCGTAAGTTGTTGGCAGCGACCATCACCTGCTCGCTCAACGGCGGCGGTCTCCGGAAGTACAAGACAATGTGCCTGAACTTGGCGACGAAGGTGGCGACGGTCCTGGGTCCTCGCATAAAGTTCCCTTCGAAGGTCGTCCTCGCCCAGCTGGTTGATGAATCTCAGGCTGAACGCCTCTTCAAAGGCTGCCCAGCTATTGGTCTCCGCCCGTATAGGTCGATACCACTGCTTAGAATCTCCCTTCAGGGTACTGGGGATCGCCCTGATTAATTCTCTCGCCGTCAGGCGGGCTGAATATCTACACTCTTCGAGGTCCGCGAGGTATTCTTCCGGATACTCCTGGTCGGTCCCCGAGAACTTGATACCCCAGTCCTTTAGGATTCTCGCTGGCGAGTGCTGTCCGTAACCCCGACTGCTCCCGTGTGGACACGCACACGGGGGCGAGGTTGGCCTCACTGTGTCCCCTTCTAGGCTAGTGTTGCAGACGGGAGGTGGCGGCGGACAACAATCTCGGACAGGATTTCCGGTCCGTTCGGTCGGCGGGCGTTCTCGCGTCACGGCCGGTCCGTATTCTGCGGCTCTGCTTTCGATCCGACCTACTTTGCTGGTCGCCGTCCTGGGAGTAGGTGTACGCGTGGCTTCGGGCCGATCGCCTCCTCCGCGCTGCCTGTCCTCGTCAGACGCCAAGTTTGCGTCGTCGTCGACCTCTTCCCTGACGCGAGGGCCTGATACGTTACGGGCGATGCTCCTGCCATCGCCGGTCACTCGTTGGTTCGTATGTGACTGGGGTGGAACGCTACGGCGCCGACACTGTTGGTCGAACTGCGTCAGGATTGTTCGACGGTCTATCTCGTCCTGTAGCCGCAGCCGCTCTTCCTCATTGCGTTCCATGGCCATCTGGAGGATGTGATCCATTTGCAGACCTGCCACCCGTTTTTGATCTTCTAGACGGGGCAACGAACCCGTCTGGTCTCCCAGGCTGACCGTTGACACCACCCCCGGGTTGATCGTATCCGATTGGGAGTCTGACTTCGATAGGGTGTTCCCCGCAGTGGTGTACTTTGTCGTGGTGGTAGTGCACGTCGTCGCGGTGACCGTCACAGGCCTGCCGGGAATCTGCGCGGCCGTGGGCGGCGAAGTCCGTAGACTCTCGAAAGGGTTCACCCCCACCGTGGTCGGTGGGTTTGCCCGTCCTGGAATCTCCAGCTCCTCCAGGGTAGTCATTGGGCGTCCACGCCCACGTCCTGTCCATCTACGGCGTTTATCGACGAGAGAGTCGTCCACGACTTGGGTCTGGTCCACACCGCGCGTAGGCGACGAGTCCCGATCTTCCTCGTCCTCCGTTGTCCAGGATATCTCTAGGGACGGGTCCTGATTACGGAGCTCAGCCCTTAGAAGGCGTCTCTGTAGCGTATGACGGTCGCCGTGCGTACTTGCACCTAGCGAGCTTAAGACGGCCTTTAGCTGGTCCTGGTCTAGGCGGCGAATCCGACCGTACATCGCCCAGGCCCCATCGTACTGGTCCATAATTAGCTCCAACGACGCGTTGCTCGTATCGCTCTTTACGGACGCCATGGTCACTTCTAGAGATTCTACCTCGTCTATTCGCTCCTGTGTATGATTGCCCTGTTCGAAACGCGATCTGTTTTGCCGTCCGGAATCGTCAAACGGAGGCGGGATAGCGGACGAAAAACGGGGATGCACGTGTGTGGGAGGCAAACGGGTATTCGTGTGTCAGCGAGATCGTGATACAACGAGTTTCAAATTATAACATTTATCAATTAAAGCAAATAAGTCTGGCGATTACCTTACTTTTGTACCTAGAAGGGATCGAATGAGATAGTAAAACAAACTCGACGAGCAAGATTTCAACTATCGATTTTACAATACCGTCGATACTATCTCGTCAAGGTATTTCGATCTCGTCCGTAATCTGATCCACTATTCTTGCAAATTCCACCCGATCGTAGATTTTTAGATTCAATTCTCACTTATCTTCCTGAAAAGGGGAAATAACGCGAGGTGGCTGGCAAGCGATCGGAATTGTCCGATGGACATCAGCAAAGATATAGATATATATAGAATTATAATAATGTGTGACAGTCAGTGAGTCAAATCAATCAATAGTAAATTTGTAACATATAATGAAATCAGTAAACGTACCTCAATCGACAATTAAGTTTAGGGCTACCATGCCCTAGGCTCGTCTCTCGATTCTTCAATTTGTCGCGTAATCCGTAAATCTACCATTAATTAGATAAACAAATTTTTTCGTTTGGTCAATTACCAGCACTTATAATAAGCCACTCGTATTCATTTTAACTTAAATTTTTATTACGATTAAACCCTTTCATTTTTTACTCAAATCTGTTATTTTAATCTTGGTAATCTTTTATCGTCCAGTTTACACAAAGCTGTAATGATTTCAATTCGATAACTTTCTCGCAGATAAATCTATATAATTACTTTATATTACTTTATAATACTTTATATTACTTTATATACATTAAAACTACATCTTATCTGGAATTATTTCATCGCTTTCAGAGATCAGAATACTCTTTCGGCTTCTTGCAATAACAGCAAAATTCGTTGCATACTTATAATTAAACTTATTAATTTTTTCATATAAAAAGCTTACAAATCAAGGCATTCATGATCAAATATTTTATGAATGCTTTATATTATTCTACAGTAATATAATATTTAATTGTAATAGTAAGCAGGAATTCAATGCTTACTAGTAACAGTTAGGAAGAATTTCGTCGATCAATGAGGGCAACGACATTAAATACTTTTAAGTCAAATAAAGAACAAATCAACTCAAATTATTTGAACTTAATACTTACATGTAGTCAATTACTTATTAATAATATTAATATGACAAATATTGAGAACGTGCTATGGCAATAATTGATCTCCGTCACTCTTATGTTGCCAAATTTAATGTTAATAACAACAATTGTCGATTATTCTATTTTATATATGTGTATACACACATTTATACAATAATTATAAATCTGCAATAGAATTGCAGAAAATCAAGCTTTAGTTGATTGAAAAAATTATGTTGCAATAGTGAAATTTTTTTAAGAATTGAACAAAGATAATTTGAAGTAAATAAAGAGAGAGAGAGAGAGAGAGATTTTCTCATGTAAGAGAAAATAAAATTTACAAAAATCAAAAGATATTACTGAGTAGAAATTATTAATTATTAATTATTATTATATAAATAATAATTTATAATTATACTAAATTATAAATTATTAATTATAATACAATAATTATAATAAAAATTATAATAATTATTATAATATAATTATATAATTATTATAATATAATTATATAATAATTATAATAATATTATTATTATAAAATTATAATAATGATAATATTAATTATAATAAAAATACGGATTTCCAATGGGGTCACCTTTGCTACCGGTTATAGCTAATGTAAGGGGACATCTCTAGTCTTTTTGCATAAATTTTCAAGATTTTTTTCTTGTAGTAAACTTATTATCACACTACAATTTTTTTATATTAAAAAAATACATATTGAAGTCTTCAAAAAAATTTTTTTTTTCATTTTTCATCCAATATGGCCCAGATATGGCTGCCACAACGAAGCTTGCTTTTTTTTTTGCTGACATCATATCTTGACACTGGAAGCTCTGAAATGAAAAATTCCAAGAGTATATTAAAGTATAAGACAGTGACTATAGACAGTACTAAAATCAAAAAGTTTAAGTAAAATAAAAACAAAATGGCGAGCTTTTTTAATTTTCGGCTTATTTTTTGAGGTTATGTGGTTGAAAAAAGTGCTCAAATGTTCTGTCGGACGTATACCCTACTGTGATCGGCCAAGTCCTCGTACCTTACGGAAAATGGATTATAAATTCAGTCCGTTTCCTTCTGTTTCCTAGTTTTCTGTCTTTGCGGACTGACCTGTTCCTTTTCTCCTTCGCGCTCGTCTTGATCTAACGCCTCTTCCATCTCTTTTCCTGATGTCATTGCAGTAGTTTTACGTCTTTCCGGATTGTAGATGATGTTATTTTCTTCTTCTGCTTCTTTTTTAGTTTTACGTCTTTGCGGACGATCGCACTCCTGTGCTATCGCTTCTTTTACTTCGTCAGATGATGTTGTGGTGGTTTTACGTCTTTCCGGACGGTCGCCCTCTGGGGGCAGGGCTTCTCCTAACTCTTCTTCGTTGATGGGGGTAGGGGGTGGCTTGCGGGATTTTATTGATTCATCGGGTGATGGGATGCTGGTGTCTAGCAGCGAAAGCGCGAAAGAGCTTTCGTCAATCGCTTGACGATTTTTCTTCCCTGATAACTATCTGCCGAGTCCGGGCTGAACTCTATCAGGTTCCCCGGTTTGTTTATGTCGTCCAGGGCTAGGGCGACTTGACCCAGGTACCTAGCGTTTGACCTTGGTGGTCGGGGTCGTATTGATGCCCTTGCGTCTCTTGACCGGTCGCTTGCTGGGCTAGGGGTATCGTCGCGTTGTTGGGTGTGAAACCCGTTAGATTGGGGATATTTTTATACGTGGGCATTTTTCTTGGATTTCTGCCGAAGTTCAGGAAGACTGGCGAAGCTTGTGTGCTTACGTGCACCGATGTACTCATGGCGAATGCTAACTCCGGTAGGTGTATGTCCCAGTCTTTGTGATCTTCTTTTACGAAGATGGAGATCCTACCCTTAAAAGTGTGATTTACCCGCTCTACCGGATTTGCTTGCGCATGGTATGGCGCTATGAGCTGATGCACTATCTCAAGTTCGTCGAGCCGTTGTTTTACTAATTTATTGGCAAACTGAGTGCCATTATCTGAAATTAGGAACTTGGGGTAGCCCCATTTAAATATAATGAGTTTTTCGAGCGCTTTCAGTATCGCTTGGCCTGTTACCTTCCGCAGTGGCTAAAACTCCATGTATTTAGTAAAAAGGTCCTCGAAAATTAGTAAGTATCGATTTTGACCTTTACTGGCAGGAAATGGGCCCATTATGTCAGTAGCCACGCTTGTCCATGGTCCCTCAATATTTCTGTGCGTCATTAGGCCGGCTGGTGCCCTCTAGGAAACTTTGTATATCTGACATTCTGAGCAGTGTTTCACGTAACTGTAGACATCTCGTCTCATTCCTGGCCAGTAATAATCTCGGGAGATCTTTCCTAACGTCTTTTCAACACCAAAATGTCCAGATATTGGTATGTTATGACACTTGAACATGATGCGTTCCCGATCGTTGGAAGAGATGACGATCTTCCAGTTGTCTTCTTCGGGACATAGGATGTCCGAGTAGACTTTCGGGTGGTGTTTTAAGAGGATGTCTTTCCTAATGTACCAGTCTGAATGTTTCTCTGGACATTCCTGAATCTCCTTCATTTTCTTTTGATACCAACAGTCTCGTTCCATAGCTGTGATGGTAGCTGTTGGTGATTTGTCAGTGGTAGTTGGACGTGAGAGCGCGTCTGGCACTTTATGTAGTGCGCCTTTTCGATAGATGATCGTCATGTTTTAGGCTTGCAGAGCTGTGGTCCATCTCGCGAATCTGCCCGTGGGATTTTTTAGCGTGTGTAGCCATTTCTGACTACTGTGATCCGTGATCACCGTGAATTCTTTTCCCAACAGATAGTCTCTAAACTTTTCTACCACTCAGAGTACCGCGAGACGTTCATTCTCGGTAACGGTGTAGTTGATCTCCGCCTTGGTCCAGGCCCTGCTCTCGTAAGCGATAGGGTGCTCTTCGATATCCGTGTCTTGACTAAGCACGGCACCGAGGGCGTAGTTACTAGCATCGGTTTGAAGTATGTAGGGTTTGTTCTGTACGGGGCGCGCTAACACGGGTGCTTGCGTTAGTAAGATACGCAGTTGGTTAAATGCGTCTTCCTAGGGTTTATCCCAGTGCCACCTCACATTTTTTCTTAAAAGCTTACTGAGTGGTGCTTTTACGTCCGCTAATGATTTTATAAAGCGGGCATACTACCCTACCATGCCGAGAAAAGTTCTCAGCTACTTGATGTTTGTCGGTGCCAGATATTCCGTGACGGGCTTTAGCTTGTCGGGGTCCGTACGCAATCCGTCTCTGTCTACGATATAGCCCAGATTACGTATCTCCGGGCAGCAGAACTCAGACTTATTCTTGTTAATTTGGAGCCCAACCTGGTTCAGGCAGGCTAGTAACGCTTCTAGTTGCTGGGTGTGCTGCTTGAACGTATCAGTGGCGATAATAATAGCGTGCATATAGACAAAGACGCGCGGTTGCCACATGAACACGACGTTCATGCCGCGCTGGAAACTGGCCGGGGCGTTGGTCAGCCCATATGGAATTTGGGTGTAATGAAAGAGCCCTTTCTGTGTGACTGCCGAGGCAGTTATTTCCTTACTATCGTCATCTAGAGGAATCTGGTGATACGCCTGACTCAAGTCTATCTTAGAAGGATAACGAACGTCACGCAGATTATCCAATAGGACGTCCATGTGAGGAAGAGGATACGTATCTTTCTTGGTCACCTGGTTAACTGCCCTGTAGTCAATGCAGAAGCGGATCTTGCCATCCTTCTTCGGCACGATTACCGGACAGCTGCTCCACGAACTCTCCGAAGGTTCGATTATTCCTTCGGCGAGAAGTCTGTCGACTTCTGCGTGGGCCTGTCTTAGTAGTTTATCCGGTATACGGCGGAGGCGCTGTTTTATTGGTCTATGTGATGAGGGAGCATCTGTGCAAGCTGTAGGACCCCTGTTTGTTTTGGTAATAGCTGCTCCAGCAGCTGGTTCAGCTGTCACCTCTGTCCCTGCTCCAATGTCGCAACTCCATTTATTTCATTATTTGAGCGCGTTACAAAATGTCGCACTATATTTCGAGGCGTCTGCCAGGTCGTCTTGACGAAATCAATCGTCATTTGTAATTGGATGAAGATATCCATCCCAAGGATGATATCGTACGTCAGGGATCTCGACACTCTAAAGCGCGCGGAAATCTGCTGCTCGTCTATTTATAAAAGGACGTCTACTTGTCCGTCATTGGAGCAAATTTGGCCATCTGGCAGCTGCATGAAGGACACTATCGATATGATGGCTGATTTTATGATGCGTGCTGGTCGTGGTCCGATATAGGACTTGCGTGCTCCGAGATCTATCAGCGCCGGAAATATCTTGCCTGATAGTTCTATATTCAGGAAGAATCAGTAACATCCGTGGCCACTATAGTCACGCTTTTTGCGTTGGTCATTTCGTTGATTGTTCGGGGAGTCTAATTGTATGAGGTAATTTGGTCAACTCCGGTAACCTTTTCCTTTACGCATTTCCCTGGTTGTTCTTGTTTGGTCCGCAACGTGGACAGTTCATCGAGGTAACGCCATCTTCACCACAATTGTAGCAAAAGATACGTTTCCCTTCGGGGCATCTATCCGCCCAATGACCTGGTCTATTACACGTCCAGCACGGTCAATTGTCTTCCGCTGGATATACTCGTTCTTCGCGAGGTCGTGGTGACTCGCGACGCGTCCTGTCCTGGTTCGTATGTTGGTCGTTGCGGTCTCTGCTAGGCGACTGAGGATAACGTCTCGGTTCGTCGTTCCCTCAAGCTGAGCGGTAATCGCGGGAGGGGCTGGTGGTGGTATAGGTTCTATTTCGTGGAGATGCACTCCTAGGTCTATACCGAGGTTCCTCTGTTGGTCTTGATCGAGGCTGGGGGGTGTTACTGATCGATATCTGGGCGAGGGGCTTCGTTTTCGCGAATCGTCTGCCTTATACCGTCTTTCTTCCCGTGGGTGCCTCGGTGGTGGGCTATGACTTCCGTCCCTACTTCATGGTGTTGGCACGGGGTTCATGTCAACTACTTTTCTGGACGTCAGTATCGATGTAGATGGTTCTGTTATCGAAACTCGTTTTGGCTGATCGTCGTCTAGGGTTGCTACTCTTGATCGTCTGGTCGTTCGTCCAGACGAGGGGCATGCTGCGCTGCTCACCAGGCAGTTCTCTGCGGCTGGTGGCTCCTTGTATCGACGAGTGAGCTCTCTTTTCAGTTCGATTTGTTGTTCTAATACTTGTAACTCATTGAATTCTTTTCGGTCTATTTTGTTGAGAAATGTAGGGTGTAGATTTCTATAGATCCTATCTAATTGTGCTTCCGATCATAATGGTGGCGACACTTTACCTAGTAGTGCTACCTATCAGGTATGATCCGATCGATTCGTTAGGATCTTGTGTCCTTTCTCGCAGTTCCTCTTCTAACCTCAACGTATAATCGATCGGCCTCAGCTGCTGACAAAGCACCGTCTTCAGGTGCTCTAACGTTTGCCATCCCTTGTATATCGGTCTCGCCCAGGTGCGAGCAGATCCGTATAAGATACCGGGTATCATTTTTAATATGTCTTCTGCTGGTATATTGAGACTTTCGCAGGTCTCCTCTAATCTCTCTATAAATTCCTCCACATGCTCTTGCGGCGTTCCGGAATATTTTACATTCCACTGTCTTAGTAGTTGTCCTGTTCGTGTCTCCTTGAGATACGAACTTTCGTATGATCTGTTTTGTTGCAAGCTCGGTGGATGGGGAATTTCATTCAATGGAGGTGGTGATGGTGTTATTGGGTCGTGCTGCATATTTGCAGCATACTGTCTCATCCAAGCTATATGGGGATCGTTCCATGGTCCTGGTAGGTTCTACCAGGGGTTTATCATAGGTGCGGGCATTGCCTCTGCGCCGTGCAGGTTTGTGCTATGGGCCGGTGGTGATGGCCATGGGCCCATAGTATAACCTCCAAATGGGGTGTTAATGGGAAAACCTCATGGTGGTGTTGTCGTGTTTGTTTGATGTTGTGGGCTCTGCTGAGCGGCAGTATTCCGTGTTTCCATATCAACAACTGCTGCTTTTTTATTTTTTATTTCCTCTGCTGAGTTCAGCTCTGTGGAGTTTAGTACCTTCGATATCTCGGAAATATCCGGATGAACCTCGTCGTTCATCTCGTTCCAGTCAACAGCGCTTTTTCCGAAAACCTGTCTTAGTTCAAATCTAACGAGTCTATCTCAGAAGGCATCGACGTTATCTTTAATGTTGATATTATTTTGTCTCGCTTCTTGTATTAGTTTTTCTGGCGGCATTTCTGTGAAGAAGCTATGTAGCCTTCTTTCTTCGTTGGCCAGTGCCTGACTCGTCGATGGTTTCGCTTCCATCTTACTCGAGAATATTTGTTCCGAAAAAAAGAAATTTTATATTACTTCGGTATAGTTGATGTAATTATATATATATATATATATATATATATATATATATATATATATATATATATATATATATATATATTCTATATATAATTGCTTGTGTAACTATAAATTAAAATCCTTCCTTTTTTCTTATTCTGTTCGTAGATACACTCGTCTATTTTAAAATTGTATAGGTTTGATAAAAATATCTACCTATATTTTGACTTATTTTTGCTTATAATTATCAGTCTTCTCCTTTATATATATATATATATATATATATATATATATATATATATATATATATATTATCTAGCTTATCCAATTAAAATTAAGAATTTTTAAATTATTAGCTTATTTTGCTAAAATATAGTATTGTTTTTTTTTCAAACTTACTTTATTGTACTTATTTTTGTATTTTTCTTTTTAAAACTCATTCCATAATTATTGTTGAGTTAGGTAAGTATTTACTTAATTTTCTTTTTCTCTCTCTATTTCTGATGATTATTATTGTAAATTATTTAGTAGTATTTATTAATTAGCGGTATTATTATATTTATTATCTAGGTACTGTTATAGTGGAAAATTGTAGAAATTGTTAACTACTTATTGATGAAATAATTATTTTTAGTACGCTGAAGCGATGGATGAAAAAAATACTAGAAAAATTTTCAAAAAAACGTTTAAGTTGAAATAATTTTAATTCAGCATCCCTTCTATGTTTCTTCAAATATTAATTGTTTGTTGTTAAATAAATGAGTTTAATATCCTCGTTGACCTTTTGACTGTTATTTTAGATGTGGACTCTATTGTTGACTTCTTTTTTCTTCATGTGACTTGTTATTTATTTATTTATTTATAAATTTATTATTATTAATTCTTTTGTTTGTTTCTACTTTCTCTGGACCTTATTGCTTTTACGTTACCTGTTTCAATAACTTCCTAGCATTTATATCTTGGTGCTGATTATTTATTATTAATTATTAAATTATTTATTATCTATTATTTATTAATTCTTTATTTAATGATATTAGCTTAGCTATTATGTTGAACAAGATGTAGTGTTACTAGTTGGCAGAAAAAACTAAAAGTTTGATTGGTTTTTCTTGTTTATATATTGACCAAAACTTTGTTTATATTAGTAGCTAATTTATTTATATTGTTGTGATTATTAAATAGTTGTTATTCTAATTTTAAGTTCTCTATATATCTCTTCTATGGCCTCATACTGTCAGAATTTTCCAATATTGTTTAAGCGTATCTTATTTTCATTCACCTCTATGTATCTGCAAACTTACCACCTGAGTTCTGTATTTTCTAATATTGTTTATTTATGCAGCTATTGATTTATTTACAGAGAGAAATTTTATAAATGACTTACCATCTATTTTTGTTGTAGTCGTTTAAGTTTTATGCTAAAGAAAGAAATTCAATATTTAGATTCTAATGATCAGAAATGTGTTTATTCTTCTATTTATTTATTTATTATTCTCATTTGTCTCAAATTTATTGGACTTATTTATTACCTGATATTCTTACCAACTTTCGATCATTACTTTCATTTTAAATGCCTGATTTTGTAATAAAATATATTTTAAAACATACAAGTTCTGTTCGTGACAGCTATGCTGGTCCCATACTGTACAATTGTTGATAATCCATCAATTATTTATTAGTTTTCAATTTCTCACCTATATGTACTCTGCTGAACATATAGGTTATACGTATACTGCCTTATGTAGCAGACAGGTATTAAGCTTTTTATATACGTCACATTCACTACACTTTCACTGGTTTTATTTTCACTCAGTATGCTGACAATTAGTTCATAAGAGCGTATATTCTCTGGACTTATGCTGTATCTTTATGAATTGCACAGGGGTAGCTCGTACTATATAAACACTGACAGATACTTACAATACATAAATTACATATACAACAAATAAATATACCATGTATCGACTCTCTTAGTTATGATGATCACTCTATTGCTTCTCAAGCTGTCAATTAGTAAAGAGAATGTGAATTTCAAGCAAGAAGCTTGCTTGTCAAGCAATATACCCCTTGTTCGTCGAGGGCCTGTTTTTACTGACAGGTTCCTTCTGTCGACAAATATACTTTATAGCCAGAATCTTTTTTATGAGTGCCTTCTTGATAATAGTTGCTTTCCTGAGTAACATACGTATCTCACAATTGAAAAATGTGCGATATTTCCCTTGTTATAGCACTCTCCTGAACATTGAAGGTGTGCTTATATAGCAGCTGTCAGTTGCTGCTGTTCAGCCGATCACTGCTTACTTTTAAAAAGGCATGATGCTTTCAATTTACTCTTTTTTTTCGTATGGGGGATGGCTCGAGAAAATGCAAAAGGGTATTTGCCACTAACTTCTATACAAGGACGAGAAGGGGAAAGGGCCATAAGTTCATCATTAAGACAACCACTATTGATTTGAAATAAATATTTATATAATGTTCAATAAAATATAATAATAAAATGTTATTTTAGATACTAATTAAATATATATATATATATATATATATATATATATATATATATATATATATATATATATAATATATGACACGAGTACATTAATATAAATTTTATAATAAGAATAGAAAATAGTATATAAGCATGTACAGAGTTTTATATATGGTACTACACACGTACGATTTAATATAATATACTGACATATATAATATAACTATATTAATGGAACTCGAAGGAGCTGATCGATATTGCCTGAATTATTATTGATATTAATTTCATTTATCTCCCCTTTTTTTATATACAACTATATTTTATTTAAAAGAATTTAATATTTGTAATAATATTTAATAATTTAATAATTAATCTTATATGATAACTATTGATGCAAACATACCCTTATTGTTATTAACACAGTATTTTATTAATGTAAGAATTTGAAATAAGTTTTTTTTTTGTTTTATATTTAGAAATGAAGAATTAATGTGCATATTATATAACATATGCATATATCATAACTTTTGACCAATTGTACTTATATAACAATACTTTTAAAGCAAATTTTGATTAGAAATAAATGTAAATAAACATGTATTCATTACTTTTAAGATTATGAATTGTGAAATAAAAAATAAAAATAATGTGAACGTATAAATCATAGTATGTATAAGAATGGTAACTTATGCTATAATTTTTTAAAGAAGTATGAAAGTAGGCTATGAAAATTTGCAAAAAGTTGAGCATTGCTAAGTATAATCCACTAAAAAACATCACACATTTATCCATAGCCTTTGCATAGATATGAAATGTTGTTTATTTCTTTGGTGTCATTTTTAACTTATATCCAATGAAAAATTTCTTTAATCCCGAGAGGTACTGTTAATAATAGTTAAGATGTACATAAATATATTAATAATATCCAATTAAAGATTTAGTGCAGCAAAAATATATTCCTCAGGGGAAAGCATCTAGTTTGCGAGGGGGGGGGGAGTCTCACACACGCATTTACTGTATGTTGCATGCGGTGGTGCTACTGCGCATTCTCGTGCGCAGCTCCTCGACATGGCCGCACTTCGCGCTTCGCCACGTGCTCATGCAATTCACGATTGCAACTTTTTTTTTATCTTAACTGTCAGATATTCCTAAATTCGCGCGGAGGGAAAAAACTGCGGGGGACGGTGTATTACATACATATATATTTTCGCGTATATTTTAACGCGGTCGCGCGGGGCGATACATATATATCCGCGTGTGTTTCAACGTGGTCGCGCGGGGCAGAACCGTCCGTAAGTCAGTTCAACCGCGACATACCGTTTATGCCCGCGGGCCACACTGCTTCGGCACCATTTTATAACCGCGTACTTACGCACTGATTACGCATTACTTACATGCTCTTCACGAGCGGCGTGCCGGATGCGTTGGACCTAGAAAGGGGAAATGTGGAAACGCGAAATAACACGAAATAGGCTTGTTAACTATATAAACACTCGTTTATTACACTGTATTTAAACGATAATTACAACGTCGAAAATCATACATAAAACTCAGCGCGCGGCGACGACGTTTCAATACGGGAGCAGATTCTGCGGGCGCGCGGGAATATCAAACGGTAAGGAGTGGGATGGGAAACGTACGCGGTGCGTGCCGTCTACCTAGCAGGGACGCGAAACGGCCGTACGATCATGGAGCGCTTACTCTCGGGGACGCGCACTCTCTCACACATAGTAATGCAACGGTACTTGCCGGGACGACGATCCGCTGTTGCTTCCTCTCGTTCCGGGTGGTTTTCTGTCTCGTTCTTCCTTCCTTCCTTCTTTCTCTTACTCGACCTCCTCTTGTTCAGGTTGCAATTAGCTTCCTTCCTTCCTTCCTTTCTTCTTTTCGTTTTCTTGCTCCCTCGTACGGGCGATCGCACCGTGATCAGGTGGCTACGGAATCTGCACATGACTGTATATTTAAACTATTTGAATCACCGGGAGATTGGTGATCACCGCCGGGAAATAGTGCTGGAGATGGAGGTGGTAATTTGGATGGTACTCTCTCTCTCTCTCGATTCTTCGTGCTCTTCCTTCGGTAGCTGGGCGGTGAAGAAATTCTTCTCCTCGTACTTCCTCCTTCTTCGCGACGGTCGCGCACTCTCGCGGTTCGCGCGTTTTCGCTGTCGCGCGCGAACACTCGGTTTTCACCGAGAACGCAGCGAAACACGAGAACCGGTAAATTTAGTCGGTTACTATATATACATATATATATATATATATATATATATATATATATTTATGTGTATATATGTATATGTATATGTATGTGTAAATACCCATACGTATATGTGTATATGTACACATCTATATGTATATGTGTATGTGTATATCTATCTGTATATATATATATATATATATATATATATATATATATATATGCACGTATGCACATATGTACGCATGCAAAGTAGAGAGAGAGGGAGAGAGAGAGAGAGAGAGTCGTTGCGTCATCGGTCCGGTAGCAGCTGCCTATCGCTCTCTCTCTTTTCTGCGGATCTTCTCACTAAGGCTCGCTCGGTCTGCCTACTGGCCGTCAGTGTCCACGCACCCTAGCTATAAGATCTATCTGGATGAATAAGATTTTAACGTTTTACACAATAATTTTTCATTTGTACTTTAACATTAATTCTTACATGGAGAAATTGACAAAATCTTGTAATAAGATCCGTACGTACCTAGCAGTATTCATTCGCGAAGACTGTTCAACGTCGAAGCAGGAATTTATCCATTAAGATCAAATTTATTCAATTCAAATCAACGATAGAGGGCGGTACACTCGCATGCGAAATTATTAAGAATGCTCCATACCGCGATCCCAGCGCCACATTGAACTATTCAAACGGAAATGAAAATGTGTAATTCGTTGATTTTGTTTTGCGTCCTCATTTTACGTTTTACAATGTTGAAACAAATTTTATACGGATCTTTGAAAAATTCTACAATAGAGGGTACCTCTTACTGCTTTCATAATATGTTTCAAAGTTAGTTGAAAAAAATAAGAAAATGTGTATCTAACTGTCTCTGCACTATAGACATGGCCACTTTGGAGTAACATCACATAACAACAAATATTATAAAGTTTATATGTATAGTACAGATAAAACTTGGATAGCTCCGAATGTAGAATTGAATAATGAATCGAATGAACTTAGTTTCATCTTTCTATTCATAGAATTGAGGGAGTAAAACGAAATATACGATTTTATTACGGTTATAATGCAAGTTGTCATTTCTGTAGATAAAAAAGTAAGAACTTAATTTCTGATTTTTTCAATAGGTGGCGCTGAAGAAAATATTCAAAGCCATACAAATTAAATAAAGAATTATAAAGTGCAGAAAAAAAAAAATATATATATATATATATATATATAGATTTTTTTTTATGTTTTTTAACGTCGCTCTATTTATGCTTCCATATATCGGTGCTAATCAGCGACGGATATATATATATATATATATATATATATATATATATATATGCACATAATACACACATGCATGCATAAATACATACATGCAAACACATTGCAAACATAGTAATGTTATATGGAAATTTGAGATTACAGAGAGGTGCGAGATGTACGAGCTTGAGCCAATAAATATATATGAATAAATAATAGGAAAGTAATTATTCTTTTCCTAACCTAAAGTATATATAATATTTATGTAGGAAAAAATGTTATTGCCTATACAGATTTAATATTTATATACATCCTAAAAATTTTTTATTAAATAAATCGTTTCTTATGACAACTAAAACTCATAAGAAGTTCCCAAAATTTCAAACATGTTTATTTTTTTTTTTGCAGGATAGTCTTTTAGCTACAATTAAAACACATAATTTTCGGAGGAAATGAGAATTTTGAGTGTTCACAACGTGTAATTGATGCATTTGACTTGTTACTTCGATATGCACTCCTATTAGATAAAACGGATAAGAAAAAGTAACGTGAAAAGAGTATATAATTTTTAATTCTAATGTAAAATATCAAAAAACCATCAAAATTTTGGAATTTAGAAGAGTATAATTGTGTATTTATAGTACTGAATTTTGTATAAGGAGTAAGTATATCTCCTAAATTAATATATTATATTATAAATATTTAAATAGATAGTTATTTATATAAAGTAATTTTTAAATTTATTCTTATATTACACATCATTATATGGTTATTGGCACTTTGTATAATTTATATATTTTATATAATAAACAGTTTTTATAGAAACTTTTTGTAATAAAACTGTTACAGATTCAAATATTAAAATAATTCTTAATGAAGTAACAGTATTTGACAATAGCACTTATATATTAGAAATTACTATCTTTTTCAATAGTTTCAATAGTATCTTTTCAATAGTTTCATTACTATCTATTCAATAGGTAATTATAAAAATTTTATTTTAAAATATATTCTTGTACGGTTAAAGTTTTCTTTAGTATTTCATACATTGTATTTTTGGAATAAATATGTCAGATTAAATAAAGTCAATATGCAAAATAAAAAAATTATACATATATTGCCGCCAAAAATATCACGATATATAATGTAGAAATATTTTTTGTAAAAACATATGTATATATATATATATATATATATATATATATATATATATATATCATATCATATCATATCATATCATATCATACTTCATACTAATTTATAAAGACAAAGCGTATTTTTGTTTGTACACGATAACCGAAAAAACTACTGGACCGATTGTTCTGAAATTTGACATATAGATTTTATATTATTTTGGGAAGGACATAGGCTATGTGTTTTCTTGAAAATCATTTTACTTTTAACAATAAATTAAGTTAACAGTTTTAGTGGTTAGTTTCACCAGCGGCCACTAGGTGGCGTCTTAAATCACGAACATGAACTCAAAGAAGTCGGCTTAAAGTATTAATACCAGGCCAGCTCAAACGAATGTTTATATCCAACTTCGGGATTTGTATCCTAAAGAAGGTGTGGCGTTACTCGGTATTACCTTTTTTGTTCTTCAGGTTCATCTGACACTACACTCACACCTTATGGATATCTTTTGATTTTTGTAAATTTTATTTTCTCTTACGTGAGAAAATCTCTCTCTCTCTCTCTCTCTCTCTCTCTCTCTCTCTCTCTCTCTCTCTCTCTCTATCACTTTCTTTGTCTTTTTTTCTCCTTCTCTTATAAAATGGTTCTGTATGCCAAATCATACTGAATAAAATTTGTGACGATAATTATATTTTGGTTTTTATACATTATATTAACTTCAGAATTGTGACAAGAGAGTATTTTTTTTTAGCTTGAACAAAAGAAATGATCGCAAAATAGGGTTCTTTTACCAACAACCTCCAGACTATATATATATATATATATATATATATATACATATATATATATATATATATATATATATATATATATATATTATATCGTCACTTCTGCATAAAAAGGAAATATCCATCGTCTGCTTAAAAAATATGCTATTCGCCATACCATTTTGCGTGAATTTCAGTTGGTATCACTACGAAAATATTCACGGTATTTAATTGAAAAAACGAAAATATAAGAAATATGTAATATATATTGTATGTATATTGTATTGTACATATTATATATACACATTTTAAATACGGTTTCTACTGAGAAATATTGTATTGGCATGTACGGGCGGTGGATTACGATATCCCGTTGCCTCAAGACGATTTATATACGCAGTTGTGTGTTTGCATGATAGAATGCGATGTCCAGGTCTCTCTGAGCGATTTGTATGGACAATTTTGTATTTACTTGATAGAAAACGATTTCCAGGTATGAGGAAATCAACTTTTATGGGAAGATTCGTGTTGAGACGATAGTCTTTCCGAACGACTTCTACGGGGAGTATCGTGTTTAGTCGTTATAAAGCTATGCTAGCTTTGTCGAGACAACTTCTACTGGGACTATCGTGTTTAGTTGGTAGGAAACGATCTTTAGGTATGTCGGAACAACTTCTACAGGGAGTTTCGTGTTCGGATGATAGAATGCGATTTCTAGATGATTTGGAACAGCTTCCACGGGAAGTGTCATGTACAGTTGGTGGGAAACAATGTCCAGGTATGTCATTACGACTTCTATGAAGAGATTAGTATTCTATCATTCGAACACGCACACTCCCAAGAAGAGTCGTCCCGGGATAACTAGACATTGTAGTCTACCGCCCCAACACAAAACTCTCTAGAGCAGTTGTCCCGAGACATTTCCTATAGTCCGAACATGATGCTCTCTGTAAACGTCGTCTCGAGAAACTTGCACATCTTTTTCTACCGCTCGAACTCGAAAGTACAATTTTTTCTGTTGAAGCCGTATTTAATATGCATATATATATATATATATATATATATATATATATATATATATATATATATATATATAGTATAAAATGGTTGGCAAAATATTAACTTTTTGAAGTGGACGCTACATTGAAGCAGCTTTTTATACAGAAGCGACGATAGGTAAATTACGGTCAATTATTTGTAGAAATATAGATTTGTATATATAAGGGTACTTTTTACTGAATTGTTAATGAATTGATATTAATGAATTGTTTAGGAAATCGGTTAAATTATTATCTCGGGCGAAGCCGAGACGAGGGATGCTAGTATTTATATAAAGTTATAATAGTATAATACATTTCGATGGTTTCACAATAAATTTAAAAAAAAAATTTTTTTAATATTACATGCTTGCAATATGATCGCTGCGATGTAAATTTCAGAAAAGATTTTTAGATATTACAGCTTTGCTCCAAAGCTTGGTCCAGCAAACTTGCTCCAATAAAAATCGCTATGTGTGTCTATAACAGGCATCGTGGATGAATTTCCGAAAAACGAACATAATGGATTTGTCGAATCTTTTTGGATGCTGATTAAAATTATCGTACTGGCGTTTGATGAAAATTTAATTCTCAAGTTAAACACTATAAACACAGTCTTTTAAACATATCTCGGGAAATATTAAAATTTACAAAAATATATTTTAAAAAATCGTTGTACATCTCATTAAAATACATATTTTTTATTCTATTTAATTTCTCTCAACAAACAGTATTTCTCGAAAAAAATGTATACGAAGATACCTGTATTGAATATATACGTGGAACCGTTCACGGGACTCCACAACGGAATAATTGAACTTTGTCGAGAAATAGTATTTCCACCGACAACTGTATTAAATAAAACATATGTATTTGAATGAGCTCTATTATTATGGTTTAAAATTTTTTTGTAACTGTTTTTATTTTCTAAGACACATTGAATAAACCATGATTTTTATGGACTTTGCATGGATTTAGGAACAAATATTCAATTTCCGTCTAAAGGTATTACGATATTAATAGTTAGTTCCCCAAAAATCATAAATGTTCAGAAAAATAGTGCGGGGGAACTTTCTTGGAACTAAACTGATTACAGCCACACCACTGACATTGTTTCGACGAGCCCTGAAGCTTCATTATTTTTTTTAGCAGATATTTATGATATGATATTATTATCATAGGTAAAATTATCTAGACAATATATTTTTATACATCGAGTATTTTTTATATCAGTAGTATTTGACTATTTAATAAGTCGGTTATGTTATTATCTCGGGCGAAGCCGAGATAGGAATGCTAGTGTATATATAAATATATATATATATATATATATATATATATATATATATATATATATATATTGTATTTAAATAATTATAATCTAGAGTATAATATGCCATTATATTTAGAAGCTATACTTGCTCCCTATGTAATATCCAATTCTATTAAATATACAATCATACTGTTCTGCTTACTTTCCCAGAAGATGGTGATTTTATATTTTTCATTTAAAGTAATAATTATATATTCTTCCCACTCTAATTTTGCATATTAGACACCTTGGAACTAAAATAATAGCTATTTTGATTGCATTACCATCAGATTATATCTATAATATTAATATTATCACTTACGAACAATCAAACTGCCCCCTTTAAAACTTTAATTTATCATTATTTTTTTAATTATTTATACATTAAATGGTCCTTTAAAATTAAAAATAATGAAGGCCATACGTATTATACGATTTGCTTAATTATTAATACGTAATAAATTAATATGTTTGTACTATTACCTTATTTTTATTTTCTTTACATATAAGAATCTTATTATATAAATATAAATACTTCATACCTTCGTGTCCCACTCTGGGGAAGGGTAGATGAAGCTAATTGTCTTTTGGGAGGCTTTACATTTTTAATGAATTTATTTAATAATTTTTTCTTCAAAAATAGCACCTTAAAGTATAGGTTTTTGTCTATCACTTGCACATTGAAATATAAAATAACTGAACTTATTTGAATTTTGGGTGCCCGTCATGTCTCGTCTGTATATAACCATTTTTCTGTACTTTTTTTGTAAAATATATACTGATATAAATTATATATATATTAATTTGTCATTAATAATTAATAATTTCTATTGAATTATTGTATACATGTTTACTTAATTAATCATTGAATTACAATTATTATTAAAATAAAATTTTAATTATCTATTATTTTCAATTCATGAAAAGTTAAATCTGGAGATAATTAATATTATAAGAGAGAAAAGAATTATCCATCAGAATACATGACCAAGAATTGTATCGAAACTCATCTCCATTCATCAGGTAATCATTATGTTGATACCTGCTTTAAATATATATATATATATATTTACATATATATGCCCGCCGCGGAGATACAAGAGCCGCTATTGGGACTATCAGACACGACCGGTAATACCGCGTTCGAGCTTTGCAAAGATCAACTCGCGAACGTGCCGGGAACCGTTTTTCCCTCACTCGACGCCGAGATCCGACTAGTGACTGACGCGTCCGAGCTCGCCATGGGAGCCGCTCTAGAACAGAAGACCGGCGACCTATGGTACTACTGGGCCTACGCTCTCGCATACGTACGAGCGTAGGAGCCAGTCCCGCGGAATACCTGTACGGTACAATGCTCCGTATCCCTTGTACTTTTTACACCGACCAGGATTACGAGCCCGACGACGGGATATTCCTCACGGAGTTAAAGGAATACATGAACCGCGTCAAGCCTGTAGCCGTACAGCACAACGACGTGTGCAAGCCTTTCATTTTTAAGGAACTTCGTGATTTCTCCTACGCCTGTTTTCAATGTGGAGCAAAGAAAACACCCCTTTACCGCTAAGGATTTCATAATCGACGTAGACGGAAACACGCGTACCGTATCCGCGGACCGTGTGAAGCCCGCCTTCTTCATCGAAGAAGAAGAATACGCCGAGTTCAGGGAAAGTAGCAACGGATCGCGTCGGCCACGTACACCACGCGATACCACCTTTCACGAGGAATTTCAACGGCACCGTCCGAATATTCTGCGGCGGCGTAGGAGTCGCAGTTGGAATACATCCCATGGATAGATTAGGGACTACGTACCGCATGGCACTAATTTTTTGCGAAAAATTCTGTTACAGGTACGTGAGCCCCAAAATACGCCTGCACGGTGAATCCATGAGGAGCTCACTATCCTGAAGGGATGGGTGTTTGCACAACTACGTGCTTAGCTTTAACCAATTCAATAAAAATAGACTAGAGCAACTAGGGGCTGTGATACGTGAAACACTCCAGGACAAAACTGTATTAATTTATAAGAATTTACGTCATCTAAATAAAATTCCCTTAAATTACAGATTTTTCCTTCTGTATATATATACGTAAAAATCTCAATTTGGGGGGGAGGCATGTGGGGATTACATCCTCCACATAACCACGCCACGAGCTCCCTCACCACCGAAAGTTGGAGTATCGGAAGCAGCAAAGCGCATCCGCACTATAGTAGATTTAGTCTAGTCGTGTCGTCTCTAGTGAGGACACGTACAATCTTTATATATCTGCAATAAAGAGCCTTATATATTACAAGTCGTGGACTCGGTTCAGTTCGACATTTACAAATCCAAACCGATCCTATTTCCCTTAGATTAACCCTCGTTAATGTTCGGGCGAGAGTTAGGCCGCACAACGGAGTCTAGCGGTGGCAAGAATATTTATCATCAGACATAAATATTCACATTCCCGACAAAAGAATACACCAGCTGCTAGCGCAATGATATGATTTGCGCGGACGTGGATCGTGATGCCATGATTAACTAAAATAATGATTAACTGAAAATAATGATTAACTAAATTTACTTAATTCTAACTTTTTTATTTATTTTTTATTTAATTTAATTTTTATTTTACTGTTTAGTTGTAATTTCGAATTCAGATTATTCGGTGGTAATTATAAATAAGGACTGTCCCATATTCATTATATTAGTATATTATATTATAGTAGAAAAACTGTAAGACCGATAAAAATTTTTATCAATTTACAGTCGAATTTTCTACCTTTTCAAATGAATACGAATACGATGGTGGCTACGCCGTGATTTTATCACCAAGCCACGTAGAACCTATAAACTCGCTAGAGAATGAATCTTCTTATAAAATGTTCTATGTCATATTTAATTTTAAATAAAGTAAATATACGAATTGCTTTTTAAGCGTAGTATTTTTATTCTTTATAATTATAGTATCATTTTCGTATTGTAATTGAATTTTTGGTCATTCTTACTGTTGCACGTTGAAATTTTCATTGCAATATTTATTGTAAAAACTAAGTAAGAAAAAATGAAAAAGAAAAATCAATTACCACTCTTAAAATATTAATTCAAAGATCTGATTTAACCTATACTTAAAAAAAAATTAAACATAAATACATAAAAAAAATATTAAAAACCTATTTTTAAAAAAATGGTTAACAAATTTAATTAATAGGTAAAAAAGAAATAATAGAGAAAAATGTAACTAAAAAGTAAAACATAAAACTATACCCAGAAAATATTAAATATGAAAAAAAAAATTATAAAATATAAACAAATTATGCTCCAAACAGCAAAACCATCGAACTAAGTTTAGGTAATCTGCAGGTATCTCCGCTAAAAGAATAGATTCTATTTTAGATAACATTATATCGTATTTTGGGGTACCCACATGCCAAGTCTGCCAACAGAGGGCAGCTGGGCACCTTAGTTAACCCGTGAGCGACCACACAGGCCTCCGATTAATATATAAGTCCTGGACCCGGTCCATATAACCGAGTCTAAGGCAGGGGTTACCCACAATACCTTACTGATAAGTCCAGTCGGTAACCCCGGGATGAAACGCACCATGAGCCATTGCCCTAAATATAGGTGTGTATATACAGGAATGTAGAAGCCCCTGTGATACACCCTATAGTATTATGTTGAAAATTCGGAAAGGATTTTATATAAGACCTATATATATATATATATATATATATATTTGGAACACTGCGTCAGACAAATGACGCAATATTTATTGGAATTGGTTTTTTAAGTTTTATAATATAGAAGGATAAAAACAATTGAAATTCATTTTAAATATTATATGATTTTTATTAATTTATTATTTTCCAAAATACGCTTATTTAAAATAAGTAATGTAAAAATAATTTAGTACAACAAATAAAATAATCTATTTTAGATAAATATGAAATAATGATTTGATTATTTTTTTTCAATTACATAATTTTATATAACGAAGTCTAGTGTGCCATTATGTTCCAGATACTAAGTATTTTTATATTCTTTACCCGATAGAATCAGGTTCTGTTCGACACAGATTATAGATTACAATTACAATTTTAGATTATAAATACATAATTTATAAGATAAAATTGTAAATAAAAAAAAATAGAATAAAAATTTAATTGTAAATAAAAAAGTGCACGGCAATCCATACAAATTCAAATTTATTTAGATAATAGCGAAAACTATAAAAATTTAATATTTTTATTTACTACTTACATATTATAGCATTGCAATAACAAAACTAATATTTTATACATAAAGCCAATAAAATGAAAATATTGAATTTCTTTATATCTAATAATTATACGTGTAAAGAATGTCAACTTGGTTTTCTATAAAATGAAAAAGAAAAATACCTTAGACTACATTCCTGGTACTTAAAAATAATTCCAAATTCAAGTGTAGAAAAAAGGAGTTATAATGGCTAAATTATTGCGCAAGAATAGATTAAAAGTAGAATTTCACAGGAATACTGAAAATTAGAAACAAATCAAAGAATAACCAACAAAAGCTGAAAAAATACTTTCAAAACCTTCAGAACAGAATCGAAAGTTAGCGTTATACATCACCTCGTAGGTATCTAATAAATTTGAGTAGGCTGAAATCTAGTCACTACGAACTAAAAATAATTGAACTATTATGATTATAAAATAGACAAATCATAGAATGAAAAATTTTAACATTGTTATAGTAAAATTAGGAAAAACGTATAAACTAGGTCCTTTTATTTCTGTCTAGTAAATAATAATATTATTTCATATGCAAGTTTTAATTACTACACTGCAAGAAATTAATATTTATAGAATAATAATTTATTATGTTATTTGTTTAATAAAAAATAATTTAATACAATACATAAACTAATAGCTTGAAAGAATTATAAAATAATAAAGTTTATTGTGTATTGGATTTT
Organism: Sycobia sp. Sy_11; assembly: GCA_018907035.1. Lineage (NCBI taxonomy): Eukaryota > Metazoa > Arthropoda > Insecta > Hymenoptera > Epichrysomallidae > Sycobia > Sycobia sp. Sy_11. The sequence continues at coordinate 88,406 of JACCIC010000137.1, read as the reverse complement.
ATCATCCTAAAAATTAAGTATAATAATTAATTTTACAATTGTTTACCTTAAACAGACAATTTTGTATATCTAAATTTTCGAAAAACAAAAGTAATTTGGAAATATTATTCGCTGTTATCTTTATACTTATTTCAATATTCATAATTAAGAGATCCCATTCCATTAATTAATGAAATAATTAATATCATTTAATTTTTTTTTATTCTTTTTGTAACATTCCATAAACCAAAGTTTCGTATAAAATTGTGTAAATCATTGGTAAACAAGTTTTGATATAAACTCAATATGAAGTTACTATATATATATATATATATATATATATATATATATATATATATCTATTTGTATATATTAATCGTTTGCGACCACCACGGCCCTTGGCATTTTTGAGTAAGTAATTTGGTTAGAATTTAGGAGGATGGAGATTATATATGTTAATGTGTGTGTAGATACGCATACATATATGCATATTTCAATCAAACACTGGATGTCGAGCTGATGTTTCATTATTACTGCTCGTCTCCTAGTATCCTTATCTTCTACACTTAAATATACTATTTATATATATATATATATATATATATATATATATATATATATATATATATATATATTATAAACTTCTTATGACAAATGATCAGCTTTTCCGCTACTTATTTCATAAGAATATTATAAAATATAAATTTTGTATGGATCATTTATAATTTACATTTAACTTGAGCTACTACGGCCCTGATTAATACTGTAACAATCGATAAAACTGAACAGGATTTTTCGTACACTTCAAGTTCCGTAAACTTCCGCAGTATATTAAAAACCAGGCGCTTCAATCGATTTTAACTTCCGTCAGACTCCTCACGATTGCCGGAAGTCCGATTCGATCGATGCGCCTCATAGAGAAAAATTTTGCGTCAAATTAGAGAACTAAAATTAATGGTCTGCACTACCGACATTTCAGGAACGTATCCACAATGAAAATTGTATGAATAGCTCCCTTTCTTACATATATGTTATACACGAAAGAATATTCCTTATCAAAGCTTCGTATTTCAGGATCATATTTCATTGCCTTGCTCTGTCGCGAGCACTTACGAGTAAAATGTAGCATCTCAAAGTTCGATAATAAGTTGCCAGTACGTACATATGGCAATATTGAAATGCGTTTTTGTCATTCTTTAATAAATAAATAAATATATATGTGGAATAAGGATATATATAGTGCGCGTTAGCTTTGCGTGTTTTTATTGTGTACTATGTAAAAGTATATACAGTGCATGCTTACGGTGCGCATATTATGCAAAGTGTATTCACTGCGTGTATACGGTATGTAAGTGTAAGTATGTATACGTGAGCGAATGCAAGAGCATCTCAAGGTCACTGCTTGAGGTTTTCCCCATAATTAGTGGAAGCATTCGCCAATGAGAGAGAGAGCAAGCGGAGCGTGTAACGGTAACTGGGGGAAAGCGTCAGGGGGACCGAGCCTCCGTGAGGACAGTCTTACGGGAGACCTGGCAGCGTGACGACGCAGCACTTCCCAGTGTGTGTGCGTACCGCGAGTCAATATTTCTTTTTCTGTACTGATAGTTTCCAATCATTTGAATTACATTATTATATATTCGCTCTTCTGTACTGATATTTCTCAGTCATCATAATTATAATATAAATATTCTTAAGGTCAATACAATTGTGTCTCTTGATTAGTAGTTTATTACTGTTCCCAGCAGAACCTTGCTCCAATTCCCACCTATATATATTGTGATGCCGCGAAATCACGATCACCCAGAACGAACTTTACGCTCTATCGGGGTGTTCTCGTTTGCGCACGCACACACAAAAAAATTAAAGTTCTCACTCACTTATCTCCCTTGCTGCAGAGGGGGTCCTGCCAGTCTGGAAGGAAAAGGCTTCAGATTAAAAAAAAACGCAACGACGAGGAATCATCTCTTTTTTTTTATTTAACACCACTTTATTCACACTCTACGATAGTTCACAGTTCACGCGCGCCTATCCTAACCCGGTCCCCGCGTTCGACGCGCCCCGAACGCGATCCGCGCCCCGACACGCCCAACGAACCCGGAGGAGGATGTTCGAGGGATGGGAAGAGGGGACAGGGGACACAAGCGAGAAACGGGGGGGAAACACACGCGGTGGATGATCGCCGCTCACCGGGGTACTCCGTGGTCCGCTGACGTCCGTTGATCCGGGCAGGCGTTACGCCCCTCGAGTATGGAAGTAGGCGCCGGTGATGGGAGCCGCCCGTGACGTCCCTCCTGCTGTCTCCCTCTCTCCAGCTCACCTTGTCGGCCCTTATAGCTGCCCTTTTTCCTATCTGCTGGGCTTCCTCGGCTCTGCCCGTTCTTCTTATTCTTGCTTCGCTCTCTCTCTCTCTCTCTCTCTCTCTCTCTCTCTCTCTCTCTCTCTCTCTTCCTACCTCTTACTCTACCTCTACTTTGCTTTTTCTCTTACTTTCTCTTACTTTCTCTTACTTTCTTCTCTTACTTTCTTCTCTTACTTTTCTCTTACTTCTTCTCTTTCAACCCGCTATCCTCTCACCTCTCGGTTAGGCGGCCAACAACGCAGTGCTCCCGTCTCGCTACTCGCAGGGAAGAAGGAGGGAAAAAGCGGGGGGGAAGTTCGGCGGCTGCCGGCGACGGCCGACTGCGGTCGTGACGTGCCGAATCCGGACTTACAAGAAAAATCGGTTAATGCCTTTAACATTTTTTTCTTATTACGTACCCTATCCTATTATCTCTAATTAATTTGATTATTTTTCACTACCTCTTATCATCTAATTTATACTTTAGTTTATTATGTCTATATCTCTTACTATCTATCTTATCATATTTCTTTAATTATTTTTATTTCTATCATCTCTTAATCTACCTTAATCAATTTGTTATCTTCTTCCTAAGTCTGTTGCCTTCATAACTCGCCTCTCGGCTTGTGTGCGGGACGAACAATAGGGGGGGCCGTGCGGAGCATAAGGCGCGACGACGCGCGCGAGCGCCTTAATGTTTGCATGTCTGCGAAATGGCGCGCGCGTCGTCGTTTATCCAGGCAAGTCGGCGCGGCGCCCTGTGAAGTCCGTCACAAATCTCCCCCCCCCCCTAAACCGGACTTCGTCCGCAATTCTTGGACGTCCTCTTCTTCATCCATCTTCTTCTTTCTTCGTTGACACCCCGCCCTTGGCTGGGCGTCTCGTAGTTGGCCTCGCCTGGTGATGCTCGCCTCTCTTGTTGGTGATTGCCGGTGACGAATCATCCCCTTACCCCTCGGTCATCTCCTGGTCTGCCTCACTCTTTCTCTCGGCGTTCTGGTCCTCCGGTCCTTCGGTCCTGGTCCAGGTCAAGGTCCAGGTCCAGGTCCAGGTGCCCGGCGTCCCAGGGGGTTCCCTTTAGTGACCGGCAACTGCCTCCAGCAACAGCCGCACCAACGCCCTTACCGATACCCGTCGTGACCCCCGACGGACAGATCGCGGGGTGACGACGGCTATCAATCGCTGCGATGATGCCCCTGTTGCCAGTGCATCACTCTGGGTCCTGCGCGGCGATGTTGATACCACGGGTGCATGGTTCGGAGCGCAAGAAGCCGTGGGGCTTCCTGTCGCAGTCCGGATGGGCCACCCCATATAGCGCTGATACGCCCGTCGGCAGCTAGGGCAGCTCCCAACGACGACCCCGCGTCGCCCGCAGTTGCATCGGTACGTTGTAGCTATGGGTTGGGAGCAGTCCCTGCGCGCGTGCCCTACCTGCCAACAGTTGTAGCAGTGCCGCCGGGGTGGGTCCACCTCGGGCCGCATCCGTATCGGTTCTAGGCCATCCAACAATACCCCCGTCAAGCGGGGGTATCTCTCTCCGTATGGGCGCTCCGGACGATGTTCCACGCGAGGGCGCTCTGCCCTCGGGAGTCCGGTGGAAGGCACTGGGTCCTCTCGCGGCGAGGAGGGCCGTTCCACCACGGTCTCGTCGTCCGAGGACGACCGAAACCATGATGACTCGGACCCATCGCCACGGATCGCGGGTAGTTACTCTCCTACCGTCCAGGATGCCCCCGGGACGGGCTGGATCTCCGGGAACTGTCGGTGACCTGCGCGCGGCCGGAAGATCAGTGGGCATGCTACCTCCCTCCCGAGCCCTGAGCGGCGATGTCTCCTCATGTGACTCATCACTAAAAGAATAAGTGCAGAGTTAAGGGATAGTTTCACAACTGGTCCGGTCTAACTACCAAGGAAAAGGGAAGGGAAAAAAACCAAGGGAAACAGGAGCGTCTCATCACGAACTTAAAATCTAAGCCTGGGACTGACAACGTCGCGAGGGCAGGGGACATATCCCTTTAGTTCCGACACGTGCACCTTCGCGTTTCGCCGACTCGAGCCCATCTCGAGCACGTAAATCGTCGGGGAAAGCTGATCGGAAATCCGAAAGGGGCCCTCGTACCTAGGAACCAATTTGGAGGAGAACCTCTGGGTCCCGTTCGATAACACGCGTACCCTGCGCAACGCTTGGTCTCCCACTCTGAAACTCACATCTCGTCTACCCCGATTGTAGTAACTTTCTTGAGTGGCCCGTGCCCCGTCGATGTGGCGGACGACAAGGTCCCTCAACGCGTCTAATCGCCGCATACGGTCCTTCCATACCTCGGGGTCGATCCTCGAAACCAACTCGCGTCCGTCAACCTCTCTTCTCAAACTTTTGACCGGTTGCGGATGCCGGCCGAAGTTTAAAAATGCTGGCGACACTCTAGTTGATGTTTGTGTCGCTGTGTTCATGGCGTGACGTAGTTCGCACAGATGTAGGTCCCAATCGCGGTAGTCCGGTCCAACGAATATAGAAATCATGGTCTTTAAGGTCCGATTACTCCGCTCCACAGGGTTGGCTTGTGGGTGGTATGGTGGCGTTGTGACATGTTTCACACCATATCCTTCTAACATCTTCTTTAGTACGTGATTATCAAATTCAGTCCCATTGTCGCTCATGAAGTAGTCTGGCGTGTTCCATCGGAATAGGACTAAATCCTCGAAAGCCTTGGCGACTGCCTTGCCGTCGGCTCTGTTCAATGCATTTAATTCGACCCATGGGGTGAATAGGTCCTGGAATACCAGTATATACTTGTATTGCCCCTTACTCGGGGGAAGCTCGACGACATCGGCAGCCACCACGACCCAAGGTTTTTCCACGATGCGATGACCCATCAGTCCTTGTGGTCCGGTTTGCGTGGGCTTATGTCGCTGGCACTCAGGGCACTGCCGAACATAGGTGTTCGTATCGTGGTAGATTCCCGGCCAGTCGTAATCTCTCGTGATTCTGCCGTACGTCTTCTTGACGCCCAGATGGCCAGCTGACGGTTCCTCATGTGCCTCACGCAACACTCTCTCGGTGGTCCGTTGGTAAAACGAGTTTCCAATCCTCTTGGCCCTCTGTCACGTTCTCCAAAATAGGGTCCACCCTGCGCCTATATAGCATACCATCGTGTACACACCACCCCGGAAACTTGTATGGGAATTCTATGACTTCCTGAACCCTCTGGGTGTACCATTCATCCTCACACGTTTCGAATGCAGCAATTTTTTCGAACTCATTCTCGAACTTCCGGGACAACGCGTCCGGGGCGTGGTGAATTGCTCCACGCCTGTGTACTATCTCAAAATCCCATTGCTGCATTTCAAAGGCCCAGCGGGACAGACGGCCAGTAGGTTCTTTTAGGTTCCGGAGCCAGCGAAGTGCGCTGTGGTCCATAATTGCTGTGAACTTATAGCCTTCCAGATATGGTCTCAATTTCTTGATCGACCACAGCAACGCCAAGCACTCTTTCTCTGAGGTCGTATAGTTGCGCTCCGCCGCGGTCAATACACGATTCAGGTAAACTATTAGATGCTCACCAACCTCTCCCTCTTGCGTCAGTACTGCCCTGATCGCGTAATGGCTCGCATCACACTGTACCGAGAATGGCTTCGAAAAATCCGGCCGTGCGAGTACTGGCGCAGTCGTCAATGCTTCCTTTAGTTTGTTGAACGCCTCTTCTTGATCTGTGTCCCAGGTCCATGGTTGGCCCTTCCGTAATAACTTAACTAACTTTTTTTTCAGATTTTCAGTTTCGAGTCTTTATCAATGAACCTTGAGTACCAGCCAACCATGCCTAGGAACCGACGCAGTTGCTTCACGGTCCTCGGAGCTGGGTACTCTAACAATGGTCGTACTTTCTCTGGGTCCGGTCTGAGACCTTCACGGTCCAACAGGAAACCGAGGTACACCACTTGAGAACAGCAAAACTTGCACTTCTTCCTATTTACGGATAGGCCTGCACCTCTCAGTCGTTCCAACACGCGCTTTAGCTAGTCCATGTGGTCCTCAAACGATTCTGTCGCTACAATGATGTCGTCCAGGTATCCAAATACGTTGGGTTCATACTCTGGTCCGAACAGTGCATCGATGAGCCGCTGGAAGGTCATGGGGGCGTTCGTCAGGCCGAACGGCATTCTGGTGAACTGCCAGAGACCTGATCCGGGTACTGCGAAGGCCGTGAACTTCTTGCTGTTTGCGTCCATTGGTATCTGGAAGTACGCTTCCTTTAGGTCTACCTTCGATAAATATCTGGCCTTACGCAGCTTATCCAAGATAGAATCCATACTGGGTAACGGATAGGCGTCCTTGACGGTGACAGCGTTCAGGTCTCTGTAGTCCACACAGAAACGGAACGAACCTTCGGACATTTTCACGATAACAAGCGCGCTGCTCCACTCACTGGCCGAGCGCTCGATCACTCCTTTCTCGAACATCTCCTTCACTTCATCCTGTGCTACTTGCATCATCATCGGCGACATGCGTCTCGGCCGGTGTTTGACTGGAGCCCCGTCCTGTACCTCTATTCTATGTTCGGTCAGGGTAGTCGCTCCCAATCGTTCAGCGGCCTCGGGCAACAACTTACTCACGAGGTCCTCGACTAAGGTCCTTTGGTCCTCGCTGGCTTCGACGATACCCGCGCATTCGGCCGTTATAGCTAACTGTTTCTCTTCTGCCTCTTGTCCCGTGCGACTAAACTTTCTCCACCTACCGCCTCGTATACGCCACTGTCCAGGTCCAAGACGGGCTTCGATCTCCCAAATCCGGCAAAAGTCCATACCCAATATAATGTCATGGTCCAGGAAACTCGCGGCTTTGACTGACAACTCTCCGACAACTCCATCCACTTCTACTATTATTAGTGGTAGCTCGCCTAGCATGGCCGTCCCTCCGCCGAGGACACTCTTCAGCCTCGTCGAGGTCGGCCGTAGTCGATCCTTGAATCGCTCGGCTACTCGAGGTCCGACGACCGAAACTACAGCTCCAGGATCGAACAATGCGCGATAATTCATCCCGTTCATCCCCACGGGAAGAAACAACCGATTCTCTAACGTCACACCGGCCAGCTCAGGTCCCTCTAGGTCCAGGCCGGTTTCCTCCGTTTGTTTTGTTTCATCCAGGTCCTGGGACTCCACAGGTCCTCGTGTTCAATCTAACCCCGCTCCAACTCTACTCCCCCCTGAATGTTGCTGTGGGGAGGTTCCGGCATTAGCCAGGCTGGAGGCATATCTGGCGGCCATCTCCGCGGCGGAAACCCTAATTTTTTCAATATTTGGTTAAATCGGTGGCTAGCGTCTCGAGATGCACTCTCCGCTTCGGACTCTACTCTCGCGTCTACGTTGGTTGGGGCGGTCTTAGACTATACGGTCTCTCCTCCGCATGCCACTTCGCTCCCTCGGTCTGACGCTCCCTCGGGGACTCCCCGATCTGTTCTTGACCTATCCAACAATCCTCAGTCTCACCATCCTCTCGCCCCTCACACCGGACTCCGATTTTCACCTCCCGTACGTCTCGCTCTAACCTTGTATGTTCCCTCTGATCTGCTGCCTTGCACGCAGGCTTCTTTGGTTCCCGCTTGACTTGCGGCTGGGCGTCACCGCTTAGTGGCTCCGTTCTCTTCGGAATGGCTCCCTTGGATTCCGGCGTAGGGTTCGGTCCTAACGGTGTCCCGAGAGTGAACGAGAGGTTGCGGGACTGTTGCGTCCCCCCGTCCTCTCGTTTCCCAATTTCGTACAAATAGGGGCGCAGTCAGGGCAGTCACGTATGGCTAGTCCTTGCCGACTGCATCATTGGCACGCCAGCGTGCTTCTCCGACTACTCGGGCAGTCGGTGGCATAATGACCGCGTTGATGGCACCGTTGGCATGAGATGCTCGGGCAGTTCGCCGCCCGGTGTTCTACCGCTCTACAGTGGAAGCACAAACCGTAGAACCATCCGTCTTCCCTATCACGCTCTGGCGGTAAGCTTCTCCGAGTCTCCTCGCGGCCACGATTCTGCCACCGGCCGTTGTCGTCGAACTGGCAACTCGGACGTTGTGGTGATCGGATTCTTGGTTGCCGCGCTTCCCAACTTCTTGGCCGCTATCGCGGTACATTGGGAGATGGCCGTCTCACGGCTGCAGCATAGCTCTGCGGTCTCTCCGGTTTGGTCGTCGTCAACGGTCTCGGCGTCCGGGTCTCTACAGGTCCCTGTACGGCCGCTACCTCTCTGCTCTTGGCTTTCGCTCCTTTTGTCCTCCTCCGAGTCTCCTTGTATCCTTCATTATCGGTCGACTCAGTCCTTCGGCCTCTATCACTCTGCGTGATGGCCGCGACCTTCGTCGCCTTGACCTTAGCTACGGCGGGGGCAGCGCTACGAAGTCTCATCTTGTCCTTCGCTGGTGGTGCGCTCCACCGGTTTTGGAGCTCCATGGTTCGCTCCATCTCGAGGCCATAGCGTGTTAATTCTGTAAAGTTGGTGAACGTCTTGCCCACCATGTAGACCTGATACTCTGGTCGTAGGTTGTTGGCAGCGACCATCACCTGCTCGCTCAACGGCGGCGGTCTCCGGAAGTACGAGACAATGTGTCTGAACTTGACGACGAAGGTGGCGACGGTCTCGCTGCGGTCCTGGATCCTCGAATAAAGTTCCCTTCGTAGGTCATCCTCGCCCAGCTAGTTGATGAATCTAAGCCTGAACGCCTCTTCAAAGGCTGCCCAGCTATTGGTCTCCGCCCGTATAGTTCGATACCTCTGCTTAGCATCTCCTTTCAAGGTACTGGGGATCGCCCTGATTAATTCGCTCTCCGTCAGGCGGGCTGAGTATCGGCACTCTTCGAGGTCCGCGAGGTATTCTTCCGGATACTCCTGTTCGGTTCCCAAGAACTTGATGGCCCAGTGCTTTAATATTCTGGCTGACGAGTGCTGTCCGTAAACCCGGCTGCTCCCGTGTGGACACACGCACGGGGGCGAGGTCGGCCTCACCGAAACTATCTCCAGGCTCGTGTTGCGGACGGGAGGTGGCGGCGGACAACAGTCTCTACCAATATTTCCAGTCTGTTTGGTCGGAGCGTGCTCTCTTGTAATAGTCGGCCCGTATTCTGTGGCTCTCCCTCCGGTTTTACCTACTTTACCGGCGCCAGGTCTGGGAGTCGGTGCAGACGCGGCTTCGGGACGATCGCATCCTCCGTGCTGACTGTCCTCGTCAGACGCCAGGCTTGCGTCGTCATCAACCTCTCTCCTGACGCGAGGGCCGGATACGCTGCGGGTGATGCTCCTACCATCGCCGGTCACTCGTTGGTTCGGCTGCGTCTCGGGCGGAACGCTACGGCGCCGACACTGCTGGTCGAACTGTGATAGGATTGATCGACGATCAATCTCGTCCTGTAACCGCAGCCGCTCTTCCTCATTGCGTTCCATGGCCATCTGAAGGATGTGATCCATTTGCAGACCTGCCACCCGTTTTTGATCTTCTAGACGGCGCAACGAACCCGACTGGTCTGCCAGGCTGATCGTTGACACCACCCCCGGGTTGATCGTAACCGGTTGGGAGTCTGACTTCGGTAGGGCGTTCCCCGCAGTGGTGTACTTTGGCGTGGTGGTGGTGCACGTCGTCGCGGTGACCGTCACAGCCCTGCCGGGAATCTGCGCGGCCGTGGGCAGCGAAGTCCGTAGACTCTCGAAAGGGTTCACCCCCACCGTCGTCGGTGGGGTTGCCCGTCCTGGAATCTCCAGCTCCTCCAGGGTAGTCATTGGGCGTCCACGCCCACGTCCTGTCCATCTACGGCGTTTATCGACGAGAGAATCGTCCACGACTTGGGTCTGGTCCACACCCCGCGTAGGCGACGAGTCCCGATCTTCCTCGTCCTCCGTTGTCCAGGATATCTCTAGGGACGGGTCCTGATTACGGAGCTCAGCCCTTAGAAGGCGTCTCTGTAGCGTATGACGGTCGCCGTGCGTACTTGTACCTAGCAAGCTTAAGACGGCCTTCAGCTGGTCCTGGTCTAGACGGCGAATCCGACCGTACATCGCCCAGGCCCCATCGTACTGGTCCATAATCAGCTCCAGAGACGCGTTGCTTGTGTCGCTCTTCACGGACGCCATGGTCACTTCTAGAGATTCTACCGCGTCTATTCGCTCCTGTGTACGATTGCCCTGTTCAAAACGCGATCTGCTTTGCCGTCCGGAATCGTCAAACGGAGGTGGGATAGCGGACGAAGAAACGGGGGTGCACGTATGTGGGAGCAAAAAGGGTAGGGGGCCGAATCGCGTGCCAGCGGGATCGTGATACAATGAATTTAAAATTATAACATTTATCAATTAAATCAAATAAATCTGGCCATTATCTTACTTTTTTAATATCTAGAAGGGATCGAATGAGAGAGAAAACAAATTCGACGAGCAAAGTTTCAACTCGGCTTTGCAATACCGTCGGTGCTATCTCATCTAGATCTTCGAACTCTTCCGTATTCTGGTTCAATACACTTGCAAAATTCCATCGGATTGTAGACTCTGTTTAATTCTGATTTATCTTCCTGAAAGGAGAAACAACTTGAGGCGGCTGGCAGGCGATCGGGATTATCGGATGGGCATAATCAATGATATAAATATATATAGATTTATAATAATATGTGACAACCCTGGGTCACCTCTATCAATAGTGATTTGTCCTTATAACGCCTAATGAGATCAATAGATGTACCTCGATCGACAGTTATGTTTAGGCTACCATGCCCCAGGCTCATCTCTCGATTCTGTCCATTCCGTGAAGTTCCATCAAGTTAAGGTAATTTTTTTTTTCGGTTTGTCAGCTACCAAGAATTATAAATGCGTCACCCGTAATTGAAATTTAGATAACTAATCAAGAAAATTTTATGGGTGCTCCGCATTTAATAATCCAATTCCTTCTCGGGTTTATCTAGGATTTTAATCAATGGATTATTCGTTAAGTTTATCGTTACGGCTCCTGTGGTTTCTAATTCAAATTAAATATACAAAGTATACGAGTCTGCTAATTTTCGGTATCTCACTTGTGTATATAAGATATTTATAACGATTGATCCTAACCTTTCTCAAATTAGTATAGTTCTGATTCTTAAATATTATAACAAAATCTCAAATTTGCGATAGTCGAAAAAGAAAATTCTCATTAAATTGTAATGCACTCGAGGGACGTTATTAAATGGAAAATAAATTTGTAGATTAATCTTTAAATTTCGATTTTAAAAACATAAATGAATTTATAAATCTCTTTTTATAGCTTCAATTGGTTATTAAACTGACATAGACATCCCTACTGTATTGTAGAAATGCTCTTCTGCAGGTAACTGGATTCTTGCTTAAATTGTTGTTAAATGGTTTATAATAATAACCTGTAATAATAATACCGCCACAGGGCAACAAAATCATTGGAGGGTTGATAAAATTTAAATAAAAAAAAATTTATATTTTACATTACTGTAATGTAGACTTGCTGATAAGAAAAAAAAGATTTAAATAGTAAATTAAACTAAGCAGCTTCGGGAGTGCTTAGAAAAATTTCTAACCCGCAATGAAATTCGTCGTGGCTTCATCCCCTATTTTAGATTTGTTCTAATCATTCATAGTCCTAGTAAATTTTTTTATCATTTGCGCAAATTTAATTCAAGAAAGATAACCAAAAAAAACATCATTAATTTCGTTACAAATATATAATAAAGTTCAAACATATGTAGTCTGGACCGAACGAACTTATGCATTCCTTTGCTTTTAAAAAGAAATAAAATCCTCCCTTTCTCTTTTTTTCCGGTTTTAGTGTACTCGGACACTACGAATGTCAGAAATCTAATAATGAAATTTAACTATCAAATTGAAATTGATTACCACAAAATCGCTAATTAACAATAAATTCCAAGTCACTTATACTAAGTTAATTTTTAGGGTATTCATAAAGTAACATACGTCATTAAAGAGTAACTAGTAAAAAAAACTTGCAACCAAAAAAAAAAATTTTTTTTTGTTCCTGAGCATCATACTAATACCAATGATGACTTTTAATTTGAAAATACCCCATTTAAATAGTCGTTGACTATTCCCTGCATTCAAAGAGAAATTCTAAATTTAAGGCAAATTTTAAAAAGGTATTAACGCCTAAAGATTTTTTTTTTTGTTTATAAACTGAATTGTATAAATTTTTAAACAAAGAGAGCAAATTACATACAATATAATCCTGTGCAAAAAAAGAGAAATTAATTTAAATTGCGACAACAACAAAAAAAAAATCCAAAGATTCCAAACAAAAATGGAAAAAAAATCATATCTCACTTTAATAGGAATTTTTTTTTTTAAAAAAAAAGTTTCTTAACAAGAATTATGTGATCGCTGTAAAGGAAGCTTAATTCAATTAATTTCTATATATTATCACATTATTTGAATTTAATAATAAACTATATATTATTATAACTAATTTAATTTAATAGTAAACTATATATATAATAAACTATACTTAAATATTAATGTTATGGCTAAATAATGATTTGTAAATTTAATTTATATAGACAATACTTTGTATGTGCTCCACAACAGAAAAAAAATAAGATTGTTAACATTATTATTATCAAACTCTAAGGTTATTATTAAGTACTAGTTAACAGTAAAACTAAAAAAAATTAGATTATATTTAATTAATGTTTCCACGAATCGAAAATAAATGCTAATGTTACTCTAGATTAACACATACTACGTCGTACGATACATAAACTAACTGAACTAGTATTACAAAGCATCAGAAGCATGGTTATACTTTTTTTATTTAATAATTATAGCGACCGGTATGTTATTAGCTGTGCAAAAGAGAATGTATTAATTTAATATACAACTTAAATTTAAATAATATTAATATTGATAATAGTAATGATAGGTAACGCACTATTTTTGATTTAAAAATACCTCAATTTATAATAATGCAGCTTATTCACATCTCCTTACGCTACAACAAACATAATCAAATTTTTAAAATTGTTCATTTATATAATCAAAAATTTACCTTCGAATCTGCTTTTTTTTTTTTGTTTAACGAGAGAAAAAAACCATGAAGAGAACTCCACTCCCTTGGATAAATTGGTATAAATTTAAAAAAAAAATGTGATGAACTTTGTTTGACAGGGGTCTCAATTCCTTGTTGAAATTTAATTTGAGCTTAATCGGACATCTACTTTAAGATTATGAATTTCTAAGTAGCATCCCTTGTTCTCGTCAGCATCTCTGTCTCCGATATTCCATTCCATAAATGTACACTTCAAGCGAAAATTCAAAGTAAAAATTCTCCTTGTTCTCTCACGTAGTATTGCCGGCTCTACTAAAGTATCATGAATCTGGAAACAATAACTGCTAATTATTATGTTCAAGTGTACTCTCATTCACCAAGTCCACCTACAAAGAAATTTTTTTTTCTTTGTGCACTAATTTCGGATACTAAATACTCCTTATTTTTTTTCAAAGGTCGAATACAAGAATACAATAATTCCTGTTGCTTATTGAAAGCGCATATAAGTCTCCCCTACATTAATTATTTCCATAAATTTATCAAGCTTGATTTTTAAGCAATGACAACATAAATATTCATTGAAATAAGAATAAAGAAAATACATGTAAATACTAGGCTCACGCATGTTTGAATTGCCATGTAAAATATTGCTGTGTAGATTAAATGTGGCATCCACTATAATTTATAATTAAATTTTTTTATTGCGTTACGCCGATACACATCAAATAAATTAAAGATTAACTCTACTAAAAATGATTTTTTTCTAAATTATGTTTTTATTAATTTTATTTTTACGTCTAATTTTAAGCTCTCAAAAAAAAATTAAAAAAAAAGGAAAAAAAAGAAATTATCTGCCACTGGAAAAGTAAATTTGCACCAGTCGAATAATAAATTGATTATGAATAACAAAAAAAAGAGAGATGTATAAAAATTTCAAACCCCCTTTTTTTCCAACGTATCAGATCAACAAATTTATAAAAAAAAACTTTTTTTTTTCTTTTATCACCAATACACATCGATCGATTTATTAGTCGTCGCGCACATCCGCCCGCACGAACTCTCACGGCAACGGTCGTTTCTGGTGCACGCGGCCGTACAGCGACACGTGGCCAAGATGGCCGCGCCACGTGGCGATAAATTTAATTTCGCGATCCGGACCGGCTTGGCCCCACGCTGGGCGCCATTTTTGTGATGCCGCGAAATCACGATCACCCAGAACGAACTTTACGCTCTATCGGGGTGTTCTCGTTTGCGCACGCACACACAAAAAAATTAAAGTTCTCACTCACTTATCTCCCTTGCTGCAGAGGGGGTCCCGCCAGTCTGGAAGGAAAAGGCTTCAGATTCAAAAAAAACGCAACGACGAGGAATCATCTCTTTTTTTTTATTTAACACCACTTTATTCACACTCTACGATAGTTCACAGTTCACGCGCGCCTATCCTAACCCGGTCCCCGCGTTCGACGCGCCCCGAACGCGATCCGCGCCCCGACACGCCCAACGAACCCGGAGGAGGATGTTCGAGGGATGGGAAGAGGGGACAGGGGACACAAGCGAGAAACGGGGGGGAAACACACGCGGTGGATGATCGCCGCTCACCGGGGTACTCCGTGGTCCGCTGACGTCCGTTGATCCGGGCAGGCGTTACGCCCCTCGAGTATGGAAGTAGGCGCCGGTGATGGGAGCCGCCCGTGACGTCCCTCCTGCTGTCTCCCTCTCTCCAGCTCACCTTGTCGGCCCTTATAGCTGCCCTTTTTCCTATCTGCTGGGCTTCCTCGGCTCTGCCCGTTCTTCTTCTTCTTGCTTCGCTCTCTCTCTCTCTCTCTCTCTCTCTCTCTCTCTCTCTCTCTCTCTTCCTACCTCTTACTCTACCTCTACTTTGCTTTTTCTCTTATTTTCTCTTACTTTCTTCTCTTACTTTCTTCTCTTACTTTTCTCTTACTTCTTCTCTTTCAACCCGCTATCCTCTCACCTCTCGGTTAGGCGGCCAACAACGCAGTGCTCCCGTCTCGCTACTCGCAGGGAAGAAGGAGGGAAAAAGCGGGGGGAAGTTCGGCGGCTGCCGGCGACGGCCGACTGCGGTCGTGACGTGCCGAATCCGGACTTACAAGAAAAATCGGTTAATGCCTTTAACATTTTTTTCTTATTACGAACCCTATCCTATTATCTCTAATTAATTTGATTATTTTTCACTACCTCTTATCATCTAATTTATACTTTAGTTTATTATGTCTATATCTCTTACTATCTATCTTATCCTATTTCTTTAATTATTTTTATTTCTATCATCTCTTAATCTACCTTAATCAATTTGTTATCTTCTTCCTAAGTCTGTTGCCTTCATAACTCGCCTCTCGGCTTGTGTGCGGGACGAACAATAGGGGGGGGGCCGTGCCGAGCACAAGGCGCGACGGCGCGCGCGAGCGCCTTAATGTTTGCATGTCCGCGAAATGGCGCGCGCGTCGTCGTTTATCCGGGCAAGTCGGCGCGGCGCACTGTGACGCCCGTCACAATATATATATATATATATATATATATATATATATATATATATATATATATATATAATATATATGTTATACACTAGCTCATTAATTTCTAAAAAATTCTGTAAGAATATTTAGAATTTAGAATATCTATTCAGAGCTTATAAAATTTGAATATAAACCAGTAATCTTATCGCAGTGAAAAAAATAATTTTTCTTACTTATCACTTAGGATCAGGAAATACAATTTCCATAAAAAAATGTGCAATAAATAAAGTATGTGTAATCGTAAAAGTAGAAAAATTTTAGAAACATTAGTAAAATCTACAATATTTATTTCATATATTCTGTTGAAAACAAAAGATACGCATACTTCCTTTTTCGTGATTAAATTCTTTGTGCCACAAGTTTTTTGTGTGGTATTTCTAATGAACGACTGAGTATATATCTGTATTAATATTTTAAAAACTTAATTTTTATAATAATAATCAATAAAATTATTCCAACCTTCAGTTGTTTATATATTCGTTCAATAAATAGAATTGTAATACCCGAAACGAATTGATAGAGAAAGTTCAAAGACGGCATAACATTGAAGCTTATAGGAACAATTATTGTTACCAATGATTCAGAAGGAAGTTTAGCTATATCACGAGCAATATATAGTACATTAGTGACTAAGGCTTTAGACTGCGAATCAGAGCGAAACCTTCGGATTGACTCTTTGAGAACCGATTAGGTAAAAAATAGTCTTCAACGTATTCTTCAAAGAAATCAAAATCATGAAATTGTACAATTATATATATATATATATATATATATATATATATATATATATATATATATATATATTTCAAAATTAATAGAGGTTCAAAAAAATGAATTTGCCAATAATATCGTCATGTAAATTAATTGGGGTTTTTTATAATCAAAAATCAATCAATATTAAATTAAACCGAATGGAATGAGTGTTAAAAATACTGATTAGAAATCCACATTTTTGTATAAATAAATATATTAAAGGAGAATAAATTTATGTATTTAAATTAAATCTTATTAAATTGAGTAAATAATTTTTTATCGGAATTATTTTTCTTTTGTAAAATTTTAATTTAATACTACTGCCATATCATCTTGATTCAATATTATACGATTTAATTTAATTTAATATCAATATTAATTTAATAATATTTATTAATGGAATGCATTGTGTTTTCAATAATTGTAATAAATAAAATATCCTCTAAAATATTAAAACTTGATATTTATATTATTTCCTTATTTTTAATACTTCTAAAGATATTTTGCTGATTATAATTGTTATTTCTTTGCTAATTTTTGTGCAAACATCGTTTCACACCTATAAATCGAAAGCCATTTACAATGCCGAATAGAGGGGCTACTGCGTTTGAGAGTCAAGTTCTCCAAAAGTTCTCTTTCGGCTCTCGCCGAGCTCTCTTGCTTCTTTTCTGTAATACAACGCCAAGTAAACAGTACATCAAAGTTCATCTATAAGATTGTGTGGGCGATAGGAACGAGAGTCGAAAAGAACTGGAGAGAGCTAAAGAAAACCAGAGAACGTCCAATCTCATTATATATTTTTAGGTAATTTTTCTTTTTAATAATAATTTAATTTTTTTTATTTAAATTCTATATTATCTTGAAACATAATCTTTGCATTAAAAAATGAAAAGAGTAACTTTCGATTTAGATGTTACTTTTTCATAATAATTACGTATTTGAGACACCAAAAAGTTATGTGCTTTTTGGCTCACACTGAGCTTTCTCCGCCTCTCTTCTACTTTTAAAGTGGTTGTCTTATTCCCTTTACAAATAAGTAGTACGTTCTTTATAAATGATAACAAGCGAACAAATTAACTTTTTTGATTTTGTATTTCATTAACCAATTTCTAGTCATTTTTTATGCTATAATGGACAGTTCAATTAAAATCTATGCTTCACTATAAAAATATCACATTTTTGGTTTAAAAACAGATTTTTGGAGTTTCTTCATAAAATGCTAAATAGCTGTTTGAATAAGTTTTTCATCACAGACTAAGCAATAAACAATAGTCATTAATACTTTCTACCACTTGCACAATAATAATAGGTACAAACAAGACACTGTGGTGCATTTATCTATTCATATTTATCTATTCATTTATATTATAATTTTCGTTGTTATCATCTATAAACAACGTACACCTTATTTGTAAAGGGAAGAAGAGAACTACTTTGAAAGTAGAAAAGAGACGGGGAAAGCTCTGTGAGAGCCAAAAAGCACATAACTTTTTGGTGTCTCAAATATGTAATGATTATGAAAAATAAAACTCAAATCGAAAGTTACTCTTTTCATTTTTTAATGTGAAGATTATTTTCCCAGATAATATAGAATTTAAATTAAAAAAACTAAATTTTTATGAAAAAGTAAATTTTAATCGAACTTCCCGTGGTCCTCACCTGCGCGCAATAGAATTTATTAAAAAATATTTATCTCAAGAAAGAACAATTAGACATTATATCGCGAATATCTAAAAATTACCTAAAAATATATAATGTGATTGGGCGTTCTCTGGTTTTCTTTAACCCTCCCCAGTTCTCTTCGACTCTCGTTCTTATCGCCCACACAATCTTATAGATGAACTTTGATGTACTGTCTACTTGGCGTTGTATTAGAGAAGAGAAGCAAGAGAACTCGGCGAGAGCCGAAAGAGAACTTTTGGAGAACTTGACTCTCAATCGGAGTAGCCCCTCATCTATAATGCATAAATATATGAATTGCATTTATTCCACATTGTAAATGGCTTTCGATTTATAGGTGTGAAACGATGTTTGTACAAAAATTAGAAAAGAAATAACAATTATAATCAGCAAAATATCTTTAGAAGTATTAAAAATAAGGAAATAATATAAATATCAAGTTTTGATATTTTAGAGGATATTTTATTTATTTCAATTCTTGAAAACATAATGCATTCCATTAATAAATATTATTAAATTAATATTAATATTAAATTAAATTAAAGCGTAGAATATTGAATCAAGATGATATGGCAGTAGTATTAAAATAAAATTTTACAAAAAAAAATAATTCCAATAAAAAATTATTTACTCAATTTAATAAGATTTAATTAAAAATTTAAAAAAAAATTTTTAAATAATAATACAGATATATACTCAGTCGTTCATTAGAAATGCCACACAGAAAACTTGTTGCACGTAGAATTTAATCACGAAACATGAAGGATCGTATCTTTTGTTTTCAACAGAACATATTAAATAAATATTGTAGATTTTTCTAATGTTTGTAAAATTTTTCTACTTGTACTATTACACATACTTTATTTATTGCGCATTTTTTATGGAAATTGTATTGCCCGATACTAAGTGATAGATAAGAAAAATTTTTTTTACTGCGATAATGTACTGGTTTACATTAACATTATTATTTACATTATTATATATATATATATATATATATATATATATATATATATATATATATATATATATATAATAGTTTCCAATAAGAATCCATTAGAAGGTTCTGAAGTATAGCTACTAAATGTAATTACTAACTATATTTTAGACATTAGCTTAATATTTACAATGAAAAATAATCATACATTCTTACCATTTCCTAGCAAAAAAAATGTTTATACTTTTATGCATTTTAGTTGCCCATTTTCTACGTTTTTAACCATTTTTCATTCATCGTAATTCTAACAAGGGTTCTACCATATCAAAATATTTTGATACCAAAGTTAATAACAGCTACATTGTTATGGCTGCTAATAAATGGCACACATTCGGGAAATTGTAACACCATGGACATGTCGCGTAGTGTATTCTCGTCGGATCAGGAGATGTATTTTTCATTCGAATAATTTTTTATAAAATGTTTTAAATCTATTATTTGAGTCCGAGGCGAGTTTATGTAATTTTCAAAGCATAAATGCTTCGACACCAAATGCACTGTAACATAATATGAATATGTAAGTATTATAAATTAAAGAGTCGTTTTAAAGAAATTAATAATATCAAATATCTTCTATATGAAACAATGTTGAGCTTTGCAAAAAGTATTTTAAAGAAAAATTGTCTATCTCAAAAAAATAAATTTTTAATATTGTATTTGTGTTTCCGATAAAACTCGCTTTTTTTAAAAAAATATAAACTTAAAAAGTGATTGTACCTCGATTTACACTGCAACATCTCAGCATGGAAGTATACCTATTCTTCACGGATCGACTGCTACCTTTTTTATTACAAGCTCGGAACGCTCATATTGAATTTTCAACAAATATGTATAGAACAAAAAAAATTTATGTCAATGAGATCTATAACTTTAATTATAAATATTATTGCATTGTACTAAACACCATGCTTTTTACAATTTCTTTAACATTTTTGTTATTATATTTCACGAATAACAGAATCGATGGATTTTACAATATTTTCATTAACATTATCTTATCTGTATATTATCCAATATTTTTTACCAATTTATTAATATTTTATTGATTGATTCTGTAGTTA
Organism: Sycobia sp. Sy_11; assembly: GCA_018907035.1. Lineage (NCBI taxonomy): Eukaryota > Metazoa > Arthropoda > Insecta > Hymenoptera > Epichrysomallidae > Sycobia > Sycobia sp. Sy_11. The sequence goes on along the minus strand of JACCIC010000137.1, from coordinate 68,041 downwards.
CAGACTCCTTAACTTACATAGATATAAGCCAGTTATTTTTTTCACATATTTACAATATACATTGTTTTAATTAATTTCGACGATAAGTTATTTCCCAGTGATTTAGTCATATACTGTCAAAAATGTCTTTTTATGAGCCCACGCGTGGACAAAATGGTGTCGAAATAAACTCGGCTATTTGCAAATGATCTCCTTACTTTATTAAGCTATATTTCAATTAAAAATATATATTTATTATTATTTTTTAGAGTTTTACATATATTTATGTAAATTATACTATGCTGTTATTCCTAAGGATGAACATAAAATGCACTTAGCCATTTGTTTCAATGATACATTGTTTTAAGAAGTTATTGCGTTGTATAATTTATTTTTCCTCATTCTAACCTACAAATCGCACCTTCACCGCTTGATTCCGGTTCTCATGAGGAAAAATATAGTCCTTACCTAGTACGAAAAGACTTTTTTACGAACCTCGTTATAACCCTCGGCTTTGCCTCGGGTCGCAAACCTCTTGTTTTGTAAATAAAGCCTTTCCATACTCGGTAAGAAATGTACTATTGTGCTACTCTGTTTCGGAAAATTTTACCACAATCTTTTGTGTACATATTATTGTGGTATATGAATCTTTATGCTTGATATTCAGGCAGATGATTCACTGATCTATGAAAAGATTAACAATATAATTATATAGATTTTTGTATGTTTTTTTGTCTTTATATAAAATATTATTCTAAATTCAGTAAAATAGTAAGTTTGTAGAAAAGACATGTAAGATTTATAAATTGTAAATTTCTGAATATGCTATGAATATATATTATTATGTTTTCCTTTGTCACAATTAGTAGGACATCTGACTATATCAATGGACTGATATTTAATTTAACTATAGAATATTTTTGGGCTAATATATTAGGAATTTATATGAAATCTTTATAAAATTCGTGAGAAGATGCATTTAAACTTATTACCATGCTAAGGCACATGAAACTCGCCTAATTGCAGTCTGTATGTGTGTGTGTGTGTGTGTGTGTGTGTGTGTCTTTTTGCTTCTATTATTTTCATTATTATTATAATTCTTATCATAATGAGTAGATTTGTTCCGTTTATAGTTGTAATCACTATTTCTAAGCGATATTTAAATTTCGGAGATGTTTAACTGATGTACGGAGTAATTACATTTTTTATGAAATAATTTATATTTAACATTAGATAAATAGCTAAAAGCATTATGGTTTGAATTTAATTTAATAAATTTGTTGAATTTATTAAAAAGACTAATGTTCAATCATTTTTTAAAATTATCTTATATAATTAGTATAAAGGGTAATAAAATTATATTATTTTTATTCTTCATGGAATGAACTTTACTTAGAATACGTTATTGATTTATTGAAAATATATTTATTATTAAAAAGTTTTTGGAAGTCATTTTAATATAAAAATTGGCTAACTAAATTTACATGTATGTAATGAAATTCTTTATCAGAGAAATTTATTACTATTCCAACAAGGTAATTCAAACTAAATAACGAAACCTCGCACAGATTGTAAGATAATATAATATATTAGACAGTAGAAAACACTAGCTACTTTTAATTACATTGATTTCAATAACGCTATTGTTTATAAATAACTAAACTAAACTGCATATCAAAAAGTTATGATAACAAAACAATAAATTTTGAAATAATTATAAATTTTTCCTGCTGATAAAGGAATATTATAAGATGGTATATCGGAATATAAATAATTGTATAGGTATAATTAATGTTCTAGGTATATTACGACATTAGTTAAATTTTTTCAATAAAATAAATTAATAAATGAACAATTAAAAAAAATGAATTATATATTAAATAAAATTTGAATAAAAGTGGATACCAACGAAAAATATTATCGAAAAGAAGTGCACCACAGAAAACTGAAAAGTGCACACCACACCACAGAAAAGTGCACCACTCAAAACTGACAGAATTTGAGTATAGCTACAGGAGGGACTTATTTTGATAGTTTGAAAACATACAATATGTTGAATGAATTTTGAAAATTCATACTGCAGTGGTTTATTCTGAAGATTTGTTTCAATATTGAGTAAAAATAATCTGAAGAATTTTTTAAAATGTTTTTTCTCTCTAAATAATGCGAAATGACGACAGATTATTCTACAAGTGGGAAAACAGAAATATGAATTAATCTATTTTTCTAAATTAGGAAAAAACAGTTCAAAAAGTTTTGTCTTACGAATCGTCTGCTGCACACAGTCTAGTGTGTTTCAGATCTTACAAAGAAAACATTTATTGTGAATTCTATGTACTTGTTGAGCACCTAATTCGAGTTTTCCCACTTGTAGAATAAAATAATGAACCAAATAAAATTTGTTTTATTGCTCTACATGGCACATATTTTGAGAAAACAGAAAAAGTAAATTGCTTTCACAATGTAACCATAAATCCAATAAATAACTATAGTTGTCGGCAAAACAGACAGAAATATAGTTGCTGCGTTTTGAAAGAGATGGAGCAGCAAACCACGCTCAATATCGTACGAATTCAATCAAGTAAAGGGGGCCCTGTGCTTTAAATTTTTACTATTATTTTAACTATTTTATGTAAATACAGTATTAAAAAGTATTATGAATAAATATATGCATGTATACTCATTTACTTTATATGTTTTAGTATAAGTTTTAGAAAAAAAGCTATATTCTACATTTTCAGACGATCGTATATGCATACTACATCTATTAGCGCTCGATGTTTTGGACGAAAGTCCGTTCATTATCTTGGTTTCTTATTACAGGATCGAATTTCATTGCCTTGCCTTGTTGCGACTTGCGAGTAGTTGCCCGTAATGTAGCTGAAAGATCAAGCATACATTACCAGTACGGGCGTATGGCATTTTCGTCATTTTTAGTAAATTTTCTGATAATAAATATTAATGTTCATAGAGTAACTGTTTTAACTGATACATATTACTAATGCACACACACACACATACGCGCGTGTATATTTTTTTTTTAATTGTCTCCTTCGAACGAATATCTATTTAGAATACATGATTTCAATAGAAATAACGATTCCAGGCTCAATATTAAAACAAATCTTCAGAATAAACCACTGCAGTATGAATTTTCAAAATTCATTCAACATATTGTATGTTTTCAAACTATCAAAATAAGTCCCTCCTGTAGCTATACTCAAATTCTGTCAGTTTTGAGTGGTGCACTTTTCTGTGGTGTGGTGTACACTTTTCAGTTTTCTGTGGTGCACTTCTTTTCGATAATATTTGTCGTTGGTATCCACTTTTATTCAAATTTTATTTAATATATAATTCATTTTTTTTAATTGTTCATTTATTAATTTATTTTATTGAAAAAATTTAACTAATGTCGTAATATACCTAGAACATTAATTATACCTATACAATTATTTATATTCCGATATACCATCTTATAATATTCCTTTATCAGCAGGAAAAATTTATAATTATTTCAAAATTTATTGTTTTGTTATCATAACTTTTTGATATGCAGTTTAGTTTAGTTATTTATAAACAATAGCGTTATTGAAATCAATGTAATTAAAAGTAGCTAGTGTTTTCTACTGTCTAATATATTATATTATCTTACAATCTGTGCGAGGTTTCGTTATTTAGTTTGAATTACCTTGTTGGAATAGTAATAAATTTCTCTGATAAAGAATTTCATTACATACATGTAAATTTAGTTAGCCAATTTTTATATTAAAATGACTTCCAAAAACTTTTTAATAATAAATATATTTTCAATAAATCAATAACGTATTCTAAGTAAAGTTCATTCCATGAAGAATAAAAATAATATAATTTTATTACCCTTTATACTAATTATATAAGATAATTTTAAAAAATGATTGAACATTAGTCTTTTTAATAAATTCAACAAATTTATTAAATTAAATTCAAACCATAATGCTTTTAGCTATTTATCTAATGTTAAATATAAATTATTTCATAAAAAATGTAATTACTCCGTACATCAGTTAAACATCTCCGAAATTTAAATATCGCTTAGAAATAGTGATTACAACTATAAACGGAACAAATCTACTCATTATGATAAGAATTATAATAATAATGAAAATAATAGAAGCAAAAAGACACACACACACACACACACACACACACATACAGACTGCAATTAGGCGAGTTTCATGTGCCTTAGCATGGTAATAAGTTTAAATGCATCTTCTCACGAATTTTATAAAGATTTCATATAAATTCCTAATATATTAGCCCAAAAATATTCTATAGTTAAATTAAATATCAGTCCATTGATATAGTCAGATGTCCTACTAATTGTGACAAAGGAAAACATAATAATATATATTCATAGCATATTCAGAAATTTACAATTTATAAATCTTACATGTCTTTTCTACAAACTTACTATTTTACTGAATTTAGAATAATATTTTATATAAAGACAAAAAAACATACAAAAATCTATATAATTATATTGTTAATCTTTTCATAGATCAGTGAATCATCTGCCTGAATATCAAGCATAAAGATTCATATACCACAATAATATGTACACAAAAGATTGTGGTAAAATTTTCCGAAACAGAGTAGCACAATAGTACATTTCTTACCGAGTATGGAAAGGCTTTATTTACAAAACAAGAGGTTTGCGACCCGAGGCGAAGCCGAGGGTTATAACGAGGTTCGTAAAAAAGTCTTTTCGTACTAGGTAAGGACTATATTTTTCCTCATGAGAACCGGAATCAAGCGGTGAAGGTGCGATTTGTAGGTTAGAATGAGGAAAAATAAATTATACAACGCAATAACTTCTTAAAACAATGTATCATTGAAACAAATGGCTAAGTGCATTTTATGTTCATCCTTAGGAATAACAGCATAGTATAATTTACATAAATATATGTAAAACTCTAAAAAATAATAATAAATATATATTTTTAATTGAAATATAGCTTAATAAAGTAAGGAGATCATTTGCAAATAGCCGAGTTTATTTCGACACCATTTTGTCCACGCGTGGGCTCATAAAAAGACATTTTTGACAGTATATGACTAAATCACTGGGAAATAACTTATCGTCGAAATTAATTAAAACAATGTATATTGTAAATATGTGAAAAAAATAACTGGCTTATATCTATGTAAGTTAAGGAGTCTGTAACTACAGAATCAATCAATAAAATATTAATAAATTTGTAAAAAATATTGGATAATATACAGATAAGATAATGTTAATGAAAATATTGTAAAATCCATCGATTCTGTTATTCGTGAAATATAATAACAAAAATGCTAAAGAAATTGTAAAAAGCATGGTGTTTTGTACAATGCAATAATATTTATAATTAAAGTTATAGATCTCATTGACATAAATTTTTTATGTTCTATACAAATTTGTTGAAAATCCGATATGAGCGTTCCGAGCTTGTAATAAAAAAGGTCGCAGTCGATCCGTGAAGAATAGGTATACTTCCATGCTGAGATGTTGCAGTGTAAATCGAGGTACAATCACTTTTTAAGTTTATATTTTGTAAAAAAGCGACTTTTATCGGAAACACAAATACAGTATTAAAAATTTATTTTTCTGAGATAGACAAATTTTTTTTAAAATACTTTTTACAAAGCTCAACATTATTTCATATAGAAGATATTTGATATGATTAATTTCTTTAAAACGACTCTTTAATTTATAATACTTACATATTCATATTATGTTACAGTGCATTTGGCGTCGAAGCATTTATGCTTTGAAAATTACATAAACTCGCATCGCGGACTCAAATAATAGATTTAAAACCTTTTATATAAAATTATTCGAATGAAAAATACATCTCTTGATCCGACGAGAATACACTACGCGACATATCCATGGTGTTACAATTTCCCGAAAGCGTGCCCTTTATTAGCAGCCATAACAATGTAGCTGTTATTAACTTTGGTATCAAAATATTTTGATATGGTAGAACCCTTGTTAGAATTACGATGAATGAAAAATGGTTAAAAACGTAGAAAATGGGCAACTAAAATGCATAAAAATATAAACATTTTTTTTGCTAGGAAATGGTAAGAAAGTACGATTATTTTTCATTGTAAATATTAAGCTAATGTCTAAAATATAGTTAGTAATTACATTTAGTAGCTATACTTCAGAACCTTCTAATGGATTCTTATTGGAAGCTATTATATATATATATATATATATATATATATATATATATATATATATAACGCCCACACAGTATTATAGATGAATTTTAATGTACTGTTTACTTGGCGTTGTATTACAGAAGAGAAGCAAGAGAGCTCGGTAAGAGCCGAAAGAGAACTTTTGGAGAACTTGACTCTCAATCGGAGTAGCCCCTCATCTATAATGCAGAAATATATGAATTGCATTTATTCGGCATTGTAAATGGCTTTCGATTTATAGGTGTGAAACGATGTTTGTACAAAAATTAGCAAAGAAATAACAATTATAATCAGCAAAATATCTTTTGAAGTATTAAAAATAAGGAAATAATATAAATATCAAGTTTTGATATTTTAGAGGATATTTTATTTATTACAATTATTGAAAACATAATGCATTCCATTAATAATTATTATTAAATTAATAATAATATTAAATTAAGTTAAATCGTATAATATTGTATCAAGATGATATGGCAGTAGTATTAAATTAAAATTTTATAAAAGAAAAATAATCCCGATAAAAATTATTTATTCAATTTAATAAGATTTAATTTAAATAAATAAATTTATTCTCCTTTAATATATTTATTTATACAAAAATGTGGATTTCTAATCAGTATTTTTAACACTCATTCCATTCGGTTTAAATTACTTTTCATTGATTTTTGATTATAAAAAACCCCAATTAATTTACATGACGATATTATTGGCAAATTCATTTTTTTTGATTCTCTATTAATTTTCAATAATATATATAGATATAATTGTATAATTTCATGATTCTGATTTCTTTGAAGAATACGTTGAAAACTATTTTTTACCTAATCGGTTCTCAAAGAGTCAATCCAAAGGTTACGCTGTGATTCGAAGTCTAAAGCCTTAGCCACAAATGTACTATATATTGTTGGTGATATAGCTAAACTTCCTTCTGAATCATTGGTAGCAATAATTGTTCCTATAAGCTTCAATGTTATGCCGTCATTAAACTTTCTCTATCAATTCGTTTCGGGTATTACAATTCTATTTTTTGAACGAATATATAAACAACTGAAGTTTGAAATAATTTTATTGATTATTATTATAAAAATAAGTTTTTTTAAATAATAATACAGATATATACTCAATCGTTCATTAGAAATGCGACACAAAAAACTTGTGGCACAAAGAATTTAAATGCGAAACATGAAGGATTCGTATCTTTTGTTTTCAACAGAATATATGAAATAAATATTTCAGATTTTACTAATGTTTCTAAAATTTTTCTACTTTTCTATGACACATACTATATTTATAGCACGTTTTTTTATGGAAATTGTATTTCCTGATCCAAAGTAATAAATAAGAAAAATTATTTTTTTCACTGCGATAAGATTACTGGTTTATATCAAATTTTATAAACTCTGAATAGATATTCTAAATTCTAAATATTCTTACAGAATTTTTTAGAAATTAATGAGCTAGTGGATAACATATATATATATATATTTATTAAAGAATAATTTTTAATTATCTTTACTATATTAGTAATGTGTATTGCCTTGAATATTAAATTTGTTATCAGAAAAGTTATTATAAATGACAAAAATGCATTTCAATATTGCCATATGTACGTACTGGCAACTTATTATCGAACTTTGAGATGCTACATTTTACTCGCAAGTACTCGCGACAGAGCAAGGCAATGATATATGATACTGAAATAAGAAGCTTTGATAAGGAACGTTCTTTCGTGTATAACATCGAGCGCTACATAGACGTAGTGTATATATATATATATATATATATATATATATATATATATATATATATATATATATACATACATACATATGTAAGAAAGGGGGCTATTCATACAATTTTCATTGTAGATACGTTCCTGAAATGTCGGTAATGCAGACCATGGATTTTAGTTCTCTAACTTGACGCAAAATTTTTCTCTATGAGGCGCAACGATTGATTCAGACTTCCAGCAATCGTGAGGAGCACTCTTAAACTAATTTTCGGTCGAGGATAAATCCATGACATAAAAATGTCGCTGGGTCTCGGACTAATGGTTTCATTCGATTTTATCCTCATGTTGTAAACAAAAATTTCTATTTTTATTATTAATTTTCATTATTAACAGAAACAAATTTAAATGTAAAAAACTTAGATTATTATTATTAAATATCATACCTTTATTTAAAAATAATAAAATTAATCTTTAATTTTTCTCCTTTTTGTGGTCCATACGAAAATATTCATTAAATATAAAACATTTTTATATTTAATGAATTTATAAAATAATTTTATATACCAACAAATTATTTTCAAAATTTGAATTTAGATTGCTCATTTATTTAATTAGTTAATAAAAATGCAAACAAAAAGCAAGTTTTGTTACAATACATACAATAAAAATTAATTTTACAAAATTACAATGCATTCCTCAATTTGAAAATTTCTGTGTGCTTAATTAATACGCGTGGGCGCATATTAATTGTAATTGATTTCATATTAATAGTTCTAACAAAAATAAATGATAGAAAAGTACATGATATATATTTACTTAAACCTTTCTTATTTTAAAAATTATATTTGCCTACAACTGTCTAAAAACCTTTATAGATTAAACATAGTACTTTTAGTACACACAATATATAAATTATTCTATTTCTCTTGCATAAGATTTTAAATATAAAATTTAGCTTTAGACAAATTAATTTCCTAAATGAAATTAATAAAATTAATATTTTAAATTTATTATTTAATTAGTTTTTTAATTAACTACCATTTAAGAAAGTATGTATACAATGGATACTAATACATAAATTAATAAATACTAATTAAGTGTGTAAATACTTTATAAAAAACATTTAGTTTCTTATTAATATATCTTTCAAAATCTAGTTCATCTATTAATATTCGTAAATCTAAAATCAACTTTTATACATACATTATAAATACACAATTGGTCAAAATATTTATTACTGAAACCCTAATTTGGAATTTACTTTATACTTTCAAATTCTTTATAATATGTTTTTTTATTTTATTATTTTTTTACTTTTATAAACTTATTTTACTTCCAGAGTTTCGTCAAATGTAATCAAGAATTTTTTAGATCAAACAAACGAATTTAACGTGCAATTTCTGCTCTTAATATTGTTGTTATCCAACAGTTTCACGACTTTTAGAAGATGTTGCCAGAATTATTGTATGTTGACCTCCACCTGACACTCGATGAATTTTGACATCTTTCAATTGTTTAAAATTGATTATTGTTGGTACATCTAAATCTTCTTCTTCTCCCGTACCTAGTTGACCACTAGTACCCATTCCCCAAGCATATAATTTACCTGAAAAAAATTAATTTGAAAATAACATTTATATGAATCATCTATTTCTTTCAATAGTTATATAATAACTATTGAATTTTTAAAGAAAAGAAAAAATTATTGCCTAAAACAATGATCAGTAAATTGCAATATATTTTATAATGAATTATATACTATTTAATAATTATTAATTAATTGATACAAGATAATTTTTTATTTAGAATGTAAAAATAATTCAAAATATTTCTAAGTTAAAATAAGAATATTTCTTATATCTAACTGGATTTTTGTCTAGTACAGAAGTATTAATGAATTAACAACATTAACAATTAAAATGAAAAATTGCATGTAAATACTAAGACTAAAAAAGTTAATAAAAACATGTTAATGATGCTTCTAGCATTATATTAATATTAGAATATACACGATGGATTCTCCAAATCTGATTTATTATTTATATCATATTATAATTCTAAATTTATAAAGAATAATAATTTAATATAAATAATAACTATAAGTTTTATAACAGGAGCTTATTAATTAATAATATATTAGATAATTAGAAATATCTGTGTTACTAGTTTCAATAAATAATATGTTAATTACATTAAACTTTCATCAATATTACTATTATCAATCATTTCATCAGAAAATTAGTTTAAAAATTTCGTTGACTCTACATACATTCATATTTTTATAATCATGCATAACACAAAATTTAAGCTAAATCCAAGATTTTAACTATGCATCTACAGTTAGTGTACAAATGTTATTTCCCTCAAAAATATTTTTAAGAGATTAAATGAAATTGTTTGTTGATTTTACCATCTTCAGTAACAGCAAATGATTGTGCACTACCAGTGGCTATATCAACACATTTTATTTGTTCTAAGTTAGGTATAGAAGTAAGTTCTATAGCATCACATTCAACAGAGCCAAGACCCAAACGACCATATTCTTTTCTACCTAAAGCAAAAACTTTTCCTGCTTCATCCAAAGCTATTGTATGATGTTGACCAGAACTAATATGCGTCCATTTTTTACCAGAGAATGTGGTTGAAATTTTTGGATGAAATTGCTTCTCAACTCCTCTAAGTCCTATCATAAAATTATGAACTCTATAATTATAAAGCTTTTAATTAGTTTGAATTTGATTTAAATTAACATATACCTATTTGACTATAATTATTTAAACCAAATACATATATATCTCCACTATGAGAGTCCTTAACAAATGTGGCATACGTGCCAGCCCAAATATCTTCAGCTTCTACATTTTTATTTATTTTAAAATGTACTTGACTAGGAGAAAGCAATTGATTCACTCCTTGTCGACTATGTCTATCAGTTTTTCTTTCAGGCAGACGGCCAAGCTGCCCTTGCTCACCACATCCGCAAGTAAAAACTTGCTTAGTTTGATCTAATAATACTAAATGGTCTGCACCTGATGCTATTTTAATAAATTTATTTTTTAGAGGTATTTCAATCGGGAATTGTTCATTAGCTTTGGTTAATAAGCCCATGGTTCCATGAGAATCCTTTTAATTAAAATTTGTGAAAGTATTTAATTAAACAATTGACTATATATAATTAGTAACATTTTAAGTATAAAAGTAATTTTCTCACCCGAAACGAACCCCAGACAAAAACACGACCATCCTCTAAAAGAGCTGCACTATGTGAATCACCAGCTGTTACTTGAATAGCAGATAACGGTAATTCTATAAATCCTGGAATAGTTTCAGATCCTTCTTGAGTTGTATTTCTACCAAGTGCTCCTTCATCATTGCAACCAAATGTTATGACCTTTCCATTATTTGTTAAACATATATTATGCATGCCACCAGCTGCTACAGAAACAATATTTGTATAATTTTTAACCATTGCAAAACGTGTTTTTTCCATTATATCTTCTCCTAAACCAAGTTGTCCAACATCTCCTTGACCACAAGTAAGAATTGTACCACCTGTAGGAATCTTATGTAGTATAAATCTGGTTTTTGGATCTATGACATTATTTTAGAAAAAATTATTAAGTTTGTCTTGTAAATAATAGCATAGAAATAAAATTAAATCTCTTAACCAAGTAATGGCATTGCCAAGTTGGTTTTATTGTAGAAGCTATGACTTTTAACCAATATGTTGTTTCTATAAATTACATATTTTAATTTTCACTTTATTTATTATAATTAATGTAAATTTGGTATAAATTTTTGGTAAAAAATGTTCTACTAAAATGTCAATGCTTTAAAATAATTACTACCAATTGAATTCTTATGTAATATACTTAATTTTAAAATACTATCTTTTCAAATTTACCGTCAATATCTAAATTTTTATTCAGTTTGTTAGTCTTAGTATTTATCTTTTTTTGTCGTTTTACAATTTGATCTTGTTGAGATTCATGTACAATTGACGCAGGTCGTTTTATTGATTTCTTTGGCGGCACTGAAAGAGGTTAACTTGTATGAATTAGCTCAAAACCGAAGAAATAAAGTTAACAGAATAACACGTATAGATAATTTAAGAAATCATTCATTTACATACTTTTTTTAAGTGATCAAAAAACACCCACAAAACAAAAATGTTTGTAACTCTTTACCGCCAAAAAATTTTAACGGTTTTTACAAGTTATAATGATATTGTAGAGCTGGAAATAGTCTGACCGCTGAGGCTATGGAGGGTAGAGAAAAGGAGTGGAAAGTCCGCTTTCACATCGGAAAAGCTTATCAAAAATTAGTCGGCGATAGTTGTACAGATTTGTCCGGTAGATGTCACTGTCTCGGAAATCTCTCGATAGTTCTGTGTGCAACAGAGGATTTGTCTAGTCTATGGAGGGTGGAGAGAGAGAGAGAGTGGAAACTCCGCTAAAATCATGCGAAATTAGACGGCAGGACTTCGAGATAGAATTGGCCATAAGGCAACAACACCCTGTGAGGTTGCTCGTTCAAATGCATATATTTGAAGAAAAGACAGTGGGGGTATGCAGTGAGCATAGAAAGAGGGGAAGTTAAATTTTTGCTCCCTTACTTCTGCTTCTCTTCTTCCTCTTATTCGCTTTAGCATTTGTTTTTTCTCTCTGTTGCACGCAGAGCTATTTACAATATAACGACGTCTACCGGACAAATCTGAACTACCATCTCCGGCTAATTTCCCAGATAGTAACGCGTGCTCATCACGATTTGGCTCCAGTGTCCTAGGTCGCAGCGCCACTCCAGATTAGCGTTAGATTGCTGTTACACGTGAACGCACACATGTTACGGTTCTGAAGTCGAAATACCGGTCACGCGTTCAACATATTAGTACAGATAATAAGGAGAAATCCCCGACGCTTGTGGGAGAGACTACAGTAAAAATTTTCAACTGAAAACGAGGGCCTCTGGTGGCCAATGTGAGGTACTGGCCGTTTCATACGATATTCCAGATGTTGTTTTTCGAGCTTGTGCGATGATGCGATCGAGGGGGGAGACGACTGTTTTCGGCGCGTGCAGAGGGAAAACTTATCGAGGCAATAGGTTGGCAACGGGGGATGCAATAAAAGATGAGCAGCTTAAACTGGCAGTGACCCAAAAGAAACTTAATTGCTACATGTATAAATATATATATATTCTCGCAGCAGCTAGTAAGCAGCTCAACGTTTTGAAATCTACGGCAACTGTAACGCGTTTTTGGTTAAATATTATATATATACGTTTTTATGGATTCTGATTATATATATATATATATATATATATATATATATATATATATATATATATATATATATATATATGGTAGTAAAAATTGGTGATAATTGCAATTTTATAATAAATCACATTAAAACCCAGTCAAAATATTATTTCTCTAACTTATCTCGTAAAATACAAAAAATTAAAAGAAATCATTTTACTAAAAATTCAAAATCAATTGAATTGATTTTTTTGGGAACTCTTGGTATAGAAAAATGCATAGAATAAGAAATATGTTTTTTAATGAAATCTATAACTTTTCTTAACAATCCTTTTTGAAACTTATCGTATTTTACAAGATAATTTAGAAAAACCAGATTTTTACTGTATTCTTATGGTTTTCACTAAAAAAATGAAATTTCCTCAAATTTTCACTATTATATTTATGATAAGGACTCCAAAAAACATAAACAATATTTCAATATACTAAAGTAAGGCGACTAATATAATATGCAGATACAATCTCATTTTTGTTAATTCAAAAAGTAACTAGATTCTTTGATAGAAAAAATCAAAACAAATAGATGGATATTATAAACAAATATGAATCTGAAAACAATAATATTAATTAATAATGGAAATTAATTTTTAAAAATTATTCTACGAATCTCTTCCCGAGATCTTCACAGACTTGAAAAAATACAATACAAAACTATTATTAAAATATGGACATGGACATTATTTTAATATTATGAATTTGAATGCTATTTAACCCAAGAAGAGTTTAGTAGAAAATTATTTTTAATAATTTTCTTTAATATTTAGTAATTTATTAGAACGTGATGTCATTCAAAAACAAAAATTACTTTTTAAGGACAATTTGTTCAAAATGAATTTTTTTGCAATAATTATAATTCCAAGAACAAAATGTCATTGTAAATTGTAATTTCACATTGTAACTTTTGAACAGAAATTTCATTCTTGTATAGTTCTAAAGTTTTATCATCTTTATAATACTACTGCATAATTAAAGGTTTTTTTATCAGGACCATATTAATTAAAACTATATAGAAAAAATCATTTGAAGCTTACGAGACATTGTAGTATACACAATTCAATTTTTTTGTTAGTGTAATGCAATACAATGTTAAAAATTTGCAAAATTAATTTCTTCTAAATATTTAAAAACAAATTTATATTAATTTGTGACGTCTGTGCATTTTCGCCCTTTTTAGCACATTAACTTAATTCGAAATGCACACGTATATCTTCTCATATATACGCCTGTGTGTCTTCGAAAGTAACTTGACTGGTTTCGAGCCTAGAGTTTCCTCCACTAGCTCGGAATTATTAAACAATTGAACGGAAAAGAAGACTTATTTAATGAATGAAAAAAAATGAAGATTCGTTTAAGAGTTGGCTACGCTAATTTATATAGACTGAAGTCCAAGGCTCTGTTTAGATACGAATTCCCTTCGTTTTGAAGGAAAGAGGTATCTGCCTCGGCCTACCAGCCTAGTTCCCTATTAGAGAGAGAGAGAATGTATGTGTATCCAAAAAAAAGAAAAAGGGGCACGTACAGGCCTACCATGTACGAGGACCAGTCACTACCCCGGATGATGGAAGATGTGAGACAGAGGAGAGAAGAAAAAACAATTAGAAAAATTAATTTGTAAATAGTTTTTATTGTACTTACTGAGAGAGAGAGAGAGAGAGAGAGAGAGAGAGAGAGAGAGAGAGAGAGAGAGATGGCTGATGATGTTCTGATACTGACTGGTACTTGGTACTGTACTGAGACTGCGACTGACTGAATCTGAAGTTCTGTGGAAAAATCGGGGCTTTATATACCCGATTTTTCCATGATCATCCGCAATCCCTCTCTCTGTTCCTCGTTTTTACAGCTTTTTTATTACTTTGTTTACTTTGCTTACTTTTAGCCTTAATATTAGTATAAACAATTAAATTTTATCATAAACATTCATTGTAATTTTTGTGTTAAATATTTGTATTATTAAAAATGTGGTTTAATTGTTTAAAGTATTAATTTTACTATAAATTAAACATCAAAAATTGTACACTAGCGCATAGCTAATGTACATGTTGCGTTACCTATGAGACCTTCGTCGGAGAAACATACGCTTCCAACGTATGATCTTGCGCAATCCAACGTCTTATTTCGGCGGTATTATGAAATTGTTTTCCTCGCCCGAATAAGATGATGACATGCTAGATGAAATTTGGTCATTTCAGTTTCGATTTTTATTCTATAAAACTTGATATTTTTGTATATATTATAATATATATATATATATATATATATATATATATATATATATATTTATACGTATTATAATACATTATATTTATTTTTATGTATATATATTTATCTCTATTATTATATATTATATTTAAAACTCTAGTTTACATTTATATATATACGTGTATATGAATATATATACTTTCAATGTTTACCTGTAATATTTTTTTCTTGCTTAATAAAATTAATAATATTTTATTATGATTATTAGCTCAATGTTACACCCCTTGTATAAAACGGTTGTTAGAAGTATGAAAACAATCGTTCGCCTCTGTTAAGGTAATGCGGCGTTAAATAGTGTACATATGACAAAAAGTATAATTTTTTCCTCCCCATTCGATCTTCGCATTTGCCCAGAGCAATGTGTCTGTGAACGAGGGAAAATCTAAGGAAAGAAAACCCAGTGGGAAAAAATCTCCATAGGAAAACCTCGTTCGAAGATGCATGGGGTTCACATGATTCTTTGTATGGCAACTTACTCTACTTACATTAATACATGTTAGAAATCTTATGCGAAATTCGATATCTGGTAATTATGGAAATAGGAAATTTACTTTTATTGTTTTGTCTAATTCTGGAAAAGTCGCGTGAGTTGAGGATTTATTTTTATGGCTTTGCAGAAAAAAACGTTTGTTTTTCTTTTGTCTCGTCGGTAGTGGTTAGTACTGGTTCTGGCTTGGGTTCCGGCTCTGGCTTTGGTTGAGCGATCATTTCGTAACTGTTTTCTGCCTCTTGTTTCGTCGGTGGTTGTTTGAGAGATATGAAAAAGTGTGCGGCTGTGCTCCAAATGGCTGACAATAGGTATATAGACCAACCGTATACGCGATGAAGGGCGTATCCGTTGAGGACAACCCCTATGAACGATTTTATCACGTGTATGATCACCAGGACTGCTATTATCCCCGCGCTTGCAGATCCAAAGGTGATAAATTTATTCCAAATTTTTTTCCAAGCAGAATTTACTAAATTATCCATGGTGTTTTCATTTATGAAGTGTGATATCGTGTTGCCGTTCGTCACTTCAGATTCGTCCATTTCGTGTGCAACGTTATTCAATAATCCAGCTGTTTCTACTGGAAACATAATTCGTTCCTTTAGTTTTTCTAAATCTTTACTGGAGTAGATTCCAGATGTTGCTAGGCTGATTGGATTAATATATTTTCATGTCAGCTGAGTCATGGGTTTTAGGGTGGTGGGTTCTCTTGCCTCGGTCGGTTTTGGTGCCAATTTGTACCATTTGTACCAATTTGTAACATTCGCTATTAATACGGTAGTATGATGGTAGCACTTGGTTACAGGGAACTCTAGTCCCTCGAGTTTTCAGGATGTGTGTTTTTGGTGTGAGAAAGAGGGTTGTGTTTTGTCTTACAACTCTAAGCTCGATGTAACAGTTATCGCCGTGATCTATCTTAACTTCCACTTCGCCGGCTACTACAGCCATATAGCCAGGACCTTTCATTATGTTATATGCAAATTGGTCGGGACTTTGTATAGCAATAGCGAGTGCGTTTTCTAACGCGATCTGTTCTACCCGACATCGCTCTGTCACTATGTTGCGGTATAAGTTAAGCATTTGTTTTTTTACATGTTTTTCCAGATATATGAATTTTGCATTTACATAAGCGAAAATATCCAGATTACTACTAGATAATGCACTCTTTTTGGCAAACGTGATGCCCTCTTTTGTTTCGAAGATAACCAATTTTGTGTGTTCGGTTCTTATTATTGTATAACGACATAACTTTTCTTCGGACAATTTACTTAATGTGAATGTTAATTTTTGATCCGAAAAAGAATAGATTACGTCTTGATCTATCTGAGGGTTAGTCATTTATATTGCATGACCCTCGAATAATACACCGTATTAATTAAAGTGGCAATCATTATTAGGGACCGATTCCCAGAAAGTATATCCATCTTTGGCGTCTATGCAGAATTTTCCCGATAATGAACATGACGTACCCGATTGTAAATAAATTTTGTCATCTGGTAAATTTACGCGCGCAGTTTGTTGTGATAGGGTGATTTTAAGGGTTCCTTGGACAACAACAGAATTCCAAGTTCCATAAGGATCGCTATAGTAGGCTCTCTCGCAAGTTCCGTCATTACTTATGCTTCCGGCGTAGGTCATGGAATACGTGTTTGTTTGATTAATTCTTATCCCGTTTATAGCATGGTCATGTCCGAATTTTATTATCCCAGTTAAATGTAATTGTAAACAACTATCTCTATTGATATCGTACAAATATTCCATTTCGCCATTGTTAACAACGGAATTATGCGAATGCATCCCGCAGTAATAGATGGTTCTTCGCACATCTAATTGTAATGCTACGGATAATACGTGTAGTACATCGAGTTAATACGATGTTACAAATTTGTTCGTATGTGTTACTGTGTTCTTAGATTTATGTAGATGGCAGTCAATATATTATAATTTGCTAATTTTCTGTGATGAACTGTACAATAAGACATAATAAACATAACTTATGTTGTTAGATAATCAAAATTATATTTATATATTGTCAAAATTATGTTGTGCTACACACTGAAAACAAGTCTAAATGCAAATGAGTAAATTTCGTAAAAGTATTTTTATTTCAATCTAACAAACATTCATTTAAATTGTATTATTTGAAGTAGAAAAGATACAACTTTAAAAGGAACGAATATTCTGTAATTTCGAAACAACCGTGTATTTGAAATGAATAGTTAGGTTTATTTGAAGAGCAAAAAATATTTGTTACGTTACAAATACTTTTAAATTTTTAAAGAATTTCTAATACACCATACTTGCCTTTTTCTATACTTTTGTATAAAATAAATTTAAAGTATGTTTTAGTTGTGTAAGTGATTTTTAAAATTAAGATTTTTAGTGCTGAAGAGTACACCAACCATGGTTCAGAGTTTAGAAATTGTCTCGGTTGCGCTCGAGATAATAAATGTAACTGACTTATTAACTAGTTAAACAATCTCTATTTGTTAGGATTATGTCCTAATAATAACCCTAATGAACATTCTGATCGGGATGCCTAAAGCTTGAACGGCAGTGTTACGTCATGAGACGTTTGGATGTTAAAAATTCATAATAAAAATACAAATCACTTAAATTACAGCGACAACTGGCCAACAATGACGCTATTCATTAAGAAAGAGAAACTTTTTTTTGAACTGTGCACTGCATTTGCCCATTCGCATACAAAATTCCCGCGTACAAACGCCCGCGCTTTTGAAGTAAGCGTTGACATATGCTCCACATAAAGTATAGGAGTCTGATTACAAACTGACCCATAAAATATAATTCGGCGACTTTATGGCGCCTTGAAATGTCGGCTTTGATTTTCACCGTGAGAATGTAAGAACTAAAACTAACAAAGGAGCGATACTGCCCAAAATGAAATTAAAGATTATATTATATTTAAGATTCCTCGATATTTAAATAATTATCAATAATATTTATAAATCTTTAGTACCTAATACAATAATTATATATAATAATAAAACTCACAGCTTTCTTTTTATATTAATATTAGTGATGCTTGATAATGTTATTGGTATTACTAATACTTTACTACGATAACTTTTAATCTTATCGTTAGTATTATTATACGCTACTGGTATTATTATTATTATTATTATTATTATTAATATTATTATTATTATTATTATTATTAGATATGAAACTCCCCATTTGTTGTCTGTACTTTAAAGAAGATCACCTGTTTCACCATCTCTCAGCTAATCGGGTGATGGGCTTAAAAGAGTACCTCTCCCTACCAATGAATGGAAGGGTGAAATGATAGTAAGATAGCTGCCATTTTATTCGTGAGCAGATATCCCCTAAAAAGGATCTCTCAGAATAAATGAGTTAACGCATGGAGCGTTGATGTGCTGGAAGACCTGAAAGGGTAACTGACTAGGGTCTTTCATGCCGACCATGATTGAAGCTGCAGGTCCTATAAACAGACCTTGCTCAGTAATACAGAGACGAATGAAGGCACACTCGCTCAGGAACTCTATAAACGGATATGTCCTGAGGAGTGAAAACACACGCGGAGCGTAAGCGAACGATCCTGTAAAAGGAATCTTAGCAGAGTAAATATAGATGGATGAGTGAGCCTCAAGCATGGGAGTTTCACTAGAATACTTGAGGGCAATTGTATGGATCTGCATGAATGAAAGTTAGGATGAGGTACTCTTGAAGAAATGACAGACCGCCGTGTTGGCCGTGCGGTGCGACCCGTGAGCTGCCAAAAGGAGATCATGGGTGTCGAGGTTTACGCCTGATTGCGTACTGGGTGACCCGAAACATCTTTGGCTCCCGCTGACGGCAAGACGGGAGGCTAGATCCTAGCCAGATCTAGTCAATCGGCTTTGTCGAGTGCGTTTGGTACGTCATTTCCTCCGATGTTTCTCCAGAGAGTGAAACACCTTGTTGTTGGAGTGCGAACTCGAGAGGACGGAGGTGGAATAGCGCACCAGAGCGTGCTATATTCCTGCACAATGATCCGAGATGGGTCAGCCCTTACAGGCATGTGTTGGGGGCTGCCTCATTGAGCTCAACGTTGAAGGGTCCAGGAGGCCGACCATCTACAGGAATGAAGCAACAAAATAGATACATGGATCCTCTAAAGTAACAAAGAGATCACCTTGTGGTGGGGGAAGGAGAGCCGGCTGAGGCCGGGATTAAGTATGTTGACCAGTCGAGTGCACTGGAGATTGTTCTCCAACTTGCTCGGCTGCTCAAAGATATGATTAAAGCGATGAAGAGCCAACCTAATATAAAAAAAATAGTAAGAATGGCCTCCCAAAAGCTGATGAGCTTGTAGATGCTCTTCAGCACAAACTACAAGGGAAGAGGGGACCGGGGAGCCTGTTCCCAACAATTAGGCACAAGAACGAAGCGATAACCCCGAAGAGACCAGCATCAAGTCCCCCGGATATCTCCCTTACTAAGGAGAAAAAGAAGAAAGGAGAGCAGGAGGACAAAAAAGAGAAAGAGGGCTGGAATTTAGTTACAAAAAAAAGAAAAAGCATGAAAAACAGAATGCTGAGGAACAATCTCAGCAAGTGAAGAAGAAAATAAATGAAATAAAAGAAGGCCAAAGCTCGATGCGGTCAATATCAAACCAGCGCAGGGGAAATCCTACGCTGACGTGATGACGTCCATCAGAGCGGTCAAACCGGAGGACTTGGGATGTGAGGTTCGTCCGGAAAACCACATCGGGTGAAGTGCTGATTGAATTCAGACATACAAAACCCGAAGGCCGGAAGGCACTTGCTGAAGTGCTCAAGGAAGCGACAGGCCAGAGCGGCTATGTCAGGCAGCTGACCCTTAGAGGAAGTCTAGAGATTAGAGACCTGGATGCTGCGTGACGGAGGATGAGGTGTGTGAGGCCCTCAAAAGCAAACAGTCTGATTATCGTGGCGAGTTGCAGGTCAAAGTGACCAAAACCAACACTGCGGAACAGCGTGCTGCCATCGTAGTATTGGAGAAGGTTGCTGCCGCGCAGTTCCTGAAGACCCGGCTTTTGCGAGTGGGCCTGGTGAATTGTCGAGTACGCCGTCGCGAAATAATGACGAGGTGTTACAGGTGTCTAGGCTATGGCCACCAGAGCCATAGCTGTAAAGGCCCTGACCGTAGCGCCTGTTGTTATCGTTTCGGACAGAGAGAACACAAGGTCGCAGCTTGCACCGTAGAACCTGAATGTTTTCTCTGCAAAGGTGAAGCGAGATCGGAGGGACGCCGGCATGTTGCCGGTTCCGGCGCCTTTCCGATTTTTCGCGGGGCTCTCTCAAAAAGGCTAAATGGTTGTAATTCTGCAAGGGAATATAAATCGCAGCAGCACAGCTGACCACCTCCTTCTCCGGCTTTGCTACGATACTGATGCTGATATGCTAATTAGCAGTGAACAGTATCGGAACAGAGAAGAAGTAGTTTGGTTCACCGATAACTTTGGGACGGTAGCTATTTGGATTCTTGACCCACGAAAAACAAAAGTAGAGGCTCATGGATCTGGAAATGGCTATGTTTGGGTACGATGCAATCGCAGCACGTGAATGAGTTGCTATCTTATACCAAACCAAGCCATAGGTGACTACCAGGTCATACTTTATTGACCTGGAAGACACCGTCAGAGAAATGAAAGGTGAGCTGGTGACGGCAGGTGACTTTAATGCAAGGGCCCTAGAATGGGGCACGGGTGGACCCGACTTCAGGGGTCGAAGAGTCATGGACCTAGCGTCCAGACTAGGTCTAGTAGTTTTAAACATTGGCAAGACTTCAACCTTTAGGAGACCGGGCTACGCCGAAACTATACCTGATGCGACCTTTGCAACTGAACGTCTGGCCTCTCGAATCCAAGACTGGTAGGTGATCGAGGACTACACAGCCAGCGATCACCAGTACATCACATTCCGCGTATGTGATAGAACGCCAAGTTTCACTGGACATAACTCGCAAGGACCCCCTAGATGGAACGTTGCAGAGATAAATAGAGAGAAATTCTCACAGGCCATTGAACGCGGTCAGCAAAGCCTCGTTAGGATTCCAAATGGATAATCGACAATTAAGCAAGCTAAGGTGTTGACTAGCGCCACAATGCGCATTCTACGCCGGGCTTGCAAAGAGTCGATCCCGTGCAAAGCGGTTGGTGGGAAAAGACGTCCTATTCACTGGTGGACGGCTGAGATAGCTGATATGAGGTGTAAGTATTTACATCTACGACGAATATTACAGAGAACTCGTAAACACGGAGATGACATCACTTTGAGGAGGGCTGAATACAAGCTATCCAAGAAAGCAACTTCGACGAGCGATCGAGACCAGCAAACGCCGATGTTGGAAGGTGTTGTGTGAGGACATAGATGGGGATCCATGGGGACTGGGATACAGGGTCGTTGCTGGGAAACTGGGAGCTCATAGAAACATGAGCACCTTGGATTCCGGCATAATGCAGAACATCGTAGATACTCTGTTTCCTACCCACCCTGATAGGTCTGACCCAGCTCTACCGGAACGAGGATTGGATATCCCTCTTTTCAGCAAATAGGAGCTCGTTAGATCCGTGAGAACTATACGGAATAAGAGGGCTCCAGGACTTGACGGAATTTCAGAAGAGGTGCTGAAAATAGTAGTTGAGGTGAACCCAGAACTCCTTCTGTCGATGTATAATTCGTGTCTAAAAGCTGGTTTATTTTATTCTAGCTGGAAGGTGGCGAAACTTGTGCTTATCGACAAGGGCAAGGGCCAGAGGTGCCCTCGTCGTATCGACCTCTATGTATGTTGGATACCGCTGGAAAGCTGATGGAGCGACTATTGAAGCCACGACTCCTCGGGACTGTTGCTGCTGCCGGCGGCTTAGCTAACAGACGTCCTGGCTACCCTTGACGTTCAGAATGCCTTCAACTCTGTTGGATGCGCAAATGTTTTAATGGCGACGGCGAAAACGGAGATCACGCTCCTGACTAAGAAACGTATCCCAAAGATACGCCTTATGCAGATTGGAGACTCGACGGTGAGTACCAAAGTAGCCGTAAAGTACCTGGGGGTGACGCTTGATTCCAAGCTGACCTTCTGGAACCAAATACAAACAATGGCGGATAGAGCTGCCCGAATGACAGCGCAACTTAGCAGGTTGATGGCCAATGTCGGCGGCCCCGCACGCTGCAAGCGGCGTCTGCTCATAAGGACAACTGAATTCATCATGCTATATGGCGCGGAGGTATGGGCCGATACACTGATGGCCCAAAAATATAGGAAAAGAATGGCGGTAGTGCAGCGTAGAGGGGCACTACGCATCGCGAGCTCCTACCGTACGGTCTCTGAGTCGGCGGTGCTGGTAATCGCATGTGTTATTCCCATTGATCTCCAAGCACAAGAAAAGAAAGTTGTCCACCGGGATAAAAATATTCTCGATAGAATACAGGCAGCTACACAGGCCAGAGCTACCACGATGGCCGAATGGCAGAAGCGCTGAGAGAGGGATCCGCGCGGCCGATGGACGCCTCAACTGATCAGTCAGTTAAATCCATGGTTCCAGAGGCCGCACGGAGAGGTTAGTTACCACCTCACGCAGTTTTTATTGGAGCACGGTTGGTTTCGATCCTTTTTCCACAAAATGGGGAAAGTACCGGATCCGAGCTGTGCCCACTGTCGCGCTCCCTGAGACGATGCGCTTCACACGTTTTTCCAGTGCTAGATATTTCGCCTCGAAAGGGAGTGCCTCTGGAGAGATATAGGGCCATGTGGGCCGGAAAATATCATCCGGCTGATGCTGGAAAGCCCGGAGAAGTGGTCCAAGATTTGAAATTTTTGCAAGGCCATCCTGGACCACAAACGAAGGATCGAAGAAGGCGTGTAAGCCCGCAAGGGTGAATAGGATGACACAGCCCAGAAGTAATTTCCTCATAGACGGTTCCTGGGCTGCATTTACGCCATCGTGAGGAGATCTCCTCGGTGCAGGCCTGCCGATCCCGACTCGCAGCTCTTTTTAGTGCTGTGGGAAGCAGTCGAGGGGAATGCACTGAGGAGGTAGTTTTTTAGTGGGTATGTCTTCATAGGTAAGTCCTATATACCTGAGGACCGGTCCCCGGGATTCATAAAGAATTTTTCTCCTCCTCCTCAAAAAAAGATAGGAAGCTCACCTTCTGAGAACATTTCGGAGGTTAGCGGACAAATCGGCGATAGTGACGGCGTCTCTTTGCAGAGTCATGGTCAACGTAGGAGGACCATGCCCTTGCATCAGACGGCTGCTACTTCGAGCTACTGAGTCCGTCATGCTTTACGGTGCTGAGGTCTGGGCCGATGCGTTGCAATCTAAAAAGTATCGCAGGTGCACGGCGGCTGTACAGAGGAGATGCGCTCTTCGTGTAGCGTGTTCGTATCGCACGGTCTCAGATGCGGCCTCCCTATTGGTTGCAGGGGTAATCCCGGTAGACCTCCTGGCCCAGGAGCGGAAGTTCGTCCACCAGATGAACAAGACACTTCGCCAAACTGAAGGGAAGCAACAAGCCAGAGAGCGTTCGCTGGCTTGCTGACAGAATAGGTGGCAGCAAAATACGCGCGGAAGGTGGACCACCAGACTTATAAGTCAGGTGGTCCCGTGGATCGGTCGGTAGTATGGGGAGGTAAATTAATATCTCACCCAGATGCTGACCGGCCATGGATACTTCTGCGCGTACTTGCACAAGATGGGTATAATCGCAGATCCAGGTTGTATATACTGTGGATCCGCAAAAGACGATCCCCATCATACATCTTTGTGTGCGAGCAGTGGGAAAAGCAGAGAGCGCTACTGGTGGAGGACGCTGGAAGAGTTACCCCGGAAGTCATCGTCCCCCTTATGTTCTTCAGTCAGAAGACATGGGAAAGGATTGCCTATTATCAGACGGAAGAAGGCGGACCTTCCCTAGATTCTTCTAGTTTGCTGGGATATGGTGGCGCCCAAAGGCGAGTGTCCTTGTCCCCTCCTCGAAGCAATACCTAACAGCAGTTTCCAGGGTGAGGAGTTGAGCCAGGGAGAGGAGGTCTCCTCGGTGCACACCTGCCGACTGCGGCTTGCAGCTCTTTTCAGAGCTGCAGGAAGCAGTCTAGGGAAGGCACCAAGGAAGTAGTTTTTTAGTATGTATGCCTTTGTGTTGGCGATTCCCACATACCCGGAGACCGGTCCTCGGGATCCATAAAGGATTTTTCTCTTCCTCTATAAAAAAAATTATTATTATTATTAGTGCTAAATAACAGAGCATTGAATGCATTATTATGATTTTGATTTAAGAAAGTATTTGGAAATAATTAATAATATTAATAAATAAATATTTATGCACGCATTTATTTATTTATTTATCTGTTTATTTATTAATTAATAAATCAAAATAAAATATATTTATTGGTTGGTACATATTCGATCTAAATATTATTTTATTAAAATATATAATTATTATTCAAAATTTGCATTAATATTGTTTATTAAATAATTAATTATGTAAATCTAATTTAATAAATTAAATACATATATTAATAATATTCTACTCGATTTAGAATGTATTATTAGAAGCTATATATTCAGCATGAATATATAACATTGCAGCTTTTTGTTATACACTTTAAGTACAGTTTAATTTAAACAATATGTAAAATTTAACAATATTTTATAAAAGCGTTATTATTATACATTTAATTATTTAATACATACTAACCCATATTATAAATAATAATTATTACTTACTCAATAAAAACAAAATTATTCAATTGTTAACAATAAAGTAATAACACAAAAAACTAACAATAAAATAAGTTAGTAAAAAAAATGTAAAAACGAGACCCGTGGCGGGATCTCTCAAGAATTGAGAAAATCAGGAGGAAACCCCTCCACCTATTTTTCGGTCCACGCTACAGCGATAGTACTTTAAAGATGATTGACTCCGACGAAGTTAATGGGCAATTCAAATTGCAAGGTCACCAATAAAAGAAAAAGAAGATTTTAAAGATGATGAGTTGCACGCCCGAAAAAGGCGACCCTTTAAAAGGAGGAGTTTTCCTTTTGTGGCGGCAGATTTTTCTCTAAGATTTTTCACCAAATTTTCTCCAGTTTCTCTTTTGTAAATTTCTCGCACACTTCCATTTCTTTGTCTCAGTTCCTGCATTTTTCTCAGTCTTCAATTTTTTTTAACTTCTTTTGTCGAGTATTTTGAGCTTTCAACAACAACAACAACAGCAACAACAGCAACAACAACAGCAGTGGCAACAGCAATAAATACAACTATAACTCTCTCTCTCCAGAGTCCTGCAAGGTCCAGTAGGAGAAAATTTATTAAATAAAAGTAAGTATAATAAATTATAGTATTTTCATTTTTCTTTTTCCTCTTAGTTTCTGTCACTATCCATTTTATTCGGAGGAGTAGAAGGACCCTTTCTATCAGGGTCTAATATTTTCCTTAGAAATAGAACAATCCCCTTTTGTAAAAATCTTTTTGTTCATATTTTTTTTCTTTCGTGTTCGAAACAAGTGAGGTCGTTAATACCGGCTTAGATGCGGTTGCGGCGCAGGGAATCTTTTCTTTGCTCCATTCGGAGTAAGCAGACGATTTCCAAACATATTGCACTGACCTGCCAAGTTCCAGGGAAATAAATTAGAACTCCGTACATTTTTTTATATAAAGAAGAATTACTGATTTTATACTTTTTATATAAAGAATATACTATCAAAAGAACCATATTATCAAATCAATTAAATAAAGATTTTCTTAGTTTCAGAAATAGATTTTTCGAAATAATTCATTAAAATTATATACTGCAAAAATTCTAATATAAATTAATTTTACTTGATTCAAGAAATTTATGTGATTGTTTTGTACCAAGTAAAAAATTTTCTTTAACCAAGCAATCGCATAAACTTGAACCAAGTAAGTAGTTACTAAAATAAAGCATATATTTTTTCAACAGTAGAACACAAATATTAGTAATTAAATGAATATTTACTTATCTCAAGAAAATATTTTCTTGAACCAATAATTTCAAATCTAAAATCAGGAAAATAAATTCTTAGATTAATTAAATATCTCCTAGATTTTTATCAAGATTTTCTAGAAAATGGGTGAAAATATTTTCTTGAGCCAATAACTGAAGATTTTGAACAAAAAAATTTAGTTATTTGATTCAAGCCGACAAAGAAGAGATTATATATTTGAATTAAGAATTTCAATACTTCACTGAAGAAATGGAATTAAAAGTGAAAAATTTGATTCCTATCTTTGCGACGGAAAACATGGACGCGCAAATTCACTGCGATCGACACACAAATTTACAATACATATACAACATGAACACAGTAAATTATAATTACCGAAATTATTAGTTACATACATCTACGAAATTCTTAGTATAACTCACACTAATAGCATACAGAAAAATATAAAGTTAAATTTCATAAAGTCTAACGCGGTAAATATACGAAAAACGAACAAAGGTCGCGACCACTACTGCGGAAGGTAGTCGACGCGGTCGCCGAAAACCAAAGCGTAGAGAGAGAACGCAATACATAGTCTCTTTCTCTCTCTCTCTCTCTCTCTCTCTCTCTCTCTCTCTCTCTCTCTCTCTCTCTCTCTACTGCTAAGCTTAAATTCGAAACATACGATAGAGAGGATACACTACGCGCGGCAAGAGAGAGCCGCGTCAAGTGTATTAGGCTGACGGCTGCTATCCTTCTCTAATACACGCCGCACACACATTACCGTACGCTCTCGACGAAACTGCGCACGCCAGCAGCGAATACTGCGGTAGGCGAACACGCAAGTCATACTGGCACGCGCATTTCAGTATATACAACGGGTGTTCGAAAACGAATTCACCCGCTGTATTTAATTAAAATAATTAAATCAAATATTAATTGTACATTATATATATATATATATATATATATATATATATATATATATATATGTATATGTGCGTATAGACTATTATACGTGTATACAATCACTGTACACAGCACACCGGCTGCAAACATAAGTAATAAATTGTAAATAATAATTATTATGATTATTATTAAATATTATTATTATTAATCATCATTATTATTAATATAATTGTTATAATATTACGTCTCGTCCAAAATTGAACGAGCGGCGACGGAAATAATCGACCTTTTTTGTATAAAAGGGCCTGCAAAAGGTAAAATCGAGAGTTTGCCCGGTGAACCGACTACCCCGAAGTCGAGTCACACAAACTCCTCTCGGAGCTAAAACTTATTCAGAGCTCAAATTAATCCTGACACTCAAATCCTACCCGAAGCTATTAGTTTTATCTCTGTTGCGAGGCGCTCCTTAAAAGACAGACGACTAATAGTTTTACCTATCCCTGAGTGAACGTGATCCTGGTTGCGAGGCGTTCCTCAAAAGACCAGCCGTTCTCTTATCCCGACTAGATACTTTTCCCCTTAACTCTTGATCCTGGCTGCGAAGTGCACCTGAAAAGACCAGCGGAGTTAAGTTCACATTAGAATAACCTATTTTTAAATTCTACCTGCCGTATTTTTATATTTCCCCGCGTGTAAAATAGCACCGGGTATCCGTGCGGAAAATAGCGCCGGATTAAACTGTGCGACGCGGAAACTAGCGCGAATCCAGTAGTTATAATATATATATATATATATATATATATATATATATATATATATATAGCTGAATTTATTTCTTTTAAATAATTATTATTGTTTATTTTTATTTTGTTTCAGAAAACTTTGTAAATAGAAGAAAGTTCTGAATTAAACTATTTTTATATTTTCTTATCAAAAATATACTGTTTTTACTAAATTATTTTCCTGATCCGCCGTTCTATTCTGAATTACTTCTTTCCCTCTCAAAAATACCCTTGAAATATACCGCGTATGCTATCCCGAAGGGGTCAGGAACGTTACATCTTTAAAACAATAATTACTTGAAATACGTTTTTATTTTCTAGAAACATGAAAATTCACGTATGTTACATGTTTAAAAGTAGTGCATAGTTTCTTGATTCAAAACATTCTTTTCTTAACTTTAAAAATCAAAAGTTTAAACTAAGCGAATAATTTCTTGAATTCTTTTACAATTTATACGTTAATTTACTTTTATTACAATTATTTCAAAACTTCGACCTAACCGAGACTCTATCCGCAGACCTTTGGATCTGCAAGCTAACACCTTATTAATAGCTATGGCAATACGCTGAGGATAATTATAAAAATCTTATATATCAATTTTAGATCTATTATAGTTAAACAGTAGGAAATTAATTTATCGATTCCAATGAATAGTATATGCATTTATATATAATATATAATTATATTATAATAATTTATATAACGTTTTGGTTTTAAAACGTGATTTTCCACATCCAGATAATATTTTTTTAAATTGAATCATAATACCTATAAGAAATCAAAAAATAATTAATTTTTTATTTATATCACAAGAAATGGTTCTCATATCAAGTCAATATTTCTGTGTAATTAAAAAAAAGAAGTTAAAAAAAATTTTTAAGAATCTAACATGTAATATTATCTAGATGTGGAAAATCGCATTTTTCCCTGCCAGTTATAAATCTAATAAATATTTATTTGATTTTATTAAACGAAGCACAAAGATGTAAATATTTAATGTAATAAATAAATAGTAAAAACTACAAAATGTATATATAAATCAAAAAAATATATTCTATTTTTCAAAAAATTATTTACTTATAACATATAAATAGTTTGATTAAAAGATTTGTTCATTTAAATTTAATATTTAAATCTTTGTGCTTTATTTAATAAAATCGAAGAAATGTTTATTAGTTTTTAACAACTCGTTGGGTATAATCAAATAAATATATTTCACCTTTTAATAAAGCTATTTAATACTTCATATTGATTAGCTTTTCAAAAATTGAATATATTTGTGAATATATATATATATATATATATATATATATATATATATATATATATATATAGTTTTTTTATTTATTAAAAAAATTACAAAATATTCATTTTTTGAATTACACATATTCATATGCAGATTTTTTTTCAAACATAAATTTAAATAAAATTCGTTGTATTCTAATAACTATTGAATTAATTTTAATGAATTTAATTTACTTTAAATAAATGTTTGTTTGATTCAAATAATATCTCTTTTATGAAATGGATTTATTTGAATTTATATAAATTTATTTCTCGGCGAGAGAGTAAAATAATGTAAATTATATTCTTCACTAAATTGTATGATATAATGTAAATAGCAATGAAATAAAATGTATTATATAAAAACTTAATGAATGTTATTATATAAATAGTTTACAGAAAGTGTAATTTTTTATTTCAAATTAGTCTTATTATTAACGTCAACGTAGTCTTATTATCAAGTTTTAAACTCAAAATTTTAAGAAAATTCGTATATATATTGTAACGGGCGCTCTCAGGGATAGATACGGTCCTGGTACCATATTTTACTTCTATAGGCCGTTACAATTATTATAGGATTTACCTATCATTAATTATTTCCCATTACCAAGGTTTCACCTACCTTGGCAATAAACAATTATTAAATTGTTTAAACAATTAATTATTCATAGGAATGTTCTCGTTTACCTCCAATTGTCCTATAAATGTTCTTCAATTCTTGAGGGAAATTGAATAAAATAAAAAATCAATCACACGGCTATCAGTTAGAATTACAGTAATTGTTTATTATTAAACAATAAATAATCTTAAAATTATTAATATTAAATTAAACAACTACTGTAATTCACCATGGCAGGGTCCTGAATTACCAATATCAGAATTTATTGGTTTGAATTAGAAGAATATCAATAATTTATTGTAAGAATTTAAATATATTTATTAAATTGAAAATGATATTATAAATGATTATTTAACTACCTAAGTACACCCGCAATCATATTAGTTTATAGAGTGTGATTTTGTCGAGAATATAATTTATTTTGTATCGTTTAAAATTTGAATTTCGCGCGCTCTATGTTAATATAATGCGGTCTTCATACGCTAGAAGCCGTCACCATACCTTGTTATATTACAGTTGCGCGTTTCTCTCTCGACTGCTTATACGCGTGGGCGGAATACACCGTCGCACACATACACACGTATAAGCTAATTACACTCGATGTTTATGCTTGTGTGCGTGTACAATTCCCGCTCGAATTTGTTACAAACGCACACCAGCTAATCGAACGGCTATTCTAATTATATTCAATAAATTAGCGAGTATAAATTAGCATTCATATATATTTGCGCGTATTCAGAATAAATCAAATATAATTAAATCTGACGAATCTATTTTAAGACAAATAATTCCCGCACGAATATTTGTCTACATACATATACGTGAGAACGCTCACAATAGCTCGAAGTAAATTTTTGAATACCTGATAATATTTTTATATACTTGAACGACAGCTCATGTTGCGGGCCCGCAATTCTTCAGATGTTGAATGTCGGACGAAATTCGCAATCCAAAAGAAGGTATAACAATAAATTTCAATAGCTAACAAATAACAAAAAAAAAATCTTCAGAATAATAATGATAGGGTAACAAGACTCCAGCAATTCAATATAATTAACAATTTTTCAATTCGAATAAACAGCTAGTATTCCCTTTTGCTTCGACTCTCAAAAATCGACTAACTGCCTCTTTTTCCCCCACTGCGTTACCTCTAACTAGAGTTCGACAGACGCTATAGCATGCCATCTGTCTCTCTCTAGTTCAAAACGAGCACCGATACTTGGTGCCCGTTACAATATATATATAAATATTTTCTGAAAAATTTGGTAGCAACGTGTAATAAATGGGATTCACTGGCGTCGACGAGGAAATGCTTTAAGTGCGAATACCTTTTCGAAGCTTCGATCATCGCCACGCAGCGAATTTAAAATTTTAAGAAAATACGTGTTTATATAAATACATACACACTTACGCACGCAGTCAAGAAAATCTATACGCACTTCAAGAATTGCGACACCAGTTAATCCTTTTTATTGCATCTATTATTTCGGTGGCCCCCCTACTGAACGCCGTCTCTCACTTGATCGCACGAGCTTGAAAACTAACATGTGGAATATCGCACGAACGGAGTACCGATGTTCGCCACCGTAGGACTGAATGTCAAAATTTAACTGCAATGTCTAAATGGATATCGGCGATCTCTCCTTATTATCTTTGCTAACATGTTGAATGCGAGACCGGTATTTCGACTTCAGAACCGCAACATGCGTGTATCACGCGTAACAGCAATCTAATGCTAATCTGGAGCGGCATTGCTATCTGCAGAAATTCTTTTTATTAATAGTATTATGAAAATAAAATTACTTAAGTCTTTTCTGATGAAAATTTAGCAAAAAAAAAAACATTTAATACGTTTCATATTGAACAATAAGATTCTGCATGTTGTTTCTAATCATACAACAATTTAAGTTATTAGAATAAATGATCCAATTTTCTAACTTATAAAAAATTTATTTTACATGGTCATTGTTTAACTCTTTATTCATTATTTTATTATGTATTTCCATTTATTTAATTGTTGGAATTAATATTTTAATATTCAACAAGATATATTTACAGATTTTAAAATAAATAATATTAATATAGAGCCAGTTACTTCGAAAAGATCCAAAATATTTTTATCATTTTCATATCTATTAAAAACACGAAAAAAATTTTTCATTAAATCATCAACTTTGGTTTCAAAAAAATAAGTCATCTCAGAAAGATCAGTGATTATTTTAAAGTGATATCAACTATTTGGCTCTCTATTATATACCAGGACAAAAATATGATTAATAATATTAATTAAAACTAATAAATAATTATAACTAATGTCTAAATAATACCTGTAGTTATTGACATCCTCTTCAATCATTGTTTTGACCAATTGGATTTCTGAAACTATCTCTGTAGTGTTGATCATCTTCAGACCTATAAAACATTTAATAAGTATTAGAGTTCTTTATGCGTAAAACTAATATATTGAGATATGTATAAAATATATAATCAGATATAATCGTGAAATATCATATCCGTCTGCCACCTATATTATTATAGACATACTTCACGTACTGATATTATTTATTGGAATAAAATTGAAAACACAATTTCTCATGTCCATCTTCATGCAATCTGCTATCCGAACTCGAGGTGCACATATACACCAACTTAATTATAACTATATTAGAACTTATTATAAATAAATAAATATTTATATATATATATATATATATATAATATATTTTTATATCGCTAATATAAAATATAATATATAAATTTACCGATGTTTCCGTAAACGCATATATACGTTATAACACGTGCTATTGCCTTAATGCGTAGTATTATAAATATGCGTGTATCAACAAAATATATATAAATTATCTATATTTTAATATATGGATACACGCTGTGATCTGATATATAAAAACATAATTTGGAAACCATAACCTATAAAATTTGCACACTTAGTCTCGTTACAATTTGAGTAGAAACAGAACATGCAATAGAACTTTTAATGCTATGTGGATTTGATGCAGCTTACCAAATTTTTGCCAATTGGTCAGTATTTATTCTGAATAATGAAATGAATAATTACGTCTAGAAATGGTAAATATTTTATTCTTTTTATTTGTACTGTACAATTCATTACTTGCTTTCCGTCGATATCAGAATCTAACTTTTGACTATTTGATGGTGTTTCAGAAGAAGGCTAATAATTCCTCGCAAAGATTTTTTCCACTAAATCTTCTATTAAAAAATCTTCAATTATTTATACAGCTTTCATAAAAGGTATATGTAAAAAATTATTAATTTAAAACATGTGGTACTTATAAAAAAATCTTGAGTTTGCGTCATCGTTGGGTGTTAAAATTTCATCACGAGGACCCTTCTTATCAAAATTTTTTGGCGTTGGTAATGTATAAGAAAATTTGTATATATTTTATATATATTATATTATATATAATATATAATAAGCTTTTTATATATTTTATATTGTATACAATATATAATAAAATTTGAAAAAGATTCTTGCATTAAAAATAAAAAAAATATTTTAAAGCAATTCTTTTTATTAACAGTATTAGGAAAATTACCTAAGTCTTTTCTGATGAAAATTTAGCAAAAAAAATATTTAATACGTTTCACATTGAACAATAAGATTCTTAATGTTGTTTCTAATCGTACAGCAATTTAAGTTATTAGAATAAACGATACAATGTTCTAACTTATAATAAAAACTGCAAAAAATTTATTTTACGTGGTCATTGTTTAATTCTTCATTCATTACTTTATTACGTATTTCCATTTATTTAATTGTTTGAAATAATATTTTAATATTCAATAAGATATCTTTACAGATTTTAAAATAAATAACATTAATATAGACCAACTTACTTCGAAAAGATCCAAAAACATTTTATCATTATCAAATCCATTAAAACCACCAAAGAAATTTCTCATTAAATCAGCCATTTATGTTTCAAAAAAACGAGTCATCTCAGATGGACCGGTGATTATTTTCAAGGGATATCGACTATTTGGCTCTCTATTATATACCAGGACAAAAATATGATTAATAAGTAATAATTAAAACAAATAATTATAACTAATGCCTAAGTAGTACCTGTAGTTATTGACATCGTCTTCATAATCATTATTATGCCCAGTTGGATTTCTGAAACTATCTCTGTAGTGTTGATCATTTTCAAACCTGTAAAACATTTAATAAGTTTGAGAGTTCTTTATGCGTAAAACTAATATATTGAGATATGTATGAAAGATATAGTCAGATATAATCGTGAAATATCATATCCGTCTGCCACCTACATTATTATAGACACACTTCGCGAACTGATATATATACGTAAAATTTTGAAATTACTCGACTGTATGAGTTATTAATACTTTATTAAGTAACAAATGCAAATACATACCTTCTGATTGGAATAAAATTGAAAACACAATTTCTCATGTCCATCTTCATACAATCTACAATTCGTACACGAGGTGCACATATGCTCAAACCTAATTATAACTATATTAGAACTTATTATAAATAAATAAATAAATAAATAAATAAATAAATAAATAAATAAATATATATATAATATATTTTTATATCGCTAATATAAAATATAATATATAAAGTTAACGATGTTTCCGTAAACCATTATAACACATGCTAATTGCATTAATGCATAGTATTATAAATATGCATGCATCAACAAAATATATATAAAATATCTATATCTTAATATATGTACACACGATGCCATCTGATGCATAAAAACATAATTTGGGAACCATAACCTATAAAATTTGCACAAGCCAAGCGTTCTTCCAGAATGGAAACACGATTTGCCTGACAAATCGTGTGTCTAATTTGGACCGATTGTGGAAGCACGATTGGCTTCTCGAAAACGTGGATACAATATGGATACAGATAGAGCCCATACGCACATGCACACTGGAGTCAAACCGTGACAAGCACACGTTGCTATCTGGGATTAGACACATGATTTGACAGGCAAATCGTGTTTCCATTCTGGAAGAACGCTTGGCTTGTTAAAATTTTATATAGGTTATGGTTCGAAAATTATGTTTTTATGCATCAGAAGGCATCGTGTGTACATATATTAAGATATAGATAATTTATATATTTTTTGTTGATACATGGATATTTATAATACTACACATTAATGCAATTATCATGTATTATAATGGTTTACGGAAACATCGGTAAATTTATATATTATATATATATATATATATATATTTATTTATTTATAATAAGTTCTAATATAGTTATAATTAAGTTGGTGTATATATGCACCTCGTGTTCGGATAGCAGATTGCATGAAGATGGACATGAGAAATTGTGTTTTCAATTTTATTCCAATAAAAAGGTATGTATTTGCATTTTTAACTTAATAAAGTATTAATAATTCATACAGTCGATTAATTTTAAACTTTTACATAATGTTAATTATGGGAATGTGGAGTGTAATAATATGGTAATTATAAATAAGAACTGTCAGGTTGTCATAATTATTATATCAATAATTATGATACCAATTTGTTTTTTAATATTTATATATATGTGAGTGTGCGTATTAGTGCAAATGAGCGAAAGTGATCTATGCAAGCAGACAGGGAGAGTGAGTATGCGTCAGAGAGATAGAGAGAGATAGAGAGAGAGAGAGTAAATGTGTGTGAGAGAGAGAGAGAGAGAGAGAGTGAGTGTGGGAGAACAAATCAGAGGTGTGCATGAGCCTTGGTATAAGTATGCACAAGTATAGACAGGCTTGGTAACGAAATGCGGGGAATCCTCTGACATAACCAAAGGCGAGTCTAAGAGCAAGATTGTAACGAGTGGCCCGGGAGTCCGGTGACAACTTCGAGCGCAGCAACATTTGCGCACTTAACCGCCTAACGAAACTATTAATAAATAGTTGCTCTGTTTTAAATTCCGCCTTCTTGATTTCTACATCCACATTATCATCATTTCTACAATTGGGGGCTCAGTCGGGATTTTAGTTATGTTGGATTAAATAGAAAATGCAAGGCTTGAAGTAACGCGTTCGAAGAGTGAGGCTTAGAGAAAAGTTGAATGACCGTGCACTCGTCAAAAAGCTGCATTTCTGAGGAAACGAGGGCGATAGCTAAGTTGCACTGGGGATGTCAGAGGACTAAACGGTGGACATAGCAATCCTCGTAGAAGCAGAGTATCGAGGTGCGTCGAAGAGACGCACAGAGATAAGCCACTGGGCAGAAGAGAGCCTTCAGCGATCACATTAAGAGTGATGCGCTGTGAGTTGACGCAAGAGGTATAACCAAATAGATAACCTCCAGTAAAGTGCTGGCGTACGCTAGGGAGACAGCGAAGTTGGTGCAGGCGATAGGTGCAGATCACAACATCCTGGAAAGCATGGAGGTACCACGGTCATCAAAACCGAAAAACGAGCAGCGGCCCGTTCGTCAACAGCCACCGAGGACAGTGAAGAAATCTGTAACGGGCTTACAGGAGCAAGGACCGGAGCGTTGAAATCGAAAATGGCAAGCATGGATCAATCCGCGATAGAGATGCTCCTTGAAGAAAAACAACAAGCGCAGGCAAAGATACTCGAGATGCAGGGCGCACTAGAGCGCTTGCAGCAGGACGTCCGGTTTTGACCGCGAGTGAAGCGTGTCTGAGCTAGAGAGGGATGATCCGGTAGCAACGCTTGCAGGTCGGTTGACTAAAGTATTAGAGTATAATGGCCGACCACGAACACGCATCCTGTTCATCGACGAGGCCAATATGCTCGAGAAATTCTCAGGGCAGGAGCAATTGTTGCCGGTACGATTGTGGATAGAAATGATAAATTAATTGAGTGTCGTGAGCGCGTAGTCACCTCACGAAACGTTCTTCGCTGATAAAAGAGCATTAACTGGAGCAGCTGTGGATTGGGTGAAAACAAGGAGTGATATCACTTCATGGACGGCACTAGATCCAGCGTTGGAGCACACCTTCGGAAGACACGTTGAGGAGTTTGAGATTTTGGAGAAAATGAGAAAAGCGTGCCCGGAACGCGACGAGCCGCTACTGAACTACGTGCACCGTATGAGACGCCTAGGGAACCAAGGAGGTCTATCCGAGCGTGCAATTCTGAAATTCATCGTCAGTGGGATACAGCACGATGCACAGAATAAAGCGATGTTTTACCTCTGCAAAAATTATGAGGAACTTGCGGAAGCTCTGTGAAGCGTGAATCCAAAATCCGTCGAGAAGATCAACGCAAAGTTGAAGCGTCAAGCGCACGAGGAGCGGTTTTATCGGAATGCAAAGGAGAGGATACGAAGTTAAAATTGAGTAAGTGTTTTAACTGTGGAGGGACAGGCCATAAAGCCTATAAATGTCCAGAGCAGGGACAAGGCCGTAAATTCTTTACCTGTGGATGCACGTGGCACCTTTCAAGAAACTGTACGGAGGCCAAGATAAGTACAACCCGCGAGACGTCCATCAACTCGATCAGCTTGGCTCAAGTGGAAGAAGAAAATGACACCACACATAAAGCAGTGGAAATCGAAGGCTTGACAGTGGCGGCCATGTTGGACTCAGGCGCCAAGATCAACGTCATACGATCCGACATGTGGAGTGAGATCGCTGCTAACTTAAGCATGACGATACAAATAAGAGAATATGTGGGAACTCTGAGAGGTTTCGGAGGGAAAATAGTAAGACCGGAAGGGAAGGTCTCTCTCACTACCTGCTTGGACGGAACTGAGTACGACATGGAATACGTCATCGTACCAGTATACGTGACGGATGAGAAAGTAATAATCGGCGACCCGATTAGAGACTTTGTGCGTGTCATACTGGATACGTATGGAGCCAAGGTGGAACCTCTTATCGGTACCGAATACATCGCTTTAATGGAAGAAGAGCTTGACGGGAAGGAGAGGGCTGTACAAGCAGTGCGGTCTGAGTTCCATTATAAAATGCAGCCCTTGTACAATGATACCATCCACAGGTCGAGGAGGAAGCGCCAGTAATTATGAAAATAATTCTGAAGGATGAGACTCCCATAAGTTATAGTCCAAGGAGACTGGCGCCGAAAGAAAAAACCGAAGTTGATTCGCCGATTGCGGAGTGGCGTCGTGAAGGGATTATTGTAGGCATTCGTTCAGAGTTGGCGAGTGCAGTAGTAGTGGCGAGAAAAAAAGATGGCAGTGCGCATATGCATTGTCTATAAGCCGTTGAGGAACGTCATTCTGAAGGAGAGGACCCCGATGCCGTTAGTGGAAGATGTGCTTGACAGTTTAGCCGATTTACGTGTATTTGCTACAATAAACTTAAAAAACGGTTTTTTTCACGTAAAAGTTGACGTATAGTGGATGCTAGCAAGAAGTATACCTCCTTCCTAATGCCGTTGGGGCAGTCTGAATTTACTGGTGTACCGTTCGGCCTGGCGACATCGCCGGCCGTATTCACTCGGTTTGTCCATTATGTTTTCTCGGGGTTGATGAATAAAGATATTCTGGTAGTGTTTATAGACGATTCCGTGATGGCCAGGACTTATGAGGAAGTGGTGACAAATTTAGAGACAGTTTTAAATTTTGCATCACGCTTCAGACTCAAGGTCAATTGGAAAAAATGCCAGTTGTTGTAGGCCACGTAGTGGAGAAAGGACGGATCTCACCATCACCTGAGAAGACGGCGACCTTGACTGGCTTTCCGAAACCCAGAACCACTAAACAGGTACAAAGATTCCTGGGATTAGCAGGATACTTCCGTAAATTTATTAGGGGACATGCTAAAATAGCCCAACCGATGAGCGATTTGTTGCGAGATGGCGCCCGCTTCAGGTTCGCAGCTGAATAGAGGGCATCCTTCGTGCAACTGAAAAAGGCACTCACGGAAGCGCCCGTAGTCCAATTGTACAACCAGTATAGAGATACTGAGCTGCACACCCACGCTTCCCAGGAAGGCTATGGAGCCATACCTGCTCGGACCCACTGGACCTCAGCCTATCCGTGAGCTGAAAAAGCCGCGCCTGATTTCAATTTAATTTCATTCTCATTTATTTCGTGCATGACTTGTAATTTATATTATTTATATAATTTTTTATAATTTATAAATTATAAGTTTGTAATAAACTCTTAAAACTTTTTAATACTAACCTCAAAAATTTAATTTAATTTAATTTAAAATCTAATTTTTAAATTTAAATTTTTTAAATTTAATTTTAATTTTAATTTAATTTTAATTTTTAATTTAATTTTAATTTCAATTTTAATTTTAATTTTAATTCAATTTCAACTTTAATTTTAATTTTGATTTTTATTTTAACTTAAGTCTTAACTCTTCATTCTCATCTAAAAGACATCTTAGATTTTCAACTCAAACTAACCTCTCTTAAATTAAACTTATATAATTATATATGATTTATCTCATATCAAATATTAGCTAGTTCTATATCTAATATATATATATTTATTTAAAATTTAATCATACCTATATTTATATTTACATATTTACATTAACATTTACTCACACACAGCTATAATTTCCCATACCCCACCTCCCCCTCTACTTTACATCCCCCCAATTACAAACAGGATTCAATCCCCTCTCCCCCCTAAAAAACAGCACTCAATCGTAAGTCCGAATCCATGGACATGGACACCGGCCTTACCACCGACCTCGACGGTCTTCCCCCCAAAAGCTGATAAAAGTTATCATCGGCGTTGGGGATCAGATTGATTGCCTACAAAACATAATATCCACCACTACAACAAATCCAACTCCCTCTCAATCGGTGGCAACATCGCGCCACACCACCGCAACTTCTACATCTTCCTCGTCCGCCATGGACTTCTTTCAGGAGGCAGCAATTTCCTGCATCCCCGCTTCTAAAATAACCGTCTCTCAATCAACTCCGGTCTCCGAAGAAGCCGAGTTCCTTAAACAAAGCTGTACACGCATCCGCGTTTCCAAATCGGCACCAACCCTCTTTGATCTAGATTCTGATACTGAAAAAGAATCCCCCCCTCGCTCTTCAACCCCACCACTCCCATCATCATCCGCCAAAAAATGATTTGTGTAAAGCTAAAGATCAGCATAGAGAAAGCCGGAATTTCCGATCGCCGGGCCGTCAACACCTCCGACTCAGTCAAGGTTTACACGGCAATGGTAGACGAGTTCAGGCACCTAACGGCCCACCTAGAAAAGACCAAAATCCAATATATCATTAATCAAGTCCCCAAAGAACGGGACTTAGTTGTAGTCATTCGTGATATTGACGAACCCATCCAGGACAAAGAAATCCTGGATTACTCAAAAGGTTACACCCTTCGACGCATTCACCGAATGCGTAGCGGCGAAAAAATCTCGCCGCTAGTGGCCGTTCACCTCGATCTTCCTCGCCCGCCGCTAAGTCAATTTTCGATTTAAGCATTATCGGTGGGCTCAACATAAAAGTGGAGGCAAAGAGGAAGTCGAAAGTCACGCTGCAGTGCCGGCGTTGCCTCAAATATAACCATATGGCAAACTACTGCCGCACTGCGAGGGCCTGCGCTTTCTGCAGCAAAAGCCATGCCACCCCGTCTTGCCCTCTAAAAAGCAATAAAGACGCCCCTCCCACCTGCGCCAATAGCAAAGGTGAGCACAGGGCAACCTACAGGGGCTGCGTCAAAGACCCTAAGAAGGACAAGCCCCCTGACGAACAAGTAAAGCCGGTAAATGTCGTCAAAACCGGTAACACCCCCCCACGCAGCTCACACAAAAAAGAGCATCACCCCTAATCTTTACAAAATTCGGACAAACCTCACTTGCACCACAAATGCGAGCATAGTAAGCAACAGACTAGTATCAGCGGCACCGTTGCAAATCAACTCACCACCCATTGCGTCCAAACTGCAAAACATCATAATGCAGTTCATCACGAACACTACCACCACTCTCTGTAGACTCAATAATGGCTAATCCCTAGGTACAGATTCTCAACTGGAAAGCGAACAGCATCCTCTGCAGAAATAGATTCTTAGAACTCCTCTAACTCCAGGAGGAGGAAAACATCGGCATCGCCTGCATCACAGAGACCCACTTCAACTCATCCCACAAACTCTTCCTTCCAAAATACATCATATAAGCTTTGATACTAGTGTCCACATAATATGAATTTAATTAATCTTTAATTGCTTGTTCTCATTTTTCTTTATGGATATTATTTTCAATCTAACATGTAACGTTGTGCGGACTTCCGCTCGTCACGTACTTCCACTTACCGCCTTTTCCTCCTGTGTACTTCCAGAATGGGAACTCGGGCTGATGTGTATAAAGTTTTTTTCTTTTTTAAATGTCATGTGTATATTTTACATAGATAAATATTATATTATATGTATTATATAGATATAGATTTTGGTTCTTACGAAGACAAAAAAATTGAACTGAACTCAATTTCCAACTTTTGTTTATTACAAGAAAAATTACATGTGCCGAATTGTGGCGTCCGCCATCTTCCGCGCCATCTCGCATATACGCTCGCAGAACGACCCTTACTTCCCCGTTTGGTGGCCGCCGCTACCTGATTTTCCCCGCGTCCCGTTTTCCCCCGCTCGCAATATTTACATAAAGGAATTTAGTTACTTTAAGGGCGCGCAGGCCCAGTCACCGATGCCGCTAATTCTGAGGGCGTCCCCTCGTGCATTCGCTTCTGCTGCCGGCTTCTCTTCCGCGGTGGT
This sequence comes from Sycobia sp. Sy_11, assembly GCA_018907035.1. Lineage (NCBI taxonomy): Eukaryota > Metazoa > Arthropoda > Insecta > Hymenoptera > Epichrysomallidae > Sycobia > Sycobia sp. Sy_11. Next base: position 25,781 of record JACCIC010000137.1, on the reverse strand, counting down.
TTCCCTTGGAGAGAGAGAGAGAAAAAAAGAAAAAAAACAGGTTTGTCTCGTCCAGGCACCGTCCGCACAATTTACTCTCACAACTTACACAGTCCTTGTCCACACTTCACTCTACTTCCCGATTACCGTGGCTTCTCGCGCACGCCGCACTTCACCTTCCGCACTCTTCCCTTCCGGACAAAATCTACTTAACTCCTCGAGAAATTTAGCTTTGGTTTTTTTGTTGAGCGACAATGGCTGCGACACGTGTGTGTTCTTCAGGCTTTGAAAATCTTCTGAAGTCCTCTTCGTCTTCATCCTCGATCCTCCAATCGCAGCTCTTCTTTTCGTTATGCTCCAATCATCAGCCTTCTTCCCCAATTTGCACCAATTATCGTACGTCTTCTCCGATCTGCGCCAATCTCGGGCTCTTCCATAAGCTTAATACCGTTTCGACCGACATTATCAGTCTACCATGTCTTGTTTTATGACTTGTGCTGCGCGCCAATTTCAAATTTACTCGGGAGATATATCTATATATATCTCCCCGTCGGTAGTTCGGTGCGGCGCCGCTAAGAGCGGTGGCGCTGTTGGTCGCTCCTTCTCCGCGGCGACTTCCGTCTTTACGCTGGCTGCTACTTCCAGTGCGGTCGTCTGCTGTGCGGACTTCGCACGCTGTATCTCTCCGACTCTCACTAATCTCGTTGTGTTTTTCAGCGTCTCCACGCGCCCTTCCTGCTTGTTGAGCTGACGTCGTTGAGCTCGGTGCGAATATCGCCGTTGCTACCTTCTTCTTCCGTGTGCGGCTTCCTTGAGATGGTTACGACAGCAGCCCCTACCGCGTCCGGCATGTCGCACATAACCCCGTGCGGCCACGTGCTTTCGATCTTTCATTTTCAATTTGCGGCGTCCGCATGGTTTCTCGATCTTCGCCACGTATGCGTTGTTCTTTGTTTTATTTATCCTCATTTTTCCACTCATGTCTACCTTCCGAATTTCGTAGCATTATTTTCCCGTTTCGACGTTATGTTGTCTCTCTCCCTCTCGCTCCTTGTTTACTTCCATATACCTCTCTTTCTCTCCCAGTCTATCTTCTTCTGCATGTGTCTAACTGTCCGTGTCCATCTATATCTCTCTGTTTTCTTTCTCCCTATCTGACTTTCGTTCTTAATGTTTAAGTCATTATTTCCATCTCTCTATGTATGTGTACTTTCTTTCCTTCTCTAGATATATGTTTACTTTATTTCTCTCCTCCTATCTTCCTTCCTTCTCTGCGTATACTTTCCTTGATATGTTTTCTATACGTACATTTCTTTATTCTTCTACATGCATGCATTTCTTTATTTCTCTCCTTCTATCTTCCTTTCCTTCTCTGCGTATACTTTTCTTGATATCTTTTCTATGTGTATATTTCTTGATTCTTCTGCATGCATAATTTTCTTTCTTATCTATACATTTTTTTACCTCCCTTCACTGCTGTGCGTACCTGTCACTTTTCTTGCTCCTTCTCGCATCCTACATTTTCTTTTTATTCTACATGTATATGTATATTTCTCATCTACCTGTATCTTGGTTTGTTACATGCATCCATGCAACTTTTCTTTATTTAATGTTGCTTTACCTTTATTTCTTTTTCTCTTCCTTTGCAGGTGGTGTTTACGGCAATTCTCATTGCAAACAATATTGATGTTAGTCATTTTATTGTTGTAAATTCACAACGTATTGTGTTAGTCACTTACTGTTATTCACTCTTCTTGTTTTATGTTGTCTTGAATGATTATTTTATCGACCTTTTGGTATGCACCTTTTATAAAGTCTCGCACCAGGCTCGTTAGTGGGATGTTTGCACTTTAGTATTTAGCTGAAAACTCAAATTATTTGCTTATCCTCCTAAAAATGATTTCCACCATTATACATATTATCATCAACTAGGAGCACTTTTTAGAATGGAAAAATTCCACTTTTTTCCTGTATTTTTGCTCCTTTCAATTTTTCAGCACCTGTCATACACTTGCAGCGTATAGGTTATGCTGACCTTCCACGATATCTCATCTGCTCCACGTACCCTGGTACTTAAACTTCCTTGTTCTGCTTGATTTAATCCTATATTTTATATGCAATGACCTTCTCCTCGCTATTGGTGAAGTAGTATCAATGCCTATTAGGGGAAACGTCGGTTGTGCTGTTTTGAGAGCAACTTATTTTTTCCAATTTCAATATTCGCTGACGGTTTCTATGTATGACCGACACTAATTTTACGGATTATTTTTTTATCTGCTGAAACTTTCTGCTGATGGTGGAAATATGGAATAAGTTTCACTAATGCAGTACAAAACTGAGAATAGAAATCTTTAAATAATTTTAATTTGAAAAGCTGCTAAGAAAAAATTTTTCTTTGTATGTTATTTAATGTCTAAATAATGATACTAACGAATAAATTTATTTGAAAACAATTATTATTATTAATAACACAAAGAATATATATATATATATATATATATATATATATATATATATATATCCCACTGTTTTTTAAATAAAGTTCCATTTAAAATATAAGGAATAAAAATACAATAATTCATTCAAAGTATTGTCCATCACTAGATACTACTTTCACCATTCTCCAGGCAGTATATGAATTCCACTTCGAAAAAACCACATGACAAGTTGATCCAAAATTCGATTTATTTTTTAGCTTTTTCGTAAGGATGAAGGCGCTGGTGAATAGATGAAAATCGATAAAGAAAATAGATGAAGAGGCTATATCAGGTGAATATGGCAGGTGGCATGGAACTGCCCATTGAAACGTTTCCAGCTAGGTTTCCACTAGTTTCTCAAGCTAAGACCGAGGGTTATCGTGTCGCAAAATCACTTTGTTGTATCTTTGCTCGGATAGCGATCGATTCAAATGCATCAATTGAAGTCGATAGCGATGTCCCGAAAGAGTCGATTTAAAATTGAGCAGCTCATAATAAATTATACTCTACTGATCCACGAAATACAGAAATGCAGCTTCGTAACATGGATATTTAGTTTTACGAACGATGTTTATGGATCGCTGGCACCACCTTTCAATGTTCTACGCTTTGGATTATCGTAATGTATTCACTTTTCAACGCCAGTCACGATATGGTACAAAAAAACTTTTCTTTTTTACTTTGGAAGTGGTAGTTCACATGTGACAAAACGACGTTCCACATCTCACGGCTTCAATTTCTAGGGTACGCAATGTCCTTGCTCCTGGAGAATTTCTAACACTTTTAAATACTTATAAATGTTTTGAAACAGTTGAGTCATCTGTTTATAACGTTTTACAAAGTCGTGCTAGCATCTGACATCGGCCATGATCGAGTCATACATCAAATTTTTTGTCTTCAAGTTCAACATTATTCGTTCTCAAATTCAAAATCATTATTTTTGGAACGTGTAAACTAGTCTCTGCATGTCGTATCAGACAAAGTATTCTCATCATAAGTTTTGATAAGAATTTTTTGTGCTTCAGCTCCAAATTCTGCTTTGAATAAAGTAGTGCAATAAAATTTCCTGCAAATGAAGCTTATTTGCAAAAAAATAGATATTTTCATAAGTAATATAAAATTACTTTGTTTACAATAAAGTAAATTACCATAGATTGAAAGTTCAGGTTGGATACAGTATTTCCTTACATATGCGTTACCACTCAAATTTCATGCAGGAAATATTGGAATATATACTTACATTATGCATTCTGTCTTTGTGCGAGGGGCACATTTCATCAATAACTTTATTTTTTTTTAAATTTTAAATTATTGTCTGATCAATGGGAAACTTGTTTTCACCAAAGGTTTGGTGATTTTTCAGTTAGGTAGGCTTTTCAAATTGCTAAAATATTTACTCCTTCTGTATCAGAGGAGTTTGTAGCAAGTCTCAGCGCTGGTGCTGAGGTATGATATGGCTGCTCATGTATATATGTATGACTTAAAGGGAGCTGGTATTGGGCCTATTGACTAATATATTTTATATATTTATTTCTCACAGCTGTAGAGGCGGTTAGTTCATTCAAAGGGTCTGAACGATATGGGTTAAAAAAAAGAACCGATGCCAACTTGATAAAATATATAAATATGAAGGACAGCATACATGTGTAGAAATAGATATGTAAATTTATATATATTATTATAACATTTCATACACATACGTTAGATGTATATGATATAAATTACATTCACAAAATTATATACATTATTTATTATCCCAAGATACTGTTTGTGCTTGGGGAAATAGCACAGCAAGAATTCCAGGGATCTAAGGTAAACACCGGTAATTGTTTCTACGTGTCATTACTAGCTACTTTCTCTCTCTCTAGCATTGACATTGAGAGAGTTTAAATATTTCTTGCTGAGCTACATGTCAATAATATAAGTAATAGTGAATAATATTATGAGTCATGCATACATAGAATGGAATATATTTTTGTCGCTTTAATATTAGCTTGTCTCTATGCAGTATATGTGTAAAATGCAAAATAAGGACGGCACGATAAGGCTATTAAATTTATTAACAATATGGAGAAAAGAGGATCATAGCATTGTTACAAATAAAGGGTATATAGCACAGCACAATGTTGGTTGCTATGGTCTGACTGCTGCTGTCAGTAGCCTATTGCTAGCTTCTTGCACACATAACCCAAGATGGCCGCTCGTTCATGCTGCACGGTATTGCACGTGCGCGCAGCTGTTTATACCTACTTTTCTCGAATTTTCCGCGTTTATCCGAGAGCAAAAGCGAACAGGGGATTTTATATACTGAACATATATATTTTCGCGTCACTGGCCTCACGCTTTGGGCGCCATTTGTAATGCCAGTTTCGGCATTAAACTTACCGTATCAGAGGCCTACGATGGCTCGATCGCTAGAGCGAAGGACTAGTAACTTGGTGACCCGAGTTCAATCCCGGTCTCGGCCGATTGATACAGGTACCGCTGTAATAATTTACATGTGCTTTGTTTACAAACACATCGTAGACCTTCGTCGCTGATTAGCACCGATATTTGGAAGCATAAATAGAGCGACGTTAAATAACATAAAAAAAAAAAAATAACTTACCGTATACGGTGGCTTACTCACGTAGCCATATCTGCCTGTATGTGTGTGTGCTTGATTGTACACACACGCTAGCTCTGTCTGAAACGGGGAACAGGGGGAACACGGAAAGAATAACTCGGGACAAATATGAATATTAACAATGTATTTATTAACAATACTAAAACGCTTTACAATACGATACGGAAGCTCGCGGGCTACCCACTCCTTGCAGGTTCAGCGACGCATGGGGAAGCTATGATACAAAGCGGGAAGATACAGACTTAGGCGGGACACTGGAACGATACGGAAACGGACACGAGGTAGAACAATTATGACTGGAATGATCGTTTACGCGAATCACGGACTTCGCATATTTTATAACAATGCACGCGACTGCGGGCGAAGGCAGTCTGAATAGCGACACGCAATAACAATATAAATAAGGCAAAACTACTTGCCGCGAGGAAGCTGCAGTTGTCTGATTCGCCCTTCCTCTCTCCCTCTCGCTCGTTCGTCGGTGTCGGTGTCCTTCGTTTAGAGCGGTGCGCTCTCTCTCTCTCTCTCTCTCTCTCTCTCTCTCTGCACGTTCGCTCGCTGACGTCGTCGGTGCTGGCGGCGTCTCTCGACCTTTTCGCGACTCGAGAGCGGCGATGCCGAGGATGTCCCCGACGGCTAGGGAGACGTGGATACGTCTCGGGCTGCACGGTGGATGGCAAGAGCCACCTTGCGTGAACTCGGTGTTGAGATGTGGTGGATCGGAAAAGTCGAGCGAACTGGCCTCTCAGTGTCCGCAGCTGTGGTTCTAGGTTCGAATGTGGTAGTGCGGTACTGCACTCTCCGTGACGGAATACGCAGGAATGAGAAAGAGTGCTCCTATGCTCTTCGTTGCTCCGTTTCCCATTCGAACTCCACGCACTCTCGCGGTTCGCGAATGTAGTAATTCCAATCGCGCGCAAACAGTGGTTTTGAAGTCACGGAAATACACGACAGCGAAAACGGTCGTCACAATATATATATATATATATATATATATATATATATATATATATATATATATATATATACATTTTAAATACCGTTTCTATTGAGAAATATTATATTGGCGTGTACGGGCTGTTTATTACGATATCCCGTTGCTTTAAGACGATTTCTATAGTCAGTTGTGTGTTCGGATGATAGAATGCGATGTCCAAGTGTCTCTGGGCGATTTCTACGGAGAATATTGTATTAGTTGATACAAAACGGCGTCCAGGTATGAGGAAATCAACTTCTATCGGAAGAGTTGTGTTGGGACGGTAAAATACTATATCTAGGGCTTTCTGAACGACTTCTACAGGGAGTATTGTATTTAGTCGTGAGGAAGCGATGCTAGCTTTCTCAGGACGACTTCTATAGGGACTTTCGGGTTCGGTCGATAGAAGATGATGTTCAGGTATGATGTGACGATTTCTACGGGGAGTGTCGTGTATAGTTGGTGGGAAACAATGTTCAGGTACGTCAGTACGACTTCTATGAAGAGATTAGTATTCTATATACTCCCAGTAAGAGTCATCCCGGGATACCTGGACATTGTATTCCACATCCTCAACACAAAACTCTTTATAGCACTCGTCGCGAGATATTTCCTATAGTCGGAACATGATACTCTTTGTAAACGTCGTCTCGAGACACTTTGAAATTTTTTTCTACCGCTCAAACTCCAAAGTACAATTTTCTCCATCGAAGCCGTATTTAATATGCACATGCACACACACACACACACACACACACACACACACACACACACACACACACACACACACACACACACATTTTTTTATATAGAATGCTTTTCATTTAGATTTTATTGAATTGTTTATGAAATCGGTTAAATTATTATCACGGGCGAAGCCGAGACGGGGGTTGCTAGTATATATATATATATATATATATATATATATATATACATATTTTTATTTAATTATATATATTATATTATATTACATTATATTATATAATATTACATTATATTATATTATTTTATATTAATTCATATAGGTACTATTGTGTTTTTTTATTATTTACATATTTTAATAAATTAGTTATTAAATAAAAAAATATATTTTGTTTTATTTCTATATATATTATACGCACACTCATATACACACGTATACAAAATCGGCCCACATTACTGACAGTTTGGCGACAGACTGGATCCATTCAATATGCGCAGACTACCTCCACGTCGTGGCTCCAAATCGTGGATCCAATCTGAGCTTATAATGTCTTGTACTTGGGCGACAATCGGCACACATGCACGCCTAGATAGCGGCGCCGCTCCAGAGTAGCGTTAGATTGCTGTTACGCGTAATACACGCATGTTGCGGTTCTGAAGTTGAAATACCGGTCACGCATTCAACATATTAGAATCATGCGTAACTGTAGCAAACCGTGGACCCAATGTGAACGTATAATGTTCATGATTATGGTAACATTATATAACCACGAATAGCACGCGTGCATATACTGTGATGTACTTCTGCGCATTCAAGTGTTTATTTATTTAAAGGTTATATTTACATTTTGTTAAATTATGTGACGAACTGCGCAGTAAGCGCACTCCGTCTACAGGAAAAGTGAGAGCGGGGGGCGAGTGAGGACACATGTGCAAATCGTAAATATACGTGCGCGTTAGAAGCCCTTGACCCGTTTCCTTTTCTTACTTTCTCCGAAGCGTCTACGAATATGAAGGAAATAATGTACAAGCAATTGTATACGTACACACGCCCGCATGAACATATATATATATATATATATATATATATATATATATATATATATCGGTATACAATTACATATTCATATAGGTTTACATTAAATTCTAAAAGGAAAATAAAAGGAATATTATTGAAATAATATAATCATTCGAAATGAATTATATTAAATTAATATATATAATTAATAATAATAGTAAATATAATTATTGTCATCCTCGTTATTCTTATAATGATAATTAATAATATTACGAATTGTTATTATAGTTAACTAATAATCGAAAGTGTTGTTTAATGAAAGTCTAAGAACCTAATATAAATAAACAGCCTATTTAGTTTTACATTAAGATTATTAATAATTATGTTACATAATTACTATTTTCAAACAATTCCAAATTTTAAGCTTGTAATCGTTAAAAATTATCAGGTATGTGAATAAGTCTTTCCCGTTTTTTTTTCAAATTTTGAGCCTTTATTGTGAAAAAATGGTTACAAATGAATTATTGAAAGTATTGGCCATCGCTAGCTACAACTTTTTCCCATCTTTCTGGCAACATACGAATCCCGTTGCGAAAAAATTCGACCGGTTTGGCCTCTATCCAGTCATCCACCCATTTTTTGGCTTCCTCGTAGGAATGGAAGTGCTGGTCAGCCAGGCCATGCGTCATCGATCTGAAGAGATGGTAATCAGACGGAGCAACGTCTCGACTATACGGTGGGTGGGGTAGGACTTCCCATTTGAACGTTTCTAAGTATGTTTTCACCGGCGGTGCAACATGTGGGCGAGCATTGTCATGTTGCAAAATAACTTTGTCGTGCCTGTCGGAGTATTGTGGCCGTTTTTCTCGCAGTGCGCGGCTCAAACGCATCAATTGTCGTCGATAGACCTCGCCTGTGATCCTTTTATTCGGTTTCAGAAGCTCATAGTAAACCACACCTAGCTGGTCCCACCATATACAGAGCATGAGCTTGGCGCCATGAATATTTGGCTTGGCCGTCGATGATGATGCATGGCCGGGGATTATCGTAACGTATCCACTTTTCATCGCCAGTCACGATACGATCCAGAAAACCCTTTCTTTTATGTCGCTGAAGCAGCTGTTCGCAAGTGAAAAAACGCCGTTCGACGTCTCTCAGCCTCAGTTCGTACGGCAACCAATTTCCTTGCTTTTGGATCATTCCCATGGCTTTCAAACGCTTGGAAATGGTTGTTCGGTCAACTCCCAATGCTTCAGCAAGTTCTTCTTGCGTTTGACAAGAATCTTCATCAAGCAAAGTCGCCAATTCTCGATCTTCAAAGATTTGCGGCGGCCCAGAACGCGCCTTGTCTTCCACGTCGAAATCACCGCTTTTGAAGCGTCGAAACCATCCGCGAACACTTGAATCATCGACACAACCTTCTCCATAAGCCTCCTGAAGCAATCGATGCGTCTCGGCAGCAGATTTCTTCAAATTGAACCAATAAAGTGAAACTTCCCGCAAATGACGTCGACTCGGCTCAAATTTCGACATTTTCACGATATCAAAAATTTATGATGCGAAAAAATTTTAACTAATGTGTTAGTATGGAATTGTTGACATATGAATAAGCTTTGATTATGACATATGTAACCATTGAATACTCGCACAGTATTGGTGGCGCCATCTCTTACAAAAAACGGGAAAGACTTATTCACACTCCTAATAGATTAATCAATTAATTATTATACGAATTTAAATTACTAACAATAATATATTTAAAATTCTTAAACAATATATGTTAACTAACTTATGACTATAATTATATAAAAATTTCGTAATTATAATTGAAAATATTATTCGAAATAAAAATTTAAACAAATATATGTAAATGCCTATAAACTAAGTTAATGTAAACATTGTAAAACATGAGTATGTTATAAATAAATGCTCTAACTTCCTTGATTTTTAAGATATGATTACGGTTCAAAAACGTAAATTAACCATATTTTTCAGCGAACAAAATTAACTATATAACATACTCATGGTAAATATGCGAATATGTTTTTTATCATATAGAGGAAAATCGAACTGGAAAAACTAATGGGTACGAGCTCACGCTGTACTCGTCCCCCATATACTTCGGGAAAGTTGTAATTCCTCCACCACCGCTGCAAGGCTTGCATAGGGCTAATGCAACTACATTTATAAGGGAGGGAAAGTAGACGAGATATCATGAGCCTATTGGTTCAAACCTGTTTTTTACGACTTTTCCATAAGCGCAATGTTAGATTTTTCGGATATAATGAGATGGAAAAACACGACCAGCATCTCAGTTTCGGGGTCGCTCTGGGGAAGCACTGTCTCAGAGATAGCATTAGCGGTATATCTGACGCAGTGGTATTCTGGAACGTACTCGGTATGCTGAGTAGAACGCTATTATAGCGATATACCAACATCTAGTGCATTTGACACATCGCGAATCCGCGTGTCTTTCCGTATCATTCGTGGTATATTGGGAAAACGCTTTAGGCTGTACCCCAGTATACGCTGTGCGGAAGTCCCCAGTAATTGACAAGGCGCCCTGAGCGGTCTGTCAGTTCAGCGTTTCGACCCTTCGCATTCCCTTAGTATACTAAATATCGGGCTGAGCGCTCTCAGCGGTAAACCGACGTATATATAACAGGAAGCGAAAACTGACCTAGCCATCGGCGTTAGGCCAGTGTTACGCAGTTACCCTTCGCGTTTGACTTTTTATTAATACGCCCTCGCTATACGAGGAGCTGTTTACAACCGTTGTTTTTCCTCTTTCTAACGCTTACTAAGTCGTCTCAACGCGTGCTGAGGACGTCGACTACCGCCAGTTCGGTCCGCGTTATATATTAGTAGAATAAATTTGCTGTAAAGGAAAACTTTAATAAAATTGGAAAAAGTGAGTGTGAGTTGTTTATATTATTGATAATTAATTCTCTGTTCCAGTGTTCAAGGTGGCCATGGTATGATTGGATTCTGGGTAAAGTACTGACCAGTATCTAAGTGTTTACGCGGTAAGATACGAGTATCACTTCTGACAGAATTCAATCATTTTTGGTCCCTACACTCCGATCTTGGTAACGAATTTTGCAAGGTAAATTCGTTGTGGGATCATAAACTTAATTCGTATCGCGAGTATCACTTATCTAACTCTATCCTTGCTAGTACACGAGAGTGTGGGCTAAAAGTGGATATGTAAAATCGATAACTACGCGGTAAAAATTACAAACATTCCATTAAATAAACAATTTGATTTTATTAAAAAGTTAATTAAAACATACATTAAATACTCATTAAATACATAATTTAAACTTAATTTAAACATAGATTAGAAGGTCTATAATAATTGTTATCTTCAGAATAGCTTTTGAATTTTTTTGATCCTTCTGATAAATAGAATAAAGATTTATTATCACTTATAGATACGACTCACTCGTATAAAAAATATATGTTCATTGTTTTTTATAAATTCATATACCTAAGTAACTTCTGTCATATCATTTGTATACATTGAACTTAACTTTTTATAATTGTCATCATTCATCTGCATTGGTATAATTTCCACAGATTTCACTTTAACTCCAATATTTTTAGTACGTTTCTCTTTAGCATTACGATTACCTTTTCTAGCATTTCAAACTTCTCTCAGAAGACGATAGATCTTCTGATGCATACTCAACATCATAATCCTCTTCACTTGATATAAGTGCATCTGAATGATTTCCAGCTATATAAACAAAATAAAGTTACTTTGTACAAAATACTTTGTAAAGTAGTTATTTAAAACAAATTTTGAGCAGATTAATGAACCTCGCATGAAATTTAAATATATCTTATTACGCAAGATATATTTCTCATAATTTTTATCAATATAATTAAATATATCTGTCATTGTATAAACATCATTAAACAGTAAACCTGTTATAATTCTCCTTAATTTGATTACTGCCATTTCACATTGATCTTTAAATTAGAATAAGGAATCTACATGAAATATTAACTTTTTGCACATCATTTTTGGTAGTTCATCATCTTTTTGTACCTAAAATAAGCAAAACATTTTGAGTTTAAATTTCATATATATTAAAAGAGATATAACTTGAACATTTTCAGTGAATCTGAGTAACATAAAGAGAAAACTAATTTTTTTATCTTAAACTTTCTTTTAGTAAAGTACAATTTACTTCTATACAATACAATAAAGAAAAACTTTTAAAATGATATAGTTTATAAATATATAAGCAATAAAAATAAAATTACTAACATTGTAAAACTGCTTCAACTGATAATAAATGTTATATAATTATATATTAATTATATAGTTAAAATTGAAATTTATTTTGCACAAGAAATTAATAAATTCCTATACATGATATACACACATACGATGCTATACATTATTGACTAAAGATGTATTATGTTATTGCACCCAAAATGTCTAATCTGTTTTCGTTATATCTTATAACCGATAAATTAAATTAAAATTTTTTTTATGTATTACCAACCGATGAACTTCGGCGAACTAAGTTTAGAATTAAATTAGTTCAATTGAAGAGAATGCTTTCATATTAATTAGGGTTTATATTTGATTGCTTATAAGTAGATAGGCTATGGGCATTCTAGCACATGGGCATTCTGGCGCACTCTCCCCCCCTGAAATCTGTGCTTTGGCCCTGTGGGCATTCAAGCACACCTCCCCCCCTTGAAAACTGTGCTGAGCCCCCTGCATATTGTAATGTATAGAGAATGAGGTCACCTCCCAAAACGATACCGCTCTCGCTATATTAGATAATGAGAGAGAGAGAGGGAGATGGGGAACGACTCGTTTCATCATTTCCATTCATTACATTTGAGTCGAGTGATGTTTCTTCACGATGAAAATTTAATATGCGTGTGAGAAAAGCGAACACCGTTGATGGCTATCTATTATTATAGAAAATGCGTGCCCATATACTGTATACTGAAAGCGAGTTATTTTTCTTTGCCGCTCCCACACCTTGCATCCTCTTAGTTTCGAACGAGGATAATATCTATGCGTTTGTAAAAGGGAGTGAGTATGGAAAACCAGAGTACAAGTATCTATTTTGAAAGAGCTCCACTTCTCGGAGAAGCATGGGAAAGGGTCCGAATAGAGGCGAACACTAGTGCAACTGAGGTAGACTGAGTAGATAACCAAGATGATTTTCTTTTTCTTTGTAACTCTCTAGATTTGTATCTTGTTGATTTCGACCGAGTATAATATCCTTGCGATTGAAAAGAAGGAAGTGACTGCGGAAAACCAACGTATAGTTCTATTTTCGAAAAGGAACACTGCTTGGAAGGAACATGTGAAAGCGGGTCTGACGAGAGGCGAGCACGTGCACCTCTTGACCGACTGACTAAGGTTAACTCATCAATTAGGATAATGCGCTTTCCGTTGATGGTTATAAATGTCTATTGTTATAGCAAACACGGGAGACCATACGATATACTGTAGGCAAGATCATGTTTCTATTTTTCTTTGTCACTCTCTCGCTTTAAATCTTTACGATTTCGATAGAATACAACATCAATTCGATTGGAAATCCAAGGGAGTGACTGTGGGAAACCAGCATATAGGCGTTCTATTTTCAAATGGTTTATTTCTTGGCAGGAACGTGGAAAAGTGGGTCGGAGGAGAGGCGAACACGTCGATATACTGACCGAGGGTGACTGATCATATAGTTTAATCCGCTTATCGTTAATGGTTATAGATGAGTATTGTTATAAAGAACAGGTGAGATCATATTAAATGCTGGGAGCGAGGTATTTTTTCTTTATTAGTGCTACACTTTCTCGCTCGAATAAAGAAGAACGTGAAACCGCCTAAAATCATAGATCATACGAGATAGACAGGTCATTAGAAAGATTATAGCGAGCGATTGTGGGGAAAAATTTTGTCTTTGCTAGGCGTACGCTTAGCTTATTATTGCGTATGGAGTGATACAATTTCCACCAATGACGAATAACGTACACTTCACCGAGTCTCAGAGGGAGGAAAAAATTTGTGTTCCTCCACCAATGAGGAATAATATACGCTTTGCCGTGGCTGAGAGACAGGAGGTTAAAATTTTCATTTGGTCCATCAGAAAAGTATAACCGATCACCATACAAGTAAGTGGTGGGAGGGGGATGGATTATCAAGGAGGGAGGAGAAAACTTGTGCTCCAGCACCAATGAGGAAAATTTTCGTGCATCAAAGTAGAAGGGGTGAACCATCCTTCCCATAAGATAGTAAACGAAGGCGGTTCTTCTTTTTTATTTTTTTAACCAATAGAAACGTTTTCTCATAAAAGGTCAGCACTGGAAAACTGTATAAAAGCGGAATCGCAGTCAGTTTTTCCATCACAATCTGCCTTCAAATTTCAAAGATTAATAATATTAAAAATTGGAAAAATGAAGGTAGCTGTGAGCACGGCAGGCAGCAGCAGAAGCAACGGCAACAACAACAGCAACAGCATCAGCACCGGGAAGCGGCTGCTTGCTGTGGAAAAGGCTCCCCGAAGCAGGGAGAAGTACCTAAAATCCATGGACTTGTTTGGGGAGGAAGAGCAGGAGGAGGAGGATGCACGGCCGACGACGCCAATATCAATCATCGCAGCCTCGCTGACAAGGGCTGTAACGCCCAGCCTTAAAGAGGAGGTAAGGAGCAGCTTTCCAGGCACCGCAACCGATTGGAAAGCGCTCTATCGAAGAGCGCAGGAGATGACGGAAGCCATCCGTCAAGCGGTCAAATTCGCGGAATTTTTCGAAAAGCTAGATGGCGGTAAGGAAAATAATAATTTGTTTTAATATTCTTCTATTTTAAATATATTTATTTATATATAATTTATACAATATATTATATAATATAAATATTAAATAATATATTTATTTATATATTTAATTTTATATTTAATTAATATTAATATGTATTATTTTTTGTTTATCTGTTATAGGGACGAAGAATGGAAGCAATGGGCATCGCAAACGGTCAAGGAGCCGTTCGGTGAGGAAGGGAAGAAAACGAAGCCGTCCTAGAACGCCGAGGATGACGCAGCACCACAGCCGCAGCCCATCCATCGCAAGTATGCGATATTCAAGCTGCTCGAGCGTTGAGGAAATCAACGCCGAACTTCCCCCAGCGCAGCCAAGGATAGTGCAAGATGTAAGATTAGAAAAAAAAATACAATTAAATTGAATAATATTGAATAATAAGTATATGTATAAGTAATATGTATATGTAATATGTATAGATAAAAATAAAAAATGTATGAAAATATTAAAGAATGTGTATTGTAAAAGAAAATAAATAAAAATGACTAAAGAAATGGAAAAAAACAAAATTATGACGTTTTACCTTTTATCCTACCTTTCCTCATAGAATAAAGAACGTACATTAATAATAATTTAATTAATTAACAATAATAATTATATAATAGTACATTTACATTATCTCTTGTCAAAAAAAAAAAAATAATTTCATCATAATTAATAAAATAATAATATCATTAATTAAAATTAATTGAAACAGTGTTTGTATTGAAGAATAGTATATAAAACATTTTTTTTTTATTTTTAAAAAATTGATAGTATCAAATTTTTTTCATTCATTTAAAAAATTATTTTTTCATTTATTTACTATTTAGTTATTTTATTTTATTAAATTACTTCATTATTCTTTGAGTTATTTTTTTTTTATTTTTAAAAAATTGATAGTATCAAATTTTTTTCATTCATTTTTAAAATTTTTATCATTGATTTACTATTTATTTTTAATTTTATTAAATTACTTCAATATTTTTTTTTAAATTATTTAAAAACTAAAAAAAAAATTATAGGAATAATATAATATAAAAATTTATATTATACAATAATATTAATAATTGAAATAAAAATTACAAATCTGATTTTTTTTCAAGATATATAGTATTTATTAATATAATTTTTTTACAAATTTCATTTTACAATAATGCTATTTTTAGTCAATTTCATCTCGTCCAGACATTCCACTCAAGTAATTTTGCAACCATGTACGCATTATTGTGACACTCCGTATCACACACATTGGTATACTTCGGCTGCGTAATGCATGTTTGTGGCAAATCACATTTTGATCTTCACTCTGCAGTGTTTGCAATGATGGACAATGTAGCTCCTCCTCCATATCAGATATAATTCTGGAATTAGAAAAAAAGTATAAGAAAGTATGAAAAAGTATGAAAAAGTATAAAAAAGTATGAAAAAGTATGAACAATGTATGAACATTGTATGAAAATATACTTTTCCATAAAGTTTATTTTTTATTACTTTCTGAAATATATACATGAAATAAATATAAAGATGATTATAAGTATGCAAATTACTTACATATTTGGGAGAATGGTTGTCAACCATTCCTTCTTCTCTCGTCCCTTCACATATAATTTTTTTACTCCAGTACAGCATATCTCCAATGTTCTTTGAAGCCTATGGTATGGAATGTCACCAGTATCCCATTTAAGCCCATGATAATCACGCTGCAACCAGTGAACTGTTTTTTTTTCATTCCATGTCAAGTCACTCCATGGAAATGGTGGCTTAAAGATATATACTGTAGGTAGTGCACCTCTTTCCATACCTAATAAACTAAATTCCTTTAAAATGAAAGTTTGCGGGCCTCTTGTCTGAAAACCCTGCATATCGCAGAAGAATACTTTATCTTCTGGACACTTCAGAATATTTTTTCTAAACGTCACTTCGTATTCCCTCACTCTAGCCATTTTCAGTTTATTTCTATTTACCGATAGTTAGAAGTGTTGATTATGAATGTAAGTTCTATGCTTATGCATTCATTTTTATAATAGTTCTCCCCCTCCTCGTGAAATGAGAACTGTCCTACAATTGGCTGAGAAAAATAAAATAGATTCGATTGGATGATGAAGATTGAATTTTTTTGGTTGGTTACAAGTCAATTTATCCCCTCTATTCTTAGAGAAAGTCACTTACGATTGGGCGTGGGAGAAGAAAAGCATTTGTACGTTGAGAAAGGAAGTAACGGTAGATATTTAGATGGTCCTAAATTCTACACGCCCCCCTCGTAGGAAATCACGTTTATGATTGGACGTTCAAGGAGAAAGGATGATATTTTGATTGGTTTTAGTCTACATATATTCTTCTCATTCTAACACGCTATTGAATGTTTTCTATCGCAGGCTTGACATTGTGCTTCCACTTCTGTTTCCCCTTCTCCTTATTTTTCATTTTCCTTTAAAAGCGAGACAGTTTCTTGGAGGATCAAAGTTTTTACACCACAGTTAAATAAGTTCAGTTTCATTTTTCTTATTTTTTCTATTGCCAGTTATACAAGTGTGTTGTATTGTAACAGTGAATAAAGACGCAATATTAAGTAAAGTCTGATATATTTTAAATATTTTTTAAAATATATTTTATTAATTCACGTTAAAATAAAAGTAAAATGGCTTATCTTTCGTCTGTCGAATTTCAAGTGAAACAACTTCGTGATATTTACGAACGTGTCAGTGAATTGAATGTAATCGAACTCGAGAATTATTCAACAATAACTGAACAGGCTTTGTTAGAGCTGAGAGAATTTGGAAAAAAACAAGGTCTCTCTCGAGCAGAAAATCAAAAATGTTTAACATCTCTTATTCATTTGTCATGTTTACAAGCAGGATTTCGGTTCTATCTTGATAGTGCAGCACCAATTGAAGGTAGTCTAATCCCTATCGAGTCAGCTAAAGTTGAATGGCGAGATGTTCAAACAGCTTTTAAAAATCGAATAAGAACAGGTGTTGTGGTTAATTTAAAACATGTGGACATTTTAAGTTTTTTGCTCGATGCACAGAAGCTCTTTGAGGATAAAGTACAAGCATGCTTACAAGAATATGGTGCAATAAAAGTAAATTCTGATTTTATGTCAGAATTTTCCATGCAGAAAAATGGAGAGGAAACAACAGATATTAAATATTTCACAAGTATGAGTGCTACAGTATACATGTCTACTGATTTAGGCAAATGGTATGAGGAACATATTAAGGACCCTCTTCTTACTCATCTAGAAGAATTTCAGGAAAAAGATTCTGGATGGACATTAAAAAGTATTATAAGTTTATGCATAAATATGAAAAAATTTTCACCTCACAAGGGAAGATCATTTATTCCTCTGCCAAAGTTCATAGCATCAAAAAGAGCATGTATCAATGTTCATAAAACTGATAATCAATGCTTTAAAGACGCTATTCGTTCAGCATTACATCCAAATGAAAAAAGTCCTCAAAGAGTTCATAATTATGATAAATATGCAAACGAGTTGAACTTTGGTGATATAGAATTTCCTGTAAAACTAAAAGATGTTTCCAAATTTGAAAAATGGAATAATATTTCAGTAAATGTTTATATGCTTAGAAAGTATGGATCGAAATATGAAGTATCACCTTGCCATATTTCATTAAACAAGAAGGAGAAACATGCAAATCTTCTTCTCATTCAAGATTTCTACATCGATGAGTATGAAGAAAATAATATTTCTGATGATAATGGAAGTGTGCCTAAATTCCATTATGTTGCGATTAAAAGTATATCCAGACTTGAAGGTTCACAAGTCAGCAAGACTCACCAAAAATTATACCATTGTGAAAGATGTTTACAACGTTTTTATAGTGAAGAAAGGCTAGAAAATCATGAAAATGTTTGTAAAAATATTAACGATTGTCGAATAAATTTACCAAACTCATCGAATAATATTTTAAAATTTGAAGATTATAATAAAGGGGAAAAAGTGCCTTTTGTAGTTTACGCTGATTTTGAATGCTTATTAAAACCTACAGAAAATGAAAATGCTTTTCAACTCCACCAGGCATACAGTATAGGATTTTATGTAAAATCTAGCTTTGATGACAAATTATCCGTTTACAAAAGAATATAGACAGAAAAGTGCAGACGATGAGACACCCGCAAGTTGGTTTGTGCGTGAATTAAAATCAATTGGTGAGCAGATTGATCATCTCTATAAAAATCCAAAACCAATGAAACTCACAGATGATGAAGAGTTGACTTTTAAATGGTCGACCGTTTGCCATATATGTCGAAAACCATTTTTGGATGATCAACTGGTAGTGCGAGATCACTGTCATTTAACAGGAAGGTAAATTTAATATAATAATTTAAAAGATAATTTAATATAATAAAGAAAAACAAGTTATTTTACTAAATTAATTTTTTTCTCATTAGATTCAGAGGTGCTGCCCATAATTCCTGCAATTTGAACTATAAAGACTCGAAATTTATTCCAGTAATTTTTCACAATCTCAATTATGATACACACTTTATTTTAAATGAAATTGGAACTTCTACACTGATGAAATGTCGAGTTAACTTAATACATCATAACAAGGAAAAATATATTTCCTTCACAAAGTATATGGATGACTGTGATGTGAGTTTTAGATTCTTAGATTCTTGGCGATTTTTGCCATCATCTTTAGAGAAACTTGCGTATTATCTAGATAATGTACCAATAGCAATACAGAAATTTCAATTAGATGGATACTCAAACGAAAATATTGATCTTCTTAGACGTAAAGGAATATTTCCTTACGATTTTATAGATGGACTTGATAAATTAATAACTACAAAACTGCCTTAGAAAAATGAATTTTATAATAAACTGACAGATTCAGGTATTAGTGAGGAAAACTATAAGCACGCTGTTCAAGTGTGGGAAAGTTTTAATATAAGAACATTAGGAGAGTATTCGGACTTCAGATGTTCTACTCTTAGCAGATGTCTTTGAAAGTTTTCGAGACACATCTATTAAAGCATACGGCTTATGTCCTGCACATTTTTACACTATTCCAGGATTAACATTTTCAGCAGCTCTAAAAATGAGGAAGGTAGAATTAGAGCTTCTAACAGATATTGACATGTTATTATTTATTGAATCAGGCATTCGAGGTGGAATAAGTCAGTGCTGCAATCGATATGCAAAGGCAAATAATCCATACATGGGATCGACATATGATGAAAAAAAGAAGACAAAGACACTTTTATATTATGATATAAATAATTTGTATGGATGGGCGATGGTACAGCATTTACCAGTTGGAAAATTTAAATGGGTTGATTATGAATCAAATCGTGACTTTTTCAATACACCATCAGATTCGGACGTAGGTTATATTGCTGAAGTAGATTTGGAGTATCCAGAGGAAATACATGATATTCATCGTGACTTACTTTTCTGTGCCGAACATCATACACCACCTGGCTCAAAACAAAAGAAACTTCTAACTACTTTGAACGATAAAACAAGGTATATAATTCATTATCGCGCCCTTAAGTAAGCGCTGGACAATGGTCTTCGATTGAAAAAAGTACATAGAATTTTGAGCTTTGAACAGAAACCTTGGTTAAAATCATATGTTATACTAAATACTGAAAAGCGAAAGCATGCAAAGAATGAGTTTGAAAAACTCTTTTATAAACTGTTAATTAATGCTGTTTATAGAAAATGTATTGAGCGAGAGCGATCTCGCGTTGATGTACGGTTAGTAAATAAATTTACTGGCCGATATGGAGCAGAAGCACGCATAGCTCTACCTAATTATCATAGCTGTGCAATTTTTGATGAAAATTTAGTTGCCATTCAGCTGAAAAAAACAAGTGTAACAATCAAAAAGCCTATATACGTTGGGCTTTGTATTCTCGATTTATCAAAAACATTAGTCTACGATTTTCACTACTCTTACATAAAACAGCGAGTGGGCGAAAAGTGTAAACTCTTGTATACTAACACTGATAGATGGATATATGAAGTAGAGGACATTGATATGTATCAAATAATGAAAGAAGATATTCATAGATTTGATACTTCTGATTATGATGAAAATAATCAGTATGGAATTCCACGTGAAAATAAAAAAATTCCTGGACTAATGAGAGATGAATGTAATGGAAAGATCATGATGGAATTTATTGGTTTACGAAGTAAAATGTACAGTATTTTAGTTGATGGAGGAGGAATAGTAAAAAAAGCTAAAGGTATTAAATCGGGTGTAGTGAAGAAATCAATTACATTCGATGATTATAGAAGATGCCTGGAAGACCTCGTAATTATACAACGAGAGCAGTGCACCATTCGCTCAAAATTACACATAGTGCATACAGAAAAACAGCAAAAAATTGCCCTAAGTCCATTTGATGATAAAAGATACTTATTGCCTAA
This sequence comes from Sycobia sp. Sy_11, assembly GCA_018907035.1. NCBI lineage: Eukaryota > Metazoa > Arthropoda > Insecta > Hymenoptera > Epichrysomallidae > Sycobia > Sycobia sp. Sy_11. The sequence continues at coordinate 4,772 of JACCIC010000137.1, read as the reverse complement.
TACTACAGACACATTACCTTGGGGTCACTATAAAATCCTAAAAGAGTAAATGTTGGAAGCTGCAAGTAAGGTAGAGAGGGAAATCATGGGAAGTACAGGTCAGCAAATCGAAGAGGAGGGGAAGGATAATGTGAGGGGATACGATGAGTCCAATGGAAAAAGAGCTCAAGTAGGTGTAGCTACTGGAGAAGAAGAGAGGGAGAATACAATCGGCAATGAGATTCGAGTCACGGCAGATGTACATGCAGAACAAGAGAGTAGGGATAAAGTAACTAATGAAAATCAAGTTATACGAGAAATAGTGACGCTCTATAGTAATCAAGGTGAACCAATAAGCATTAAGTATAATATATCTGACGAACTAATGCACGAATGAAATCCTGAAGAAATTTTGAAAGTTTTGGAAGGGGTAAGCTCAGTTGAAGCCGAGGGAAGGGATGCACTCCGTGAGGCAATGGAAGAGGCAGAAATTATGGTGGGGAATCAGCTATATGAAGAGATGGAGGATGACGAGGAACTCATTCGAGCAGTTGAAGAGTTTGAGAATTATCTGCCATCTCCAAAGAAAACAAGACTAATCTAATAAGGTAAGATTCGTAGTTAATTTTCTCTTTAAAAAAAATTAATTTTTTTTTTTACTATGTTAGAATTAAAAAGAAAAATTTTTTTCTTTTCTTTAGAATGGACTTTGCTACTCTTAACAAGATATCTAAGAGCGAGTTCATGCCGCGGAAGAAATGTGCAGAATTGGAGAAAAATCAGCAGTACATGGTGACTGCTCTTAAGCAAGTCTCTACAAGACATGGCACCAAAGTCGTTGCGGAGCTGGACGATAACTTTCAAATATTTTTGCCGCCAAAGATATCTTCGGCTTTATTAAAAGAAGAAGAATTTTTCATAAATATGGCTAAGAAAGCAAATAAGCTTTGTTTATTTATAGTGTATCAAGGCGGTAGTTGTTTTAAGTTTAACACTTCTACTTCTTAAATATTAATAAAACACACATAGATTAATTTCTTATCATTATTTATTTGTAAAAGAAGAATCAAAACATGTATAACTTAATTACATAAATAAATATTATAATCATAATAAACTGTCTTTCATATTTAATAACTAGTGACCTTCCACATATCCATATATTTTACTTTTATATTGCTTTCATTTAATTTCTTTTTTATTTATCCAACTATTATGCTCACTATTGAAGCCTAACCATTTAACATATACGCGGTTACACTCCGTTTTAGCACTTTTCTACTAGATAAATTTCAGCGCACTTAGTCTTTTGAATTTCAGTTTCATAAAAACCTCCAGATACAGGCTTATCGTAATAAACTTTAACGTGATAAGTTACTGGATCAGTTTTTACAATTCTTGATATTGTAAAAATTTCAGTAGACCAATTAGGTGTATAGCCTTTTTCAAAAATATGTTTTATTTTACTTATTTGTACATTATCTCCGTTCATTGTATTTCGGTTTTTTCCTTGCTATCATCTCAATTGAAAAACGCTTCTTCACCTCCCTTTCGTTTTCTTGGCTTACATTTTCAGGCTCAATTCCTATTGTTCGACGTTTTCTTGAATTGCAAGCTTTCAGTAAATCTGGTAGGATACCTATCCATTTGTAGTTTCCTTGTTTGCTGAATTGTATCCACGTTGCATTTTTTAAGGTTCTATTAAATCGTTCACAAATACTTGCATGAAGATTACTGCGTGAAGAGTATAGATTTATCTTATACTTTTTCATGAGGTTTTGGAAGTGTGAATTGTAAAATTCTTTTCCTTGATCAGTTTGTAGATTTGATGGTACTCTTCCATGTTTCAATATCGTATTCATAGCGAGAGTAACATCGTTACCATTCGTTGACTTTACTGGTTTAGCCCAAACATACTTCGAAAATAAATCTATAAGAGTGAGTAAGTAACGAAACCCTTATTCTCCTTAGAGTAGGGTATCATTTCTACAAGATCTGCTTGCCAAGTTTCATCTATACCACGTATATCATATTTTCTTCGCTTATATCTGCAACGGGCAGGTTTGTGTAGCTCTTCAACCAGTTTTTGTTTTATTTCCTACTGACTTTGCTGATCTTGTCGGTGCATTTGTTTTCCTGTTAATATCTATTATAATAGCATTCAAATTCGAAACCGATTTTGTCATAGTATCATTTAAACGAGTATGTGAGTCACTAAGAGTTTTCAGTTTCAATTCCAGTTCTGATTTATCCTGATTGGTTTTCATAAGATTTTTATCGAAATTATTCATTTTTTCTTCCAATTTAAATCGATATTCATTATGTGTATAATATTTTTGATAAAGATCTTTGAATTTCTCTTCTGTTATCAAGCCATTTTGTTCATGATATTTCTCATTTTCTTTTAGAATTTCATTAATTTTGGAAAATACAGTATTTAGTTCCTTCTGCAAGATTACATATAACGTTTTTACACAAACTGCATCAGTACTTTCAATAGCTTCACCCAACATTACAAAGACGTTTATTTTCTATATCAAAATTGCCATCTGTTGTGAAATTGTATCCAACGCCTGGAGGACCTCGACTCCCTTTCGAGTCTCTCAAATTTCTTCCAAACAAATCGAGACTCATGATGATACTGATTGAAGAATAGACGAATGTGTATTAATATATATATCCTATTTCACGCAGTTCTTCAATAATTGAATGGATTTCATTGATATGATTGTTATTTTCCAGCTGATTGTTCGCCAATTAGTAATCTAGTCTCTCAACAAAGCTCATTCGGATCATCCCAGTACACTAACTCTATTGAAGAATCTTTCTTTTCTATTTTATATTTAGGTAGGTGACCTCCCCCTCTTTTTTTGTATGACTGGTGTGCGAAACATTGGTGCAATGATGTTGAAATATTTTCTACTCTTCGATGAGCGTATAGATTCATCTTACTATGTTTTTTCCGGTGAGCACTTGTTGCTTCAGAATACTGCGATAATTTTCACGATCTGCTGCACTGTATTAATGTGTCATCTGGTTCTTTTTTAATAAGTAGCTCCCATTAGTCCATTACTTTTAGGATAAGTTAAATCTTTCACTTTTATTTTATTATCATCAAATATAATTTCAGAATCGCCAAGCATGTATATACCTCCAATATTTCTTACTCATATATGTTATCAAATTTACTGCGGCTTTGATCTAAAATATTCGATTTAACATTGTCCTTACTTGCATAGATTTGAATGTCGAATTCATCATTGAGTTATCTAATGAGGGTTAAAATCATCATCGGAATCATAATCTTTTCATGGAAGCTGAGCGAATATTATTATCTATCATAAAACTCAACTTTTTTCGGGATGTAGTTGGTTTTCTAATGCTCTGATCATTCGAAATGAATTAGAAGACTGTACACTATTTGATTCGACAAGCTTTTCAAGTGGTGTAATGACAGGTTTCACTCTCCTTTTCAATTGTTTCAATTGATTTTCTTTTAATAGCTTTACGAGCTTGCATCAACTCGCTAAGAATACTCTTTTCTTTCTCAATGTCCGACATGGTGTCGTGTTGCTGTGTAAAATTGAACTGAGTGATTAAGATTTTTTTAATTTCTTTCTATTGCAAAACAGTCAAAACCTTTTCTGTATCTACCAGCATCCATCGTTCTATCTTTATCAATAACAGCAAATCCATATTTATCATTTTTCCAGCATTCAGAACAAAAATTACGAAATTCGTTGAAAAACATATCAGTATTGACATGGTCATCATAAATAGTTTTAAATTCACATCATCTTGTCGATAAATTACTAACATATTAATATTATCTCTAATAAGATGTTTTGGTATATGAGCAAATGACTGGCATAGTAGAAGCAGTCTACACTTTTATGTCTCCCCATACAGAAAAATGTTCTGACGTTATCTTGCTTCTCACAGCTACATCATCAAAAATCATAATTGAATTGGGCAATGCTTCTCCGGTGATATTACAGATTTATGTTCACTAAACGGAAAATATGAGATGCCTTCAACTGGTTCTATGACTTTTTTGAGAAATTGATACTTTGGTTGATTTAACGATTTTGAATAAACATACACATTCTCGAATCTAAGACCATTGTGATGAGTGATTAAAGCTAATAAGCTATTTGTTTTTCCGCAGTTTGATGGACCGCAGAATACTGCTCGTATACTATCTGGTAGCAATTCTCCGTGTCGCTTCCTTCTTTTTTCCTTTCCAAAATCAAAGTTAGCGACAGGGAGTTTCACGTTCTGTTCAGTGAAATCCATGTTGATATGACAAAGTCTAGTTTATCATTAACTGAAGTAAATATATAAATGTTGATTTTATATTTTCGATCATCAGTTATAATTTGACTGCCAAAGATGATTGAGCATAAAAATCGGAAGCATTCAAAAAAGGAAGGACGTGGATTGCTCGATAGAGTAATCAACAATTTACCTATCGAAATGCATCTTCCTGGTTATCAGTACTGTGGCTCTGGAACTAAATTAACAAAGCGATTAAAAAGGGGTGATCCGGGAATAAATGATCTAGATAAGGCATGTAAAGAACATGACATTGAGTACTCTAATAAAAACAGTAATCGTAAAGTGGCTGACATAAAGCTTGCTAATAAAGCTTGGCAACTGATTAAAGCTAAAGATGCTAGTCTTGCGGAGAAAGCGTCAGCTATAGCGGTTGCCAGTGCTATGAAATTAAAGGCAAAAACTGGAATGGGGCTGAAATTCAACAAATTGGTGACAGCAGCGTTTGTTTTTGAGTG